>CM076593.1:4483488-5117334 GCA_038430175.1 Ficus hirta | reverse complement strand
TGGTGGATTTGTTTGGTAATAAAAACATAATGGTAAATTTTTCTGATTAGAAAAACACAAGGAATAATCCAGATTAAAGACACCTTCAATTAAATGTTACGCTCTTCTAAAATGTTATTGATGTGTGGATCCGTATAAGATGTTCGGCTTTCGTGACATATTTTTTTGGACTTCGTATCATCAATTGCGGTTTGAAGAAATCTCCATAGCATTTGGAGTGTCGTCGAAGAAATTTTTCAGGAAATAAACCGAGTCAAACATGGCACGTACGGGAGATGTATGCTAACCAGAAACTGTAATAAAAAAGTGTAAGCAAAAGGAAAATGCTGCTTTCGGACTATGCGGTGGACATTGGCCAGTGAAATGCTATTGTTACTACAGTTGTTGAAAACTGCGCCAAACACCGTGATTCTTATTATGCTACAAATCGGTTTGTGTTCTTAAAATGTATCTATATATATAAAAAATAAATAATAAATAATAAAAAGAAAAATCTAGTAACGATGCTTTTATGGTCTGATAGGATGGAAAATAGAAGGAAGAGTAAAATACTAAGAAAATTAAGAAGGAATGATTGAGATTTTCCGTCATGTTAATTAAAAGAGAATGTCAAATCTGAAATATTTTAAAATCAAACCCTCGTATGAATAAAAAGATAAGAGATGATTAAGATTAAAATAAATCATTGATTTATCAAAAATTTTCCTCAACTTTTCCTTTCGAGGCACTAATGCCGAGTCAAAATTAGATTCAGATGGGAAATCACTAAAAATAAAACTAAATGAGAAAAAATATGTTGATTTCCAAAAATTTGCATTCATTTCCCCTATCTATGAAACTTTAACAAAAGAATCTTTTTGTTAGTTTGAATATGAAAAGTACATGTGTCAAGTATTATGGTGTAGTTGTTGAGGTATTAATTAAGTGTACAATTACTATTTTACCACCTAGTCTAGTTAACATTTTATTAGTTAGATTAATTTTTCTGGTAAATGCCTTATTTGCATGTTCTGAAATAGAAATAAAGCTTTTCTAAAGTTTTTTTTTTTTTTTTGGTAATTTCTTTCGTGGTATTATTTTTCCTAAGAATTAGAATTCTGATTTTCAATTATATTTTAATTTAAATTGAATAAACTATTTATACAATGAAAAAAAAAAAACAAAAAAGATATTCTCTCTTTCTCTTTCTCTTTCTGAATACGAAAAAAAGTTGTAGTGTTTGGCCAAAGCTTTGGCACCGCGTACGGGTGCGTCGCTGAGCTTCCAACCCTAAAGTTCAATCCCCGCACTCGTCTCGACATCGGCTTTCTCGTGATTGTGGCTGTGTGTGGAAAGGCGCATCTATTGGGACAGATCCAACCTGTCTTGGAGGTGGGTTGTCCTTCTGTGATGGCTCCGCTCAGATATGGCTTCCGTTTGATGGCCGATGGCTTGTTACCATGGATCTTTCTTTTGTTTTGTTGTAATAAGAGAGTTGATGTTTCCGCTTCTTTGGTGTGTTTTTTTATTATTTACTATGGTGTTTTTGCTTAGGTAATAATAGAGGCGAGGTCCTCTGCTTGTGTCTCCCATCCGTTTGTTATCAGATGCTATGGTGTGAGTGCTCCCATTATGTGGGGATTGATTTTGGTTGAGTGAGCTGGTTCATCAACCGTTTTGGTGTTGTTTAACGGGCAATAGTCAAGCTTGAAGTTTATGTGTCGAGCGGGTCTTCCCCTATTTGAGTCTAGTACTGCTATTTTGGTCTTTATTGGTGGAACCAATCTTTGATTCGGGGTCAAATTCCTTTGCATTTGGGGTCATTTGTATCTTAAATATTTTGTTTCTTGTGAAATGAAATCTCCCTTTTCAAAAAAAAAAAAAATTAATTAGGTCTTATGAGTAATGGAATTATGTATATATCACAAGTTAATCACATATCCAACTCCACTACAAATCTAATGGAAATAGTTTTTTTGTTAACATTTTTTTAGATTGGAGAAACAAAATGTTACGTTTTGAAAAGTAGAAGATAAAGTATTACACGAGCCAAGTCAAAGCTAGGGTGAAATTTTGCAATTAATTCTCAGAAATATTAAGACCAATTTGCCAGCCACAAAAAAAGCATGAAGGGGCCAACGTCTTTTGGGTGGGATAGTAGGGCGCTAGACTTCATTACTGAATGTTTGGATTCAAGTCATCCTCTACTGCATTGGTCAGAATATATGAATAATCCCTCCGATATTATCTAGATATGTCAACTTTCACCTTTATAATCCTCTTCTCTTATAGGAAAAAAAAAAAAAAAGCCCGAAGGGGCACGAAGGGATATTTTTGGCGAAAGCTCATCGAACCATGTCCGAAAACCTAAAATAATAATAATAATCCTATTAATTTGACTTTGTTGATCATGGTTGCTTAAAAAGAATATAAAAAGGGAGAGAGAGAGAGAGAGAATAGAATAGCCGAGAATCTCTCTCCCATTGTAAAGGACAAACAATAGGTCACTGGAATAACAGTTCAAAAACGGCTTCAAATTAGCCTTGGAAACTCAACAATTAAAAAGAAAAAAAAAAATCTTCAAAGCCTTGTTTGGTTGCAGGAAAAAGTAAGAGGGATAGACAAGGGATAAGAAGATTAATGGACCCATATTAAGGTTTATTGTTTCGTAAAAGGGACTAAAAAAGTTAGAACTGCAACAGATTGCGAGTGAGAGATTCCAAAATCCTTTAGTTCTAATTTTGGTTCTTCCAAATTGAAAAAGGATTGGAAAACGGGAATATGTACAAAACACAAACCCTTCCTCTTCAATTTCTTACATGCGTTATGATGT
The DNA here is from genome assembly GCA_038430175.1 of Ficus hirta. Lineage (NCBI taxonomy): Eukaryota > Viridiplantae > Streptophyta > Magnoliopsida > Rosales > Moraceae > Ficus > Ficus hirta. The sequence goes on along the minus strand of CM076593.1, from coordinate 5,114,522 downwards.
AAGAGTATACTTGAATTTTGACACGGGCTTTTGTGATTTGGACTTAAAAACAATGCCTAAGCCTGTATATTAAGTGTGCCTATCAATTCGGGTGCCTTAACGACTAGTTAGTACTTAGAGTGGATACGTAAGTCTGGTTGTCTCTAGTATTTTATGCGTTTGATAGCACCTCTCCTATCAGCAACGACAGTTGAGAAGAATGGTTCATCACTCCTATATTATGTTATACTTTCCTTCCCTTTTTTTTTTTTTTTTTTTTCTTTTACCAAACAAAGCCTCAAAGTCACTGCATGGACCAAATAATTTAAGAACATGCCCTAATATTTTATGAATCATTTTATCCTCAAATCAAAAATTACAATTAAAAATTTAATCACTCTTCTTGATATAATCGGAACTCTGTGCTTGATTTAGCCTGTGTGACAGCCGATCATTATTCATATTTCTTCTGACTTTATCAAGGAATATCCATTTACTTCTTTTCTAAACATAATTCTCAAGGATCTACACCCTTCTCTATGAAACCCGAAGAAAAAGTTCAATTTCTTGCGTTACAAGCAACCGTTTCTTCTTCGGCCAAGTTTTTTTTTTTCCCCCCACTTGTTTGGATAGTTAGTTTTCAATTCTTTACCAATAATGCCATCCCCTGTAGCCTCAACTTCACGTGTTTCCGCACCAAGCATAGAAAGACACCCTGTCGAATTCGTGCACACGATTTCGGAGGCTGGTCGTTTGCTTCCTTCAGCTAGCCGATGGAATTCGATAGAACTTGATTTTAGGATCTTCCCTCAGTCTTCCACTGCCTACAAGTCTCTACCTTCCCGGTTCTCCAAGTCGTTCGATTACGATCTCGTTATCACAGACAAGAAACACTTCAAACGGTTCGCTTACATTTCAGCCTCGGTAGTTCTTGTTATCCTAGCACTCATCTTGCTGGTACTCTTTCTACCTCACAAACACAAACACAACGGGAATTCGAAGAATCTAACCCTCGCGGTGAACCAAGCTCTGACTTTCTTTGATGCTCAAAAGTGTAATCTCTTCTCTCCCCATTAAAGTTATATTTCTTCAAGGTTGCTCAGTGATCAACATTTTTATTTATTGTTTTCTACAGCTGGGCAGTATCCGAAGAACAGTCCTGTAAAGTTTCGAGGAGATTCGGGACTGCAGGATGGAAATGTTGGCGGTTCAACACATGCGGATCTTGTCGGAGGTTTTTATGATTCGGGGAACAACATGAAGTTCAGTTTTCCTACAGCATATACCATTACTCTATTGAGTTGGACCGTGATTGAATATCACGAAAAATATACCGAGATCGGCGAGCTTGAACATGTCAAGGATATCATCAAATGGGGCTCGGATTATTTACTCAAAGTCTTCATTCCTCCTTCAAATGCGAGCTCAAACACCGTATTATATTCCCAGGCAAGACCTAAAAATAATAATAATAATAAATCTCATCGTTCATTAGTTTCGCCTTTTCCTGAGCATATGATATTTTTTGTTTGGAAAGAAATGAAAGAATTTTTTTTTAATCCTTTGTTTTTTTTCAATTCAGGTTGGAATTGCAGGCAACGGCACGAGCCAAGGTGACGAGAATTGCTGGCAAAGGCCAGAGAACATGGACTATCCAAGACCTGTTTCGTCTTGTGATAGCGGGGTCGCCTCCGATCTAGCAGGGGAAATCGTGGCAGCGTTGTCCGCTGCATCAATAGTCTTCAAAGAAGACAGCGAGTACTCTGGGAAACTAGTACAAACAGCGGAGAAGTTATTCGAACTCACAAGTGAAAAGAACCCTTCTCAGCAAGGCACATACACAAGGCTTGACTGTGGAAAAGAAGCAAGAAACTTCTATAACTCATCCGGGTACTTAGACGAGCTGGTTTGGGGAGGAACTTGGTTGTCTTTCGCCACCGGGAATACTTCCCATCTCGAATATGCCACCGGGTTATTCAGTTCGGCGCAGAGCAATGAGACAAGTCTAGAAAAAGGGATTTTATATTGGAACAACAAGCTTCCTGCTATTGCTGTAACTTGTTCTGGCATTTTCCTTCAAATTTTCATGACGTAAAATTCGGTACCTGGTTTTTTGAGTAAAAGTTTGGTAAAAATTTTTTTTCTTTTTTTTTTTTTTTTTTTCTTTTCAGGTTCTGCTAACACGCCTCCAATTCTTTCGCGACATTGGCTTTCCATACGAATCCGCTATGCAAGAATCCGCAAGCATGATTGATTCCCTGATGTGCTCTTATGTTTATGGTCGAAACTTCGACAAGACAGCAGGTACAAAAACAAACCTTAACAAGAGGCATTGAATTTGGATTTATAAATAAATTCTGAAAGGCTTGCTTCGATAAGTTTAAAAATAGTTAGAAATCAAAAGATCACAGATTGATGGTACTTTTCGTAGGCGGATTGATCCTTCAAAGCCCTGAAGATGTGCCGCCGCCACTACAATTCGCCGCAACGGCTTCTTTCCTCAGTAAACTGTACAGCGACTATCTCGAAGCTCTGGTCAGGTCGGGCGGAAATTGCGTCGACGACTCATTTTCCATACAAATGTTGAGGACTTTCTCCACATCTCAGGCTAGTTTTAAAAACCTGAAACTAATTTTCCAATTCCATGGTTTCATACTAGTGAAGATTTTTAAATTATTAAATGCTCATGTCATTTAGAAAAAAAAAATGATACACAATCATGAAAAAAAAAACAGTTTCACGACTTCAAGGGTAAAAAAGCGAAGACATAACAATGATTTTAGTTTTACAGAATTTACGTAATTTTGACACGTGCATTCATGATATTTATGATAGACGTTTTATTTGTTATGACATATGTAATTACTATAATATTTTTTTATATTATCAGATAAATTACATTCTCGGAGATAATCCAATGAAGATGAGCTACATGGTGGGATTTGGGCACCAATATCCAACCCAAGTTCACCATAGGAGTGCATCAACTCCTTGGGATGGCAAGTACTACTCATGCCATGATGGGGATAAATGGTTGCAGTCTAAGGACCCAAACCCGAACATTCTTGTCGGGGCGATGGTGGGTGGACCGGACCGGTTCGACAAGTTCGTAGACCAAAGGGACAATCCGAAGTTTACTGAACCCAGCATTTCAAGCAATGCCGGCTTGGTTGCGGCTCTTATCGCACTTCATGATCCTCCTCCTAAAGACTCTTCTGGCACTAATGTGGGAATAATAGACCTCTCTGGCCTCTTTGAAAAGATCAAAGTGATTTTTGGACCTCCTTAAATGCCTTGCAATTTGTTAATTATAACTTTCATAATAATGTCGAAAATTATTGGCCACGTATAACCAAGATTTTATTTAGCTTTAGTTTTAAACAATGACATAAATTTTTTTTTATTTTTATTTTTTCCCTGCTGAAATAAGCCATATCACTTATCTTGAATAATCATATACCAGAGCTTTACATGACTTTTCATGCAGGCACAATGTTATTTATAAAGATATATACACATATATATTTAAAGTTTTCTTCAATATCTTGCTCATTAAAATTTGAATTTTCAATTTGAAAAGTAATTAATTCCGATACATCGTTTGAAGGATTTCACTATTTTCAGAGAGATAGCATCAAGAAAATAAAAGTTGGCCAAAAAAAATATTTGAAAGGGGAAAATATATTCTAACTAAGCAATATTTCTAAACACAAATGGCAATGCATATGATTCTGTAATACATGAGATAAAATCCTCAATTAAGATCAGTTTTATCAGAAAAATCTAATAAAATCATGGAAAATGACGTACATCAAGACCTGATAATAACAAAATATATTGGCACATTAATAATCGTGCATGCATAAGGCTCAAAACTTCTACAATTAATGAAAAGTTTCCAACCGATCACGATCTAATATCTTGTTGCATGAAAGTCACCATCAACTATGCGTAAAAATAAATCAAGTAAAACCAAAACACACAAACTACCAAGCCTTAGATCTGATGGATGGTTAGCCCAAAAAATTTTAAGAGTAATGAATTGTTAAAAAAAATAATAATAATAAGAACCCAAAATACCAAAGTAGAAGAAATTGAGGGGCAAAAATACTATAATCACTTTTTACTCAAAGAGATATCATGGGAGGAGAGAGAATGAAATGAAAAGTTCCAAAATGGAGTGTGTACGGGCACTGAACCAGCACAACCATGTCAAAACACCACCGGCGAGAGGGAGCTTCTGCAGTTCCACAATTAATGGCTTCCTCTTGACGCCAAACTTCCCAATCAGGCCTAAGCGACTCCCTTCCCTGCGTCTCTCCGTGCGGTCGTCTTCGTCCCCACGGCCACAGGGCAGCTCCACAGAGCACACGACCCTGCTCGTGGAGACTTTCCATGAGCACCGGAGGCTTAAGTCTCTCCTCAAGAGGCTCAGCAAGACGGGCTCCTGCCCTCTGAGATTGCTCAGAGAGGATGGAGATTGGAGCAAAGAGCACTTCTGGGCTGTCGTTAGATTCCTCAGACACGCTTCTAGGTTTGAGGAGATTCTTCAGGTGCTCTTCTTGTTTTTTTGCACTCCATCTGTTTGTTTTATGTTCTCTGAGATTCTTATGCTGGGTTTGGGGTGTTTGATGGTGTACCTGGTCTTGAATTCTGCTGGAAACTTAACTTCTATTTGGATGCCTAGAAAGAGAAAATTACAACTTGTAATTTTTTCTTGGAGATATTAGGTAGATGAGCAGTTTTTGGACACTTACTTTGAAAAAAAAGTGGCTGAACTTTTCTGTTAAGAAAATGGTTGGTGGCCATTAAAAATCAGTGATTGACTGATAAAAACACATTGACATCGGATATAACAGTGACTTAAAAGAAATAATGAAAACTAATGCTATACATAGAATCTGTTTTGTTATTTCTGTTAGAGAAATGAACCCAGAAATCAAATGATGGTGGTTACTTTTTTTGTTTTTATATTTAACCTCTGTTTAGAATACAGGTTTGAGATGAAATTTTTAGGTTGAAATTGGTTGATTTTTCAAAAACTAGTTTTAATTTTTGTTGACTTTTCTAAAAAAAAAAAAAAAAAACTAAAATGAAAAACTTAGGTTCACACCTGCAATCCAAACTCACCATTAGTAATGTTGCTAGGTTCACACCTACAATCCAAACGCACCATTAGTAATGTTGCTAATCTTCACCAGTGATTATCATTACCATGAAGTTATAGAATTCATATATGGAAACCACATGCCATATGTTGTGATGATGGTAATCACCAACGATGAAGATAATTTTTCTTCCTAGATGGTGAAACATCTGCAACTATGATTTTAAATGGAACAATAAGTTTCTTCTTATGAAATTATTGATATTTTACTTTTTTATCTCAATATCTGATCGCATGTAAAGTGTTTGTGTGATGCTTTAACTTAGTTGAAATTGAAGGTCTTATTAATTTGTGAACAGGTATTTGATCTGTGGAAGAATATTGAGAAATCAAGGATTAATGAATTGAATTATAGCAAGATAATAAAAGTGCTAGGTGAAGAAGGTCTGATGGAGGAAGCAGTATCGTCATTTAAAGAAATGAAGAGCTACGGTCTTAATCCTACTCTCGAGGTCTACAATTCAATGATTCATGGGTTTGCTCAGAAAGGAAATTTTGCTGATGCTTTAGTTTACCTTCATGACATGAGAGAAGACAATGTGCCACCAGAAACCGATACATATGATGGGCTTATTGAAGCTTACGCAAAGCACGAGATGTACGATGAGATAGGAATGTGCTTGAAGAAGATGAAATTGAATGGCTGCCCACCGGACCAGATTACTTATAATTTGCTTATGAGACAGTTTTCAAAAGGTGGATTGCTCAAAAGAATGGAGAGTGTATACCACACCATGATTTCAAAGAGAATGCATTTGCAGTCTTCCACTTTGGTGGCAATGCTCGAGACTTATGCAAGATTTGGGATCGTGGACAAGATGGAAAAGTTCTACCTAAGAGCTTTGAACACAAAAACCACTCTAGGGGATGATTTGATCCGGAAACTGGCCGAGGTTTATATTGGTAATTACATGTTCTCCAGATTAGAGACCTTGGGGGTTGATCTTTCTACGGCATTTGGTGAGACTGATCTTCTATGGTGTCTGCGTCTTCTCTCACACTCTTTTCTTTTAAGTCGACAAGGTATGGATTCCGTTATTCAGGAGATGGAAAGACAAAACATCCCATGGAATGTAACTTTTGCAAACATTATATTGTTAACTCACTTGAAGATGAAAGATTTCACACACTTGAGGATTTCTCTCTCCCAACTAACTCATTCTGTAGATCCGGATATCGTTACTGTTGGAATTCTATTCGATGCAACTGATATGGGTTTTGATGGAACCGGGACCCTAGAAGCATGGCAAAGGATGGAATTATTTTACAAAGCCGTAGAAATGAACACTGATCCTGTAGTTATTACCGCATTTGGAAAGGGGAATTTCCTTCAAAACTGTGAACTGGCATTCTCCACTCTTGAACCTGAAGAAAGGGGGAAAAAAATATGGACTTATAATAACCTTATTAATTTGGTGTTGAAGCACAAAGGAAGCTATGGACAGTAAGAGGAAGCCAAACCAAGTTATGAAAGTGGTATATCCTAGCTTATCGAGATTATGGTATTCCAACCGTTTGTATGGATGACATATGCTCTCATGATGGATAGATTAACAGAACAAATTTCTACATGCTTTAGATGCCTTTGCACTGCATTTCCTGCTGGTATTGCACGTACGAGGAAATCTGGAGTCTTTCCCGCTAACAATTTTGGTTTGCTCCTGCAGACTAGTGACTTGTGGTATTTGTAGATGACTGAGAAATGCCCTAACCCACAGAAGGTTGTCATTGCCTCAAGATGCTTTTTGCTCTAATTCCACTATTGTTTTTGCAACATCAATAATAGCTATTCACAAATTTCGACCTGAATCAGAGGAGAAGTGCATAGGCTAATGCCTGTGCAGGAAGCACGTAAAATGATGGGAAACGATCTTATGTCCCTTGTACACTGCAATATTGACCAAGGGTATGTGTAATCGTTATTCAGATGGTCATAAGAACTAAAACTTGGAACTGAAGGGTCAGATACAGATTTTGCTTACTGTTGCATATAATTTGTTTTAGAATTTTATAAATGTGAGTAGGGGAGTTCGAGTTTTCTTTTGAGTATTAACTCTAGTAGCTTGAGATTCCATTGTGGACTTGTGGTTGATAGGCAATATTATAAAGTTTTAAGGAACTTGAAAACCTCAATTAGAACTTGAAGGCAAGCATCGAAATCCGCTTCAATGGCATTTCTTATGTAGTGACGAAAACCAGTATAAGATGCAGAATTGAACAAAATTGTTTGACTCTTACATAGCATCAGTTCATAGCAGTTCAATATTAAGGAGACAAAAGTACTATATCGCGCGTGAGGCCTAGAAGGATGGCTGGAAAATGCTGCATCGATGGAAATGAGACTACCCACATGGATGATTGTCTCAAACTCTATAGGTAGCCCTTCAATTCTGAAATCTTTAAACTCTCCGCGATCTGGGTTAAAAGAGACCAAACGCCTAATCCTATATGAATAAAAGATCTGATCTCCAGCCTCCAAAGTGCATAAAACTCGAACAGCTTTTGTTTTCTGGTCCCATTCCATCTGCTTCTAGGAGGCGCACAGTTGATTCTGAAGTCTGCTGGAGCATAATTAGGAATGACCAATCTTCTGGTCCAAGACTCCTTCGAACTGTAATCCTTCAATTCCCATATATCATTCTCCCCTCCATGAGACGAGACCACCGCCGAGAGATGATTGTTTAGAGCCACAAGCTGTGTAACAAGCTTGTTCACACCCAAACCAGTAGGTTGTGTAATGACCTGGAATTCTTCAGTAGCTAGATCAAACGCGATAATATCTTGGCATTTTTCTTCTTCAATCAAATAGCTAGTCGTCAGCCAATGAAGATTTCCATTCACCAATGTGTCGGATGCCATACAAGAAATCATGAACACCTTTTGACCTTTATGTCTCCATTCAAAATCGCCTAGGGTAAGAACATAAATCTCGGGTTCTTTAATGGCTCCGCTGAAAATGTTGTTTCCCTCTGTGTAGTACACAATCTTTATCACTTTGTATTCCTGTCCTTGGATGAAATCCAAATCCAAAATTTACCCTCACAACATTTAGATTTGTAGGCTTGATAAACACAAGGAGCTCTTTGAATTCTCGGGTAAAAGGGTTGTATACGTACAGCCGATCATTACGTGTCCTGTTATATAAGCATATCAATCCATAACAAGAACCTACTACATCAAAGCAGGGTAATACCAACTCACTGGGAAAGTTGAGTCTTCGCCAAGAACGTGTTGTTGTCGGGGCTGCTTAAATCTACAGCGTCGAGCTTGCTGATGGGATAGTCGTCGAAGCAAAAGAAGAATGGATTTCTTCCCTTTGCACGCGAAAGATGCGCGGAAATTGACAGCAGATGTTTGGATGAAGAGTGCCATATTTGGGAGATTAGTTTGCAGGCGTAAGAGATGTTATTGGCAACCTGGAGAGAATGTCGAAGAAGAGTTCGCGAGGCAGTCCTCCGATAATGCTGCTTCGTTGAGCTTCGACTTTGCGTCGGTTTTTGATGCTTTCATTCTCAACATTTGATTCCATGAAGTGAAGAAAAATAATGACTGAGGTTTAGAGGCAATGTGAGCAGTAAAAAATGAACAGTTTTAAGGGTGGAAGAGGGACACAAGCTGCTAGGTAATGTAGTCCAAGTATACACAATGTTCCATTGGTTTTGAATAACCATATAGCAAAACGGATTAACCATTTTGTCCCTATGATTTTGTAGATAATGTAAAAAATTGGTTTAGAAAGAACCAACAAAAAAAAAAAAAAAAAAAAAAAAATCTTTCTCTGGCTCCTACGTGTTAATTTATAGGGTAAATTGCTCCTTTGATCTTTGAATGTTTTATAAAATTGCGATTTGGTATCCTTTCTTTTTTTTTTTTTTTTTTGTGATTAAAAAGTCAAAAACTCTTTAAAATGATGTAAAATAGTCCTTTTTACTAATAAAGATTAAAAATTAGATTGAATAAATCACATGTATAACACATGTCAGTTGAATCATATAATTATATTTTCTTTATTACCCTTTAAAACTAAACCATATGTGATTCATGTGACATTTTTTTTATTTTTTTATTAATAAAAATGATTATTTTTCACCTGCTTTTAATTAAAAAAAAAAAAAAAAAAAAAAAAGGTGTTCAGGATCAAGTCACAACTTTGTAAAAAAAAAAATTTAAGTTATCCTAATTTATAAGCTGGAATCCTGTTTTGAAGTTGAGTTCATTTATCATTCTTTATAAGTTGAATACAGTTATCAGATTATTTATGTAATCCCAATAAATTATTATTAAAGAATGTGCAATACTTTTATTGGTTTGGAGGACAAGGACAAAAGGAAAACAGCATGAAGTGGTATAAAAAGTAATTGACAAATTGATGATCAAATCTCCTTGGAAAATCCATAAAATGAAACAATTAGAAACTAAAAAATATATATATATATCACAAAGGAGCAAGACAACTGGGACGTATACTCACATAAGCCAAAAGGATTTTGCTATAAACAAGGGCAATGCAATGACTACCGACCGCACGTCTCCCCCTCTTTTTTGGCATGCTTTTTAACATATTTACATAAATAATTGATTAAAAAAACAACTACTTGGCTGCGCTCAAAACTCTCGTGTTTTTTTATTTGTTTTTAATTTTAAAAAATTCTAAACCCTATATTTTGAACTTTTATATTTTTATAACATCAGATATAATCTTATTTTGGTCGACACATAATCTTAACATAAAAATACCCTAAATACCTTTAAAAAGAAAAATTACAATTTAGATTATTTATAATTTTATACTCTGTATTTTTCTTTTACTAGAAAGTATACCATGCATTTAAAGTCATATTTTATATCATTATGATACATTGAATATATAAATCATAATTTTTCTTGATCAAGACTTTATTTTTAATCTAAATATATCCAAAATACCTTAAAAAGAGAAATTATAAAACGACAAAATCTTTAATTTTCTCAACAAAAAATTCAGACTTCTTAACCCCACCCTTATAATCACCGCCCTTTCTCACCCCCACCGTCACACACACCTTTTGACCTCCACCTCCATCCCTTTATTTAGCTTTTAATTTAAACTAGTTTAAAGCATGTAAGATGTACATGATTGGACATATTTAAAAAAATTTACGTACATAAGAAAATATATATAAGTAAAAATAGACAAAAAAAAAATCAACAAAGTACTTGAAAATAAAAAATAAAAAAATTGACATGAAAAAACACCAAAAACATAAAAGGACTAAAAACAAAAAATAAAAAAACTAGGCCAAAAGAAAAAAAAAATATGAAAACTGAAGGACCAAAAAAATAATAAAAAGTTTTTTCTCCCAAAAAAAATCAACAAAGTATCTAAAAATTAAAAAAATTAAAAAAAAAAAAAAAAAAAGAGGCATGAAAAAAGACCAAAAAGATAAAGAACTAAAATGTTAAAAGTATAGCAATAAAAAAAAAGGACAAAAAAAATTAGGCCGAAAGAAAGAAAACAGAAAACAGAAAACAGAAGGATCAAAAAAAATAAATTATTTTTTAAATTAATTGTTGATCCAGAAAATATGTTGATTTAAATTATTATTTTTTATTTCAAAGATATTTTAGGTATATTTTTAATGTTAAAAATAATTGTTGATCCAGAAACTATGTAGATTTACATACAAACAATAATTTAATATAGATGCATAAAAATGTGGAACTTCAAAATGTAAGTAACGTTTTGAATAAAAACAAATTGCAATAATACTTTGTATTACATAAAAAGGATTAAATGAAACTAATTCAAAATTCAAGACAAAATGGATGTTTCAAAATTTAGGAGCAGAGAGAGAATAAGCTAAAGTTCAAGGGCACGAGTGACAATTAATCCTCCATTTTTGCTTTGGGGCTATATTATTATTTTTAATTGCGTCTCAACATTGCCTTGTCATTTTGGTTAAGCTTTTTTATTAATTTTCTTTTTTAATAAATTTGAATGGAAGATTTAGTATGAAATGGATTTTTTTTAAAGAAAATGTATCAACTTAGTTTAGATGGTCTAGAGAATTCTGATTCTAGCTATTCCCTCACATCATTTTTACATCATTTTTACATACATGCGTGCATACATATATATATATATATATATATTTTGGCCGAAGAGCATACATATATACATGTATAATATCAACATATGGTGAAGAATAAAGCAATTTCAACCACCAAAAGAGAGAGAGAGAGAGAGAGAGAGAGATAATAAAGTCATGAAGAAGAAAATGGGCGGTGCAATTAAGGTCATCCATCCAGAAAACGGCAGAACAATTTCTCCCTTGCACATTTTTCATGTAGAGAAGGTAAAAGCTTTGAGGAACAAGTTTACCTATATGGAATTTACACAAAACTCAGATTTGGAAATTTTATTCCCAGGTAAATTACTTATTTAGTCCCTAAACTATTAACTTTATATAAATTTGGTCCCTAAACTTTTTTTCGTTGTTGAAATACCCAGAAACTATTAAAATGTTGCCACAATAATCCTTTCCGTTAATTTTTGAAAGGAATCCGTTAGTAACTTGGTCAAAAAGTGATGCTAACAAACAGATTTCATTCAAAAATTAACATAAAGAACTACTGCAACAACGTTTTTAATAATTTATGGTCATTCCAGCTTTAAAAAAAAAAAAAGAATGCCCCTAAACTATTAAAACATTGCTACAATTGTCATTTCTATTAATTTTTAGACCGAATCTGTTAGTAATTTGGTCAAAAAGTGATACTAGCTAACGATTTTTGTCTAAAAATTAACGAAAATGTCTATCGTAGCAACATGGGTATTCTAACTAAAAAAAAAAATTCATGGACCAAATTTACATAAGGTTGAAAATTCTAGAACCAACTTAGCAATTTACCAATTCATTATCAAGCGAAACGAAATCCAATACACTCAAATACCAGCATCATGAGGTAAAGGAAATGGTCTCGAACCTTGAGTACTCAGAAGCATGATTTCAAATCCAAGTACATCAAAACTTTATATGACCGTTACATAATATAACCAAACAGTACCTCTCTCACAGAACAAGAAGTTGCAAGATTCTTATATGGCAATAAAGGTAACTCAACAAGCAAAAGTGTTGAAAAAAATTATCGGGCGAGTGACTTTAGAGACATTGGTTCAAGACCGATTCGAAGAGCACTCGAAAATCCGTAGCATCAAAAACTTACTCGATTATGAGATGAAATTCCACAGAACATTCAGAACTGAGATAAAGATCGTCACAAGTTTTACACAAAAGCCATTTCCAGCGTGAACAGCTCATCTACTGCTTGTTCTTGCAAGTATGCATGAAGCCTTGTGTAATGAATCTTTTTCAATATTGCATGATAATCGGAACCAATTAACATATTAAGAACAACCCAAATGCTTCCGAATTATGGGATGGAATTGCACTGTATAATCATCTGTACTAAGCATTACAAAAAAGGACAGGATGACTACTCTTCATAACTTTAATACATCTGAACTTAGCTTCTCTTAACGAGCACATGTAATAATTTACAGCATTTTGCGGATCGATTAAAAGTAGTACCTACCGAAGAGTTATAGAAAGATGCTTATGCCTTTTTGAATGAATCTTCTTCAAAATGCTTCGTATGCCAACTGAATGATCAGGCACCAAACCTTTTCGGATCATGTCCTTGAGAAGCTTGAGTGCAACATCTATTCTTTCATTGTCGATGTAACCGTTGACAAGGCAGCAGTAGGAAATAACATCTGGCAAAACACCCTTCGCTACCATTTGCTCAAAGACGTCATGTGCCTTATCCGCCTCGCTTTGCAGACAAAACCCCTTAATCCATGTGTTGTAAGCGACCAAATCAAGCTCAATACCATACTGAATCATAACGCCGACCAATTTCATGCTTTTATCCAACATGCCATTTTCAGCAAAAGCATCCAGAAGTCCACTAAAAGTAAAAATATCGGGAAAGATATTCTTCCTCAACATCTCATCAAAGAAACTCTTACCCTTTTCGAATTGACCTGAATGACAAAATCCACTAATTAAAGAGTTGTCTGTGACCACATCAGGACCTAGACCTTTCCGAGCCATTACACCAAACACCGCAAGAGCTTCCTGCATTCTTTCCGCTTTGGAAAGAGCATCCACTAAAAAAAAGATCATGAGAGAGAGAGAGGTTTTTACGTTAACGGAGTCAACCCACGGTTATAGTAGTCTGCTTGTAGCTTTTCAAGTTGTGATGACGAGTCAAAAATACTATTTGATAGATGGGGAGGTGGACAGTGAAATGGTAAAGTAGATGTAAGTCCATTAAAAATGGCGCTAACTTGTTAAGCTCAAATATATTGAATTTACTGAACTAATCTTAAGAAAATAACACAAAATTAAAAACTTTTACAAAAAAATAAAAAGGGTGAAAGAAAAAGAAATCATTATTTTTTTCAAAACTATACATATCTCATCTAGATCTCCCTGTCTCTTTCTCTCTCTATCTCTTATGGTTTTCCTCTTTCAAATCATGATATGACGGGATGACCTGCAAGTTCTACAGAAGAGGATTCGTGCAATGAGACTTTTAAGACCGCTACTTAACTTAAATAATCTTTAAACTAGTTTTAATGTTATAATTATTCTTTATTTAAAAATTTGATTTTTTTTTTTTCTTTTGTTAAAGCTCTTATCTTTATCTTGTTTAAAACCTCATTTGGAAATCAATAAATATCGCTATAAGCACGGATAAGGTTAAGTGCTAAACTAAAGATAATAACTCCATAGTTGACCTATTACTGGTCTTAACAACATAATTAAAAGTTTGTTGGGAGAAAGAACAAAATAATATTTTTAAAAAGAATGATAGTAAATTATAACATAAAATTTTAAACATAATGTTAAATAACATGATCAAATTTATGACCACATAATAATAGAAAAACCCCTCATCCTTTTTCCTCCTCCTCCTCCTCCTCTCTCTTTCTCTCTCTAACTTGAAACTGTGCACATAAAACTATTATTAAAAATTAACCATAATCTGATATTTATTAAAAAAAATCAAAGGATTTATCTGAAAATTCAAGTATTTACTCAAAAATCCAAGGAATTAATCGTAAATATCTGCGATAATTTAACATCATTTAAAAAACTTGTTATAAACTTTAAAAGTACCTATCGAATATACTATTTGATAAGTTTTCCAAATATGTACATCAAAACATTGAATAAGCGGGAAATCTTTTTCCCTACGCTTTTAACATATTTACAAAAAAAAAAAAAAAAGACTGAAAAAAAACTACGTGATTGCACTTAAATCCTGCCCTTTTCTGTTTTTTTTTTTTTTTAAATAGAAATTCTACACATAAGTGAAAAATTAAGGGTCAAAGCAGGTGTTTTATAAATTTAGGAGGTAAAGAGAAAATAATCTACAGTTCAAGGGCACGACATACAGTTATCCTTCATTTTTTTCTTTGGGGCTTTCTTTTAATTTTGGAATACGTTTCAGCATCGGCTTATCATTTTCGTTAAGGTTTTCAATAAATTGAATACAGGATGGTATGAAAGGTATCATAGTTTGATTTTTTAGAGAACTCCTTATTCTAATTATTTTATTTGTTTATTTATTTTTGTATTCACTCTCATCATTTATATATATGAAGAAAGAAATAAATAAATAATTTACATAAATAATTAAATAACAAATTTACCAAGTAGATGATTAATTTACTTCTTGTAAGTATATTATTTACTTAATAAATTTGTTATATGTCTAGTAATTTTTTATTTACCTAATAAATTAACTATTTACTTTAAAGATTTTAAAATCTTGTTACTGAGGTTAATGTCGAGTGCAATTAGGGTCCTCCACTCCAGAAAACGACTAACAACTCCTTCCCGGCATTTCGTGTAGAGAAGGTGAAATTTTTTAGAAGCAAGTTTATCTAGGAGGAATTCACCCAAAATATAAACATACATATATGTATATATACATACATATATATATATATATATATGTGTATATATTCCTAGATTGCCAGTGCAAGGGACAAAGTATTTTAAAGCACATAAGTTTAAATTGGGTGCATGAATTCATCCCTTTACCCCAGGAATAATTTTCTCTACACGTCTGTCTAAACTGAGGGTTTTTTGTTATTAAAAATGAAACTTAAAATCCAATATATATACTGAAATATCAGCTTCATAGGTGAGTAAACGTGTTCAAACATTGAGAACTCACAATCATCAGTTCAAATACAAGACCAGCATAAAAAAATCTATATGATCATTATATAATATTACCAAACGGATAAGAAGGTGAAAACCCCCATAAGAGTATCTCTGCCACAGAACAACAAAAATAAAAGATTCTTATATGGCAATAACAGTAACTCATCTAGCAAAGTGTTGAAAAAAAGCCATCGGTTTCAGACCAATTCCAAGAGCACATGAAAAAAAAATTTTCGGCTTTCAAACAAGTGGATTTATGAAAATCGAACTTAAGTAGTGCGGTCCAACCATTTATCTTTTTGACTACAAGCAGCCAACATTCTCAAACCTTACAAAACATTCGGGATAGCATGAACTTTTGAAGGAATGTTTGGCGAACTGGAAGATGGTGATTCTTTCCATCTTTAACCATTGTTCTTTACAAAGATGATGACCACCACCGAAAGAAATTTATTCCCATTCAAGCAGCAGAAACAGGAGTCTCGCCCAACTATGAAGGACGATCAGCAGAAATTCGACTCCTATATATCCTCTGCCAACAAAGAGCGAGCCTAATAACTTCCGGCAGCTGTGAATTAACAATAATGTACATCATGCTGAAAATACTGACCCCCAAAAAAACAGTACAATGGAAAGGAAGACTAACAAATATTTGTGATCATAAAAGTGCAATGTAAACATGCTATCAAACCAATCAACATAAAGAAGAACAGCCCAAGCTAAAACTTACTCGATGAGGGGATGAAATTACATTGGACGTTCAGAACTAACATAGACACATGGTCATAAGTTTTACACAAAAGCCATTTAAGTGCAAACTGCTTAGGTTCAACTAGTCATAATCAGCATATACATCGGTTTTAAGCAACATGATTAGTTTAAGATCCCATCTATTGCTTGTTCTTGTGATGAATCTCTTCCAATATTGCATAACAATCGAAGCCAATTACCATAATGATCCTTGTAACGTTCAAACAAAATGCATACTGAATTATGGAACAGAATTGCATTGAGTAATCAGTTGTACTAAGCACTACACAAAAGGACCAGATGACTACTCTCCATAACTGTTATACATCTAAACTTAGCTTATCTTGACTAGCACATTCAATAATTTACAGCATTGGGGATCGATAAAAAATCATACCTAATGATGAGTTATTTTAAGATGCTTATGCCTTTTTGAATGAATCTTCTTCAAAAGGCTTTGTATGACAGCTGCGTGATTAGGCACCAAACCTTTTCGGATCATATCCTTGAGAAGCTTGAGTGCAACATCTATTCTTTCAATGTTGATGTAACCGTTGACAAGGGAGCAGTAGGAAATAACATCTGGCAAAACACCCTTCACCATCATTTGCTCAAAGAGGTCATGTGCCTTATCCATTTCTCTATGCAGACAAAACCCCTTAATCAATGTGTTGTAAGTTATCAAATCAAGCTCAATACCACATTGAATCATTACGTCAACCAATTTCTCGCTTTTATCCATCATGCCGTTCTCAGCAAAAGCATCCAGAAGTCTTCTAAAAGTAATAATATCAGGAAAGATATTCTTCCTCCCCATCTCATCAAAGAAACTCTTGCCCTTTTCAAACTGACGTGAAAGACAAAATCCACTAATTAAAGAGTTGTAGGTGACCACGTCAGGAGCTAGACCTTTCCGAGTCATTACACCAAACACTGCAAGAGCTTCCTGCATTCTTTTCGCTTTGGAAAGAGCATCCACTAGAATATTAAATGTTATGAGATTAGGTGAAACACCTTGATCCTTCATTTTACCTAACAAATGAGTGGCTTCCTTGCATTGTCCTGAATGGCAGAACCCATACATTAAGGAGGTGTATGTGATGACGTCGGGCTTTAGACCTCGAGCAGTCATGAAATTCATGAGATCAAGTGCCTCTCTTGTTTTTCCGATTTTGCATAGAGCATCCAACATAGTGTTGAACATCACGATATTGGGTGAGATTCCGCAACTGACCATGTTTTCTAAAAACTGAGTTGCTTCATCCCATTGACCACACTTGCACAAAGAAGAAACTAGGGAACTGAACGTGACAACATTAGGCCTTATGCCATTTCTTGTCATCATTTTAAATAGCGAAATTGCTTCTTGAGTTTTGTCTTCCTTGCAGAGAGAATCAATTAGGGAATTATAGGTAAAAACATCAGGTGAGATTCCACAATCAATCATGTGGATCAGTTTTCTCCTGGCTTCTTCCCAACGGCCAATTCTGCATAATCCGTGAATCAAAGAATTATAGCAAACGACATTCGGGAGAACACCACGGTTGGTCATATCTTGAAACAAGCTCAACGCGTCCTCTATACGTCTTTCCTTACAAAAGCCATCAATAATTGGGTTGAAACAATCTACAGTGGGTTCAACCCTGTCATCAGCATACATTATATGAAGCAGATCGAGCGCCTTCCGAGTTTCTCCAGACTTACAGAAGCCGTTAATGACAGTCGCATAAGTGACTACATCACATAAGTATTCCTCCTCTTCTATTTGTCGAAACAACTCCATCGCGGCCACCATGGAGCCTTCCTTGCAAAGCCCATGAAGCGGAGTACTTAGAGTAAAAGCATCCGGTTGAAGGCCGTTTTTAACCATGGTTGCGAAAACCGAGAAACCTAATTTCAACTCCTTCAAACAACAGAAGCATTTGATAACAATGTTCAGCGTAAGGACATTGGGTCGAAAATCAACACGACCCATAATCTCTCTATACATAGAAACGACAGTGGAATAGTGGTTCATGTTGGAGATTGCAGCAAAGAGCTGATTGAAAATCCGAATAGAAGGAATGGGTCGGATTTTAATCAAGGAATTGAAGAAACCCAGAGCTTCAGACAGTGTGAGGTCTTTGGATTTACATCGTAATTGGACCAATTTCTCCAAACGGGGAAAAGAATCATAATTTGCACTACTTGGAGAAGAAAAATAACGAAACTGGGAAGATGTCAAAATCCGAAAGAAAGAGAAGATGGAAGAATTACCAGGAGCTCTTGTGGTCAGCAATTTCGTGGCCATCCTCAGAAGAGAAGTGAAAGTGAGGGCTGCTCAAAGTTGCAGAACGTCTCGGAAGTGGGAAGGGAAGAATGGGATTCGGCGAGTTCCGACGAAAGTGTTTCTAGCTAGTGCTTGCTCAAGGCCAGTCGTTTCTTTTCTTTTCTTTTTCTTTTGTCCCATCTTTTGCTCAAGTGTTGTCATTTCTTTTCTTGTCTTTGCATTTTGCATTTAAGTTTGCCCTTCTTTGCTTTGTTTGTTTTTGTTTTCAAGTTTTTTATCAATATTCTTTTGCTTGTAATGCACCGGTTTAAAATAAGATTTTTAAGTTAGAGTTGGATAATTTTTTAAAAATTAAATAAAATGTTTGTTAACTTTCACAAAAAAGATAAAAACTGAAGTAAAATTTTTAAGTCCAAACACAAGTTTAATTTTTTCTTAGTATTTGGAAACCGATCTGAATTGACATTTTTAGGTTAAAATTGATTTACTTTTCAAAAAATTAATTAAGAATTTTATTGACTTTTCAAGAAAAAAAACTGAGTTAGAATTTTTAAATTGAAACCTAAGTTTCAAACAAAAACTTTTAAGTTTCTAAACTTTTAAATTTGTGTAATTTGGGTTCATGTTCTTTTTTTCATATCTTAAATGACCTTAAATTAAAAAAAATATTATAATAATAATCCTTTATATTAATTTTTGAATAGAATTTATTAATAATTTGATGATAATTGTTGCAACATTTTCAACAGTTTAGAATTACTCAAACTATTAAAAAAAAAAGATCAAAATTACACAAACTTAAAAATTTAAATATCAATCTAATAATTTACCCCCTTTTTTTTTTCTGCTGCTAAGCATCCATTTTTATTTTTTTATTTTCCTCGATTCTTTGTTCCCCTAATTTTCAGCGCTCTTGTGCTTTTCTCCCCTCTTTTAAGTAAAACCAACGACATGCCGTTCATAAATATAAGAAAACTATCACACGCTAGTCCATTGATGATTTTTTTTTTTTTTTTACTTCAATTATTTTTTGAGGGGCCATTTGTGTTGTTTTGTACTTGGAAATTGGAATTTCCTTTTCTTGTCTTTTTATGATCACAAATTGCATTTTCTTTTTATACATTTAAAAAAAATGGGAACAGGGCGACTAGCTATTGCAAAATTAATACTAGTAAAAATTCAACAAATAGAACTCATAAAAAATGGAGATGATTATTAAGTACCAAGTAAGAAGAAAAAACATAGGTCCCCTTTGGTAGAATCATTTACCATCGTTCGGTCCATTCCATCTGAATAGACCATTCAAAAACCCATTAGGCATCAATTTGTGTGTGGACCAACCAAATGTTGAAAATTGCCATTTAGGTGAAAATCTTGGTTGTACAACAGTAACAATCAAGTTATTAATTTCACGAGGTTCAAATGTATATCAATTATGAAGTCATTATAATTTGCAGAAATTCAATAGATAATAGTAACAATCAAATCATTATACTTTAAAAAAATAATTAAAAATAATAATAATCATCATCATCATCTTGGTGCGGGTGATTCTGTAGACCTCAACATTACGCAGGTGTGAACATCTTTCCAAACTATTTTGTTCTCTCTTGTAAACAATAAAAGTTGATGATAGTGGGATAATTTCTATGTTCTCCTTGAGAATTATTTGGTGACAATGTGTGACGCATTAGTTGAGAGAAGAAGGACGAAAATTTTTAATTAAAAATAATAATTAAAAAAAAAACACATTGCCATTCATCACCACACGTCTGTAAATAAAGTGGACTATTGCATGGACAGAAGTAAAGGAACTAGTGGTCCTATTATGAAATATTTTCATAAATTGTCGTATATGGTAATTAGTATTATTATATACATAGCCTAACGGTAATTTCCCGTATTACCCCGTTGTAAAGTGTAAAGTTAAAGTCTCCCTGCTCCAAAGTATTTTTTGTTTCCCCAAAAAATGGTGACTTGATAGCATTTTTTTCCAAACAGAAATGTACAAAATCATGTACCTATGAAATTGCAAGATTGTCACTCTCGTTTTTTTTTTTTTTTTTTTTCAGTTGGGGACACAATTTGAGACAAAAAAATGACAAAGGAGCTACAAACAAGAATTCACAAACTTGACAAGTATAATGAAGGCCTTGTATTCCTGTGAGTGTGCAGTACATAATTCAATCAAGGGACCTTTTTTCCCCCTTTTCTATGATCTGCTTTACCTCAATTGTCTACTGTTTACCAAAAATGACAATACCTACTTTGAAGCTAAGAAATGACAAAAACATCATGTAACTTCTTCTATAGTGTACCTGATTATGTCGAAATGGAACGAATATGTTGTCCTTGGCTTTCATCTTCTGTAGTTGAAGAACTAAGAAACAACTCTATTTCTTTCAAGAGACTCCTACCCCCAAGATGTAACTCAGCAAAAGTGCTACCTTGAGTCGACTTGGATGACATCAAGAAAATGAGATACTCACAAACTTCCGCCAAATCACCTGACATGGTGACCGCCTTCTTTATGTGCTCATCTTCATTGTCACCTTTGGCGTTATCAGTATAAAGTCGTTTTCTGCATGCCTGTAGAATCAACAAAAATGGCATTATGTTTCTTTAATGTTATTGGACTTTAAAATCTGCAGAAGCCAGGATTTCATGCGACTGAATCATCTGCTAACTATACGAAAAAATGGCAGCCGATGATCATTAAAATCTGACCGTAACCGAAAGATAAAGATCTAATGTTGACTTTTAGCCTTAAGATGTACATTAGGACAGAACTAATTTATGTATCATTATGTTAAAATTGACTCTTCGGAAGAGTAACAGAGACCAAACCCAAGCATTACTATAAAGATTAAGGGTAAGGAGTTATCACCAGGAGGACCCGATGTAGACTTGCAATCTGTTCTGCCTTTAAGAACCCAGAATTCAGCAGCTCTCGGAATAGAACTACAATCTCTGTGGTTACGTTGCCAGCTGTAAGGTTTTCAATTATGCCAGATATGCAGGGATCATCAAACACAGACCTCATCCAGCTCGGAATATTCTCCAGTTTTAGCAATGCAAGAGCTATATAAATTGCAGGATTGTGCTGATTAATGAAGGATTTGGATGCTAAAGACGGAATTGATAAAGACATTGCAAGCTCTTCTACAATCAGCCTACTCCAATTGTTCTTTCCAATCACACTTGCATCGTCTAATTCCAGCATTTCAGGCCCAAAAATAAGTGATATACAACGGCTGCAATTCAAAGCCACCCTTTGGTCACTGTAGAAAACCAAGCCCTGTAGAATAGTTATCACAGACGTTAGGTACTCGACTGTGCACTTTAGCTCCTCAAATTCTGAAGTTCTCTGGTAAGCTATTTCGGTAAACAACTCCAGCAAACAGTGCGAAGCAACAAGCTTGACCAGAGGAGACCCAAAATACATCAGTCTGCACAAGTCATGACAAGGAATTCCAATCAAGGAAAGCGGCTGGGTTCTATCGGGTGGATCAAAGAAACTCTGCCAATCCATAACCCCTGGAAGAACACGCAAACTAGAGAAAGAAAAGGTTAGCATCAGTAGTTAGTACCACAGTAATGAATTTAAAAAGTTATACCAACCTTTTTAAAGAGAAGTAATTTAGTAAAAGAACAAATACTAAACGTTGTCCGAAGCTTGTTCCCTCGTCATGGTCTGCCAGAGCAGGCCCCTTTAGACATGCTTCACAAATCATGCTGTCAACTATTGAGACCAGAGAAGAATTGAAAAGAATGGTTTTTGAAGCTTCCATGAGTGCCTTGGAGGTAGAGTGGTTCAAAGCCAAGGAAAGTATGGCAATAACTAAAAGGTTATCACGAGTCCACGTCCCTGTAGGTTCAGCGGTGATAAAGTACTCCATCAACTGCCAAGAAAAGAAAAAGAAATAGAAAAATGAAAAAAGAAAAATTAATTCTCTGATTAATTTCCCAAAACTGCAAGCAAATTGGGTGTAACAAAATTTGTTATTCACCTTCATAATCACTGCTAGCCATATTTCATCATCCAAAAGAGTTTTGGAGTGTGCTGAAGAAAAGAGGTTAAAAATCAAAACTAATAGGGTCATGGACATTTGTGATGACGATGTGTGTATCCTTTCATTACAGAAAATATGGATCGCATTCCCGATACTATTCAAGCATAGTTCATCTGAAGCAGCTGGAGAGATGCTAATAATTGCAATCACAAGATTTAACAAAGAAATGATATCACTCTCTTGATCTTCTTCTTTGACGAGCTTTGTCCATAAGCAAACAAGTAGTCTTGCCCCATAGTTATCTCCTGATGCCACCAACTGTGCAATTGCTTGTACATTTACGGTACCACTATTCTTCTCTGGGAATGTGATTCCAGAGTTATGTGAGATATTACTTCTGCAGAATTGCAGAATCTGATCAGACAGAGGCTCACAAAATTTCTCCTGCTGGAACAACCATTTCAACGATATTGGATGAATTCTTGCCGATACTAAATCCCATTCATTACCATTGACTAGCTGGAATAGGATCCTTTCAGCTTCTGGGCTGTACGGGATTTGGTAGCTCACCTTGGCTTGGCCCCTATAAACACCATAAAGATACAGAAGTCTCATCACCAAAGATGAACCAGCAGCCCTCTGTCGGAAATCATTACCATTGACAAGAATATA
The DNA here is from genome assembly GCA_038430175.1 of Ficus hirta. NCBI lineage: Eukaryota > Viridiplantae > Streptophyta > Magnoliopsida > Rosales > Moraceae > Ficus > Ficus hirta. The sequence continues at coordinate 5,091,449 of CM076593.1, read as the reverse complement.
TTCTTCCAGAGAAGCCAAAACCAGCTTATCATCTGCAAGCCTGGGACAGTTGTTAAAGATAAGAAAAGGATAGATGCCAATAGTAGATTCACTCTTAAAAAGAGACTGAAACAATTACCTTTCATCATATAAAGAACTAGTGTATAATATTGTCAAAATGGCTGAATGAGAATAGGACAACTTCGAATTGTAGGAGCTCTTTTCCCCAAGCAGAAAGAGCAAATCTATGGGATCAGATGGCAGACTTGACGAAGCATCTCTAATGGACTGGCCAGAATCGTTTTCGAGAATAACATCCACTAGTGAGCTGAGTATCAGGTATACCATCTGCTTCATCTTCTCCGTGGGAAATAAGCCCAAACATCCAAAGGACAGACTGAACCAAGAGGAAGAAACCAGGTTCTGCGCAAACTGTGTAGCTTGTGTATCAGAATCCGAAAGCAGTATCGAATGGAAAGTTTCCAATATCCCCAGGACGGTTTCCTCTTCTATTTCCTTGAAGAAAGTTGTAAACCAAGGTAACAAATGTACTGCACATATATCCTTAACGCAATCTCGTAGTTCTACAATCCTCGAGTCGGCAGAGTTTTCTTCATGGGTGTAGGCATACACCTCCTTAAGGAAGTACAGAGAATGCAAAAGTTGACGGGAATTTTCTTCAGAGACTCTGAGACAAGATAAAACAGCATGTTGCAATGCTTCTTTAATTGATACCTCGGGAATCAAAGTCCCGTGAGAAGATGGACATTTTAAAAGAGAGACAAAAATTGAGCAAGCCAACATAAACGTGTCCAGAAGCATGCTCATTTCTCCTTTGGCATGCTTTTCAAGCATCCTTGTCAAGACAATCAATAGTTCCTTTATTTGAGAGGCAGATGGTATTCCAGGACAATCAGAAATACAGTTAAATATGAGCTTCAGCGTCTGACTTTGAACTGGATGAAAAGGTATTTCAGCAACATACTGCAGTACTGGAATCAGGGTTGCAAAACCAACGACAAGCCTCTGTTTGAATGCATGCTTAGCCGTTGATAAAAGATCAAGTACCTGGAGGCAAGAGTTAACAACTGGATCCTTGCACTCTGTTCATTTACGAAGTTTATTAGTAAAAACTAGATTTCACATGTAGAGAACTTCATGCAGGAACAGGACTAAGCTAAATAATTTCATGAGGCTCAAGTTTTTAAGAAATCTTTATACTTTGCCAAAGTTCAAGAGATCACAGTTACAATCAAGTTTTCAAAGCACCTCAGTTCATGAAACGACCGATGGAAAACAGTAGGAAAACTGCAAATTTTTCAAAAATCAAACCATTTTGACAATAGAGGCATTAAAATCAGCATAATTTCCAAAATAATGGCAATGCAGATATGGCAGTCAAATATCGCGTTATTCCATCATACAGGGTGTCTGCCATTTACTACATCCTAGCACTTTATCTCACCTGACAACCTAAGTATTTCAAACAGATAATCCGCAATATTTTCTTCCACCAGAACTTGGATCTCTTTGCTTGAAGTGCCTTCCCAAGTCAAGTAATAAAACAACAAATTTACTGTACTGATTTGGACTTGGCTATCTGTTGACAGAAGTGGGCCTTTGATGGCTTCAGCAAATAAGACATTCAAAGGAGATCCATCTATGCCATCCTCTGCCACTTGCATTGAGCTATCTGCTTCATAGGAATACGTGCTATTGCTAATAGTACCAGCTGCATATGCATTTCCAAGAAACCCCCTTTGCGCCAACACCGTCAAAAGCGCTAGACAAGAAATTTGAGAATTTGTAATTGTCAGAAGATGGAAAAATATCTTTTTAAGTGAAAAGTTATCATATATTAATCTTTCAGTATTTTTCAATAATATGAAACTTTGTCAACGAATTACCTAATTGTGAGTGGAAAAACACGCTGGTGCAATTTAGAAAAATCTTAAAGCAATCTATAAAATATTACTACGATTTTTATTAGAAGTGTATAGGAATTTAAATGTAAACTCTAGAGATAAACTAACTACATGATGAGAAATAAGCCTAGTTAAGAGAGAAATTCATCCAAAGGATAATAAGAACTGAAGGAAAAAATTTTGAAACAAAAAAAATATATATACAGAATAAAGTTGACGACCAACCTACACAATTCAAACGAACGTCATCACTTTGGGTCTTAACAAGAGCCTCCATTGACAAGTGCAACAGCTTAGAACAAAAGGCAGGCAAAATATTCATTCCATCCCCGTCCTCTGCTGCGTGGTGGAGGAGGGACAATTTGTACAGGACAAACAGAATCTCTCCACGAATCTCGTCACTGCAATTTGGGAAAAAACAGAAGACGATAAATTTTAGATATACATAATAATAGTAAACAACAAAACAAACAAAAAAAAGGGCAGTTTTTGACTTTTTGATGAGCTTAAGTCCTTACTTAGGCAATTGGAGACCTCCAACAAGATTGGAAATGAGACCATATTTGTCTTTGATGTGAGCAGAAGGATTATCCTTCTCAAATTTTAACAGAATTCCTAAGCAGTGAAGCTGCAATTGCACAAATATCAAGAATGGATATTGGTTATAACCTGAGTATATATGTATATACTATGTAATATCTATCGAGTTAAAACACCAAAATTAACTGGAATTACTAATGGCATTACCTCTAACATATTGAAATTCCAGCAACTTTCAAGGAAAATCAAGCAAAATTACCAATGGCGTTTCAAAATTGAAATCAAAAAGGAAAAAAATCTTCACACTTTTTCGTTTCCTCCATTTCTCAGCAACAAATCTAATCATCAAAACGCAAAATCCAACAAAAATTCTCACAAACAAAGTTCGGAATTCTTGACTATACCAAAATCTGACGGAGAAATTACCATTGCACTACTAATTCGTTTTCAAGCAATTTCATGATTTCCTAACATATTCCACTTCTAGTTCATTTTTCAATAAAAGGAAACCACAATTTATACATACAAACATACATATTATTATCTTAATTCCCAGGCAATTGTGCCAAAAATTCGAGTTTCTTTTACAACCGCGGCATTTTCATCATATCCTATTATCGGATTTTAGTTCTTTACAAGTATGTACAGTTATCTCTCTGACCACTTCTGATCTTTTTAGCAGGGTATTTGGTATTGCTTCCTTGAGTACAGCAACAACAACATCACCGGTGTGTGTGTGTGTGTGTGTGTTTGTGCGCGTGTATTCAAATTAAATACCAAAATTTATGAGAAATACCAATGGCAATACCTCACGCCTATTGCAATTCTCATCACTTTCCAGGAAAATCAAGAAAGATTACCAATGGCGTTTCAAATTGAAATCGAAAGCACTTGATGCTTTTTCGTTTCCTCCATTTCTCAAAGATTACCAATGGCGTTTCAAATTGAAATCGAAAGCACTTGATGCTTTTTCGTTTCCTCCATTTCTCAGCAACAGATCAAAATCATAAAATCGCAAAATCAGACAAAAATTCTGACAAACAAAAGTTCGGAATTCATGAATACAACAAATTCCGACGGGAAAATTACCATGTACACCTGACGGCGACTCCATGCCAAGGCACCGGAAGAGAGCCGATCGGAAACCCTGGCGACGAAGCTTCCGAGGACGGAGGAATCCGCGGCAGCGCAGAGAATGGAGACGAGATCAAGAATCTGACGAGCGATAGGGTCATCGTCGAAGGAGGAGAGAGCGCGGACGAGAGGGGGGACGAGGAGGAGAGGGTGGAAGGTGAGGAGGGAGCGGAGGAAGGGAGGCTGAGAGATGGCCTGGGAGAGCTGAGAGAGAGCGTAGGAGACGTGGAGAGTGGGAGAGAGAGGGTCGGAGACGAGATTTGAGAAGCAGAGGAGGCAGATGGAACCGCCTTCTCGGGTGCAGAGGATGAGAGTGGACCTATGGCCTTGCGAGCAGGTCGTCAATGGCGGTTCGCTGGAAAGGGAGTCTTGTAGCTCTTCGTCGTCGTCGTCGCCGTCGCCGCCGTAGTTGTCGTTGTCGTTTTGGGGAGGTTCGTAGTAGTAGTAGTCTGGAAGCTCCTCTAAGTCGCCGGAGTACATCGTCTCCAGTGATCGGAACAAAGAAAGCGCGCGCAAGACAGAGAAAGACTCAGAGAGGGAATTTTTTGAATTTCAACTTGTCCTTGGAGCAATTTTTTTATGCAACGACCATTGTATTTTATCAAATTCGATTTTTCACCTTATATTTTTGTTAACTATGAAAGTAGCCTTTCTTTTATAATTTTATTTTTTAACTTATGATATTTACCTTGGACGTGAGCAGTTTTCTCAATTTGACCACTGTATCCTCTTAGCTTCCGTTTATAACACAAGTTTGAAATTAAATTTTTAAATAGAAATTTATTGACTTTTTAAATACTTATTTTTGTTAACTTTTTAGAAAAAGCTAAAAACTGACATAAAAAACTTAAATTTAGACTTGAGAACTAGTTTAAGCTTATTTTTATTGATTCGTGTCATTATAATAATATCATGACACTAAAAATGTCTTTATAATTATATTATCGTATCATATCTTAAAATTATATATTAATTATCTATATTTGTTAAATATGTCACAATATAATAGAATGAACACAAAAGGAGACAAAAATAAAAAGACATATGAGTTGAATCTGAGTTTTCCTCTTTTTTTATTTTTGGTAAGAATTATTCTTCTCTCTTTTTTTACTTTTTTATTTTTGTATTTTTTTGTTTGTTTGGGAACGATAATAGTTCCAAACAACTTATGAGTATAGTTCTTTTTAAAGAAGACTTGATTATTGTTTTTTTTTTATTTAATAGTAAAAGAGTAATTTTTTATTATTTCTTAAAACTTCCTTTTCAATGCTAATTAGAATACTATGTTACTTAAAGTTGTTAATACGAATATTCTCATAGTTCACCCACAAAATATGTGAAAATAATCACAAGAATATAAAACTATTTCAAAACGACAATCATATCAATTTTGAATAAATACCAAACTAATTTCATTAAATATCAAAAAAATTTCACAAATATCATTTTCAAACTATATACAAATAACATCCAATACACTTTTTGTTTTTGAGAATAAAAATATTTTCTTCATTGAGGAGTCATTTACCATCTTTTACAGTCTCAAATACAATACAAGGAGGATTTTCCTCCAACCAAACACATTCTCATCTATGTTTGGTATGATGGAAAAGAGGAAGAAAGAAAGTGGGAGGGAAATTTGGATGAAAAATAAATGTAATTTGTTTGTTAGGAATCAAGAAAGGAGGGAAAAGAAAATAGAAGGAAAAAAAAAAATTAGAGTGAAATCCATAAAATTTTATCTCTACAACACCGGGTGAAAAACTAAAATTTACTCGATGATGTTTAAATTTACTTTTTTTTTTTTTTCCATTTCATTTTAAACTAAAATAATATAAAGAAGTGGATAGAAAAGTAATTGTGCAACTTTCTTATTTTCTTCCGTTATTTTCTATTAAACAACCTAAAGAAAAACTTTATTCTCTTTCTCATTCTAATTTTCTTTTTTTTTTTATAAATTTTCTCCATCTTATTTTCTTTCATCCCCTACCAAACGGAGTGTTTAGACTTCGTTTAGCCAGTTCATGAGCTGCAAAATTGACAGAATGATCAGTTGAATCTCCAATAATAGCTCTAACTCCTGTTTGACCATTTTCTCTTGGACTGCTATCTTGTGTGTCAAACTACACCTTTTAAAAGAATAATTTAAATACAACATTATAACACAAAAATAAAAATAAATAAATAAATAACTTTAGAGAATTTTTTAGATTTTTCGTTCAAAGAGAGAGAAAATTTGTGCCAAGTGAAAACGACGATGGGCCTTGCCGATGGCAAGCGCAAGGGGGCTGGGCATGTGGGGGGGCTCGGTGACGACTGCAGTTGGCACGCACAAGGTTGATGGCGACGGTGAGGGGTGAGGGGTAAGTGGTAAGTGATAATTAGGGAAGCTTTTAAAGTTCGGAATGTTAGTGACAAACGATCTAATAGACGGTGAAGGTGGTAGTACGCTGAAAAAAATTATATATATATATATATATATATACACACACTAGGGAAAATTTAATTTCCAAAATTATGAGACTAAAATATGATGTTATTTTCCACCCTAAATAAATTTACCAATAATTTTCCCTCCTCAAGGTATGCTATTTGCCTTTTTCTCCCTAAACTTTTGTAAGACTTCACTTGTGGTGCCACTTTAAAGTAAAAGTTATAATTGTGCCCTTACCTTGTAATTAAGATATAACCATGTTCCCTTCAACAAACATGCGTTCTGAAAAAGTTTTCTATCACCACCACTAGGATTGATGGTTCCACACGCTAAACATATATGTGCTTGTGTATATATCTTATCTTAAATGTTTTGGACATGTAATCTAAATTTTAAAATTATAATTTAATTTTTGTCTTTTTCTTCAAGCTTTACTATTTACATAGTTTTGTAAGTCAAAATTTAAAGTCTATAACTTTACATAGACAAGTCCAAATGAGATATACTTTTTAAAATTACATAAAATTTCGAGACAAATGAAACAAGTTCTATAATGGTATTTTTTTTTTTCCAAATGCATTTCAAGTTTTTACACTTTTTAACTCAAACAATTCAAACGCCTTGATAAATATATAATTAATCTAAACTCAAATTCTACAATCTAAACCTTAACACCAAACGCATGCGATCTTATCTTATCTTAACATATATAAAAGAGTCAATAACGCTCTCCCTCCTTTTGCCATGTGTCAACCCATTATTATTATTTTTTTAACTTCTATTTTTTGCTTTCATCATTTTGCTTTCTTTTATATTTTTCTTTTTCTTCTCTTATTTATTTTCTTTTATGATTTTATCCTTTATTTATTTTTTTTAATCTTTTTCATCTCACTATCTATATACACATATACAATATACATAATCCTCTAGATATCTATTCGATAACTTATATGCTTTATTAATATGGTTGAAAAGGGTTTTGTGAGAATACTATGAATTCCTCCTGCACTTTGTCACTAGTATCAATATGCCCCTTAAATTATGAAATATACTTATTGTGCTTCCAGAACTATAACACGTGTGTCAAGTTGTCCCCTAATTAGTTGTCATTATTTTTTTCGTTATCTTTAATGTCAAAATGTTCCATGATCTTTAAATTTGTGTCAAAGTGCCCCATTTATATTATTTTAATTATTTAATATTATATAATTACCTAATAATTATTAACTTTTTAGAAGAGGTAAAAATATATATATTTATTATAATAAAATGATATGCATATTTTTTTAACACATTTTTTATTTTACTTATTTTAATTCAAGTTCATTAGGGTTATAGATTTACTTACGCGTAACCATAGTTGATAGGATTCAGATGCAGGATTTGGTTTTCAAATACGTTGTTTACTTAGCTTACATAATTTGAAATCATATTCATAACAAATTTCATTCATGTTTTTGCTTAAACCTATAATGAGAATAAGTGTTGTAAATTTACTCTATTACCCATTCTATAATTAAACTAAAAATTATAATATTATGACAATAAAATAATGAAATAATTTGTATAATTATTTTTATTTAAGAAAATCAAAATAAATGTAAATTTGAATAAAATAAGCAAAATTAAAAAAAAAATGCGTCAAGAAAATATACATTTTCTTTTAGTAGAACAAAATAATTTTTTTACCTATTCTAAAAAATTTAGGTAATTATATAATATTAGATAAATAAAATAAGATAAATAAGACGATTTAACATAAATATTAAAGATCAAAGAATACTTTGACACAAATAATAATGATCAGTGGGTATTTTGACATAAATGTAAATATTAGGGGGTATCTTGATACAAAAGCAAAATTCATAGGACATTTTAACATTAAAGATGACGGAAAAACTAACGACAATTAATTAAGGAAGCAACTTAACACATATGTTAAAATTTATGGATTACAATAGATACATTTCATAATTCATGAGACATATTAACAATAATGATAAAGTTTAAAGAGAATTTATGATATTTTTCCACTCTAAATTTTTTTGAAATTGAAATTTTTTAGAAGTTTTGATTTTTGTTATTTAAGTTTCGTATTATTCATAAACCCGGACAGTATTTTACGTTGATTTTAAGACCCGTGCCTTTTTTACCATTGCAAAGGCATTTTTAACAGAGATTCCACAGTAGATCATGATCGTGATGGTATAAGATCTAAATCAAATGATGCATAGAATATATGCTTACCATATTTTAAGAGAATTCTTTAAACACTGTTACACCCATTTCATAAATAAGCGACTTAAATCATAAAATTGAGATCAATGACGATCACAATATGAGCCCCGTAAAATCTCCCTTGGGACTGTTGTTAAAAATATTTTAAAAAAAAAAAAAAATCCACCACAACACAACAAAACATCAGCTTCTCACTGTGTGCAAATCCAGATAATATGAAACCAACAAGATTTAAAAGGCTAAATTCAATAATCAAAATTGTTCTCTCATTTTTTTCCAGCCAAAAAAAAAAAAAAAAAGAACTTAAATGAACTGTGTAGCGTTCTATTGGTCAAAGGAAAAACAGAAAGTGAATACAACCCACCTACAAACACGAGCCCATATCACTATATAACTTGATAATTTAAAAAAAAAAAAAAAAAAAATTCTCATACACAACACATACTTCTGACCCAGTTGGCAAAAAAGAAATTGGTGACTGGCTTTCGCGTTTCAACTACAGATGTAGAGAAAAAGCCTCTTCAATTTTACCTCCCTCTCATACCTTTCTTTTCCCACATAAATCAAACCCGGCGGCATCTTCTGTAGTTATTCTATAAAGTAAAACAAACATAACCTTTCCTGGCTCCCCCGAAAGAATGTTGTGTGCTTGTTCTTATTCTTAAATCGAATGTGGGTCTGATCTCTCGTCTTTAAATACAATGGAAAGAAAGGATTAAAAAGACCAAAAAAAAAAAAAAAAAAGGAAGAGAGAACCTGGATGGAACAGGAGGACAGGGAAATTAAAGGAAATTTCCCCACACCAAAAACAGAGCAGTTTTGTAGAGTCCTTTTACTCTCGTGCTCCTCAGGATTGCACAGCCAGTCTCTGCAAATGCTCGAAGAAAACTTGAAGGCTCACGTCATCCGTGAAGATTATGTCGGACCCCACAGCCATCTCATGAGCATTGTTGTAAGTAGCTGATGGGTTCAGCTTCGCTAATAAGAAGCGCGCCTGAAAAGCATGACACCATTGAATTCTTGTCATTATAGAATCTTTTAAGGAAAACATATTCTGGAGAAAGAGACAGCTTCTAGGCCCATATCATCCAAATCAGAGGGCTGTCATTCCATGTTTGGTATCGATAGTTCCACATTACATACAGACACACCCAATATAGGAGCCTAGAGTAAAAGGTTTGCTTTTTATGAACTCAAGATGCAAGAGAACTTAGAATATTGAGCACTAGAATATTGTTTAAAGGTAACGAGACAATTCCAGCACTGGCTTCTTTTATAATGTTGTCGACAAGCTTAAGCAACTAAAACTGAAAATTGTAGAAGGAAACAAACCTGGGAACCATGTTGATCGCATACCACCAATCTAGGGACAGGGAAACGTTCTTGGATGATGATTTGGGCATCCGCATGTGGAGCTTGCAACAGTTGTGAAAATGCCTGAAAATTTATATGCATACACGACGCATGTAAAGTCGAAAGTTTTAAGCACATAGGGGAAAAAAATTTCACGGGTCCAATGACTAACGAAAAATAATAAGGTAAATTCAGCTAAAAAAATTGGCACAAACCGCGTGCTCTGGCTGATTTTGATATCCCATGTTGCGCCACTGAGCTATAGTCATTCCATGGAAAATAACAATACTAAAATATGAATCTAACAAGAGTATTTGATCTGCCGCAATAGAAGCCACATCCAGCAAAACAGGTCTTGGCACCGAATTGAAGGAATAGGCCATTAGTGATGGTTGAATCATGACAGCAGCATTGGTAACATTCTCCCGATTTAGTACCATGCGGAAATAGGCAGTCTCGTCAGGACTGTTGTTGAAAACCTGAAAATTTGCAAATTCAAGAACTTAGGTAACAGTAATAAAGGTTTTTAAAAAAGCAGGAAAAGGGAGAAACAATTAATACCTGGACAAACTGTGACCGCCGCAGATTAAACATAAATTGTGGGAACAACGAAAAACATGGATTTAGTGTAAAGGAGGAAGGATCATCCTTCCGATAATCACCAAATTTGGAGCAAAGGCGAATTAGAGTTCTGTCCAACCATCGTGTGGCGTCAAATGATTCCTAGTTGAGGGGGAAAAAAAATCAGATGGAGGTCACAAAAAGGAAAAATAAAATAAAGTAAAATTGATATTTCAAGCCAACAAAAGCAACAAAATTATCTAATTTTCGGTTTTACCTTCACCTACATGACACACAAATTCAAGAGGGAAGTAGTTACCTCAGACTCCATTTTCAAGGATGTCTTCCTAGCCATTACAACAGCAGCAGTTTCTTGATCAAACCCTTGTACCAGTTCCTGAAAAGGCAAATATTTCTTTCCATCAGCACTAAAGTTCCAAGAAATGCAAATCGAACTTAAAAGCAGCAAACAACATCAAATATCAAATATCAACCAAATATCAGGAAAAAGTAAGTCGGCATCCATCAATTTAGATTCTCATTTAACAAGCAAATAACTCCTTGCCACAAAATGAGATATACACGGTAAAAACAACCTCTGTGCTAACAGCAGTTTCTATCCATGCTCTAGTAACAGTTGTAACTCGAAGCATCATTTGACCATCGGTGTTTTGATACCTGCAGTTCCAAAAAACAATGATATTCAAGTCTCCAAGAAAAACGAAGAGATGATTCAATCTATTACATAACCCTCCTCCCTACCTCGTAAGAAACTGCAAATAAAGTTGTGGATTTACAGCCCCTGGTGTATTTGATCGATCACTTGCTGACAAATCAAAGAAAACCGTCAAACAAGTACTCTTGTCAAGGCCACACATCTTCCATTCAGTTGTATTCCCCTCGCCAACAACTGTATCGGCAACTGCAGGTCCTTTCTGAAAACCATGCAAGAAATCAACTCCAAGTTATTTATTCATATATCTATCCCAAAAAAATAAAACCACCCTCTGATTCTGTCTATAACTACTAAATCTTTTTCAGGCTGGGAAGGTAATCTCATCAAGCAACTAAAAAAGTAACTAACCTTCTCCAAAGATGTACAAGGACCAATTATCCCCTGAATCTTGATATCCTTAGAACAGTTTATCTCGAGTGTACCACTGCAATAAATGCATTTAGAAATTAGTTTGATATGCCATACCACATAGAGCCCAAACATAATTTAACAGATTGAAAGATAACAAAAAGAAGAGGGTAGGAGTGCTGTTTGCAAGTGCACATTTAACAATTCGAACGTACAGGGTAGATATTAAAAAACATAACAATAGATACACCAGACCAAGGAAAGGCACCTCCAAGGACTAAAAGTAGTCTCGTTAGAGTCAAAGAGTGTTTAGAACAACTTTCTCCCTCAAGTGTTTTTGTAATTATTGAGTACTTACTTAAAGCAAAGGCCTAGAGATTGTTCCCCTTCTTCAAAAACACGCTTAAAAGAATCTTTAAATACGGAATGACCAAAACTTTCTGATAGAACAACAAGGCCACCGGTTTTTTCAATCGCAACTTTCATCTCCGCAACACCAACCTAACACATATTAAAGTCCAAAAGTCAGTCAATAGCATACAACTTATGGTGAGAGGAAGGTAAAGATGACAAATCCAAACTGTAAATGAAAGCAAACAAAGGCATCTAACAATATTTTCTGAAAACTTTGAGAGCATTTATTCCAAATACCAAGTCTCTGCTTAAATGCAACAATCGAAAGACGGTATCTTGCTTGATTGGTGATTTTAGAAATGAGAATGCTAGATCATTTCACGATAACAAGTTCAAACATGTTCTTTGGACGTTACAAATTCTAAATATTATTAAGGGAAAACGTACATGAAAGATTTCAACTCCTGCTTAGCAGTTGAAAACAAATTTTATGGAAGACCTCGTCTAAACAGAACAAACAAATGGCACACTAGAATACATCAAATAAAATCATGCTTACACTAGAAGAAAATGTAAAAAAAAGAGGTCAATTAGATACAAAAAAGTCCTTCTCTTTCGGTACTTCTTTAAAGATAAAGGAAAAACAATCTTCAATAATATCAAAAAGTACAGCAAACAGAGGACAAGGAATCCCCCTAAAACAAAACAAACAAAAACATAACGAAACCCAAACAAACAGAATACATGTGTAGGAACTTGAAGAACACATGCTAGTGCTTCAACAAAAAGAAACAATAAAACTACAACACAACAAACCAAGGAAAGTACTCTAGATGCCATATAATTCAAAGGGTGACCAAACATATACCTGATCAAGGGCAGATGCAAAGACGTCCAAAACATGACCCTGACTAACCAGCTGCTTTGCAAGACTATCATAAAATTTAACTGCTTTCTTAAAATATGGTGCAGCATCTTTGTCTAGATCCTTATGGGAACGGACTGGATCCGACATATCTTTTGATATAATCTGCAGTAGTTTAAAAGTTTAATATCTCCATCATAAAAAATTAAGAAATAAAAAACAAAAAATAAAATTACAATTACCAATGATCGATACAAATCTGTAAGCCCACATTTCCCCTTTTTTTAATCTCACTAATCACAATTAGCACCAAGGGGATACTAGAGTAATTGATGAGTAAAATTAAAATATAAATTGCACCATGCCTCAGATGCGAAAGGGAAAGTGGAGTGCAATAATATGTGGAAATCAAAAGAAAAACCACTACAATTATGAACTCTGGAATATTGTTGTCTACTTCCATAACTATTCTCAGCGTTATTTGCTGTTCTGATACTTTCTATTCAATCAAGTGTCATTCTTTACTTTTATTCGCATTCATTCCATCTAGATAGTCAAGGAAAAGAGTTTCTTACCATTTTAGGAAGCCTTTTTCGGAATACATATCAAACTTTCTAGTCTAGGACATATCACATATTAGGTCTGAAAGCATCACATCAATCCCATTCCTGGTAGCGGTTTAGTGTTTAAGTACCACCAGCTTTTCTTTTTTTAATTTTTTTATTATTATTTTTTTTTGTTTTTCTCAGTAAGCATTAGTTTTAAGCTCGCATATTCATTAATCCTGACGAATGGTGAATTAAAGAAAATTCTGGGAGGAGGTGCTAGCACTATATATATGAATTTATGCGCACACGGGTGTGCACATATATAAGTAAGGTCGAATCGTGACAAGCAATTATGGAGATAACTAGGTGGAAAATGCAATGTGAAAAGTGAAAATCATAAAGAAGTCAATCATACAATTCTCAAGAATTTCAACTATAAACTACCCTATAATTAAAATATAACAAGAGTCTAGACCAAGAAATATTGGAAAAGACTCCAAGAACCATAAGAATTACCTAAACCGGAGATCACAAAATACTGAAAACCCCAAATTTTAGTTACATTTAGCAACAAATAAAATGTGTCCTAATTCCTAAGCACTACAAGAGAACACATATTGTATGAAAAAATAACGAACTCGGCAATAAAAAAAAACCTCATTTAAACAAACAATCAACAACAATTTACATTGCATCCTAAAAAAGAGATATTTTTAACAGATTTTACCGAGCCCGGCCCTTCTGTGCATGGACCTCCAACCAAAGTAATAATGCGAGCTCCGGTGCCAGGCAAACAAGCTCCAAGCAACCCCGACGCGACGCTCAACGCCACTCCGGTGCACCGAGACGCCCGACTTCCCGGTGGCACGGGCCACTGATCCGTTTGCAATTCATCCAACACCTAAAATCCCCAGAAAAATCAAAACCCCAATTAGCATTTCAAAAAAATTAAAAACAATTCAAAATTTTAAAATCACTATCCTTTCTCACCGAATTGAGGGTGTACTCGCACTCCGAAGCGGGCAACAAGAACCGGTTAATCCCCGATCCCGGAAACCCATTCTGCACGGCCTTGGGCTGGTATCCGCCGGCGGCCAACGCAGGTCTCCGACCGGGCACGCCGAGCCCCAATTGCTCCAAAATCTGGTCCTTCCCAATCTCCTTATTCCCCCTAAAAACATAAACCTTGGACATGTCGGAGAATCCCAATTCGTGAACCTGCACCTGCGTGCCATACGACACGAATCCGACGAGCGCGTTCTCCGGCAGCAGTCCGATCGCGCGGCGGAGCGCGGACTTGACGAAAGCCATCTCCTCCTCGATCATGCAGGTGTCGAGGACGAAGAGGAAGACGGGGGCGGGAGTCGCCGACGACGCCGGCAAGGAATCGAAGGCGGCGGCGGAGGCGGAATTGGGGTTGGCGGAGAGGGGGAGGGAGTACTGGACGGTGGTGTAGTTGGGGTAGAGCTCGCCGGGGAGGTTGGTGTCGGAGATCATGGCGTAGTGAGGAGGGAAGTGGTTGCGCTGGAAGCAGAAGGGGCAGATCCAGATCTTGGCGGCGAAGTCGACGCGACAGAAGGGGTTGAGGACGGCGGAGCAGGTCTTGCAGCGGAGAGGGGAGTAAGGGAGGGTGGGGATCTCCGGGTGGGGGCGGATCGGGGAGATCACGGCGGCGAGTGGGATCACGCACTTGCTGGCCTCGACCTTCGTGCGGGGCCACGCGTTCCACGTCATCCGGACGCCGTCGATGCCCTCGGGATCGGTGCTCGCCATCTCCGACATCCTGAGAGAGAGAGAGAGTCAATCTGGTTTTTGTCTGTTTGTATGTCTAGGTTTTGGGATGTGAATTTTTGGGAAATTTGTTGAATTTGGATCTTTTGGTATTTGACCACCCCTCTTTGAGTGAGGAAGAGGGGGAGAGAGAGAGAGATGGGTCGGTGACTCACGGAGGAGAGAAGAAGATGCGAAGGTTTGGGAAAGGGAAAGAACGTCAAAGGGAAATCGGAGAGTAATAAATTTGTGTGTGTATATATACAATTTATGTATGTTGCACCAAAAAAAAAAAAAAGTATAATGTATAAACTAATTTATTGTTAATCTCTTTCTTTTTTTTTTTCATTTATAATTCTCCATTTTTGGGAATCAAAAATAGGATTATGTTTGTATCACAGGTTAAAATTTAGATTTTTTGGATTTTTTTTTTAGAACTTTATATTTGAATCCAAATGTACAATTTGAAGAGTATTAAAGAATTAGTGTGATATATATTTTCTTTGAGTTGAATTGTTGTGAGTATTGAGACCTACGTCTAACCATCGAAGTCATTGCCCACAATGGCCAAAGCCCTTGAGTTGTCGCATCATTTTTTGTTGCACGCGTCTCACAACGCCCAAGATCGCCTAGAATCCAACTTCCTCCCTCGCCCGTTCACTACCCTCCCCAGCTTCTACCTAGTCGAGGAAGACAAGGCTTAGGACTTGCAGATGTAATGGGGATCCGGCGATCTAGTCTCACCCCACCAACCTTCCCCTACAGCCATTGGTCCAATCTCGCTTTGGGGTCTCTATTGGAAAACTTCATTCTCCATCTAGGGCTGGAAATTCGAAGGCCAACTAAGTCACCACCAAACTCTGATCCAAGAGGAAACGTTCAAAATCCTAGCCCTTACCCGTAGTAGAGAGACACGGAGGGAAACTTCTACAGTGTACAAAATTCCATAGTTCTCATTTTTAGAGAATCATAATTTGTTGTTTATTTATTTTCTACTTCTACGTATAGTAAAATAAAGGTCAATCTCATCTAAGTCAAGAACTTCATGGTCATTTCTACTTCAAACTTTAAAAACTCTCATTTCGTCTCATAAATTTTAAATTAGTCCCACTTACTTAATTCCCTGTATTAGGATTTCTAGTATTCTATAGGAACTTCTATTAATTTTAGGCTATGTGTGGTAGAGTAGAAAAGCAAGAGAAAGGAAATTGATTGAGGGATCTTGATAAGAAAAATGAATCTTTGATTATTTGGTAGAATTAAAATTGGGAAAGAACAAAGTTGTCAATTCATGGGGCACATTAATTTTTTTATCCTTCCAACTTGGAAAGAAAGGTCGAGGGGAAAAAATCACAAAGTAACTATTATGGCTTTAATCATTATTTATCTTTTCATTTATATAAAGATATAATTATTTTCAATTTTTTTTTTCAACCAACTAACATTATAATCTATCTCACTTTTTTAATTTTCTTCACATAGATATTTTACTCTTTCTTTCATTCTATTTTCCATCCCTCCAATCAAAAGACAAAATTAGACTGGAGGACTTTTTTTTGTGACATTTTTATAAATCAAGGATAAGATAAAATCATTAAAAAATTTTGAGAGAAGGGAAAGGGCGCAAAGGAAATTCAATACTTATCTCTCTATCTCTCCCTTTTTACCGTTGACTATATTGATTATAATTTCAATTAGAATCCACGACTACTTATACGAAAGACCTGTGAACCTACCAAAATATCAAGTCCTCGGCAAATGATATTTAATAACTTATTAGCTGTTATGACTAGAGTTAAAAAAGTGAGAAAGAGCCTAATAGCATATTTTAGGAGATTAATTGTAAATGATAGCATAATTTTTTACACATGACAATACATAGGATAATGAGATATATTATCACTCATCTTTATATTTATCTTTATTTTAATTTTAATTTTTATTATATTAAAAAGAGTCTAACTACTCTTCTTTTACATTATCTTCGTCACTTGACATGCGGCATATTCTTCTTTTTTCCTTTTTCTTTTTCCTTTTCTTTTTTCATTTTTTCAGTCTCAATTGAAACTTTTTTTTTCCCCTCAAAAGTTTCCATATCTAATTTTTTTTTTTTTTTTTCATATAACCCAGTCAATTACTATCTTCTTTGAACGTCTCGCAAATAATTTTTTATTTGATTTTACTCTTTCTTTTTTTTCACCCAATTGGCACGTGCTCACCACTAGTAATATTATACTTAGGGGGTGTTTGGTGAATGAGTTTGAGTTAAGATTTTTAAATTTCAATAGTAATTTTTGTTGACTTTTCAGAAAAGATAAAAAAAATTTTTAAGAAAAGACAAAAAAAATTTTTTAGAAAAAGATAAAAAAAAAATACAGTTTAACTTGAGTTAAACTAACCTCCCAAATAAGGGCTTAATACTTGCGCATCTTCGTCCTTGTCACTAGACCTCGAATGTCGTCGTCTATGCCAACCCACAGGCAGTAGATCTTCACCGACAACTGTAACGTCATCATCTTTGTCCCATGAGCTCCAACTTTGTCAAACATTTCGTAAGCTTCAGTATCGTCTTCGTCTCGAGGGCTTCGACATCTTACAATCTTGCGATGGAGAAGAGATCGACGACAGAAGAATCACGACCTCTCATTGCGGCTGATCAGGATGGAGTAAAGCTCAGGACGGCAAGAGCTTTGCAAGTTGAGTTTTGCCGACGACTAATTAGGACAACGATATCTCCATGCGTGGGCTTCACTAGTGTCCTCCGACAGCATCTTCATCTTTTCCGGCAATTGGATTTTGTTTACATTATATCTTTGTCCCAAAAAAAGAAGGCAAAAAAAAACAAAAAAAAAAAAAAAAAAAAAAAAACCCTTTTCCCCCCTTTTAGAGCAAGATCCAATTGTTGATTGATTAAAACATGTAAAAATTTATAGGATAAAAGAAAAGGAATTGTTTATGAATTTCGAAATTATAAGGAAATAGGAAACTTAACAAAATACATTTTTTTCCTCTCATTTATTTAAGAAACGGTAATATTTTTCTAACTCATCTACAAATAAAGTAAATAAATACACTAAGTTAGTGTTTGGAACATAAAATCCAAATAAAGTTTTTACAAATATTTTGATTGAAAATGAGTAAATAAGAATTGTGCGTTTAATTAAAAATGAATTGTAATAGTTAAAAAATATAAAAATTTGAAATATAATTTGAAAAAAAATAAAAAAAAACCAACATAGATATTGTTTTGTTCTTTTCATTGTTCTATAAAAAAAAAAAAAAAAAAAAAGGTCATCCTATTTCCACTTGAAATAAGAGAATTATTGTCTTTTAAAGTCTGAGATTTTAATAGAGACTGAAAAATATATATAGTGAAGTTAGTTTACTTTTGGTTTTGAAGAAAATAGAAAACTTTTGAAAATTTTTGATTGGAGGGTATGCTCCAAACACTGCTGAATATATTTGTTTATTTTCTATAAAGGATTATTTACATGAATATCTAAATTGAATATTATGATTTAAAATATGTTTATTTTTTCTTTTATTTACAAGAATATCTAATTTAATATTTATAAATACTAAGTTACCCTTTCATCAAGAATTGAATATAAATAAATAAAGAATTGATTAAAAAAAGAAAGAAAAAAACTCCAAAATTCAAACCAAGCAAATCTTTTATAAGAGGAAAAAAAAACCATTTTTCTTGATTTATTATAAAGAAAAAGATGACCATAACATATATTAATTGTATTGTAAGTGAAAAACATTCATTACAATAAATAATTGGTCAGTAAGATAAAATTCACAATGATCATATAAAGAAAATTAAATAGATGTTGTACAAAAATATTAAACACTCTAAAATCTAAAAAAGACATCATAATGATATAATAATTATCATAAGGAAAAAACATCATATTGATATAGTAATCATAAAGAGAGGGAAAAAAAACATACCTCATTTTAAAAAGTATCATAATGATATAGTAATTATCATAAAAAAAATAAGCAATTTTATATGACATTTAAACTTTAAAAACTAACGATTACAACAATTTCAATAATAATAATAAATAAAATCAATTATCATATTGATATTACAATTATCATAAAGAACCTAAACCACATTAAAAAATTATGTTTTTAAAAAATCTAATTCATACTTAAGAAATAGGTTTATAAAAAACTTAAATCTTACTAACAAGCAATCGCTATAATAAAGAAGTAGTCATTAACATAAAGATACAACAATGATAAATAAATAAGGAAAAAAAAATAAGAATCATGATGAGAGAAAATGATGTTAAATATAATAAAAGGGTAAAATATATACTATGAATGGTTGCTTTTATAAAATAGATATTATTGTAATAGTATTAAAAAAAAAGAACATATTTTTAAATAGGGTTCTAAAAATAGACTCTTTTTTTAATAATAATTTCTTTTATAAATTGCTTTAAAAAGGGTTTTTCTACTTTAGATCCTTCAACTATGCATAATAGGTCGCAAATTATTGTTTTAGTTATCCGACTATTTTTTAAAGTAGTTTAATTTATTATTGGAATAATCTTGTGTCCTGTGCTATGAAATATTGACGTGAACACTCATAGATGAGTCAGGTTAGCATTGTTGTAACGTGAAAATTTTTTATAACTATGATGTGAGTCTAAAGATACTCTACCTAAAAACAGGTATGTGTTTGTTATTATTATTTTTTTTTTCAAAGTCATTGTGAATATCAGATACATAATTTTAGATGTTCGGTGAACTATGAATAAAAATTACTAGATAAATGTATTAAACGAGGTACTATATTTTTGTCTAATAATACTCTAGTATACATTTTATTGTCTAATAAATTCGATATTCATAATATTTTGGAAAAAAAAATTATAGAAAAGCTACACAATTTTTGTTTATTCTACAAAATAAGCTAAAAAGAAATTATATTTATTCAAGATGATAAATATTATTAACATATTCAAGTATACATGAAACAATGATAATAAATTTAAAAAAAAAACAATGAAGTAGGTTAAAAAATATTACGATTTGCAATTTGAAATTACTTTAAAAAATAGTTAATTTTTTGTATTTGTTATGGAGATAAATAATGTAGATAGATTGAAATTTATTTATTGTAAGAATATATTAGTAAATTTGTATAATGACAGTAGAAGTTGTTGTGCCGAAGCAATCCTAACATGTTTCTTAAATTTTGATGCATTGCAACAATTTTTAGAATTTATTGAACAAAAGCATTGGTTACCAAACACCATTATAGATTATTTAATAAACTAAAGCAGTCTACAAAAACAATGCCAAACAGAACTTATACTGATAAAAAAACTAATTCGCATTAAAAACTATTTTTATTGATACTATAGATGAGAGCTCAAGTGTAGATATTCCTAAATTTAAAAAAAAAAAAATTTGCAATTTTGTTTTTAGGGTGAGAAAGAGAAAGGACGAATTGATTAATTGGAGAGGATGACGGAAGCTAGCGAATAGAGAGTTATTGCCCACTCACTAGAGCCAATAATGGAAATTAAGTAAATAACTTTTTTTTTTTAATTTATTGGCTAATATAAAACAAATATTTTTATTCTTAACTATCATAATACAAATTTTAATTAATTTTAGTTTAATTTTGTATCATGTTGATCTAGTAATAATTTTTTGTGTTACGTTGATGTAACAGTTTTTAAATTTATGTCATTCAATTGTTTTTTCCCCCTTTTTTTTTCCTTCAATTTTTAAACTTTGGGGTAGGGGTAGGGACGAAGCCAATGAAGACTTAAACCCCACTGAGCTTTCTCTTTTTTTATTTTTAGCCCATATATTATTGCATAAAATTTAAAATTACGTACAGCCCCCTTCAAGCCCTCCTCTTTTTAGTCTATGTATTTTGTACAAATTTACATTTAGCCCCTTTTAATAATTTCTGATTTCGTCGTTGAGTTATGGATTTGAATTTTGTACTTTTAGGTGAAGTTAGATGTGATATTACCGCTAAATTTTGCTTGCAACCACAATAATAGAGAGATGTTAGTGTAACTTTGGTCAACTTTTCATAATTTGTACATATCAAATGGGGAAAAAAAAATAAAACTAAATAAAGCTAACTTGTCCAAGAACAAGCAATACAACAAATTATTGAGAAAAATGCAGTACAATAAACTTTCAACGGTGCAAACTAATATAACGTAACCTGTAAGCGAATAAATTATGTTTTGAACATATGATAGTCAAAAGGTTTTCAACATAGTTATTTTAGAACGATATATCTTTTTTTTCTAGAGAACATCAACATTTTTTATATATATTAGTAAGATCGGCACGTACTAGATCTAAAAATGTGAATCGTGAACTGAAAATTGAGAATTTAATAATAAAAAAGTTTAGCTACAGTAGAATATTTAAGAAGAATTAAAATTTAAACAGTTAGCATCAACAAACAGTAAAACTCTTTTCAACAAAAAGCTGTCTTTTTACAAAGTATAAATACATCTTCCGCTGTAGCACATTGTTAAAAAAAAAAAAAAAAAAAAAAAAAAAGTCATCATCTATATTTACCAAAGACACCCTTATACATCATAACTTCACTCTAGTTTGCCATTTTTTTATTTTTTATTTTTTTAAAACTTTGAACCTTGTTTGTAGTTGAGAACGTTTATTTTGTGCAGGGCAACTAAAGCAAAAATGAAATAGTTGTGATATAAAGCAAATAATTAAAACTCATTCTTCAATTGTCCAAAGTCAATAGAAAATAAACAAATAGAACATTAAAAATAAACAAAAGAGACGGTTAATAATGAGACTTCATATAAACAGTAGGATTAAACTCATTTCAACAAGAAAGAAAGAAAACGATGGAAAGAATGGGAGGGGAGAGAGAGAAGAAGAAGGCTTGCTAGACGAAGGGATGGACAAGTGACGATGACGTGTCAAAAGAGTGAAAGAGTCACTGAACAGCTAAGTCTCATAGGTTTCTAAGGGAGTTACACGTTTGTTGCAACCAAACATATTCATATTTGGAGACGGTGTTTTGGAGATCGGATATGGTTTAAGTTTTGGAAATGTATATTTGGTGAAAATAAACTATTTGAAGTTAAAAAGTGTAAAAACTTAAAACGTGTTTGGAAAAAAATTAGCAATATGGATCTTATTTTATTTCTCTCAAAAATCTATGCAATTTAAAAAAAAAACATCTCATTTTGATTTAAAATGATAAAGTTATAGACTTTTTAAATTTGAGTTTTTTTAAAAATGTTTAGAAAAGTGAAGAATAAAATTAGAGGAAAGACAAAAAAATTGTTTAGAAACAATGTTTCCAAGGGATACCCCAAACGGACCCTTAGATAGCTATAAGCATCAGATTTAGGACACTGGTTGTATGGATATGTTGCTATATAACCCAAAAGCCATATCTAACTGCCGTATATAATCTATATTTACAAAATATATATCTGACTAGAGACTCAAAATATATGTCATTACACAGGAAAAGTCTGTGTAATGGCCAAAAGTATTAAACGGCATGTTGTTTACTCGCCAAAGACAGGCAAATTTTTTTTTTTTTAAATGAAAAAAGCATTTGGTTTCATCGAAGAAACCCTTTTTTTTTTTTTATAAATATTTTAAATAGATACAACTCCACTTTTCTATGCTTTTAATTTTTTATTCAAAAAAACCAATTTCATTATTTATGTATTCAAAAAAATTTTTTTTTTTGGAACTTTTAGATGGAGGATTCGAATTCTTCACTTTTAAATGAAGTCATCATGGTATTACCGCTATATTATGCATGCATCATTATATTCAAATCTTTTTTGAAAACTTATATTTTAAAATTCATAATTTTTTTATTTTAAATTAAAATAAACTTACGATTCGCTCTCAGGTCAAAATCTAAGTTTTTCATATTAATTTTCATATTTTTCTGAAAAGTTAACAAAAATTATTATTAGTTTTTGAAAAGTTAATGAACTTCAACATAAAAATTTCATTCCAAATCCATACACTAACGAAGTTTATTTGTTTTTGCTTTTAAAAACCACACACTTGACATCCCTTGAGCACTTTGAATGCAAAAATATTTGCAAGATTTAATTATTATTATTATTTCTTTTGTAAAGACTCAAATAGTTGATAGATTATTTATTAGGGAGAAACTGCATTAGAGCCTTATTTATATACCCTAATAGAGTTCATTTTTAAACCATTAAGATACAATCGAACGACTAAAATGCTGTTTTTATATAATAATTATAATGCATCTTACCTCATATTAATATACACTAATAAATTAAAAAAATAATAATAATAAAAAATTAAAAAAAAAAAACAACCTTTGGCCTGTGGTAGGCACCTCTTTCCCTAACGCCGACGACGAGCCCACCCCAGCAATGCCAGCGACGGACCCCCTCTCCCAACCAAATCTGCACCCCCACCTATGACACCAGCGACAAGCCGGCCCATCCCCCCCTAATGCCAACAACAGATCATCCCCCCTAGTGTCGACCCAATCCCCCCCCCCCCCCCACCCCCCGCGCAAAAAAAAAAAAAAGCCAAATCTGTGCATCCTCCCCCTGATGCCAACGAAGACCCCCACCCCCGATCAGATCTGCGCCGTGCCCCCTCCCTGTCCCCCCCCCCCCCCCCCCCCCCCCAAACAGATCTATGCTCCCCCTTGCCCAAGCCAAATATGCACCCCTCCTCCCATCGGCCACCAATCCAAAAACCAAAGACGACCCCCCCCCCTCCCCCCGTGACGCCATCAACATGTTAGTTTTTTTTTTGATAATTTCTTTTTTATTATTATTATTATTTAATATATTAGTATATACTAATATGAGGTAAAATGCATTATAATTATTATACAAAAATAATATTTTAGTCGTTCGATTATATCTTAACAGTTTAAAAATGAGCTCTATCGATATGCTATATATAAATGAGACTCTGCTATAGCTTCTTCCTATTTTTTATAATCCAAAAAAGAAAAACCCAAGCTCTTGTTTTTACATTTTTATTATCCTTGTACAAACCTACTAAAGTACGCTTAATAACATATTATAATTTCTAATTTATACATTTTATTTATCAACAAAACAAATGAATGAATCATTTTTTAATTCCAGTTTATAAATTGTATGGAAAAGGCTGTGATAAAACTACTTTTATATACCTTATCGTAAAGTTCCTTTTAAGACCGTTCAAATTTAATCAAACGGACAAGAAATAAAGAGTACATAATAATTAAAATAAACATTGAAATACATGATTGTAATAAAAAAATAAAAAATTGAAGTCTTCTTCTTCGTCCGTTATGGAGGGTTGGCCGTGGAAGGTCACTAAAGGGGACCTGGGGTCATTTCAACGTCTCCGTGGGTGGGGATGGGGTGGTTTCGAAAGGGGGCTTCAACAGGCGTTGGGGGCTTCAACGATTGTTGGGGACTTCAATGGGCGTGGGGGGGGGGGGGGGGGGGGGGGGGGGGTCGGGGGTGATTGGGGGTTTTGAAGGGCGTTCAGGGGGGGGGGGGGGTGGCGCTATTTCAAAACTAATCTTCAACGGACGGGAGGGGCTTCGACGGAATGGCATGGGGGATTTCAGATGTGGGCCTCAATAGACCGCCCGAGGGAGGGGGCCTTTGACAGGCGTGGGGGAACTAAGCTTTGACCGATTGGTGGGGGGGGGGGGGGCAATTTTAGATTTATGTTCGACGGGTTGGTGGGGCTATTCGTCATTGACGAATATGCAGCGAGGGGAGGGGGAAGTTGCACCACAAAACAATTGAGATTCGCTGGCATGGGGGCGATTTATGAGGTAGGGGCCACCGTGGGGGCGGGGGGTGGGCGGGGTCATCGTGGGAGGGTGGAGGGGGGGGGGGGAAGGGGGGGCGGTCGCCGTGGGGGGTGGTTTCCGGTCTAAGGGTTGGGTTTTTTTTTTTTTTTATATAAAATTTTATGTTTTCTTTGTTTTGAAATTTTTTTTTTGTAAATTTTTTTATATTATAATCCTATGAACTAAGGTGCATTATAAGGACCATGCACAAATAACATCTTAGCCATTGAAATTATATTAAATAATATATAAAAGTGCTTTACCATTAGGGTATATGAAAAGAGTTTTATCATAGATTTTTCCAAATATGTATATATATATATATATTAATTGTTCTGTAAATACAACACATTATCCATTTATGTATCTATATTATCGTATGTTTTGAAAATTTTTATATACTAATATCATTGAATTGATAGAAAAAATATCATAAATTCCCTTTGAACTTTATCATTAGTGTTAGTATGCCTCTTTAACTATGAAATGTACCTATTATGTCCCCTGAACTTTAACATGTGTGGCAAGTTGTCTTCTCAGTTAGTTACTATTAGTTTTTCCATTATCTTTAATGTCAAAATACCCTATGAACTTTATATTTATGTCAAAATACCCCCTGATCTTTCTTATTTATGTCAAAATATCCCATAATCTTTAATATTTATATTAAACTGCCCCATTTATACTATTTTAATTATTTAATTTTGTATAATTATCTAATAATTATTAACTTTTTAGAACAAGTAAAAATATATATTTTTATTATAGTTAAGTGATATGCATCTCTTTTTAACATACTTTTTTTTATTTTACTTATTTTAATTCAAGTTTATTTGAGTTTTGGGTTTACTTATACATAACCATAATTGGTAAAATTCATATATATGATTTAGATTTCAAATGTGATATTTACTTGGCATACATAATTTAAAATTATAGTCATAACGAATTTCATTCATGTGTTTGCTTATTATGAATTTACTCTGATACACATTTTTAATTATATTGTTTAATTTAAAAAATAATTAGTTTGCATATTTTGGTATAGTATTATCAATCGTAATTAAACTAAAAATTGTAATATTATGAAAATAAAATAATAAACATAAGTTGTGTAGTTATTTTTATTTAAGAAAATCAAAATGAATGTAAATTTGAATTCAAATAAGCAAAATAAAAAAAGTGACTCAAGAAAAGATACATTTTCTTTCAGTAGAAAAAATAATTTTTTACCTATTCTAAAAAATTTAGATAATTATATAATATTAGATAAATAAAATGAGATAGATGAGGTAGTTTGCCTTAAATATTAAAGTTCAAGGGGATCTTTGACACAAATAATAAAGATCAAGGGATATTTTGACATAAATACAAAAATTAGGGGTATTTCGACACAAAAGTAAAGTTTATGGGGTATTTTGACATTAAAATTAACGGAAAAATTAATGACAACTAACTGAGAGGGTAACTTGACACACATTTTAAACTTCAAGGGTACAATATGTATATTTTATAACTAAGGGAGCATATTGACTCTAGTAATAAAATTCAGGAAGAATTTATGTCATTTCTAAAAAATTTAGATAATTATATAATATTAGATAAATAAAATGAGATAAATGAGGTAGTTTGCCTTAAATATTAAAGTTCAAGGGGATCTTTGACACAAATAATAAAGATCAAGGGATATTTTGACATAAATACAAAAATTAGGGGTATTTCGACACAAAAGTAAAGTTTATGGGGTATTTTGACATTAAAATTAACGGAAAAATTAATGACAACTAACTGAGAGGGTAACTTGACACACATTTTAAACTTCAAGGGTACAATATGTATATTTTATAACTAAGGGAGCATATTGACTCTAGTAATAAAATTCAGGAAGAATTTATGTCATTTTTCTTTTTTATATTTCTTAGAAAAACGTTTGTATTAACGGATGTTATTACATACTCTTCGTACGTGTACTGAAATATTTACCATTTAACCAAAGTAAACAACTGTTTTCACAGAATAATTCTTTAAAAAAAATTTCAAAAAAAAATTTAATTAATTATATTTTAAAATTATTTGAAATAAATAGTAATAAATGATAATTTTGTCCATTTATTTAGACTTGTATTTACCTAATAAATTACTATTTACTTAGTAGATTTTTTATTTATCTAATAAATTAATTATTTACTGCATATGTCATTTTCTTCAATTATTTTCATAAGTTTACTATAATTTTTTTTAAGGAAGTTGTTCACTATAGTTTCCCCATAATAATTACCAGAATTTCACATGTTTTTTTTTTCTTTGGATAAATTAGTGACATGTTTTTTCTTTTCCAAAGTTTTTTCTTACGGAAAAAATATATTATATATTTCATTATTTTCTCCTAATAATCTTTTATCTTTATTTTATTATTTTTCCTTCTCTCAGCTAGAAAACGCCCCATCTCTCACCATATTCTCAAATTTCTCTTCAATGGCGGGAGACCGAAAAAAAAAAAAAAAATTTCTTTTCTTATAAACAAAAGGAGACTGCGTCAAGGTCCCATTCTCCAAAGAAATGGAGAGTTTTCTGGAACCATCCTCATACATCACCATTTTAGAACTCTCTAGACACACACACACACTCTCTCTCGCTCCTCTCTTTCTCTCTCCTCCTTTTTTCTCTCTATAAATGCCAAAATTCTGCCATGGCTACTCTGCAACGAGAAAGAACAATCCTTCGCCTATCACACACACATTCTCTCTCTTCGATTTCTCCAATAGCCTTCGAATTCATCAAAATTTCATCCTTTTCTTCTTCTGAGCCATGGACGAGGACTTCGATTTCCCAACCGCCAGCAATGTCGACGAGGAAATGCAGATTCCTGAGGAGGAGGAAGTAGAGGACCCAGTCAGCCCGATTCTCAAGGTCGGAGAAGAGAAGGAGATCGGCAAGAATGGGCTGAAGAAGAAGCTCCTCAAGGAAGGTGAGGGCTGGGAAACTCCCAGCTCCGGGTATGAAGTTGAAGGTAAATTTCTTTTCAATCTCTGATTTTTCCATCGTCGATCCCTTTTTTTTTTTTGGTTCTCTATTATTCTATTTTTGAATCAATTATAAATTCATAAATCAACACCAAGATCGATATGTTGTTAGCTTAGATCAGATACTCTTACGTGAATATCTCTCCTTGTTTGATAGTTATATATTCATGTACACACACACACACACACATATTCTTTGAGATATTTGTTGATAGCAAATGAAAAAACTACCATACAAAAAGTAATATACAAAAATCCCGCTGGGTTAGCACAGCGGGGATGGGAAGGGAGAGTTCAATCTGAGAGTATTTTCATTTCTTTCTAATAAGCGGAAGCCGCAGTCCATACCGGTAAAATACAGTTATAAACGGGTGGATTGATATCAGAATCGGCAGTTTAACATGATTGGATTAGTATTTGATGGTTTATAACTGTGTCTCCTATACCGTTGGTAGAGTTCTCACTTTTAAATTAATTGCAAATTCATGTTGAGGGTTGATTCATTTCTCGGTTTGAAAAGACCTGTGGGGATTAAGGTGATGTGCATTGCTGGTGGATTTTGGCTTTTTTTTTTTTCCTGGTGATTTTGAGGATGTTTATTTATTTATTTATTTTTTGCTGATGCGTTGATTGGTTGGTTTGTGATGTTTGTGTAGTGCATTACACTGGGACTTTGCTTGATGGGACAAAGTTTGATTCCAGCCGTGATAGAGGGACTCCTTTCAAGTTTAAGCTTGGCCAAGGTAATTACATGTTTCTTAAATGTCTGTGAATAATTTCTTTGGATTTCTGTGTTTCCAAATTAGTATATGGCAATTTATGAGGTGTTATTATGGTGGTGCTGATGGATTAATTATAGATGATTAGATGGGTACTTTAGGACTCAATTAATTAGTGACATATATTGTAACAACCGTCTTTCCCAATTTGATTCTATTTATATTTGGTGTTTCTGTAAATGAACCTTGAAGATGTACATGTATCATTTACACTGTTTTTCCTGTTGAGGATCATCAGAAGATTAGATTTACCATCTTAGGGTCAAGCTGGTCTCCGTCTGACAGGGTAGAAACTGATCGATCACTTTAAGTTCGTAGAATGCTGCCGTTTGGGTTGGATTACGTGGTTGTAGTCTATGTATTGCAATTAGATGTCAAACTGGATCATGATGTTTCTCTTAGTTAGCAAACAAAAGTCCAAAAAAGAAAGTGGCCTCCATAAAACTCTTTTCAGATTATTGCCCATCCACAAGATTTTGGTAAACAACTAAGTTGTCACCTAGGTGAACTGCCTAAAAAATATTCATTTTTCAGAAACTTTTATGTTTTGTTTTCAATAGTTGGTACGATTAGTCAATGACTTTTCATATGTGTTTCTTGTTCATTCATTCTTCTCACCGTTACACCAATGGCTTGGTTGTTTCAGGACAAGTGATCAAGGGATGGGATGAAGGAATCAAAACCATGAAGAAGGGTGAAAATGCTATTTTCACCATTCCTCCTGAGCTCGCTTATGGAGAGTCTGGTTTTCCTCCCACAATTCTACCAAATGCTACACTCCAGTTCGATGTTGAGTTGCTTTGTTGGACCAGCGTCAAGGACGTATGCAAAGATGGTGGAATTTTCAAGAAGATACTTGTTGAAGGGGAGAAGTGGGAGAATCCTAAAGACCTGGACGAAGTATTTGGTATGTTTTCTTATCATTTTTTTTAAATCTTGCTCGGGATATTCAAGTAACAAATCAGGATTTCTTATGAATTATGTTTCGTTTTGCAGTTAGGTATGAAGCTCGACTTGAAGACGGAACACTGGTTTCGAAATCTGAAGGGATGGAGTTTACTGTGGGAGATGGTATGTATCAAATTTCCTATCATACGTACATTTCTTTCTTTACATCTATTACCAGAGATTTCTAACAGGGATCCTTTTAAATGCAGGTTATTTCTGTCCTGCATTGGCGAAAGCTGTGAAAACAATGAAGAAAGGAGAAAAGGTCTTGTTGACAGTGAAGCCACAATGTGAGTTGTATTCTCTCATCCTGATGTTTCTTCTATATGCCTCCCCGTATAGATCTTATTGGCTGTTGTTTGTTAAATGGTTCTTGAACTTTCTAACATTTTGGTCTTTTTTTTTTCTTTTCTGCAGATGCATTTGGTGAGGTGGGTAGACCGGCGAGTGGTGATGAAGCTGCTGTGCCTCCTAATGCCACCCTTCAAATAACTCTCGAGTTGGTCTCTTGGAAGACTGTTACTGATATCACCAACGACAGGAAGGTCCTGAAAAAGACCCTAAAAGAGGGCGAGGGCTATGAGCGCCCTAATGACGGAGCTGTTGTAAAAGGTACATGAATTGAGTCCAATACATTTTGTGTTAAAACTATAATGTGTGTCAATGCCTGGAAACTCATAATTTCATTGCCTTCTGCCAGTGAAACTTACTGGAAAATTGCAAAATGGGACCATCTTTACACAAAAGGGCACTGACGATGAACCATTTGAATTCAAGACCGATGAAGGTAACTAACGGCATCATGGTATAAAAGCATCTTCTGCCAATGGAGAGTTCTATTTGAAACTAACATTTGGTGATGGATTTTTTGCATAGAGCAAGTAATTGATGGTCTTGATAGAGCTGTGAAGAATATGAAGAAAGGGGAAGTTGCTTTTGTCACGATTCACCCGGAGTATGCTTTTGGGACATCTGATTCAACACAAGATTTGGCTGTTGTTCCTGCTAATGCAATTGTTTATTATGAGATTGAGCTTCTCTCTTTTGTAAAGGTCAGTGTCACTTGTTTCCGTGTCCTCTCTAAGTTATGTTTCTATAGCTTGTATGGGAGGCCCTGATCTTAAGACTTGTGAGATTTCCCTAATGCAGGAAAAGGAGTCGTGGGATATGAACACGCAGGAGAAGATTGAAGCTGCTGGGAAGGAAAAGGAAGAGGGTAATGTGTTGTTCAAGGCCGGTAAATATGAAAGAGCCTCAAAGAGATACGAGAAGGTGCTTGTTAAAAACAATTTCTCCATTTTGCACCCTTTAAGGTTTTACATTCGGGCCACCTTACATGAAGCTTTCAATTTGGTGACAGGCTGTGAGGTTTATTGAGTACGACTCTTCCTTCAGTGACGAGGAGAAGCAGCAGGCTAAGGCGCTGAAAATTGCTTGCAACCTTAACAATGCAGCCTGCAAACTGAAACTCAAAGATTACAAGCAGGCTGAGAAACTCTGTACCAAGGTAAGTTTGTTAACGTCTTTCGATCATATTGTAGTTGTCCACGATGCCATTTTTCATGTACTAAACGTGCTGCCGTTGGAATTTTGCATAGGTATTGGAACTTGACAGTAGGAACGTGAAAGCTCTGTACCGGAGGGCTCAGGCATACATTCAGCTAGTTAATTTGAACTTGGCTGAGAGGGACATCAAGAAGGCCCTTGAGATAGACCCAGATAACAGGTGGGATGTCTTATTCCGACACATCGTATTTCACTGCACACGATGTTTTTCTATTCGTTGAACTCTGATTATACTAAATTGTTACGTCTTGCGAAATCCCAGAGATGTGAAAATGGAATACAAGTTGTTGAAGGAGAAAGTGAGGGAGTACAACAAGAAGGATGCTCAATTCTACGGCAATATATTCACCAAGATGAACAAATTAGATCAAGTAAAATCAACTGTAAGTTTTTGACTCCAGGCAGTCCTCTTTACTTTTGTTATGATTTTGATTCTAATAAACCCACTAGCCTTTACTGAACGGTCGTTGTTTGAAATTTAATTCACAGAATGCGGCCGTGAAGCGGGAGGCAGTGCCCATGACCATGGACAGCAAGGCCTGATAAAGAAGTTTGTTCCTCTGCCGCTCGGTTGTCTCTCTGTATGTCCGTCTGTCTTTGATTAAAAAAAGAGAACCAATGTGTGTGCTTAAGTTGATTTTTTAAGTTTAAGTATTAGTTGGTCTTTGTTCTGCACCTGTTTATGATGACCATATTTACGTATAGAAAGCCTAGAATACAACATAATGGAGACATTAAGGGCCCGTTTGGGGTAACATCTGAAGACGGTCTTTTGTAAGTTATGTTGGAAATGTGTGTTTAGCGGGAAAAACTTTTGAAAAAATTCCGTGAAATAGAAAATAGTGCAAAAATTTAAAATGTGTTTGGCAAAAAAAAATATGTAAAATAAATATTCTCTTGTTTGTCTCATTGTTACGAGTATTTTGATATGAAAATCATTTCATTTCAATTTAAAAGGAGAAAGTTACAGACTTTGAAGTTTGAGTTTTTTAAAAATGAAAGAGAAAGAAAATTTGATATAAAGTTAGAATTTTAAAATCCAGATAGTGTCCCAAACAAGTTCTAAATTCTCTCTTACTACGACAAATTAATATGACTTAGATGGCCATCTTCAACGTAACACTAAAATGGTGTGACCATAATTTGGGATAATTAAAGTTCTCGGTATATATTCTTCTGGTGACACTATTAAGATTGAAGGATAGGGTACAACAATGCATTGGATAGCGCCAAGATTCAATCCTTAGTAAGCGTACAAAGAATGTGTAGGTTAGGTTAGTTTATTGGGTTTGTGATGGGAGCTTACTTAATATTTAAAAAAAAAAAAAAAAACACGCATTGGATAATTGATAAATTTTTGGTTTTACGTATTTAATAAACATTATGTTACTTGTTTTTTTTTTTAAATTTCTATTTTTAAATGTTTCTTTTGAAGTATGATTATTCCAGAAAAAAAGTTAGAAATTACCGTAATTAGGTCATTTTTTTTAAATATTTAGATAATTTATTTAAGAGCCTTGGCTATTTTGTATGAACACATCATTCAATCCTTTTAGCCCACATCCATTAATATTTGGATGGTATTTTGCATGTCACTTGCAGTGAAAGCCTAAGAAGGCAGTGAAAGCCTAAGAAGGCATTGTTGGTTATTTTTACTTGGTGTTCAAGTTTAACTCTAACTAGACTGTACTTTTTCATATCAATTTTTGTCTTTTTTTGAAAAGTCAATAAAAGTTATAACTAGTTTATGAAAAGTCAACTAACTTTAATATAAAAATTTCATCTTCAATTAACTTACAAAACGGTATAAATTTGTTTAAGATTTAAGTTTGAGTTTTGAAACTAAAATTAAATTAGATTCAACTTTTCAAATGAATTTGTAATAAATAGAATGACTAGCAGTACCTTTTTATATTGGGGCTATAACAAGCAAGCTATGTGCACAAACCATCCCAATTTTAACATATGCATGTACTGTTAATTCTATTAAAAAATTGTAAGCTCAAGAGTTGATAGTCAATAAAAAAAGTTTAGAGATTAAATTATCAAATTTGAAAAGTTGAGAGGTCGTATAAAAAAAAAACAGCCTTTATTTTTAAGTAATAGGATTTTTTTCATTTTGATATTTTAAGGGTTTTTTTATTTCTTTTTTTAAATTTGGAGATTGGTGGTTTAAACTCTGCATATTTAAGTTAAGTTAGATATAGTCTTATCATTAGTCTATATTTGCAACCACGCATTTTAAGTTTTAAGATATAATTGTTTAATGTTTTAGTTAATTCAAATCTTAAATTTCTTCATGTCTTTGTTTTTCCAAAACTTTTCGTCTTAATGGGTACTTTTGTGATTAATTTTGTAAATACTTTGAATATTATAGACAATTGTATAACAAAAAGAAGGGAAAAACTTACTTAATCAAATATAAGGGGTGTTATGGTTTTTTTTTTCCTAAATTATATCCATACACATGACATACATACAAACATATATATATATATATATATATATATATATGAAGAAGTCTCATTTGCGGTACCATTTCTCAAACGACGCCGAGGTGGAAAGGTGATGATGCATGCAGGAGGACATATTTTGACAGACGAATAAGAGTTTGGTGGAAAAAAGCACAAGGAAAGAATGTTTTGCATAAGATTTGTCAGGATGTAAAAATTGTATTAAAGTGGAGAGAAGGGTGGAATGGTTAATGTAGTAAAGAAAAAAAAAATTTAGAAAAGTAGATGTGATTGGAGACTTGGGGGGTAAATGTTGCATTAGTATGGTAGAGATTGTTTGGTGAATGAGTTTAGTTTAAGATTTTTAAGTTTCAATAGTAATTTTTCAGAAAAGATAAAAATTTTTTTCAGAAAAGACAAAAAATTTTTTCAAAAAAAGACAAAAATCATGATGAAAAAAGTATAATTTAGTTCAAACAGAATCGGTAACCAAACGGGTCCGTAATTTTATGTAAATGTGAATGTAAATTTCAATGTCCTAAGAATATGTGGATGGCAATAAGGACCATCTTTTAAACTTCTGGTTAGCTTCCTCTTGTCGTTTCACAATACTTGTTAAATTGTTTATCTTCATCAGCAGGCCAAAATAGTTCTTGTTTTTGTTTTTCAACATTCTCAGACGGGTTTTACCTTTTTTTTTTTTTTTTTACTTACAAATCTCCTAAAATATGCCCTTTCTACTTTCTTTTTTATTATTATTTACTCCACCAACTAGTCAGAATATGCTTTGTAAAGTTTTTTTTAATCATTAGTACCACAACCAAACGAGGCCGTCGGGATTTTTGTACTTCGCCCCTCCATTTACTTCGCCAAATCCAACCGTTGAAATCTCATCGGGCTGTCCATATCATCTGGCAGGATGTAAACGCCAATAGTGTGCTGCCAGAAGAAAGACTCTTCCAATATATATATATATATATATATATATATAGGTAAATACTCATGAGGTGGCTGATATATACAGGTCAATACATGTCACTCACAACGTGGTTGTCGTTTTTTTCATTTTTCTGATTTGGACGTTTTGTGGGCGCGGATGTCTTCTTGAATGCGAAAATCAATCTTGAATCTTTTTTGTAATCTTGTCACACCCCTTGAGGATAAAACTCGCACAAATCCAGTTCACTTCCGGCTGTACATGAAGGGTGTCTACATTTTTATCAAAAAATAGTGCATTTATTTTGCATAAAATGGAAAGATAAGGTAATGAGCGGTTCTCTTTTTCGTCTAACGTGTTTACTTATAAAATGAATAATAAGAATTTATAAACTTCATTAGATATCGAAAATAAGAAAAGAGAATGTTAATTTTTAAACCTCGTAGTGTCAATTTCTTGATAAAAAAAATAAATGACAAATTTATTTATATATCTTCAAATGATTATTTAATGAGGTACAAAAATATTTTAATTATGTTTTTCTAGTTACTATTTTTAAGTTTAGCGAATACTAAAAAGAAAATTTGGTTGTTTTCTATTATATCATCAGATAAATGGATAAGTAAAAACACTAGAAAAAAATCAATTATTCTTCTTTTTATTTTTATTTTTCTCTCAAAATGCATTTTCTTTTTCATAATATTCTTTTACGATTTTTTAAACGTACTGTGCAGCCTCTCATTAGCACCACGCAAACCAAAGCCGGAGCACTTTGATCTCTGCTGATTCTGACGTTTATGAAAATTTGCATGGGTGGTTGTTTGGAACGGTTCATTGGATCACATATAATTATCTGCTGATGTAAATTCTTTTTTTTTTTGTAAGGAAACAAGATATTATCAATAATAAACAATCACTGTATATCTTTTTCATCTAGAAAAAAAAAAAAATCTCAAAATCATGAGGTCAATGAAAAGTGAATAGGAAAATCAAATTTAGATAATAAACTGACCACTGCTTCTTTCTAAACTTTCTATACCTGTCGTTTACAGCACTAACCCCTGACACACATAGGCCTCCACATTTGTGTAGCACCGTTTCCAGTGATGGATAATAGACTACGAGGGTATTTGATAGACAAGTTTCACTTTAACTAAATTATACTTTTTCATCTTAATTTTTATCTTTTTATGAAAAGTTAATAAAATTTATAATTACTTTTTAAAAAGTCAACTCAACTCAAACTTAAAAATTTCAACTCAACTCAAGCTCAACTCATTCATCAAACACCCTCTACATCTATATATATGAAAATGGTCGTCCCTTTCGCACATTTATGGTCTTGAAAAGCGACCTATACGTACAAAAACAAAACAAAAAAAAAATGGAAATGAAAAAAAAAAAAATCATATCCCTTCACCCACCTGACATGACACTAATACTTATAATGCATATATGGTATATAACATTTAGATTGTATTGGAGTGGATGGTTTCACCGTTCACGCGATTGTTGATTCAAACAAGTGGAACATGGAAAGAGTTCACGCAACAAAGACTACCTATCAACCAACAAAGACTATGGCGACCTATTACTAACTTATGTCTCTTTTAGTAGTAGTAGCAGTAGTTTTTTTTTTTTTTTTTTTTTTCTGGGGTTCAGAATTTTGCTGGAAAAATTGATTGTTGGGGCTATTGTGTCTAGAAATTTATTTCACATGTGAGGATAAAATTTCTGAAACAAATTTCTAAATCAAGACAAATATTTAAAAAAATACATTTTTTATTTTTTATTTTTTATAAATTCCTATTTTGTAATTAGTGTTGAACAATAAACTATAGTTAACCAGTTGAATTCTGATACTTTAAAGAGTTCTTACTTCTTAGCACTTGTAGCTCTGAACTCTTTGTGTCTTGGCACTTTCATGTATCAACAAAATTTTTTTTCTTTTTGATAAAATTGGTAAAAATACATGTGTTTGTAATGCAATTGGGAGTGGGTGGGGGAAGAAAATGAGTTGAATGGTAGTTGAAAAAAAGAAGTAACCCAAAAGTTAAAGTGGAATCATATTAAGAAAATAAAAGTAGGGGCAAAATTAACAAATGACATAAATACATATAAATTAAAATTCAAAAAAGTTAAGTGGGGACACGTGACTACACTGATCCTATGATGGATCCGTCATCGATCCTGCCTCCCATCTCCAAGAACAGGGTTTTTGTGATGGTGGGCTTGAGATTTGAAGTGGGGTTCCCATCTATACGTACCGTAGTTTATCGTAGAAAAGATGTTAATTACGTTGCAAGCTCTATTTTGTTGGAGTTGCTACCCTCTGATCTTTAATATTTGTATCAAACTACTCCATTCATCTTATTTTAATTATCTAATAATGTAAAATTGTCTAATAATTATTAACTTTTTTATAATAGGGAAAAAAATATTTTTTTAATTAAATATTTTTTAATAAAATAGAATGTATTTTTTTTTTACCCACTAATTTTTATTTAGCCTATTTTAATTTTAATTTACATTCATTTTGATTTTCTTAAACAAAAATAACTAAACAGCTTATGTTCATTATTTTATTATCCTAAGATTACGATTTTTAGTTTAATTATGACTAATAATTAAACTAAAAATTTGCAAACTAATTATTTTTTAAATTAAAAATATAACTAGGAATGAGTATCACAATTATCACAATAAATTTATGATACTTATTCTCATTATGGGTTTAAGTAAACACATAAATAAAATTTGTTATGACTATGATTTCAAATTATGTAGGCCAAGTAAATAACGTATTTGAAATCCAAATCCTACATCTAAGTCCTACCAATTATGGTTCCGTATAAGTAAACTCATGACCCAAATAAACTTGAATTAAAATAAGTAAAATAAAAAAAAATGTGTTAAAGAAAGATACATACCACTTTATTAGAATAAAAAAAATATATTTTTTTTACCTATTCTAAACAAGTTAATAATTATTAGGTAATTATACAATATTAGATACTTAAAATAAGAAAAATATGACAGTTAATACAAATATTAAAGATCAGGGATAGTTTGACACAAAATTAAAGACCAGGAGGTATTTTGACACTAATGTAAAGATTAGGGGGATATTTTGACACAAAAGAAAAGTTCATGGAGCATTTTGACATAAAGATATCAGAAAAACTAACGGGAACTAACAGATGAGACAACTTGACACACATGTTAAAGTTTAAGGGCACAATAGATACATTTCATAGTTCATGGGGCATACTGACATTAATGACAAAATTCATGAGGAATTTATGATATTTTTGCAATTATTAATCAATACATAGACCATGCTCAATGGGAATATGTGTTAGTTTTTGTTTTGATATATGCCACAATAATGTTAATCTTATCAAAGCAAAGGTATTGTCCCAATTCTTTCAACGAAACTTTGTCCTAATGGAGGATTATGTAACGATTTTGGAATTAAAAAAAATCTATAATCGATTCTTAAAAGAAAATAATTGAAAGCAATTAAAACGTTGGGATGCTATATCATCGATCTACTATGAAGAAATTAGTCTTTTATTCAGTAAAAAGTAAGGGTGTCGATGACATGGATTAGGGTTTATCCTTATTTCTCGGATTGAGAAAATCTAAATTCAAAAACCCTCAATACTCAATAAAAATGTTAGGTCCCCTGAAATCGGATCAGTGACGTGGAGGATTAATTATAGTAAATCTCATAATTAAACGCTAATTACAAAATTTCCATTTATTTATGAGAATACCAAGTTAATTAAATTTTCAAGATCAGCCCATCACTTGTTGAATATTAGTGAAGTTAGTCTTTTTTAAAAATGACAATTTTATCCTTAGAGTGAAAATTCATCCCAAGTCTAATTCTTTTTTGGCTTTTACGAAAACAGGCCAAGTTATCAAATTATGCTTCCGATATCAAAGGGGATTAACTGTTCCATAACATACGAGAAAAGAAGAAAAAAAAAAACCCCCGATACAATCCGAACACCATAGTCCACATAGTCTAAATAATACAGACCTTAAAAAAAATAGAAAATAATAAACGAAGTACAATAGAGAATACACCGCTATAGGCAGCGGACTCCCGAATTTCAAAGCTAACCAGCACTATTTCTCACACCGTGAGCAAAAGGCTCAGCAAGGATATAAATTATAAAAATACAACTTTCCACCCTTTAAATAGACAGAAATAAATAAATAAAGAAAGTGAACGGAATTAAAGTTCAAGAAAAAAAGGAACGAGATATAAAAATAAATATATTGCTGCTGGTCGTGCCCACCTCATGCCAGTTTTGGGACCTGCCCTGGGAAATACACTCTGCTCCATATCCTGACATCTAGCCACGGATCCATGATATCATAAAAAAAAAAAAAAAAGAACACATAATACTAATACAATAGTTGTTGGCTCTTCAAGAGACATGCTTTCTTTTATTTTTGTTTCACTTGAATCCTCCATTAAAAATTTTTATGTAGCTATAAAGATTTCTTCAAAAAAAATTTTTTTTTTGATGAAGAACAATTAAGTGTTTATAAAACAAAACTAATGTTAATTAAATTTTTAAGCATTTTTTTCATTTCTTTAAAAGTAGAACTGCGATAAA
Organism: Ficus hirta; assembly: GCA_038430175.1. Lineage (NCBI taxonomy): Eukaryota > Viridiplantae > Streptophyta > Magnoliopsida > Rosales > Moraceae > Ficus > Ficus hirta. The sequence goes on along the minus strand of CM076593.1, from coordinate 5,052,477 downwards.
GCCCTTTTTATATACCCTATCGATAGAGCTCATTTTTAAACCATTTTAATGTAATCAAACGGCTGAGATGTTATTTGTGTACGGTAATTATCATACACTTTACTTTACAGTTGTATTTGACTAATAAATTTAAAAAAAAAATTTAAAAAAATCCAACCTCCATCCCTGTCGATGGAGACTTCTCCGCCGACGCCGGCGACGGACCCAGTCAATTCCCTCACTTCGGCGTTGACCCAGTCCTTCCCCCCCCCCCCCCCCCCCCCCGATGTCGGTGACGGAACACCACTCCCCCCGACCAGCCCTGGTACCCCCCCTACCGTGCTCTTGCCTAGGCGCCCCTACCCCCTCTTCCCCGATGCCGACCAGCCTACTCCCTCCCTTTTTCATGACCCAGGTGACAGAAAACCTCCCCTCCCCCCTCTCCCCAACCTTCCACCACCGATGATTTTTTAAAATTAATTTTTTTATTTTTTTAATTTATTAGTCAAATACTACTGTAAGATAAATTATATGATAATTACCGTACACAAGCAAGTCTCTAACCTGATGGGGTTTGGTACCTTTTAAAACATGCTTGAGCCCTACCAGCTCAAGTCTAAACAATTTTCTAAAGCATAGTATTCGTATACTATACATTTTCATATAATATTGTATAATATACTTTTACAAACATTTTCTTTAGAAATTATTAAAAATAATTGGTCTAAATAGTCCCTAAACTCTTTCAAAAATGACGGTTTGGTCTCTATTCCTTTTTTTTTTTAGCTGAGATAACGCTGAACTCTTATTATTATTATTATTATTATTTGTCATTCTAGTCCTTTCCATTTGGTTTGGTTAAAAAACTTACGGAACGATCATTTGAGAAGCACATTTTGTGCTTTTTGAAGGAAAATATCTCTAAAAGTACAAAAATACCCTTATTCATATTTTAAACAAAAAAAAAAGAAAAGAAAAAAGAGGAGATACCTCTCTCTCTCTCTCTCTCTCTCTCCCCCTTCCCCTCCCTTCCCTCCCCCAACCCCCCAGATCCAATGCTGACACCGGAGCCAGAGCCGGAGCTGGTTGTCTCCCTCCCTCCCCCCCTCCCTCATTCCCTTTGTCTCTCCCTCCTTGTCGGGTTTGCTCCCCCCTCCCCCCTCACCCCTCGATTCTCTCTCTCTTCCCTGGGTCCACCCCCCTAGTGATTCTCCCTCATCCCTCGCCGGGGTCGCCCCCCTTCCCGATTCTCTCTTTCTCTCTTCGGGTCTGCACTCCCCCTCCTCACTACCACCGCTGCCACCGAAGCTGATCTAGGTGCTGAGAAATGAAGAGAGAGAGAGAGAGAGAGTAATACCTTCACAAATTAGATCACATGCATTGCACATGACTCATTTCATTAAAAACTTAACGGTTTTGGACGGAAAGATTGGAATGACTAAAAAATAAGAGTTCAGGATTATCTCGACAAAAACAAAAAGAATATGAACCAAATCGTCACATTTAAAAGAGTTTATGGACTATTTGGGCCAATTACTCAATCAATAATTCTCTAAATAAATCATTAAACATTATTCATAGCCAAACCACATTTAAAACAGGGCTATCAAAAAAGGGATGTTATGTATCCTATTTCATAGCAATTAATCTAATGACAACTTCTTGTCATGCAAATCGAGACTCTTTGCTCCGATCTCAAATTCCTTTAAGATCTTTAGTCCTTTGAAAGATTTAAGTTGATTTTCTAGAGAGAGAGAGACTCCGAGTAAGAGGTGAAGAAGAATGGGTAAATGGACGAGTTTTTGTATGTATTTGTTCTCTGTTTTAGAAGGAAGGAAATAAAAAAAAGGAGGAGGACAGAGAGTGTGGGAACGTGAGAAAAACTAGGGTTCCTTTGGCTCTTAGATCCGGACCTAAGTTTTTCTTTTCAGTTTTTGTCTTTTTCATAAAAAGTTAACAAAAATTATAATTAGATTTTGAAAAGTTAACTAACTTCAATATGAAAATTACATTTCAAACCGGGGTTCCACGGAAGCTTAGAAAGGGAAAGTGATGACTAAAAGGTGTGTGTGTGATGGTGAAATTAATATAGGTATAGTTTGGTACTATTTTAAGTTTTGAAAAGCATGACTTGTAATCAGACATTGGGGTTGTTAATTTTAGCCTTTCAAGGTTTGAACTTTCCGCAGGGAATCCAAAAAGGAAGCAGAAAATACAATAAGGGTCATTCTATCACTATCTTAAAGCTTTGGGGTCAAAATACAAATGTACAAGAGTTGAGAGGCAAAAATATAATTTTCAAAAATTATTTTCAAATTTCAGATCTCAAAATTTATAAATTGATTAATTATTTATAAACAAAAATTTAGCACAATAATTAATCATATTTTAACTTAATTAAGTATAATTAATTCTAACGGACGTTACATAAAAAAATAACAGATTTTAAGGATTGAAGTTACGAAGAGTAATTAATTCAAATAGTCCATGAACTCTTTAAAAGGTGACGGTTTGGTCCCTGTTTTTTTTTTTTTGGTCGAGATGACCCTGAACTCTTAAAATGTTGGCCATTATAGTCCTTTCTGTCAACAACTGTTAAGTTATTTAACGGAATTAATTATGTGACCCATCACACGAGCTCAATTAATCATCTTTTGATTAATGAATTGAGTGCAATTGCTTAGCAATTGCTTAATAGGATGAACATAGGAAAGATAAGGTGAAGTCAAGTCCCTAGTACATTTGTGCATAGAAGTTTCTATATTATATTTTCACGTTTATATTTGTTTTTGTTTTATTTTAATTTCATTTAGTTAGGTTGTCTGGATAAAGTTAAGTTACGATAATCGCGGTACTTAGCAATAATTTAAAACTCAATCCTCATGGTATCGACACTCTACTCACTCTTTATTACTTGTCTACGACCCGTGTACTTACGGTTATCAAATCGCACCCGGTAAATCAGGGAGCAACCAGTACCTCACCAACAACATTAAAAAAAAAAAAGAAAAAAAATGAGAAATGCAAACCCAACCACACCGTCCCCACAAACGCGCCGCCTCAAATCTCATGAAAACCCAATCATAGCCATCCCCACAATAGCCGGTTCGTCGCGCCGCCCCAGATCGAAATTTTGGTTGGGGGGGGGGGGGTGGGGGTGCGGGGAGGGGGCCAGCCTGAGGTTGTCCCACGGAGGGGACTGGGTTCGGCACGACTGGGTTCGGGCGGGGGGGGGGGGGGGGGAGGGAGCGATCTGGATTCGGCGATTGCTCTCCCCCCCTGCACCGGTGATCCAGGTTTGATCTTGGATTTTTCTGGGTTTTGAGAAATGAAGAGAGAGAAAGAGAGGGGGGTGAGAGAGAGAGATGAGAGAGAAATGAGGATTTTTAGTTTTTTTTATGATTTTTTTTATTTTTTGTTAAATTGATTATTGGAAAAAAAAAAAACTAAAATACCCTTACAAAATAAATCATATGCATTGCACATGACTAATTCCGTTAGAAATTTAACGGATTTGGACGGAAAGGACTATGATGCCAATAGTTTAAGAATTCAGTGTCATCTTGACCAAAAATACAAAAAATATATGGATCAAACTGTCACCTTTTACAGAGTTCAGGGATTATTTAGGCTAATTACTCATTTATGAATTCAATCTGTATCCTTTGAAATTAAAATAAATAAATTATAGCATAAAATAGTTTAATATGATACAATCTATCACAATACAATTAAATTCAGGTTTTTGATAATAAATCAAATTATAGCATTACAATCTATTACAACAAACAAACTTCAAATAAACTTAAAAATAAAGTGTTCATCACTCATAAACATTATTTTAAAGTAGAGAAATTGGCTAAACTAGTCCCTGAATTCTTTTAAAGGTGATGATTTGGTCCTTTTTTTTTTTTTTTAAATTTTGATCGAGACAATCCTAAACTCTCTAAATGGTGACAATCTAGTCCTTTCCGTTCAATTCTGTTAAGTTTCTAACGAAAAAGATCACGTGACCCATCACATGAGTTGGATTAATCATTAAAAGACGAAAAACCCTTCTTTTTTGAAAAAACAATAATCAATATACATTAAAAGAGAGAGAGAGAGAGAGAGAGAGAGAGAGAGAGAGAGAGAGAGAGAGAGAGAGAGAGAGAGAGAGAGAGAGAGAGAGAGAGAGAGAGAGAGAGAGAGAGAGAGAGAGTAAGTTGATTGAAAACCTGCCCCCCCCCCCCCCCCGTGTCATCCCCCCTGCCGGTGTCAGCGAGCTCGTCCCCCCCCCCCCCCCCCCACCACCCCCATCCCCAGGCGATTCTAGCCCCCACCTGCCGGCGAGCCCAGGTGCCTCTCTTGTTGGTGTCGACAACACCCCCCCCCTCCCCCCCAACATGGAATGAACTCCCTCCCCGCCGTTCTCCCCTCATGCCGAGCTCCCCCCCGTCTAGCGATCTCATAAGCTCCAGCGCCCCACCCCCACCCAGATCTGAGCTTGCTGAATTGAAGACCTCGAACCCCCACCCCCAGGAGCCCCTACCCCCCCCCCAATAGATCGCACAAGCCACTTTAGCACACAAAGAGAGAGATTGGGGGAGGGAGGGAGGGGAGGAGGGCGGAGGGAGATGAATTATTATTATATTTTTAATTTTTGTTAAATTAATTAGTATTAGATTATTAAAATACCATTTCAAATTAGAACACATGCATTGCGTTAAACTAATTAGTGTTAGATTATTAAAATACCATTTCAAATTAGATCACATGCATTGCATATAACTCGTTCCATTAGAAATTTAACGGACTTGGACAGAAAAGACTAAAATTACCAATATTTATAGAGTTTAGGGTTATCTTAACTAAAATTAAAAAATCAGAGACTAAATTGTCACATCTTCAATAGTTTAGAGACCATTTAGATCAATTACTCTTTAAAGTAATTCAACATTCACAACTTTTGTATATAAATACATATTTATTTTTTAAAAAAATAGGAAAAAATATATATAAATTATATATATAGTTCAAATTCACAAATTTTACAGATTGAGAGATCTACAATCTAACTCATAACCTTCGTATCAGAAAAATCTCAATCCGTTATCAATTTATTAGAATTCAATCCAATCCGTTGAATTGAACTAGATTAAATGGATTAAGTGGATTCACGAATCCTGTACATTCATAATTAAAAGTTTCTATTTCAAATCTTTTCTGAGTGCACGCGAATGTATTATGATCATTCATCTTCATGCTTAATGAACAAGGAAAAAAAAAAGGTTAACGAACTTGCAAGTGGGGTAATCAACGAGTGGTAGTGTGTACTAACTACTGCCAACACCACCTTTTTTTGCCCCCCTCCTTTTGAAGTATTGCCGGTTCCAATTTACAAAAACTTCATGAGCACTCTTTATTAGTTAAAGACCTTTTTCTATTTCGCCTCATATCATTTTCAGTAATTTAAGACCTTGTAAGACTTTCGTTTCTCTGGCACGGCAAGTCACAAGAAGTCATTTTCTTCTCTTTTTCTCTCTAAAAATATGATGAGATACAATTCTAGTCTGATATGCATTAAATTTAAATAAATTATCTTACATTTTTACTTTTTTTTTTTTTGGTTTAATTCGACTTTTTTGCGCTAATTAAAACCTATTTTCAATATTTTTCCAAAAAAAAAAAAAAAAACTGAAGTTATCCATACTAGGTATACCTTAGATATCTGAAGTTATATATATATATATATATAAAGGGAAATTTTATTAAACTTAAATAAGAAATATAAATATACCAAACATAATAAATGACCACGTATTACATGAGATAAAATATTTCAATAATAACGGATCCATCAATAAAGTTTAATGACGCTAAAAAGAAAAGACGTATGCTTGAGGTCCGAGAACGAGTATATACCTCAGCACACTGAAATCGAGCACATATAAGGCTCTTTTCGATATAACCACAGCAATCGATGGAATTTTTCGATCGATCATCTCAGTAGCAATAGAACCATCATTAACTCTATATTGAAGCAATTCTAGCAGGAACAAAACAATACCATGACTTAGATCTGGTGGACAAACAACAACGCGGAAGGTGGGGAGGCTACCTCCATTATTAAAATTAACAAACTAAAACACAATACTCAGATAAAAGACAAAAATGACATCACTATTATTATACACAAAACTACACACCAGAAAACAAAAAAACAAAAAAAATCAATTACACAGAAAAAGTCATTGCCAGAAACAAGATTCACATTATCGAGAGAAACTAAACTGTTGAAGCTGAGCCGCTGTAGAACCTCTCATACGCGTGACCACCATGCACCACTGCCAACTATTTCATCCTTGCCTTGCTAATTCGCACAACATCGATCCTCCTCCAGCGAGCTCGTCTCTTTTAAGACCCTCATCATATGATTCTCATCTACATTCCTGGCAGGGAAACCAGAGACAGGTCAAAGGTTGTCATTAGGGTCCGGCCCCAAGAAAGAAAAACGATTGAGAAATCATAACTCTCACTCCTAAGAGAGAGAAAGAGAAAAGAGAGAGAAGAGAAAGAATCTTAGGCCTCCTCTCAAACCTATGCTCTCATTTCTTATCTGAAGTTATATTTATATATGGCCATTTAATCATAATCTTAGTCCCAAATGGTAAAAGAACATGCAATGGAGGGAAAATTTGAAGGAAAAAAAATTACTTAGTGGAAATTCAATGTTAGACAATAATTAAAGTTAAAAATTTATTATGATTGGAGATATAATCTAGCGATAATTTTACACTGATTTTAACATGAGATATAAATTTCGAATCCCCCAACACCAAACTCAAAAATAATAGTAATAATAATAAGAAATTATTTGTGAAAACGACCTTAGATATTTCTTTCATGAGTCAGATTCCTATCTTCTTATCGCTGCTTTTTGTACAATTGTGGAAAAAATAATAGCCAGTTGAAATTTAGCTTTCATAGAATCAAAAGCCAGTTCCGTTCCCTAAAAATAAAAAAAATAAAAATAAAAATAAAAAAAAAACTTTAATTTCCACAATTACATAATATCAGCAAGTGGCTTTTATGTTTTTTTTTTATTAAAAAATAATTCTGTGGTAGGGTTATATCCCAACGATAATATATGATTTTTTTTTTGGGTACAGATAATGAAAAAACAAAATCACATAATATTTATTTTTATTGGCAATAAAAAAAAAGTAGGATAATTTAGGGAATCAAAATCCAACAAAAAAACATAGTTACCTCACCTATCTGGTCCTTTGACCTCATATGGCGCTTTTTTTTTTCTTTTTTTGTTATTTTTAATATCACTATGCCATATTCTGCTCCTACTAATTCAAATCATAAAAACAAAAAATAAGGGGTTTAGGCTCAAATTTATTATTTAACTGGATCAAGCAAAAACAATAATATGTCAGATCGAACTAAGAACAAACAGTCTTAAAATGAAATGAAAAAAAAAAACAATAAAAAGTAAATTTAGATTTAAAATCAAATAAAATTTTTTGAGCTTTGTGTGTGAAACGCAAAATTAAGCTCAATTTTAAGCTTTCTTTTTAAGGAAGGGATTCCCACCCCCCCCCCCCCCACATTAACATTATAAAGCAAGTAGATTTTTATGTCAATAACTAGTGGCTGCTATTGGCTGGTTAGTCACAAGGACAATAATTTTAAAAACTCGAAAAATCCAACCAAAAATTTTTAGTCACTCTCATTCATAATATCCTTTTGGCTTCACTGCCTATAACCAAACAAGCCACCCTTATTTATTCCTATTTATTCCTATCCCCACTGAAGCTTCTAAATCTAACAAAACACAAATTTACAAAAATGGACGCCTTGTCTTCCTCCTTCATCTCCACATTCGCCACCAAAAATCTCCGGTCAACCTTGCCTAAAAAACACAATTTCACCACCATAACAAACGTGTCTTCCGTTAAAATCGAAGAAAAACCACCTTCTACTACGGCTATACCAAAAACCACTACGCCACCACCACCGGTATCCTCGCCCCAATCACGGGACATTAGTTCTAGTACTACCACTACCACTACAAGTAAACGACGACCGAAATCTCCAACGACGCTCCCCGGCGCCATCTTCAACGCCTTCGACGGCATCATCAACAACTTCATAGACCCCCCGCTCCGCCCTTCGGTCGACCCGAAGCGCGTCCTCTCGGACAACTTCGCCCCGGTCATCGACGAGCTTCCCCCGACCGAATGCGCCGTCACACGCGGCTCACTCCCTCCTTGCCTCGCCGGAGCCTACATCCGCAACGGCCCGAACCCACAGTTCCTTCCCCGCGGGCCTTACCACCTCTTCGACGGCGACGGCATGCTTCATTCCTTGAAAATCTCCCCCGGCAAGCCTCCAATTCTCTGCAGCCGCTATGTCAAGACTTACAAGTATTCCGTCGAGCGAGAGGCGGGCCATCCGCTTCTCCCCAACGTCTTCTCTGGCTTCAGCGGCCTAATTCCCTCCGCGGCGCGTGGGGCATTGACCGCAGCCAGAATTGTCTCTGGCCAGTACAGTATCGCCAACGGAATAGGCCTCGCTAACACCAGCCTGGCCTTTTTCGCCGACCGCCTTTTCGCGCTCGGCGAGTCTGATTTTCCTTACCAGGTGAGAGTCACGCCTAGTGGGGACATACAGACTGTAGGAAGGCATGATTTCGACGGTAAGCTGTTTATGAGCATGACGGCACACCCGAAGATCGACGCCGACACCGGTGAGGCTTTCGCCTTTCGATACGGTCCCATACCGCCTTTTCTTACTTACTTTTACTTCGACAAGAACGGGAAAAAACAGCCGAACGTGCCGATATTCTCCATGGCACGTCCTTCGTTCCTCCATGACTTCGCCATCACGAAGAAATATGCGATATTTGCGGACATTCAGATAGGAATGAACCCGATGGAGATGATCGCCGGAGGGTCTCCGGTGGGATCGGACCCGTCGAAAGTCTCGAGGCTGGGGATTCTGCCCCGGTACGCCAAGGACGAGTCGGAGATTAGGTGGTTCGACGTGCCGGGGTTCAATATCATCCACGCGATAAACGCGTGGGACGAGGATGGGGACGGGGACGGGGATGGGGATGCGGTGGTGATGGTGGCCCCGAACATTCTGTCCGTGGAGCATACGATGGAGAGGATGGAGCTGGTCCATGCGCTGGTGGAGAAGGTGAGGATCGATCTTAAGACCGGGATCGTGTCAAGGAGTCCGATGTCGGCAAGCAATCTGGACTTCGGGGTGATAAATCCGGCCTATGTCGGACGGAAAAACCGGTTAGTAGAGTACTTGCATGCCTCTAATGAAATTTTTTGTATCGCATTTCTATTGAGTAGATGAAACGTATGGGTAGGATTTGTTTCCTATGTTTGTCAAGTTGTTTGCAATTTTATGGGTGGACAGGAGATGTTATTGCTTGTTTGATGCACTAGTTTGAATCTAAGACCTCGTTTGGGGTTTCAATTCAAATTGTACTTTTTCATCTCAGTTTTTATCTTTTTCTGAAAAAATTTTTGTCTTTTTCTGAAAAAGTTTTTGTCTTCTCTGAAAAGTCAATAAAAATTTTTAACTCAAACTGTACTTTTTCAACTCAAACTCATTCACCAAATGAACCCTAAATTTTTTGTGTTTATTTTATTTTATTTTATTTTTTAAAGTAAGTTTGCGTTTGAAGATTTTATTTGGACTTTAAAATTTCAACTTATTTTTTGTCTTTTTTGAAAAGTTTAACAAAAATTTTAATTAATTTTTTAAAAGTTAACCAACTCCAATCTCATAATTTCATTTCAAACAGGTGCACCAAATGCACCCTAATTTTTTAAAAATCTGAAAATTCCAACTCAAATCAGTGTATCAAATGCAAGCTAAACAACTCGATTTAGATTTATTATTATTATTATAAATACATCTCACAGTCAATTTACTCCATATAATTATTCTCGGTTCTCCCTAAATTCAAATCCTTGTTTTCAATTTCTATCTAAATAGATATTCATATTTTAGTTGTGATTTTGGATTTACAAATTATCTACATATTCAAACATCAGCTTGGGTTACAATTTAAATTTTTCGGTCATATTTTTCAGTTGAAATCAAAATCGTTTGAATTACAGTCATGTTTTATCAATTTTTAAAAAGGATTATACTGGGACAAATTAATAGTTGGAATGTTGATTTTGGGACATGTCAATTTCAGGAATTAAAATTATACTGGACCTTTAATTTAGGAACATAAAGGAAATCAATCTTTTATTTATTTTTTATTGGTACTCATATTGAAAAATAATATTATGGCTCTGTCACTTAGATACGTGTAGAGTACTCATTTGCCTCTGAATGAAATTTTTCATATCTGGTTTTTGTTACTAAAATGAAATTTAATTATGTGCTTTCTACTGAATTTAGATAAAATCTCAATTTGATGGCGTTTAGGGGACACATAAATGACTCTATTTGGGGTTTTTTTTTTTACTTGTAATTTAAAAAAAATTTTATATACCTCCCATGGTCATACCGTATAAATAATTTTTTTTTGATTTTCTCTCAATTCAAACTCCTATTTTCAGCGGCTAATCCAAATATAAATTCAGATTTTATTCATGATTTGGATTTATATTTTTATCTACATATCTAAACATCAAACGTCAATTTGGATCACAATTTGAATGCTTCTTTTTAGAGTTTCCAATCCAAATCAAAGTCACTCAAATTGTAAGAATTTGAACATACTAACCAAACATATCCCTAATTGTTAAGTTACTATTGATAGTTATTTCATTAAAGGTAGTTTGATAATTCCACGCTTATAATTTTGATTGCCTTTGATTTTATTTTATTTTTTTCCTTTAACAATAAGGACATCATTACAAGGGTTGATTATGAGATAGGTACGAGAAAAAAACACCGAAAATTTGAGGGTGTGCGAGTTTCTCTTATAAACTTTTATATCATCGTAGTGAATTACTGTAGTAGCTAAAATATAATCTAATCTAACATTGAGACGAACCCGTATAAAAACTTACGTATTCGTACTTATTTATTTTCTTATGTGATTTTTATTGTTCTTGATAATATTAAAATCAGGGTGTCTAATTCCTAACAATGACCATGTCTATATTTTTAAAATTAGAGGACTCACATTGAAATATATATATTTTTGGCCTTCTGTCATTGTAGGTATGTGTATGCGGCAGTTGGGGATCCAATGCCAAAGATATCAGGGGTGGTCAAGCTGGATGTGGAAGCTGCCAATGATCGGAGAGGAGGGGAATGCACGGTGGCGAGGAGGATGTATGGCACAGGGTGCTTCGGCGGGGAGCCCTTTTTTGTGGCAAAGGATGGGGCGGAGGAGGAGGACGATGGATACGTGGTGTCTTACGTGCATGACGAGGGGTCAGGTGAGTCGACTTTCGTGGTGATGGATGCCAAGTTGCCTGAGCTTGAGATTGTGGCCGAAGTCAAGTTGCCCCGTCGAGTGCCTTACGGTTTCCACGGCCTCTTTATCAAGGATGCGGACCTTAGAAAGTAGCATAGTAATTATACTGACCCTAAATTAACTTATTAATATGATTATCTGTGATTTTCTCCCACAGGAAACCGAAACATAGTACCTTAATGTTTAATTAAGTATACAACTATAAACTAGATTTATCTTAAACGAAAGTACTTTTTAAAAATTACAGAACAAGTAAAGATTTGGGAATCTATTGCAAATTTAGACTGCAAATTTTTTCATTTTGTTTATTATCAGTCCACTTTCTTACTTCCATTTTAACGTTGGAAATTTCTACATTAAGACTTCGTAATTTATATAGTTGGTAAGAATTACTGTTTAATCTAACGCATAAGTCATACTGCTAAAAAAATAAATTCAAAAATTAATAAATAATTCCTAGGTATATAAAAAGATGTCTGCCATAAAATGACTTATATATATATAGATTTTTTTGAACTTGAGTTCGAGAGATACAAACTGTGCATCTTTATGAAGTCGAATGCGAAATCACCACAAACCCTAGAAGAGAAGAAATGAGCAGCCGCCATTGTTATCAATTATCAATTAATTCAACAAATGAAACAAATTCTCGTTTCCCTTCCTCCCTCGTGTTAGTGCTTTTAGCAATTAAAATTATTCCCTCGTTAACATTCTGATAGTAAAGATCAGAGTTGACTAATCATGTGATGGAGAATAGAAGATGGAACTTCAAAACTATGGCCTTGCATGAGGAAGTCGGATTATCCATGATCTTGTTTGAGATAAACTGATTTGAGTATGAGCTCTCGAATTCTTGATTTCCCGTGTTCATGTTTTCAGTCAGTCAATCAGTTAATCAACTGCATTCAATAATCATTCAGTTTAACTCGATCAGTGATTAACTATAATTAATTAGTTTACCACACACACATATATATATATATATATCTATACACATATATTTTGTTGCAGGCCGAATTCACAGAGAGGGAAACGCAGAATGACGAAAATAGAATGGAAGGCCTGAAAATGCGAATTTAGAGTTCATAAGAATATACATAATATTTCTTTTCACCGAATCAACAGTTCACCTACATCAATAAAAACTGGGGCAAAAAAACTTTATGGTGGGTGGGTGCACAAACTAACGTTTTTTCTTTCTTCCACGATAATCCTTGGAATCCTTTTTTCTTATCCTAAGTCTCAAATCATTGTCACATTTCATGGTTTCAAACATAACCTAACCGTAATTTCACTCCATTCATCACACCGGATTTGAACAGAATAATCTAATCACTCTAAACACAAATGAAGAAGAATAACATAATTTGAATACCCACCAAGAAAAATCAAAACTTCAACATAGAGGGTAAGCTAAACTCACTCCTGTGAACCAAAATAAATGTGATAACAAGGGGGGAAAAAATGGACTTTTTCGGATTAACCACAACAAAATAGGAATTGAAAAAGGAAGGCCTAACGGAATCTCAAAGAAAAACAACAAACGCTGCATTAACAACTCAGCAGGTCAATAAGGACCCAAAACTAAATGATATATAGTGCAAAAATTACTTCCAGTTCAAAGACTAGTCAAGTCTTCTAATCTGATAAAAATTCCAAACAAATATTTTTCAGTGTCTGTATCGGCGGCTCATAACATGTGTCCTAAGACAAAACCGCAAACTAATTCAATTCATCATAGAAAAGACAAAAGGGGCAAAAGAAAAAAGAGCTGGATTAACACACTCTTTAAGCAGCAGCACCAGCAGCCTTCCCCTTCTTCCTCTGGAGCTTCTTCATGTAGAACTCGAGTTCCTTACCTTCCAAGATGTATCTGTCATACAAGTTCAACGCAAAACATCAGTTCTGAACCGTCGAAGTTCATCAAAGTTACGCTAAATTATTGTACTTTTCTCGATTTGATATAATTCTGATATGGTCTCACGGTCCATAACAGCATCTTTTCGATAAGGTTTTACCTTGCCACAGAACTAGCCTAAATAATTTACTCTAGATAGAATATCATAAAAGACTTGGAACTTACCCATCAGCTCTGCCGCATTGCCCTGGACGGGAAGAGATGGAAGCCAACAACCTACCACTGCCAAACTGCTCTTCGATATGGGGGTCGAGCTTACGGCCTTGCTGGCGCTTCTCAAGCTTCCTCTGAACATGGTTGCTCTTTCTTGTTTCCTCTGTAGTTGGCTCTCCCTCCTGCCCATAAATATTAATATCATTTAGTCATGAAAAAGACTTTCACTCAGAAAATCCTCCAACTCATTGAGCTTCATTGCGATAATGTGACTTTCAGAAAGAAAGGGAAATTGACAATTTTACAACCAAATGATTCGAATGACAAAGTTGACAACTGAACCCCCAAGATCTAAAAGATTCATGAAAGGGCAATCCTATAAATATATCTTTCCTAACAAACCAAGGAGTTGAAACTTATGGAATAAACATTTCGGTCAAGGGAAGATACTTGGGGGCTTGACAAAAACAGCAAACAAAAGCTATAACCGTAACATGACTTAGAAAAAAGCATACAAAAACCTTAAAATCACTAATTGAAACAAACTGAATCCAACTGAGACACGAGCTCAAAACCAGTTTCAAATTTCTACTCTGAAGATTATTAGTAGAACAAAAAGGGAAAAAAAATGCCTTGGCAACAGATACGAGAGACACACATAGTGTAACGATCATTGTATGCAATGTAGAGAATCGTTGAGGTTACCTCTGGGGTTTCCTTCTTGGTAACAGTCTTCTTCTTCCTACCGATGTCAACCCCGTAGTGTTGAAGGTACCATTGCTTGAACGGGGCTGCATCCACCTGAACGATAGCACTTTTCACAAGAGTTTGCGTTCTCACAAGCTCATTGTTTGAGGCATTGTAGACGACATCCAAGATACGTGTTTTGCGAGTAACTGCTTCACTACCCCATGAATAGTTACCAGTATCCAATCTCAGAGCTCTCCACTTAACATTTCCTCCTCTGACGCGCACTCGCCTCACAGTCTTGTTGCTTGAGAGCTTGGTGTTGGCAGGCTGACGACCGAGCTCGTACCTTTACAAGTCGGAAAAATTGGACAATAAATAAGAAAAGGAAAATGGACAGATTACACTCCAACAAACGTAAAAACTTACAGTCCTCCCCAATATAACCATTCCCAACATTTAGTAGCCAAAATGCAATTAAACTCGATACATATAGCTAAATGAGAGAATTTGATTTAGCCAAAGCAATGACCATGATTTCATTTTATTCCTGAAGGATAGAAAATTCCCTCATAAAAACAGCTCAAAAACTTTTCACCCACCAAATCAATATAAAACCCAACTCTATAATTAACCATAAGAACTCATTATGAGCTCATTTCAAGTGATGATAACATAATTTCCCCAAAACCCAATTCACTAATCTGAGAATAAATGTCACTGAATAAAGGTCTATCCAAATTTAAAAACACCCACATTCTAAAATATGCTAAAAGATTCATTCCAAATCCCCTGAAACAAACTACGATCGATTTGACAAAGTACAGACAGATCTTTACACTAAAACGGATTTCAAAAGAACCCAAAAAAAGAAAAAGAAAAAAAAAAGGAAAGAGTAAAGAGTAAAGCGGAAAAGAATTACTTTCTCTTCTTCCTCCAAGCCTTCTTCTTGCCTCCGGTGGCGCGACGCTTGTGCATGGAATCACGTGAGATACCTTTACATCACAGCGATTTTGAAATTCGTCAGCCATTGTAGAAAGAGAAAAATATAGAGAGAGCGAGAGAGAGAGAGGATTTTACCCATGGTTGCAGAGGAAAGTGGCGGCGGTGGAGGAGGAGTGGTTGAGCAAGCTTCGGCCGCTGCCTCTTCTTCTCCTTCGCTGGCGTTCGGCTAAAATCCTAAAGCCTCCTCCTCCTCATCTGCATTAATAGACGAAACCCTAGCTTATCAAAACTAGAGACTCGGACGGGGTGGTTTTTGTGGGCCTAAATTTTGTTGGCTCTTTAACCAGGCCCACCTTTATAACGGCCCATTAACTAACTGAGGTTCTTGGGGAAAGCACCGTTAGACACGAAAAATTAACATTATACCAATATAACACAAAATTAAAAAAAGTGAAGAATTTGTCAATAGATTAAAAAAGTTATTTAATTAATTTTCTCGGGGGAGCTCTTCTTCAAGGATTGCCTTTCAAATAACAAATTTATTGTCCTTTAAAAAAAAAAAAACACACACACGCGCACATTTCTTGAATAAAAATGCTATAGACACAACTCTAGTCATTATTTTTCAATACCTACTTATATGATATGCGAGTTATCGTTCTTTTTATTTATGTAAGTATTTAAAGTATTATCACGTCAATTGATTACATATATTAATTAAAAAATGACAACTCACTGCCACGTGAATTAGTACTTAAAAGTTATGATTAAAGTTAGTGTGTCTAGTACTAATTAAAAGTTACTCCTCAAAAGTTGAGATTATATCTATAATGACTTTATGATTTTTGACATCTTAAAATAAGTCAAAAATCAACAAAACATGTCATTTCCAACTACCCAAAGCCCAAGTAGGTGGCCTAGTAGATTACCAACAGTACCGGCAATCTACAAATGGTGCTGAAATCAACATGGGCCATTGGCGGATTCTGATCGCACCACATTGGTCTTTGGTCATCGGAGAATATTCTAATAGATTGCCATTACTTTTGATAATCTTTTTAAATTACTTTTTATCTATTACAGAATGGTCGATTGGATTATTTTGTGTATTTTATTGAATTGTTATTTCTATTCCACCGTATTAAAATTACGTAATCTACCAAATTTAATTTAATTTCCAACACAAAGTGATAAGTCCTTTTTGACTCCGATCATTAGAGATTATTCCGATAGATTACCACCAAATTACTTTTAGTAATATACAAAAATATTAGAGTAATCTAGTAGAATAACGCACATAATCCACTAGATTAAGGCTATGTTTGGTAGGAGGGATAGAGAGAGTGGGAGGGATGACGAACGTGAAGGATGGAGAGGATTGTAGGAATCGTTCATGTTGTTTGATAAGAATGAGTGAGAGTTAAAAGGATGAATGATAGTTTTTTAGTTAATTACTGTATTGTCCATTTTAAACTTTTAAAAAAAAGTGAGTAAAGGACAATATTATATTTTAATTAAAAAGATGAAAGAGAGTGTGCATCATTCTACTGATAGAATGATGTATTTTTGTGGACCCAAGGAGAGAGATTCTCCCTCCACCTTTCCTCTCCCTCTTTATTTCCTTCCAACTAAACAACGGAAGGGACTCTCCCCTCTAACTCTCTCCCTTTGTCTCTCCCTCCAATCAAACACACCTTAATTTTTCAAATCTGTGTAAAAAACTAATTGTGTAAAAAAAAAAAAAAACATCAAAAATTTCCAAAAAGTTTAGTGGAAAAAGTCAAGTCATCATTCCACAAACAAAATCTAAAAAAAAAAAAAAAAAATCATTACAGCATGAAAACAAAATTTTTTCTATTGATTTACTTACTTTTTTCAATAGAACCAGACACGTTCATGGACACCTAACATTTAACAAAAAATCCAAGGAGACCAACACAGAGCAGCTCTTGCCAAGGAAGAGTTCAACTATAGAGATCGAGGGGAAGACCTCCCGGGGAAGGAGATCAATCGCATGCCAGCATAGTCATGGGCAATTGACTAATTGACCATGAATTTTAGTGATTTACGTTATGATCAATCAATGATTGACCATGCGATTAATCACTGATTGATCATTTAAGACAATTGATTAACCATTGTAGAAAAAAATGGCATTTCAACTAAGTTTTAAGAACTTCGATCATTTATTAAAACACCTTTTTTAATTAAAAAAAAAGCTATTTAGTTATAAATCCCATAATATTTTTACGAAACTAAAAAAAATAAATAGCATGATTTTAAAAAATTAAAAATAAATATCATTACATCGTAAATAAACTGGGTAAATAATCTATATTTACTAAAAGTAAGATGCATCATTGACCTTGCCTACTAATGAAAATACAAGTTTGCTTTGAAACTCCACCAAAGCATAACCCATGAAATTTTCTAGCACAACACTCGCCTTCGGATGAAGAGCCTTACTCCAAGTATTTAGCTTGCCTTCAGATCACGTCCTACTCTCAATCTTGATGTTTGCCTTCAGTCCTCGTTGTACTCCAAGCATGATTTGCCTTCAGCTCCTTCTTGGTCTTCTTCCGCAACGACTCACCTTCAAACACAGAGTCGTACGACAACTATTTACCTTGCCTTCCGATCACGTCCTACTCCAAGCCATGAAGTTTGCCTTTGATCCTCGATGTATTCCAAACATGATCTCCTCATTGATTTGCTACAAATCGGAATATGCATAAGTGTAACAGCTCGACTTTTCGGATTGTTAACTTATTTATTCTTAGTTAATGACGTCTTAATACTTATTTATGTTTGATTTCAAAAATGTAGATTTTTTTTTTTTAATATACAGATTATACTTGTACTTAAAGAGTTTAATAAACTAAAATTTTAACTAAGGAAATTGAAATTTATAAATAATAAATATCACATTCAAATTTATACTTAAATAGTATTTAAAAAGCTATAATATCATATGAGTTAAAAAGAAAGATCTTAGCCTTTGTTTGGATGGTAAGTTTAAACTTACCATCTCAAAAAATTTTTTTGTTTTTTTCTTCAAAAATCTTTGTCTTTTTCCCAAAAAGTATTTTGTCTTTTCTGAAAAGTCAACAAAATTTACTATTTCAACTTAAAAATCTCAACTCAAACTGACGAACCAAACGAACACTTAAAATCATTAAGTACTCTTATTAATTTACTAGTACCGAAATATTGAAAACATAGTTTTAAAGATAATCGATACAAAATAATTTATGAACTCTAAATGTGGAAATTAAATTTGTGATGGCATCCCACTCCTTTCCTTCATTGCCTTCGCACTGTTTCACCAATCCAGAAAACATATAAGTGACGGACTGTTTACCAGTGTCACCTATAGCACGGACACATACATTTGAGCTTTCGCTCAGCAAGCACAATCTATATTTCACAAAATATTTTCATAGATCATATCATTACACGTAACAATATGAATATTCAAAATACATATTATCTATATGTGTTCAATTATGCTTTATTATATATATATATATATATATCCTTTTTACTTAAGAGCCCATATGTTGTACCCATATGCGCGCAACTAATAGGGAGTTGGGGGAGCGACCCTCCAACAATCTCTAAGATTATAACTTATAACTTTCATTATTATCATATCCTTTCACTAATTGTAGGTTGGTACTACACTTAATCTTATCTTTCGTTAGTCTCATTCTTATTGATTATGACATTGAGTAGATTTACATATTACTATACATTATCATTATGGCAAAAATATCTGTGAGGCATATCGATCATATCAGTGCAAGAGAAATGATGCACGTCAAATGCTTAATTAAAGCAATACATATAATTCATTTACTCATCACATCATCAAGGCAAATCATAGCAAACATAGAACATAAAAATAAAAAAAAAAAAATTTATTTTATACTATAGATGAGGTTTATACTTACTTGTCTTATGTACTTAAACTTCGGGAATTGTAACTCCTACTATGTAAATTTGGGAAAATGTCCTGATTTAACAATACTTCATCATTAGAGTGAATGATGGTTATATATAAATATATATTATTTATTTTGTTTTATAAATTAAGGTGAATTTAATTAACTTGCATCATAACTAACCTTAATAATTAATTATTCAGTGTAAAAGAAAATTCTATTATTATCATTAATTTAATTTAATTTAATTGATTAATTAAATAACTAACTAATTAATTAATTAAATAATTAGGTAGTCCTTAATTATTATTTAATTGGGAAATGATAAATCAATTACATAATTAATTAATAATTAATAATTAATAATTAATAATTATGTTAGTTATTAATGATTAATTAATCTCTAATCAATCATGCATTTTAATTATGTAATTACTCAACATAATAATATTGTTTACACAATTAATAATCACTTATTAACTCTTATAATTAATTAATTAATTACTAATTAACTTTTTTTTGCGTAATTATATTTTGTTATATATTTATTAGTTAATTAATTAATTAATTAATCAATTTATATCACCTTAGTGATAAGGAGTCACCTAAGTGTATTCGTTTAAATGTGTTGCTTTCCATCTAGTATTGGGCTTGTAAGGCCCAATCCCATTAGTTATGATTATTTAGTTGGGTTACGGTAGTCTCTTGGTATATGTCTAGTAATCCTCTAGTGTACTTTGTCTTAGTCTATTTAAAAACTTGTGATTCAACTTTATAAAGTTAGCGTTTTTCACATTATTTGATCATACACTTAATACCAATTCATTTCATCAATATTTATGTCCATATGTTATGACTTACCCTTATGTCACATTGTTTATGTTTAATCGTTTTATCGATGTGAGATTTTAATTTATAAAATTTATTTAAATTTGTGTATAATCCCATTTTGGACACTTGATGACTTGTTGGAAAGCTTGAAGTATCTAATTTATGTCCTTATAATATGTTTTCCAAGATTTTAAGGGTTTCAAATATTAATGTGGACGTTTTCCTGAGTGTCTCATGGTAAAATCTCAGTTTACCATATTACAATATAATATTGTGTGATTTATTAAAATTTATGTACATATCCATTTTAAATGTATGATAACTCATTTCAAGTCATAAAGTTATTTCCTTTAGTGTTTAAGTGTTTCATATCGTATACTTAAGTTTTGTTATTGTTGGTCCCATGTATATATTATATACCCAGATTTGTAGTTAAATTTAGAAAAATCATAACAATTCACTTACAAGTCCAAATTAGGTAAAAGATATGTCATTGAAAAGATTATAATGTCTAGTTTATGTAATAAAAACAATTTTAGATAAATTTATGGTTTACTAACCTAAAACATACAAAACCCTTGGCTGGTATAGGGTTCTAGCAAAACCTCTCATTTCGTAGTCTTAACTTGTAAAATTAATCAAAAATTTACCTATTTGAGGCATAATATACCTTGTTGGAAAGCTTAAAGAATTTAGTTTTTAGATCTATAACTTATAATCTAAAAGTTTGAGATTAAGGGGTTCGGATTTCACAAAACCCATGAGTAGACTGTACCCAGAGGTTCCTTTTCTCTCTTGTTTTGTGTCATAATTTCAAATGCACATAACTTTAGACATACAAAAGCAAACAAAGTGATTACAAAACCTAAAATGAAGCTTATCCTCTGTAGAATCTTATCATATAATTTAATTTTTAAACCAAAGTTTTTAACGCATACCATATTATCACGACAATCACAAGCTCTAATAAGGTTTGTAGATCTTACCGAAATACTCTGTGGATCATTTAAGACCTCGAATATCTAAAGTTCTTTTCAATACCTTTTTCTAGGTAAGAAGGAGTCTAATACTATGATTATAACTACATAACAAGCTTTAGTTATCTAAAAATGACCAAAACACAAAGAGAACCACTAGGTTACTTTTAGTAACACATCCTCCAACTCCGCTTCACACTTCTTCGAACTTAGTAATGGGGTAACTTGAAGCTTAAAAATAGAGGGAGGAGGGTGCTAGATGGGTATTGGAGATGAGAATAGTGTTGGTAGTTTTTGAGCTTGGTGGTGGCGCTATAGAAGGCTAGGTTTTTGTACTTAAACTTTGTGAGAATAAGGTGAGATGTTAGGGCTTATTTTCAGCCAACATTTGCTTAAATGAACTGTATTTTGAGGGGTAAGAATGGAAAAGATTGGCTGATTCTCCCCTTGTAGTGTCACCACTGGAGGGAGGGGTTGGTGTGAAAATTTTTGTTCAATAAAGTGTAAGACAAGTAGTCACTTTCACTTGTACTTGTTTGTGTCATATTACCAAAACAACCCACACAATTTCCTTACTTGATTTTGCATGCATGCACCACATGCCATTATTTTCATTTGAACAAATTTCTTCTTGCTTTTGATCACAACAAATTCGGATCTCCATCTCAATTTTCCATTTTTTTTTTGTTTTCCTTTATTCTAATTTTTCCCATTATTGATCAAAGGTTGTCATTTTGATCTCACCCATTGGATCTTCCATCATACCGATCCTTATTTTAAGCTCTTATTGGTTACTTACTTATCATCCAAAATTTAGCCATTGATTTGCCTAGGATCCTTTAAAATAAAATATACACCATTGATTTCAAATCTAAGTACAATTTTTGATCAATCTTCCACCTTTGGATTTACTAAGAGTAAATCCTAATCATTCATCTCATATCTATTTGACATATTAATTTTTCCAATCATACTCTCAATACTTAAATATTGATATGACCAAAATAAATACTTAGTTCATCAAATTGACCTACTAATAATAGTTGGGGTTCCTTTCAAAAAAAAAAAAAAAAATTTAACCCTCTAGTACAACATAATAAATTTTTCGTATAAATTTATATGTGGTTCAATTCGTCTTTTATGTATCTCTAATTTCTCATTTAAATAGAGAAACTCAATATTATTAGATCATCGATATTATTATACTTTCTTGAAATTTGATATTTATCAAAATAATTTATTAGAAGTAAATTAATTAAGAAAATTCATGATAATAATTCATGAAATCAAGTTTATAAATTTATAGTATGTCTCAGCAAGTGCAAAAGGTTGAGGCCAAACAAATAGGCCAACCATGCTTGAACTTTTCTATCTCAATTGAAGCGCCGAAAAATGTTTAAAATAAAAGCCTTGAAAGGTGAATCACAACATGTGATTCTTTAAAAAAGCAAAGACCAATTACAGAAAAGTGTCTAGATGCATTTTCCTCTATTTAGGGACGAATAGTTGACAAAACCAATGAGCAAATTGCTTCCCATTATCAAATCTCCGATTTCCATTTAAATTGCAGAGTTTGATTCTTTTTGTTTTGAGGCTGCGGAAACAGGGATTATGTGCACGTTCTGCGGGACAAACAATTTTCCTATTGTGGCCTTATACAGAAATTTCCTACAATCTGCAAATTAAACACTATAAAGTCAGGAAAGTCCACTTTGTAAGTTTTTGAAACTCTCAAAACTTAATTCTAAATTTCCTTGATTAAAAATCTATAAAATGACTTATCACAAAAATAAAAAAAAAGATCAATAAAAATGGAGTCCGAACTAATGGAGTGATGATCCCATTTCAATTGAGAAAGACTCCACATAATCAAGAAAGTTATTGATTATTTTTTTATTTTTTTTTTCTTTCTTCTTCAGAGAATGAAAGTTATCCAAAATTATGATTTCACCGCACCGAAGAAAAAAAAAAAAGAACTCAATTAAGATATCCAAGTGGTTCTAGGCAATATAACCGTAATTCTAAATTTGACTCTATCATGAGATGCAGAGTTCGAATCCTCTCACCTTCAAATTCAAAAAAATTAAGAGATCCAAAAATATTCATTCCAAAAATCAACATAAAAACATACATTAACATTAAAAAAAAAAACATAGATGCACACATATTTTTTTTTAGGATAAAATTTGGCTGGGTGGCCTTTTTAGTCACTTAATCTAATAGATGTTATAACTTTTTTTCATTTAATAAAATAACCGTTTGTTATTTTTCAGATTTGATCAATTATTGAATGACTATTTAATATAATTGATTAATTATTTTAGAAAAAAAAATCTTTTAATTAATTTTTAAAAACTTCGATCATTAATTAAAAAACTTCTTAAAAAAAAAGAGTTATTTAGCAATAAATCTTTTTTGTTTTAGTAATATAAATGCCTATAAAAACACAGGATTAAAAAATCCCAACGATAAGAAAGAAAGGAAAACCAATTATATTTTTTTAATAAAATTTTATCACTTGAATGAAAAAGAAAGTAAAAAAAAAAAAAAATTCAAATGTTAAGATAATTATTGGATAAATATTGGAATTAGCCTTAAGGGGGAGTTTGGTGTGTAAGTTTGAGTTGAAATTTTTAAGTTTCAATAGTAAATTTTTTTGAATTTTCAGAAAAGACAAAAAACTTTTTAGGAAAAAGACAAAAACTTTTTAGGAAAAAGACAAAAAAAAGTTTGAAAATCTTAGTTTAGACTTATGGGCCAAACACCCCCTAAGTTTAGGTTGCGCACGGCAACGGTTGTAACATTGTTGATCACCAAGAGTGCGCGTTGCGTTACCCACGCTACTGAATTTCCCACCAACCATCTCATCCCCCCACTTTACACCTTTTTTCACTCCACGTGTCGCCTATACTCGTAACCTTCCATCTTAAACAGTAAAAACGCACGGAGTTAATCCCCTGCGGTCGCTTACAAATTACGGAAACCATCCCCAATGATATCCAGCCACCTCAAATACCGCGTTTTAACTAAATTACTAAACAGTCCTTGATAACTTCCAGATTGTTCTAAAATCCACGTGGAGGGTCGTTCTTAGTTGTTAAGTTAGTCCGGTTTCTAGCGGATTTGGATTTTGAGAAACAAGCTCGAGATTTAACGGTCTGAGAAGTCGCTTTCTGTAAACAGCAGCCAACAGAGAACGAGAGGAGAGAGAAGGAGACAAGCTGACGTGAAAGTGGGAATTCTCAAAATTGGAGGAAAAGGAGAGGGGAGAGAGAGAGAGAGAGAATTTTCTCGCGCAGCAAACACATTTTTTTTTCCCTTTCCTTTTCCATTTCAAATTTTTTTTTTCCTTCTTTCCTTTTTCAAATTCATGGTTCCCTTCGCTCTCTTTCTGGAAATTTTCCCGTGATCCAAACAACCAAGCGACAATGCTCTCGCTGCAGCAGAGCGATCCGCGGCTGGTCCACCACGGCCAGTACCTGAATCAGCCTCCGCCTCCGCCGCTGCCGCCGCCGCCGCAGCTGCAGCAGCAGCTTCAATTGGCTCCGTACGGCGACGATCTCTCGGCTCTGCATTCCGATGTTACCTCCGCCGGCGCTTCTTCTTCTTCCGGCAGTGTCAAGCACTCTCAGCCCTTGGACTCCCGCGAAGGTTTCTGTTTTTTTCCCCCCCTTGTACTTTCGATCGCTTCCAGTTTAGTTTTCGAGTGTCTGATGATTTGTTGTTAGGGTTTCGAAGCAATGTTGTTTGTGATTGTCGTTTCTAGTGTTTAATTTTGTTAGTTCTAGGATTTCGAACTGTGCGTGTATTGCGGAGTTTTTTTATTTT
This sequence comes from Ficus hirta, assembly GCA_038430175.1. Lineage (NCBI taxonomy): Eukaryota > Viridiplantae > Streptophyta > Magnoliopsida > Rosales > Moraceae > Ficus > Ficus hirta. Next base: position 5,027,760 of record CM076593.1, on the reverse strand, counting down.
TTATTTTTTATTTTTTATTTTTTTAAAATTGTTTTAGTTTATGGACTAATTGGTTATGGATCTTCTGATCTTTCTGATAAATTTTGCATTTTTAATTTCGTCCATGGAGGTTTTGTTGTCTTGTCCAATGATGCGGTTATACTTCCCTGGTTTGGATTTTAGGGTTCTTTTTTTGAAAAATTTTTAAAGAGTAAAAAGTCAACACGTGGTTTGCTGGCATGAATCATGACCATGATTGTCATTGAAAAAAAAATTGTATTCACATCAAACTGTTATTGTGATTCTGTAACATGAAAAAAAAAAAAGAAGGACTGACATTGGGAATCTTTGTTTGCGTTTGCATGTGTTGATTATTTTTGTCCCCAAAATTTAATACTAGTTTTGGGGCTCTAAGCTTAGTTGTCAACAATCATTGCTTTGGCATCCATGAAAAAATGATTGAGCAATGGTAAGAATATGAGTTGGCTAAAAGATTAAGCCTCCGCTTGGATTGCAGGTTCACACCTAAGTTTTTCATCTCAGTTTTTGTTTTTTTTCTGAAAAGACAATAAAAATTATAACTAGTTTTTGAAAAATCAACCAACTTCAACCTAAAAATTTCATCTCAAACCCGTGTTCCAAACAGAAGCTTATAGGTTTCGAGATTGAAACTCTTTGTAGAAATTAAAAAAAGAAATGAGTTGTTCTGCACACAAACACTGGTAGGAGAAGAAAAATTTCGGCTTTGAACATGTAAGTTGATTATATTAGATGGGGTGAATATTTAGAGAGAGAAAAGTTAGGGTGTTTGTGCCAGGATTCAAATGGTTTTAATTTTCTCTCCCCTTGCTGAAGGCAACGATCCACAGTTCTATGCTGCTAGTCTGTGTTATTCAGGTGCTTTAGATTTTGCAAATTCAGTCTCGCATTGTGACAGCTTATATTTCAGTCTACATTTGAACCATTTACATTTTTACTAATGCACTTGTATTAAGTTTATGGTTGCGTTAAGAAAATTATTGCCAAAACTGCTACCCATTCTCTGATTACTGTAATTCAAAAAAAAAAAAAAAAAAAACTGGTCTTTGTGAAAAAGGAATACACATGTTTTTCAGTTAACGTACAAATTTTATTTCATGTGGGGAATGATTTTTTTTTCCCAGCTGGTTTGGTATGTTGTTCCTCCTCACCACAAAACCGAAATGAATTAGAAACGTACTGCAAATCACGTGTATGAATTTTTTTCTACTTCCATACTGTATTTATCTATAACTGCTAGCAATTCTTGTTTTTTGTTTCCTTGCCTTTTTATTCCTCACTTTAGATGTTTTCCAAATTAGATTTCCCGTCAGTCAGGAGGGTGACGGGGGTAAAAAACCAATGAGACAATCTTTATTACCTTGGTCTTTTGATCCTTTTCTTGCTCTTTATTAACATTTCTTTTGCCTAAATTTTGCTCCTTGCTATCGTTCTGAGTTTGGTTACTTTTGTTGTAAAGTGTCATAGGCATGGTGTATTATAGGCATTGGTCACCACTTAGTGTTGTTGGTGGGATTTGAGCTTCTCGAGTTTGCTTAAGGAGCCAAGTGGGGCTTATTATTCATTGCTTTGTTCCTTTGTCACAGAACTTAATTAAACTTGATTTGAAGAAACTCTTACGATTTTAGCCCAAAAAAAAAAAAAAAAAGGAAAAAGAAAATCTGATGAATATTTGTTTTAAAGTTGCCTTGTTCCTATGGTGCAGTTAATGAAGACATGCTTATAGTTCTTGCTCATCAGAAGTACAAGGCCGGAAACTATAAGCAAGCACTAGAGCACAGCAATGCTGTTTATGAAAGAAATCCCCAGCGCACAGATAATCTCCTTCTCTTGGGTGCAATCCATTACCAGGTTTTTCAGAATTTTTTAATGTGACAGCATCTATTTAAGTTTAGAAATTAGTACTCTTATTGATGTGTTTATTTTGGTTCCCGAGAATCTCACTTTACATGCAACTGATGAACAAATTTATTTTCTCCTTTTCCAGTTGCTTGATTTTGACACATGCATTGCAAAAAATGAAGAAGCTCTTCGCATTGACCCTCACTTTGCTGAGTGTTACGGAAATATGGCAAATGCTTGGAAGGTATTTTAGGATCTTTTATAGTTTGTGCAATAAGTATTAAGCGTCCGAGACTAATAGACACTGTTTCTATCTTTCTTTCTCAGGAGAAAGGCAATATTGATGTTGCAATCCGCTACTATTTAGTTGCTATTGAGGTTTGTGACAGCCATAAATATTGTTCTCAAGCGGGCTCCATTTTTTCTCACTGTTTGAATCTGATTGGATTCTGAACTTCTTATCCATACTGTGAATTTATGTTTCTGTTTTTAATTACAACTCTCAGTTAAAATTCATCTATGTTCTTACAAGTGGTGAGTGGTATGTATGGTGATTAAATATTGTTCATCATTCCTTTAGCAGATACAACTTGTTATCGAAATAATGATATCTTGCATACTGAGTAGGATTTAAAAGTTTCATAGAAAGTTGAAACCTCGGTGATCTGGTCCTACCTTCTTGTATTAGACTCGTAGGTAGCTCACTTTGTTGGGTGGTTGCATAGCTATATGAGCTTCTTGGTTCCTAGTATTAGGGAGTTAATACTACCTGGTTTGAACTGTCTAGCTTTAAACTTCTATATTGTGTTAGTTCTGGTATTTTATTTTATTTACTAGTTAAGAAAATTGATATTTCTATGGTGCAGCTTCGTCCCAATTTTGCCGATGCATGGTCAAATTTAGGAAGTGCGTATATGCGTAAAGGAAGGTATAGTGAGGCAGCCCAATGTTGTCGCCAGGCTCTTCAACTGAATCCACGTTTGGTAGACTTCTCTTTCTGTGCTTTTATAATTTTTTTTGGTTTGTTATATGTTATAAAATCACTATAATCCATCTTCTCATTCCTGCAGGTTGATGCACACAGTAATCTTGGGAATTTTATGAAAGCTCAAGGTTTAGTGCAAGAGGTAAGGAAGCAATCACTTGTTTTCACTCTCCACGTTGTGTGTACATGGTTACAACTAGAAAATTTAAAAAATGATCAGCTCTTGTACCGGAAAGCAATAGCTCCCATTTTGTGCACTGACTGAGATGTACCGACTTACATCCATCAAAGAAATCTTGGTTACTACTATTTTATTTAAAAAATCACTGTGTCGGTGTTTCCACTGGAAGTTGAAAATCCTGTTTTTTTTTTTCATTCGTGAAATTGCTAAGATGCTGTCCTGAATGGACATGGTTATTACTTCTGATGCTCATTTTTGCTTTTCTCTGACCTTTTTGATGCTTTGTTGGCACAGGCATACAACTGCTACGTTGAGGCTCTTCGAATACAACCGAATTTTGCGATTGCATGGTCAAATCTTGCTGGCCTATTCATGGAGGCTGGTGACCTTAACAGAGCTCTTCAGTACTACAAGGTAACACACCCAGGACCTTTAGCATGTGCGTTTAGGGTATGTGTTTATTCCGTCCTCATTATGTGCCAAAATATTGACGGAGCCAGAAAATTTTTGTAGGGGGTTGTGAATTAAACCAAAGTTTGAACCAAAACAACAGTGCAAAAATCTTTTATCGTCATTATCTATCTTTCTTTCCCCTTTTTTTTTTTTTTTTTTTTAGCTTGAAATATAGGTCAATTTAATTTTAAAGCTTTGAGTTCAAGATTAATTGATTTTGATTTATCTGTGATATTAAATTTTAAAAATGAGTACTTAAAAATTAAAATTTAGGGCAAATTGAAGGTTTTCTAAAAATATTATGTAAATGTAGTAATTAAAAAAAAAAGAAAATTTTAAAAATTCAGAGCGGTATATGCCCCCCCTTGGGCTTGCCTCCCTCTGCCACTGTTGACGGGCATGACCATTAAATGTTATACAGGAGAAATTTTCATCCACTGCAATCTTGTTTTATTATCTTTCATTGAATACATAATCTCTGAAAAATATTCGCTTCCTTTTAATAATGGTATGTTCCTTTTCAGGAAGCTGTAAGGCTTAAACCAACATTTTCTGATGCCTATCTAAACCTTGGAAATGTTTACAAGGTAAGCTTATTTAGATAATATGTACAAGGTTGGATGCATCAATGCGTGTGGAAAGTTACCAGGAGTAAGAAAATCAGAACTTTAATTTGCTCTTTCCAGGCTCTGGGAATGCGTCAAGAGGCTATTGTATGCTTCCAACGTGCTCTCCAAGTGCGGCCAGATTTTGCTATGGCCTACGGTGAGGCTATTCTGTTTCTATGGAACATAGCTTTTGCACTAGCCTGCATTTGTGCTGGCTTAGCTTTTCATTTGTTGTGGCTGTAGAATCTTTTCTGTGGTAATTCTCTTGCATGGCTTCCTATTATTCTAGGAGAAAGATGCATTTAATGTTAATAGTGGCTGAAAGACAATTTTTCTTGTTGGAAAAATAATCTTTTAGGACACAAATGGATCTGTTAGATTTTACACGTTTTCCAGTTCATGTACTTAGATCTTTCCAATTTGTTTTATTTGTGGACACTCATTCTTTGTTTGCTATATTTGTTGGTGTTTGATCTGAGCTGCACATAATTGTTCTGCATGATAATCACAATCTTCTGTAAGACATGGCTTTGACTTCGTTACTTATTTTGAATACCAATAAAATTATTTTGCAGGAAATTTGGCTAGTATTTATTACGAGCAAGGCAACCTGGAAATGGCTATTCTCAAATATGAGCGAGCAATTGCGTTTGATTCGGGATTTTTGGAGGCATATAATAATTTGGTTCGTAATTTGTATATCTGAATAATGCTGGATTATTTTATGTGTATTAAAGATACGAGTCCTCTTCCCTGAAAAAAAAAATGGTTAGTCTTCTTGCTTAATAACATCTTGTTCTTTCCCTTCACCAAGGGCAATGCATTGAAAGATGCTGGAAAAGCTGATGAAGCAGTGCAATGCTATCGGGTAGTTCACAATATCCTTCAACATTGTGCTGTGTACTTTCGTAGTTTGCCTTTTGTATTTTTCCTGGTATTTACTGATGGTGTTCTTATTTTTTCCTGAAGCAATGTCTTGCTTTGCAACCTAGCCATCCTCAAGCGCTCACTAACCTTGGGAATATATACATGGAATGGTATCTATTATTGATTCATCGTTTATCTTGCTGATTATTTTCCTCGATGTAGTTTATTATTCTGTTGTCAGATGCATATTCACGTCTACCTTCATGAAAATCTCTTTTTTTTTTTTTTTTTCTGGCTTTGTAGGAACATGACGAGTGCTGCTGCCACATGTTACAAAGCAACCTTGAACGTAACAACCGGGCTTTCTGCTCCTTTTAACAATTTGGCCATCATCTACAAGCAGCAGGTATTGTCATCTCTCTGCCCCTTAGTTACACTCATTCTTGTCATCTAACTCTAAAAAATGCATTCTAATTTGCTGTTAATTGAATTTATCTGGACGAGTGGGCATGGTTCTTTTGTCTATAAAAAGTAATCTTGATTTGTTTTCTTGCTCTGCTCCCAATTGTAAGCAGTATTTTTACTTTCGCTTTTTGTTCTATCTCTCACTCTTTTTTTTTTCAATGACAGGGCAACTATGCTGATGCTATATCTTGCTATAACGAAGTCCTCCGGATAGATCCTCTGGCAGCTGATGCACTTGTTAATAGGGGGAACACATACAAAGAGATTGGAAGAGTTAATGAAGCCATTCAAGATTATAAAAGAGCTATCAATATCCGACCATCTATGGCTGAAGCTCATGCAAATCTAGCATCAGCTTACAAGGACAGGTGCATGATAAAAATAATAATAATTATTATAAAAAAGGGGGATAAAGCTTTTACTTTGATTGCATAACATTTATTCTGCCGTGATTTAATATGAAGTATTTCTATTTTGACTGTGCAGTGGACATGTCGAAGCGGCCATTAAAAGCTATAAGCATGCACTCTATCTACGTCCTGATTTTCCAGAAGCAACTTGCAACCTTTTACACACGTTACAGGTATTGAAAGAGACTTTTTCTTGCAAATTCTGTGGAATATAGAATCCAAATTGCAAGTGTTTTGGCATTGCCTTGGGTGCTTGAGTATGGGCCTTGTAAGAAACAGACTTTTTTTATGAAGGTTTTTTGTGCTAGACCTATCCAGTATTAAGGTGGAAAGAATTGTTCATCATCAATCATGTCATTTCTTACTAAGAAGGGTCACGTGTGTTACAAGTTTTCATTAGTATGAAAAATCTTCCCACAGGTTTTTACTGCTTGTTAAAAATTTAAATAATTGTCTGTATAACATGTGTTTGTGTATCTGCTATCAGTATGTCAGAGTTAATTTGGAGATACATAGGTATGCCAGTTTTAAATATTGATCTCAATATATCCCATTCGATATTCGAAATTGTTGTCTACAGTGTGTTTGTGACTGGGAGGATCGTGAAAACAAATTTATTGAGGTTGAAGGAATTCTGAGAAGACAGATAAAGGTCAGTAATTCATAGAGTACGTTAAATTTATGCTAATTACAAATCCAGAGACCAATTCTGATGCGACTAATTCTTTGCCTTCAGATGTCCCTCATTCCTAGTGTCCAACCTTTCCATGCAATAGCTTATCCAATTGATCCAATTCTAGCGCTGGAGATCAGGTAAGTGTGCTATATCTGGCTGTTACCATTAACGTCAGTCTGCTTCTATACATAACATTCTTTTTGTCTTGCAGTCGTAAATATGCTGCACACTGCTCTGTCATTGCATCCCGTTTTTCGCTTCCTGGCTTCACTTATCCAGCACGCTTGCCCATTAAGGGTGAGGGTGGCAGTATACGATTAAGGGTTGGGTAAGTTTGATGATTAATACGACACTCTCTTCCTCTGCAAGTGTGTTTTTCTCATACCTGATGCATGCCTGTGTTCGTTCATTGTGATTCTGTGGTTTCAGATATGTTAGCAGTGATTTTGGCAACCATCCCCTATCTCATCTAATGGGCTCAGTCTTCGGCATGCATGACAGAGAAAATGTTGAGGTATGCAGATATTTGTTTGTTTTATTGTTTCAAGGATCACTAACTTGCCCTCTTCTACTACTTAGAAACTAAGTACCATCAGTTTGCAGGTCTTCTGCTATGCAACAAGTGCAAATGACGGGTCTGAGTGGAGGCTGCGGATTCAGTCAGAAGCAGAGCACTTTATAGATGTCTCATCGATGTCATCTGATATGATTGCCAGGATGATTAATGATGATAAAATACATATCCTTGTTAATCTTAATGGTTATACCAAGGTATCATATCACTCGGGTTAGCTAGTAATCTATAACTATATATAGAAAGCACAATGTGCTTTACTGTACAAAGCATTTTCATACCGTTTTGGACAAAAACATTTTCTATTTGCTTTTTAGTCCTTCGATTTTCTTTTTTTTCTTTTTCTTTGGTCCAATTTTTTTTAACAATTTAGTCCTTCGATTTTTATTTATTTATTTTGGCCCAAATTTTTTTTTTTACAATTTAGTTCTTTTTTGTATTGGGAAAAAATGTTTAGTATTTGCTTTTTAGTCCTTCAATTTTCTTTCTTTTTTTTTATTTAAATTTTGGCCCATTTTTTTTATTTTTTTTTATTATTTAATCCTTTTCTGTATTGGTCAATTTTTTTCCATTTTGGTCCTCTATCTTTTTTTTTTTTTTTTTTGTATTTTTTCATGCCTCATTTTTTTTAGGTCCTTTTTTTGTGGGTCTATTTTTTAAGTTATTATTTTAAATATTCTATATGTAGATAAAATTTTTCAAATGCATCTATGTGCATATCACTTGCTTTGGACTAGTGTAGTGTTAAAGATCTTTTGAAATTTAAATATCAAGATAGCTTATGACTTCTGTTATTCAGTTTTAGAGTTGCTTTTCACTTTAAAATACGGTTACTCCACCTTGTTTTACCTCTACTTGTGAATGCTACTGTTTCGTGCTAATTGGTTTGGAGGAGCATTGGGTTTTACCTTGATTCGTGGCAACATTATTTTCTTTTTTCCTTTGTTATTTGAGACTAAAATTTATACGATTTGACATTTCCGTATTATGCAGGGGGCAAGAAATGAAATATTTGCCATGCAGCCTGCTCCAATACAGATTTCCTATATGGGATTTCCTGGAACTACAGGGGCAGACTATATACATTATTTGGTTACTGACGAGGTTTCGAGAGTTTTGAACCCTTTGACCGTTCCTGAATTTTATTTTACTTTATTTTATTTTTTTCTGTACGATCTCTGACTCTGACATCCACATTTTCAGTTTGTGTCACCTTCTCGCTTCTCTCATATTTACTCTGAAAAGATTGTCCATCTTCCTCATTGTTACTTTGTAAACGATTACAAGCAGGTATGCTCTTCACAATTAGTCTCTCATGTTTGTACATAATATTTTCTTTTTGTGCTATCTCAAGGCTTCTTCATGCTTTCTTTTTTTTTTTTTTTTTTTTTTTTAAGAAAAATCTTGATGTGTTGGACCCAAACTGCCAACCAAAAAGATCTACTTATGGTTTACCAGAGGACAAGTTCATTTTTGCATGTTTCAACCAGCTTTACAAGATGGATCCAGATATTTTTAATACATGGTCAGTTTTGAGTGTTCCTGTTGAGATAATATTATCTGGAATTGATTGAATTATCAGCAAGAACAATACTCATCCATGTTTCATTCAACACAGGTGTAATATCCTAAAACGAGTACCGAACAGCGCACTTTGGCTTCTCAGGTTCCCTGCTGCTGGCGAGATGAGACTCCGCAATTGTAGTGCATTCTTCCTAACTTCTTTGGATAGATTGTTTACACCGATATCACTTGCAATGATATCTCACTTTCAGAATGTTGACTTTGTTTGTTGTTAGTAATTAGTAACCGCTTTTGCTATTGGTTTTCCAGATGCTGCTCAAAGAGGTGTGCAACCGGATCAGATCATTTTTACAGATGTTGCCATGAAAGGTGAGCATATCAGGCGCAGTGCGTTAGCAGATCTATTCCTCGACACGTAAGTATACCAAGTTTTTATTCTTGAAAATTTTGTTATTTTGTTTTTCTCTCGTGTTTGTCCCGATAATGCAATCTAATTTGCAACTTAAAACATTACGATGATTGATGTTCTGCCTCGTGACTGAATAGGCCATTATGCAATGCGCACACAACAGGCACTGACATTCTATGGGCTGGTCTTCCTATGGTGACCCTTCCACTAGAGAAAATGGCTACAAGAGTGGCTGGTTCACTGTGTTTGGCCACCGGAGTTGGTGAGGAGATGATAGTTAACAGGTAAATTTTTTTAAATAAATGGGGAGAGAGGGTAACCGATATTCGAGAAACTTAGCGTAGCCTGACTAGGTTGGAAACCATTTAGCGACTCATCCTGCCACTCCAATTTATTAATAAAAAGAGAGAGTTCAAAAAAAAAAAAAAAAAAAAAATATCTGAACATTCATATTCGAATTCATAATTTGGTAAAAGTAAGCTATCTATTTAGATGACAAACTTAAAAGTTTTTTCTTTTTTTCATTTAGATGAACTTGTAGTAACATTTAAAATTCATCATTTGGTCAAAGTAAGGTGTCCATTTATATTGGACAATCACAACATAAAGTTCTTAAATTTTCCATATACGACTTCTTGACTTGGTCAGTCACACTTTCTAGACAATTTAGATTCTATAATGCAGATTACCGGCCTGAGGGTTAAATTGTGAGGTGTTTGGTCAATCCATCTGTTATATTGTTTTGTTTTGTTGCTCTAGAGCTCTCTCACTCCTCTTTTTTGAATTTTGTTTGTTTGTGTTTTTTTGAATAAATCTGACTGGCTACTGTGTGTTGCGTCTAAAAGTTTGAAAGAGTATGAAGAGAAGGCAGTATCACTTGCTCTAAATCGCCCAAAGCTCCAGGATCTAACCAACAGACTCAAAGCCGCTCGCTTGACTTGTCCTCTATTTGACACAGCCCGATGGGTGAGTTTGCAAGAATCTTCTATCTACCTTTCTGTTTAAGAATCTTTTGACCCCGGAAACATGTCAACTTGGTAAATCTTTAATGTGGACTATTAACATTCACAAGAATCGTTATCTTTTTTAAACGTATCGTGTAATTTGGTTTGTGTCTTTACTTCTCCGGATTGACTTGTGAAAGAGAGACATGGTTAAATTATTGACACTGCTATTCTGATTACTGATATAATTATCGTGACATTTAACTCAGGTGAAAAATCTGGAAAGAGCATATTTCAAGATGTGGAATCTATACTGCTCAGGTCAGCACCCTCAGCCATTTAATGTAACTGAAAATGACGCGGAATTCCCATCTAATAGCTAGAAGTTAGAGATAGTGACGGTATTGTAAATAAAGAACAGAGTACATCAATTATTAATGCAAGTCCCATAGGTTAGTTTGATTGATTGCACAAATGTTGCTTCTGAACCGACAGAACTACCTATTGGATCGGAATTTATTGTTTGTGTGGCTTATATAAAATTGCATAATTTTATCATGATTCTTTTCATCCTTCGCAGTGAATTTTATATTTTAATGACCTGTGAAAAAAAAAATGAAAAAGAGAGTTTACTCATACGAGTCATAAAATCAAAGGTCGCGGAAAAGTATTGTAGCAATTTTCTTGTATTTCATCGTCTCATTTTGAAACAAAAGCCAAAATCTACTAAATCTTGGAGGGTATGTGCATCATAGCTAAACTTTTTGGATCACGTTATACTAGGTATACAAAATTTTTCTTAGTAATTGTAAGAGGGAGTTGGGCATTGCACGTGTGTGCCGGTGCCAAGGGGCGGGGATGGCCAGATCTTTGCATGATGATGGTTAATTGGCTTATCCGAAATTGGTGATAATGGATGATTGTTTGATCTGCCAGATCCCTCGGATTTAGCGGACACCGGCCTTCCTATTGAGTTGGCTTTTCAAGTCTAGTTAGAGAGAAAAGTAGGGGAAGAAAAAGAGTGTCGTGAAGGGAGAGAATGAAAATCATGGGAAAGGAAGCATAAAGAATAAAAAGGGGCATTCTAAATCAGATCAATCTTAGTTGGAACTAGGCTAATTGAACTAGCATTGGATAGGTTGGTTCAGCGTCAGCGCCTATGGGCAGTGCGGCTTGGCACGTCTCCGTGGGGACGAAGCACAGTTGGTCTTTAGCCTTAGCCCTTGTGCGAAACGACATGACATGAAATTTATATCGAGTGTGTTTGAATTCATTATTATAAACTGGTTCAGATTAAAATTAGGTTGATATGATTAACACGGTCAAATAACTAGTTACCTTCGATGATTGCGTAGGCAAAATTAAATAGGTCAAAATTAACCAACAAAAGATTTTTTTATAGCTACTATTTTTTTTTTTTTTTTAAACGTCGTTTTTGTTTTCATCAATAAATTGAATAGGTCAATTTGTGCTGACTTGGTTCAATAATTTAATGGATCATGGTCGGTTGAAAAGACAAGAGCACAACCCTTTTTACTAAAACGGGTTAGACATATGTCATGTTGTGTCAAATTATTTATAAGTCGTCAATATGCAAGTTCAGGTACTTCGATGTGGGATTTGAATTGTTGTGTTTGTTTTCATGTGTGCATTGTTTCATAAGATAGTCGTCACAACACTAACCCGATATGCTTGATACGAGATGTGATCATTCCAAAGTCACATAATCCAGGAAGAATTAATGTATTGAATTTTTAGGAAAAAAAAAAATGATCTGTTATTAATATCAAAGAACATGTGACACAATATCATATACAATCGGTGGAGGTAATTTCTCTAACCAAATTAGTTCATAATCTAAATCAAGAGCAAAAGTAGTCAATGCATCGGCTACTTTATTTGCCTCACAATTTAATCCGAAAAAAAAAAAAAAGAAAGATAACAAACTAACAACATCTATCAGCTATTGACCAAACTCGATATGAGTAATACAAATTTTATTTTATTTTATTATTTATTTATTTATTTTTGCTAGAGGTTGGATTACTGCTAATTAATGCATCCAACTCCACATAGTGAACCAACATTCAAAATCCATGACAAAGTACTTAAAAGCCATAACCTCCGTAACTTTTGGAGAATATTATTTATCACAGATAAGTCTTTGCAAGAGCAGTCATGAAAAAAACCTTCGGAATCCCGAATAATAGCACTAATGCCAATCTAATTGGCATTTAAAGGGACAACAGCATCAACGTTCTTCTTATAAGCACCATGAAGGGGAAGCCATCTACTAATTATACGAACATTGGATGGAAAAGAGACACGCAGACGACCTTTATGATATTCACACCAATAATTAACCACCCAAAGAGTTGTCTTATCTGGAGGTCTCGTTCATAAGCAATGAAATTTCTTATTTCTTTCCTCCCAAACATATATTGGTTGGAAATTCCCAAACCGCACCAAACCATTCAAAGGATAAAAACCAACATAACCAAGCTTTGTTTTTTGTTTTCTTTTTAGACTCCAATGATTCATTTCATTTCAAACTAAAATGCACTTTTTTATCTCAATTTTTATCTTTTTCTGAAAAAATTTGTCTTTTCTAAAAAATCAACAAAAATTTTCAACTTAAACTTAAAAATTTTCAAACTCAATTATTTAACCAAACGAACCCTTAATTTAAAATTTTCAAATTCAATTCATTCACCAAACGAACCCTTAATTAGTAAACTAGCATTAATCAACCTCTTCTTCTATATAAAGTAATAAAATCGAACCAACATTTTGTTGAATATTGTTGGTAGCACCTAGCACTGCCGAATATTGTACCAGTCGAATTTTCATTTATTTCTAGTATTCACTTTTATTATTCATAAAGATCCTTCTTCACCGAAACTCCAGTCAAGTCACTGTTTACATGACATAACCTTAATTCCCTCATCACCCAAAAAAAAAAAAGAAAAGTTCACAGGCAATTACAACAAATTAACACCTCCATACCTAGTTACCGTTACAAGGTCATTACTCAAAACTCAAACCGAACCGAACCGAACCGAAATGTCAAAACCCTAAAAATGAACGTCTCGAGCCGTGGACGGCGCGAAGTTGAGCAGCTGCCTCGACCGCAGCCACGGCTTGACGACGACGACGGAGTCGAATATCATCAGCTCGCCGGTCTTCGCCGCCGCCACCGACACCTTGAGGTAGTACTTGATCCCGGACACCACCTGCCTCTCGGCCCACACAACCTCAGAGAAGCTCAGCTCTCCGGCTCCGGCGCCGGCGCCGCCGTTGCGGACCAGCAGCCTCTGGCTCCGGCGGTTGTACTCCTCGACGGAGAATCTCCCGAGCTCCTGAACCTCCTTGTTCGTCTTTACGTCGCTGATCTCCGTCCTCCCTCCGACCAGTTCTCTTCCGTACGACGGAGCAAAGAGGAGGAGGGTGACGACTGAGAATATCACCGCCGGTGACCTTATCAACGCCATAAAATCGAATTCTCTGGAAAATTAATATGGTTTTTTTTTTTTCCTTCTTTCTTTCTGTTGGTTTTGATCATGAGGATTGAAAGAAAGCTATATATATAGATTTATATAGAGTGAGAGAGAGAGGAGAGAGAGTAAGGGGGTGTTTGCACACGGAAATTAAGAAGGTAAGGTGGTGTTGGAGATGAAGGTGGGAGAAACACGCAGAGACACACAAACAGCGTGCCGCGTCTTACAAACGTGAAGGGAAAACGACAAAAGGAGCTGTTTAGTGTGTGTGTCTGGATTTTGATATCTGTTCTGTCCTTTTGAGGTTGACACGTAATGGTGCAAAAGCATGCACGCATTACGATATTACATGTATTGCAAACTGTCCAAGCACCAATTACACATGGCATTGGATGCTATTGCATGCACAATAGGTCAATTCAGACTTTGAGGGCGTTTGGTATTTCAGTTGAGTTGAGTTGAGTTGAAATTTTTAAGTTTAAATAGTAATTTTTATTGATTTTTTAAATTTAAATAAAAATTTAAATTTAAATTTAAACTTTAAGTTTAAACTTGAGCTCCAAATTTGTTTTTTTGTTTTTTGTTTTTTAACAAAAAAATGTTTTCCTTTTCTCCAGTAATGGAAAAATCGGGATATATCGTTTTTGTTTTTTTGATGAAAGGAAAAACAATATTAAACTCTTAAAAGAATATTAAGTTCTAACAAATGCGCTATATTACATGATATAAAACCCTTCAATAATAATTGATTTATCAATAAAATCTAATGACGTTAAAATAAAAAAAGACGTATGTTTGAGATTTGATAACGGATTATATCTCAGCGCATGACACATGTAAGATTATTTTTAACAAAATCCTGATCATCAATATTAATTTCACATAAAAGTAATTTTAGCGGGATCAAAATATCATCTAGGCTCAGATTTGGAGGACAAACAACCAACACAGAATGAAATGGATTTGGATAAGAGTAACACGGAACAAGTCTTCCAGATTAGACAAAGATGTAAACATATGATTAATTTTATTTATTTTTTTAAAGTTCTTTATCAACTTGTATATCACTAATGAACTTTTTGAGGCAAGAAGTATAGGCTTAGATTTGGAGGACAAATGATTTGGATAAGAGTGACAAGGAATAAGTCTTCCAGATTAGACAGAGACGTAAACGTATGCTTTTATTATTTTTTAAAAAGTTCTTTATCAACTTGTATATGACTAATGAACTTTTTAAGGTAAGAAGTATAGGCTCAGATTTGGAGGACAAATAACCAACGCAGAAGGAAATGAATTTGGATAAAAGTAACATAGAACAAGTTTTCCAGATTAGGCAGAGATGTAAACATATGCTTAATTTAAAATTTTGCTTTAGTTCTTTATCAACTTGTATATGACTAATGAACTTTTTAAGTTAAGAAGTATAGATTTTAATATGGCATTCTAATCAGGAAAATGATATCACTGTTATAAGTAGTAATCTTTTTAGTCTTGATTATCCTTTAAAAATATATTCATCTTAATTTCTAAGCATATTGTTGAAATATTCTTCTTTTGTTTTTTTGTTTTTGAATTTTCCCTTCTAAGTTTAATTATATTAGTACGTAATTAAAAATCCATAAAGTTCCATTGGGAAAAAAAATCCATGAAGTTGTTTTATTGTGAGGACCGATCATAAATAAGACGGGTTACACTCAGTCTAACCAAGCTCAACTTATAAATAAGTTAAACCTTTTGTTTTTACTTATAGCAACTAATTAATTATGGGACGCCACTACCTAATCATCCCAATCGTTTGGTTAATAGTTTTTCTTAAATAAGTTCGATAAAATTATTTATACATAATAACATTGTATAAACTAAAAAGAGTTAGGTCAATAATATATTATAATAAAAAATTAAAAAGCTCTTTTTTCTTAGGGTGTATTTGACATTCCGATTAGGAATGTAATTTTTAAATTAGAATTGATTGTCGTTTCAAAAATTAATTAAAATTTTTATTGACCTTTTAGGAAAAGACAAAAATTGAAATGAAATTTTTAGGTCTGCAATAGAGAGCCAAACAAGGACTTAATTCAACATTTCGTATGTGATTGTTGCTGATTCTATTTTAAGCAATTAACAAAATAAACAAAGTATTTGTGAGTTTTTTTTTTCCCACAGAATGGCTAAATAAACCCCAACCCCCCCCCCCCCCCCCAAACCACCTTTTTTTAGAGCAATTAGCCTAAATAGTCCTTAAAGTAATGAATAGGTGACGGTTTGATCCATATTTTATTAATTTTAGCCGAGACGACCCTAAACTCTCGAAATGGTAACAATCTATTCATTTCTGTCCAATTCCGTTAAATTTCCAATAGAAAATATCACATGACCCATCACATGAGTTAAATTACCCATTAAAAGACAAAAATACTCTTATACATTAAAAAAAAAAGAGGAGATAGAGAGGACTCAAACCCAAGTCCCCTCCCCCCTAATCCTCCGCATCGTCTTCTCCGTCGCCAAGTCCCCCCCTCCGATCCTCGCCAAGCCCTCTCCCCCCGAACCGGCGGCTTTCTCGGGTCCCTCTCCCTCCCAAATCTTGGCTTGCCGAGCGGCCCCCCTCGTTCTTGCTGAGTCCCCCCCTCCCACAGTTGCCGCCAAACAAAAACGCCCCCCCCCCCCCCCACTAACCCTAACTCAAAACTTAGATCGTCCCCCCCGATCCAATGGCTTTCTCGATCCCTCGCCCTCCCAGATGTGGGGTTGTCGTATGTGATTGTTGCTGATTCTATTTTAAGCAATTAACAAAATAAACAAAAGTATTTGTGAGTTTTTTTTTTTACCCACAGAATGGCTAAATAAACCCCAACCCCCCCCCCCCCCCCCCCCAAACCACCTTTTTTTAGAGCAATTAGCCTAAATGGTCCTTAAAGTAATGAAAAGGTGACGGTTTGGTCCCTATTTTATTAATTTTAGCCGAGACGACCCTAAACTCTCTAAATGGTAACAATCTAGTCATTTCTGTCCAATTCCATTAAATTTCCAATAGAAAATATCACATGACCCATTACATGAGTTAAATTACCTATTAAAAGACAAAAATACCCTTATACATTAAAAAAAAGAGAGGAGAGAGAGAGGACTCAAACCCAAGTCCCCTCCCCCCTAATCTTCCGCATCGTCTTCTCCGTCGCCGAGTCCCCCCTCCGATCCTCGCCAAGCTCTCTCCCCCCGAACCGGAGGCTTTCTCGGGCCCCCCTCCCTCCCAAATCTTGGCTTGCCGAGCGGCCCCCCTCGTTCTTGCTGAGTCCCCCCCTCCCACAGTTGCCGCCAAACAAAAACGCCCCCCCCCCCCCCCCCCACTAACCCTAACTCAAAACTTAGATCGTCCCCACCCCCCCCCCCCCCCCGATCCAATGGCTTTCTCGATCCCCCGCCCTCCCAGATATGGGGTTGTCGAGCCCCCCCCCCCCCCCCCCCCCAAACCGTTGTCGCCAAACAGAAGCGCCCTCTCGCCCACACCACTTGAAATCAAAACCCAGATCGCGCCCCCTTCACCCACCCGTACTTAAAACCCAGATCGCACCGCCCCCCCACCCACCCGAACCTCAAACTCAGATGCCCCACTCGAGATCTCAAAACCCAGTCCTTTGCCCCTACCCCGGCCCCACCCCCAATGGAGAAGATGAAGAGCAAGACGCCGTCGACGCTGCCTCGCCGCGCCTCACCAGGTCCATTCTCTGTGGGTTTTTTGGATCCAGGTTTTTGCTGCTAGAAGAGGAAATGAAGAGAGAGAGAGAGAGAGAGAGAGAGAGAGAGAGGGGGGAGGAGAGGAGAGAGAGAGATGAATTTTTTTAATGTTTTTTTTTTAATTTTTGTTAAACTAATTATTATTAAATTATTAAAATACCCTTTTAATTTTAATCACATACATTGCACATGATTTATTTCATTAGAAACTTAACGGATTTATATGAAAAAGACTAAAATTATCAACATTTAGAGGTTTAGGGTCATCTCAACTAAATTTAAAAAAAAAATATGGATCAAATCGTCACTTTTAAAAGAATTCAAAGATCATTTGAGTCAATTATTTTTTTTATTCATATTATTATTAGAATTTCCCTTTTATAATATATAATTAATTTTTTTGCTGCTGAAATCGGCAATTCTGTTTGATTACCGTACGATCGGGGATACCCACCATGTACGTTTATCGATTCTCTCAAATGAAAAGTTCGAGTGATTTTTGGACGTACATGGAAAGGGAGACTTTTCTGTTTTATGCACTTCTTGTCGTTGGCCACTGAAATATTTCTCATACTTAGCAATTTGCCCCTGAATTTATTTTCTTGGCAACTAACCTCCAATTAATCAATACCTCTGAATCATTAATTAAGGGATTCAGTGGTATTTTCTTAATCCATTTTAATCCCAATTGACTTTTAAAACATAACACAAATATAAAATTTAGATCCTAATCACATGTTTAAAACAGAAGGGGTAAATTGTAAAGAAAAAAAATGTTTGAAGACACATTGTAAATAAATGAAAAAGTTCAGGGGAAACGGTGCAAAAATAGGTAGAGAAACGGACGCGGCAACTTGTTGCAAAAGTGATGATGATGAATGATGATGGTGTTCTTCTTATCGCCTCGGGGTTTGCCGCGTCTAGTGGGCTCTGTCCTCTGGTGCTAGCTTAGCTGCTGGTATTACTATTATATACATATATACATACACACATATATGTATACAAATATACACATACACACATATATGTATACAAATATACACACACACACATATACACTTGCTGGTAGATATAGCTTAGTTGTTTTGTTGTGAGGACCGATACCGATCATAAGTTATTTATGAGTTACACTCAGTCTAATCAAGCTCAACTTATAAATAAGTTAAACCTTTTGTTTTTACTTATAGCAACTAATTAATTATGGGACGCCACTACCTAATCATCCCAATCGTTTGGTTAATAGTTTTTCTTAAATAAGTTCGATAAAATTATTTATACATAATAACATTGTATAAACTAAAAAGAGTTAGGTCAATAATATATTATAATAAAAAATTAAAATGCTCTTTTTTCTCTGGGTGTATTTGATACTCCAATTAGGAATGTAATTTTTAAATCAGAATTGGTTAACATTTCAAAAATTAATTAAAATTTTTATTGATCTTTTAGAAAAAGACAAAAATTAAAATGAAAATTTTAGGTCAGCAATAGAGAGCCAAACAAAGACTTAATTCAACATTTCGTATGTGATTGTTGCTGATTCTATTTTAAACAATTAACAAAATAAACAAAGTATTTGTGAGTATTTTTTACCCACAGAATCGCTAAATAACATCACCCCCCTTTTAGAGTAATTGGCCTAAATGTTCTTTAAACTATTGAAGATGTGACGGTTTGCTCCATGTTTTATTAATTTTAGCCGAGACGACCCTAAACTCTCCAAATGGTGACAATCTAGACATTTCCTTCCAATTCCGTTAAATTTCTAACGGAAAATATCATATGACCCATCACATGAGTTAAATTACCCATTAAAAGATAAAAATACCCTTACACATAAAAAAAAAAAAAAAGAGGAGAGAGAGAGGACTCAAACCCAAGTCCCCCCCTCCCCCATCCCTTGCATCGTCTTCTCTGTCGCCGATTCCCCCCCCATCCGATCCTCGCCAAGTCTTCGCCCCCGGGACCGGCGGCTTTCTCGAGACCCCTCCCTCCCAGATCTAGGCTTGCCGAGTGCCCCCCCCCCCCCCTCGTTCTTGCTGAGTCCCCCCCTCCCACCGTTGCCGCCAAACAAAACCCCCCCCCCCCCCACCAACCCGAACTCAAAACCTAGATCGCCCCCCCGACCTGATGGCTTTCTCGACTCCCCCGCCCTCCCAAATATGGGGTTGCCGAGCCGCCCCCCCCCCCCCCCCCCCCCCCGCACCGTTGCCGCCAAACAGAAGTTCCCCCTCCCCCACACCACCTGAAATCAAAACCCAGATCGTGCCCCCCCTCACCCACCTGTACTCAAAACCCAGATCGCATCGCCCCCCACCCACCCAAACCTAAAACCCCGATGCCGCCCCCCCCCCCCCCCCCCCCACCCCAAAAAAAAAAAAAGAACTCAAAACCCAATCCTTTGCCCCTACCTCGACCCCAACCCCACCCCCACCCCCACCCCCACCCCCAACCCCAACAAATAAGATGAAGAGCAAGACATCGTCGACGCCGCCTTGTTGCCCCTCACCAAGTCCATTCTCTGTGGGTTTTTTGGATCCGGGGTTTTGCTTCTAGAGGGAGGAAATGAAGAAAGAGAGAGGGAGAGAGAGGGGGGGGGGGGGGGGGGGGGGGGAGAGGAGAGAGAGATGAATTTTTTTATGGTTTTTTAATTTTTGTTAGATTATTTATTATTAAAGTATTAAAATACCCTTTTAATTTTGATCATATGCATTGTACATGACTTATTTCATTAGAAACTTAATGGGTTTAGACAAAAAATACTAAAATTACCAACGTTTAGAGAGTTTTAAGGTCTTCTCGGTCAAAATTTAAAAAAATAAGGATTAAATCATCACTTTTAAAAGAATTTAAGAATCGTTTAGATAAATTATTTTTTTATTTATATTATTATTAGAATCTCCCTTTTATATTATATAATTAATTTTTTTGCTGCTGAAATCCGTAATTCTGTTTGATTACCGTACGATCGGGAATACCCATCATGTACGTTTGTTGATTCTCTTAAATGAAAAGTTCGAGTGATTTTTGGACGTACATGGAAAGGGAGACTTTTCTGTTTTATGCACTTCTTGTTGTTGGCCACTGAAGTATTTCTCATACTTAGCAATTAGCCCTTGAATTTATTTTCTTGGCAACTAACCTCCAATTAATCAATACCTCTGAATCATTAATTAAGGGGTTCAGTGGTATTTTCTTAATCCATTTTAATCCCAATCGACTGTTAAAACATAATACAAATATAAAATTTAGATCCTAATCACATGTTTAAAACAGAAGGGGTAAATTGTAAAGAAAAAAATGTTTGGAGACATATTGTTAATAAATGAAAAAGTTCAGAGGAAATGGTGCAAAAATAGGTAGAGAAACGGACGCGGCAACTTGTTGTAAACTGATGATGATGAATGATGGTGTTCTTCTTATCGCCTCGGGGTTTGCCGCGTCTAGTGGGCTCTGTCCTCTGGTGCCAGCTTAGCTACTGGTATTACTATTATATACATATATACATACACATATATATGTATACAAATATATATACATATATATATATATATATATACACAGAACAGAAACAGAGTGTTGCTGGTAGATAGAGTTTTTGTCGTCTTTAATTACAACCTTTACTTTTTATCGACTCTGAATGCGAGACAGGCAGACACGCTTTGGTCGTTTTCTGTAATCCTGCCACGTTAATTTTCCCTGCATGGCTGCCCATGCTTTATATATATAATAATATTTCACCTACTTTTTTTTTTTTTTTGGAGGATTTTAGCGTGTGTTTGGAATAATAATTGGAGGTGAAAAAAAATTTGATTTGAGTTAAATTAAAATTGAGTTGTGTGTTTGGAATGTTTTTGGCTTATTAGAATTAAAAAATATAAAAACTTAAATGTGAAAAAAAAAATTAATATAGATATTGTTTTATTTATATTAAAATTCTAAGTAATTAAAAAAAAGTCATATCATTTATACTTGTATATGTAAAGTTATGGAGTTTTAGCTATCGTTTAGATCGCCGGTTAAAATTTAAAATTTTTAAGTTGGAGTTGGTTAACATTTCAAAAACTAGTTAGAAATTTTATTGACTTTTCAGAAAGAAGACAAAATTCAGTTGAAAAAATACAGTTTGACAGGAGTTAAACCTGTAAACCAAACAAAACATTAAAATTTGAGTTTTTAAGTTATAATTGAAACTGATGAATAGATAAACTAGTTGACTTTTCAGAAAAGAAACAAATTGTGTTAGTTTTTTTGGTTTAGATGGTTTTACCGAACACCACCTTTTACTAGTATCAATACATGTGAAATATGAATTATTATTATTTTATCGATAAGTATATGTAAAAGTGCTACAATTAATTATATTTATTAATAAAAAAACAAAGAAGAAAATAAATAGTAATTTTTAAAAAATAATTAAAGTAAATAGTAGAGTTTCAAAATATTTGAAGTAAATAGTATTAAATAATAAATTTATCAGGTAAATAAAATATTAACATCTTGTAAATATGTGATTTACTTAGTAAATTTTTTATTTATCTCAAATATTTTAAAACCTTACCATTTACTTATATTATTTTCGTAAAGTTGCTATTTAATTATAATTTCTCTTAAAAAATATAACTCACTATCACGTGCCTTGGTATTTAAAAGTTGATATTAAAATTGATATTCCTAACATACTCTTAATATAATTTATCAAATAATAAATATTAATTATTTACACGAAAAGCTAATTTAAATGAGGGAGAAAGAGTCAAATAGTATTTTTAAAGATAATAATAATAAATTATAGTATAAAATTTTCAAACATATATGTTAATAAATAACATAATCAGATTTACGACTACACATAATATTAAAAAATACTCCTCATCCAAAATAAAAAAATAAAAAAAATATTATATTTGTGAACACACACAATATCAAAAATACTCCTCATTCAAAAAATACCAAAAATACTGTCTCTCTAATGCACAGCCGTCTCATTATTAGACCGAACATGTGTCACATTGTCGGACCTCGCATGTCATCTCGTCACAGACCTCGCACTTTGGATTTGTTCCTGAAGGCGTGGGTCGGCCTATCAATCTTTGGCGATCTCACTAACTTGTCCATATGGGGTCGTTTTCGGAGAAGTCGTCGAAGTGTGTAGAAGAGACCTATTATTATTTACTTATAAATATGTTTATTACTTAAAAACTCCATAGATTTACTAGAAAATCCACTTAGTAGATATTGTATTTTTGCTAGAGAAGACGGGTCTGAAGGTTGAAGTAGACAGAGCTCCATCGGGTTGTCTTCACTACTATCTTTGCAGACGGAATGGCTTGGAAGAAGATCTGGCTTTGCCGGAGACCACCAATTAAGCGGAGAAGACAGATCTAGAGCTCGTGGTAGACGGAGCTCTGTCGGGTCTCTTCATCAAGACGGAGCACAAAGTTTCATCGGCACGAAATCTACTTTCTCATCTTCTAATTTACTTTTTCTGACTTTAATTTACTTCTAAAACATTGTTACTTTAACCATTTTATAAACACTCGATTATTTCTTAAGATTAATAATTAACTATAAGCAAAAGTTTCTATAGAAAACGAACCAATTATTAAAGTATATTTCCAATTATTATATGCTAGCTAGCTTTATATATATATATATATATATATATATATTCGGGCTCCATTATTATCAAATCATGAATCCGTCACTCAATAAACATACGAGTATATTAGTTGCTGAATCACTATACAATCTTAGTTAACATTCTTTCCTTGAGTCTTTAATTTTTATAGTTTAGGCATTTTAAATAGTTTGATTAACAAAGTATCAGAGCGTGTTTTGGAATATTATTTTCTAGCAATTGTCTAAAAAGTTTCAAGAATCCAATTTATATATCCCTCCACTTCTTGGATACTTGTTTTTTGGGGCTAACATTCAATATTTATATATATATATATATATATATTTTTTTTTTTTTTTCAATACTGAATTCTACAGATATATAGTTTCCTACATAGAGGCTCTCTCGATAAAGAAAAAAGGGAAGAGAGAGTACAATAAGTGTACTCTGACCGATCATATTTTTAGGTAATAGAATAGAAGTTGCTAAAAAAAATAGAATTTGAATAAAGAATTTATAATCAGAAGAAAGAGTAAATGGGATAATATTAGAAACTCATTAAAACGAAAAGGGGAGCTTTTTTCTAGTAGGACACGTGACCTTAGATCCATGCATGCGTCGCTTGTTGTCAAGATATTTGATATATTTTTTTTTTTGCTAAGAAGATATTTGTACTTGATCTAGTCTTTTCTAACTCGATCGACTTTCCCATGATCACAACATGAACATGTTGTAATTTATCTTCTTGAGACTCACTACCATTGAATTTGTATGGGGTCAACACACACAAATCTTAATACAAGTATATTTGTTTGAATCAACACTCAAGTTCTATTACTAAATATTTTCTTTATACGTAAAGCTAGGAGAAGTATAAGAACAAACAAGTGCTAAGTCAAGTTTGGTTCAATTGAGGATAAAAATCTCAAAAATGATTTAAGCAATTTCGGAGTTTGGGAGCAGTAGAATATGTTCAGTATGCTTTCAAGAGTTGCAAAAAATTAGCATATGGTCCGTAGAACCCACAATCTGGCATTGAATGAGCTACTTTAATATCAATTCATTTGTACAGTCACAGAGCAAACGTTTGTCGCGCAATTCTATTTATAAAGGATTGACAGTTTTGACCCAAAAAAAAAAAATCCCATATTTATAAAAATTATAGAAAAATGATGTTTGAACTTAGCGATGTGAGATATTTACTATTTAACATATAAACATAAGACATTACAGAAACTGGCATTGAAAATCTTTGACAAATAGAAGTTATGTGAGGTCATATATATTCCAAGTATTTTAGTACGTACTTTGTGATTTCTAGCGAATAAGTGAAAGATTAAGCCAAATAACTTGAAATAAAATCTAAAGTCACTACAGGAAAACACACCTGTCGCAACTAAATTTTTTCGCGACCAAAAATTTTGGTCGCAAAAGAGAGCCTATTGCGACCAAATTTTCAGTCGCAAAAATTTTTGGTTGCGTTTAACATCACATTGCAACCATGTTTTTCTGCGACCAAATAATTGATCGCAAAAATGTACATATTGCGACCAATTAATTTTTTGCCACAAAAATTTCGACACCCAATGGATAAAAAGAGACAGGTAAATAAGTATTCCGCAACTTCATTTTTTATTTTTTTTTGTCGCTGAAAGTAGACAATCAGCCACCAATAATTTGGTAGCAAAACTTTTAGTCTTTTTTGAGACCAAAATATTAAGGAATGTCGGAAGCAAAATGTGGTGTTATCTGATACTAATTATAGCAACCAAATCAGTAGTCGCAAAAAACTCTTTTTGCTTGGTCTAAAATAGTTCTTTTTGAGACTAATTATAGCAAACAAACCTATTGGCATTATCTCCAAGTACTCGAATCATATTAATCATTATCAGAAGCAATTAAACTCTTTTTGCAAATATAGCAAGAAAGCAAATATAATCTAATAAAGGATTAAAAATCAGTACTTCAAAAAGGAAAACTAAATTTAAAAAAAAAAAAAAAAACATATTGATGCTCTTGATTACATCCTGGATCAGCTTTTGAAAGATTTATTTTTCACACAAAGGCTTTAGGAAGAAGTCTTGAGTTCTCAACTTCTATTTGCCTCCAACCTGAAAGAAAAAAAAAAATAAATAAATAAAGACAACTAATTAAAGATCTTGATTTTTATTACTGGGACTTGTATTGCACTTTCTAATACAAACATAGCAAATCAAAGTTATAAAAATACACAACTTTATAATCAATCACTTTCTACACTTTCAGATATATCTTCTGTATCATCAAGTAGTGATTCCTCATCATCATTTTCTTCTCCACTTGTTGATTCTTGTAGGATCTCATCATTGGGATCTGTTTCGAACTCAACATCCACTGCTTCAACTTCAATTGGTTCGATATCTCTTCTCGAACAAGATGAGTTTCTGTGTCGGTGACATCAAATGTTACATTGATGTCATTTGAGGTTTCTTCTTGATAAGGTTCTGCATTGATAACGATCGATGTCCTCCTCACCACACCGTCTTCACCACTTTAATTACTTGTTGATGGAGTATCCCAAATATATCGATGATTTACCTTCCGAACCACTTTCTAAATTCTTACCCTTTTTCCAATCATCTAAAAAATAGACTTGCATAACTTGGGTTGCAAGGACAAAAGGATCATCTTTGTAACATTCCGAGCTTACATCGATACTGGTTGAATGAAATTCTGTATGCTTTTTTCTATAATCAACAGAATTATACCAAGCATATCACTTTGAGCCAATATAGGTATTGCACTTCCTAAGTTTCCTTGATATACCCATAGAAATCACATAGCTTACCACCGTAATTTTGTGTGTTACACTTCTCATCTCGGGTTTTTGTACGGTAGCGAACTCCATTTACCATGAAACCAGTATATAGAAAAACTAGAAACCGCGGTCGACATGCAAGTACATACAACTCGTCTGTCGCTTCCGTAAATGGTTGTTGATATAAATGTTTTATCTGTACATAGTTAAAATGAATATGGGGACGGACACAATTCAAAAACAATTAAAGTTACAATAATTAGATAAAACTTACTTTATCCTCAAACCATCTTGGAAAATCGTCTTTTTCAGTTTGTAGTATATTTTGGACCCCTCTTGATCCTAATAGCCTTGCATGTTCACTGTTTTCAAGGAAATTGAAATTAAGATTCAAATTGCATGAAAATACTAATTGACAAGAAACATTATATAAATGGACGGAAAAATAAACTTACTCAAGATAAGGTTGGAAGAAGATCTGGCTTTGCCGGAGACCACCAATTAAGCGGAGAAGACAGATCTAGAGCTCGTGGTAGACGGAGCTCTGTCGGGTCTCTTCATCAAGACGGAGCACAAAGTTTCATCGGCACGAAATCTACTTTCTCATCTTCTAATTTACTTTTTCTGACTTTAATTTACTTCTAAAACATTGTTACTTTAACCATTTTATAAACACTCGATTTTTTCTTAAGATTAATAATTAACTATAAGCAAAAGTTTCTATAGAAAACGAACCAATTATTAAAGTATATTTCCAATTATTATATGCTAGCTAGCTTAATATATATATATATATATATATATATGTATGTATATATTCGGGCTCCATTATTATCAAATCATGAATCCGTCACTCAATAAACATACGAGTATATTAGTTGCTGAATCACTATACAATCTTAGTTAACATTCTTTCCTTGAGTCTTTAATTTTTAATAGCTTAGGCATTTTAAATAGTTTGATTAACAAAGTATCAGAGCGTGTTTTGGAATATTATTTGCTAGCAATTGTCTAAAAAGTTTCAAGAATCCAATTTATATATCCCTCCACTTCTTGGATACTTTTTTTTTTTGGGGCTAACATTCAATATTTATATATATATATATATATATATATATATTTCAATACTGAATTCTACAGATATATAGTTTCCTACATAGAGGCTCTCTCGATAAAGAAAAAAGGGAAGAGAGAGTACAATAAGTGTACTCTGACCGATCATATTTTTAGGTGATAGAATAGAAGTTGCTAAAAAAAATAGAATTTGAATAAAGAATTTATAATCAGAAGAAAGAGTAAATGGGATAATATTAGAAACTCATTAAAACGAAAAAGGGAAGCTTTTTTCTAGTAGGACACGTGAACTTAGATCCATGCCTGCATCGCTTGTTGTCAAGATATTTGATTTTTTTTTTTTTAATTTTTTTTTTATTTTTTGCGCTGAGAAGATATTTGTACTTGATCTAGTCTTTTCTAACTCGATCGACTTTCCCATGATCACAACATGAACATGCTGTAATTTATCTTCTTGAGACTCACTACCATTGAATTTGCATGGGGTCAACACACACAAATCTTAATACAAGTATATTTGTTTGAATCAACACTCAAGTTCTATTACTAAATATTTTCTTTATACGTAAAGCTAGGAGAAGTATGAGAACAAACAAGTGCTAAGTCAAGTTTGGTTCAATTGAGGATAAAAATCTCAAAAATGATTCAAGCAATTTCGGAGTTTGGGAACAGTAGAATATGTTCAGTATGCTTTCAAGAGTTGCAAAAAATTAGCATATGGTCCGTAGAACCCACAATCTGGCATTGAATGAGCTACTTTAATATCAATTCATTTGTACAGTCACAGAGCAAACGTTTGTCGCGCAATTCTATTTATAAAGGATTGACAGTTTTGACCCAAAAAAAAAAAATCCCATATTTATAAAAATTATAGAAAAATGATGTTTGAACTTAGCGATGTGAGATATTTACTATTTAACATATAAACATAAGACATTACAGAAACTGGCATTGAAAATCTTTGACAAATAGAAGTTATGTGAGGTCATATATATTCCAAGTATTTTAGTACGTACTTTGTGATTTCTAGCGAATAAGTGAAAGATTAAGCCAAATAACTTGAAATAAAATCTAAAGTCACTACAGGAAAACACACCTGTCGCAATTAAATTTTTTCGCGACCAAAAATTTTGGTCGCAAAAGAGAGCCTATTGCGACCAAATTTTCAGTCGCAAAAATTTTTGGTTGTGTTTAACATCACATTGTAACCATGTTTTTCTGTGACCAAATAATTGGTCACAAAAATGTACCTATTGTGACCAATTAATTTTTTGCTACAAAAATTTCGACACCCAATGGATAAAAAGAGACGGGTAAATAAGTATTCCGCAATTTCTTTTTTTTTTTTTTTTTTGTCGCTGAAAGTAGACAATCAGCCACCAATATTTTGGTAGTAAAACTTTTAGTCTTTTTTGAGACCAAAATATTAAAGAATGTCGGAAGCAAAATGTGGTGTTATCTAATACTAATTATAGCAACCAAATCAGTAGTAGCAAAAAACTCTTTTTGCTTGGTCTAAAATAGTTCTTTTTGAGACTAATTATAGCAACCAAACCTATTGGCATTATCTCCAAGTACTCGAATCATATTAATAATTATCAGAAGCAATTAAACTCTTTTTGCAAATATAGCAAGAAAACAAATATAATCTAATAAAGGATTAAAAATCAGTACTTCAAAAAGGAAACTAAATTAAAAAAAAAAAAAAAAAACATATTGATGCTTGATTACATCCTGGATCAACTTTTGAAAGATTTATTTTGCACACAAAGGCTTTAAGGAAGAAGTCTTGAGTTCTCGACTTCTATTTGCCTCCAACCTGAAAGAAAAAAATAAATAAATAAATAAATAAAGACAACTAATTAAAGATCTAGATTTTTATTACTGGGACTTGTATTGTACTTTCTAATACAACATAGCAAATCAAAGTTATAAAAACACACACCTTTATAATCAGTCACTTTCTTCACTTTCAGATATATCTTCTGTATCATCAAGTAGTGATTCCTCATCATCATTTTCTTCTCCACTTGTTGATTCTTGTAGGATCTCATCATTGGGATCTGTTTCCAACTCAACATCCACTGCTTCAACTTCAATTGGTTCGATATCTCTTCTCGAACAAGATGAGTTTCTGTGTCGGTGACATCAAATGTTACATTGATGTCATTTGAGGTTTCTTCTTGATAAGGTTCTGCATTGATAACGATCGATGTCCTCCTCACCACACCGTCTTCACCACTTTAATTACTTGTTGATGGAGTATCCCAAATATATCGATGATTTACCTTCCGAACCACTTTCTAAATTCTTACCCTTTTTCCAATCATCTAAAAAATAGACTTGCATAACTTGGGTTGCAAGGACAAAAGGATCATCTTTGTAACATTCCGAGCTTACATCGATACTGGTTGAATGAAATTCTGTATGCTTTTTTCTATAATCAACAGAATTATACCAAGCATATCACTTTGAGCCAATATAGGTATTGCACTTCCTAAGTTTCCTTGATATACCCATAGAAATCACATAGCTTACCACCGTAATTTTGTGTGTTACACTTCTCATCTCGGGTTTTTGTACGGTAGCGAACTCTATTTACCATGAAACCAGTATATAGAAAAACTAGAAACCGCGGTCGACATGCAAGTACATACAACTCGTCTGTCGCTTCCGTAAATGGTTGTTGATATAAATGTTTTATCTGTACATAGTTAAAATGAATATGGGGACGGACACAATTCAAAAACAATTAAAGTTACAATAATTAGATAAAACTTACTTTATCCTCAAACCATCTTGGAAAATCGTCTTTTTCAGTTTGTAGTATATTTTGGACCCCTCTTGATCCTAATAGCCTTGCATGTTCACTGTTTTCAAGGAAATTGAAATTAAGATTCAAATTGCATGAAAATACTAATTGACAAGAAACATTATACGTAAAAATAAACTTACTCAAGATAAGGTTGCAACTCAACACAATTATTCAAAATGTACCAATGTATTATATGTTGATTTTCCGTCAGTTGGAAGGATTTTTGCATCCCAAATGGCCTGCTATGTTGGTTGAATACTGACAGTGTTAATGGCCTTTGCATTGCACCATGATCCGAGTTACGATCTGGGCGATTAAAGCGTGTTTCTATTCCCCGTAAATACATTGAACAATAGGTTTGAGATGGTTAATCCACCCAACATATTTTCTAAATCTTAAAACATGCAAATCCATGTAGTTTACGTATCTTTTATTTTTATATACAAGGAAAAATAAGTTTACAAATTAGTAAAATGATAACATTTAGAGTTAATACCAATTTTGTAGCATGTATAATTTCATTAAGATTTTTGTCACTTTAGCCCTTAAACCTTTTTGCTTGGTTGCCAAATAAGCATCACATGTTTCCCGTTAGAGAAGGTGGTTTAGAGTTTTAGATCTTAAATTAATGTGAAACCTAAAAAGGTTTTCTTTTAAATTAATAAAACGAATATGATCCGTAGAGTTTATCTCAAAAAAAAAAAAATTCACAAGATGCTTATGATGTCATTGGTTCAATTTTTAAGGGTCTATTTGCTGAATGAGTTTGAGTTGAAAATTTTAAGCTTGAATTGAAAATTTTTATTGAATTTTCAGAAAAAGACAAAAATTGAGATAAAAAAGTACATTTTAGTTTGAAATGAAATAGTATTCCAAATAAAGCATAAGAATATTATCACCGATTTGAAGTTGTGCAACACTTTATTCAATTTAACTTACCAAAAAAAAAAGTACAAATTCGCGGGAAACAACTAATTGCTAAGTCGTGGTAAGTTTAGAGCATAAAAAACTGTAGAAGAGCCTTCCCTTGTCCCTAAAATTTTTTGATCTTACCTGTTTCTCTCTAAGTAAAAGATGAAAAAAAACAAAAAACAAAAAAAACAAAACAGGTAAATTAATACGAATACTCTCACTCTCTCTCTCAAAAAAAAAAAAAAAAAAGCTAATTAATATTAAGATTAATTTCAGAATGGCTCCCTCAATTATAGAACCTATTTCACTTTGTCCCCTGAATTATCAAAACAATTTATTGTGCTCTCTAAACTACATAAAATTGTTTATTTTGCCCCTTTTGTTTATCAATTTAACATTTTGATGACATGCCATGTGATTTAATGTTAGTGAAAGATATTTTAAAATAAAACTATAATTACTAAAATTTATTACTTAATTCCAAAAAAAAAAAAAAAAATCTCTCTCAGATATCACCATCTTCGTTTTTCTCTCTTCCCTCCTCCATTAACCCCCATTACCATCGCCCACCACACTGCCGTGACTCACCGTTAACTAAGCCCATAGTTAACGACATGCCGTGGGACTACTTGAAAATCCAGAGCCCACAACATTCCATGGTGGGTATACGTAAAAACCTAGAGCTCACTGCCAAAACACACATCTAAAACAACCAAACTTTCTTTCTCTGACCAAAAAAAAAAAAAACCAAACTTTCTTTCTCTCTTCTTCAATCGGATCTGCCGCTTCATGGACGCCTGACAGTAGATTGACCCCGTCCTCTTATGGTCGTTGGGCCTAAAATCTTCCGACGAGGCACAAAAATGGGTTTGAGTTGAAGATTTTAATTTGTGAAATTGGTATGAGGTTCAATGGAAATATATATATATATTTTTTTACTTTGGTATTCAATTTTTGAAAATTGAGGAATTGGCAATTGGTGTCTGCAATCTGCTAAAGGAAGAGGATGAGAGAAATACAAATTAATTCAATTTTTATGATGTAATATTAACTATTATCATTGTCTATTGACATTATTTTAATTATTAGGTTTTATTTTAATAATAATATTAAGTAACCTTTATGCACATACCAAAATCAGCAATTCGATTAAATTGATAAACAAAAGTGGATGGAAGGAGTGCAATGAATGATTTTGCATATATGAGGGCATAACGAATGGTTTTGAAAATTAAAGAGGCAAAGTGAAATATGGTACATAATTCAGATGGCATTCGTGAAATTAATCCTTAATACTAATATTCTTTCTCACACTCTCTTTCAATCTATATATATATATATATATATATACATGTGTGTGTAATTCACTTTGTAATTGATGTATAGATCAAAGAAAGATGAAAGCATGTGTTTGTAGTCATAATTTCTTGGATTTTTTCATGCTAATTATTATTAGTAGTAGTTCAATGTCAATTGTGGAAACAAATATCCCTTCATCAACTCCCTCTCCAGTGCCTTGTGCTAATTTTGCCAGCTCTCCCACTTCTTCAGCACTCATTTTTAGTGTAGACGGTTCTGAAGTTAAAAAGTTTGTGTTATATGAGATGTTTGGCACAACGTTATTTGGCTTCATTTTTATTCAATGGTGAACAACGACGCCAATTCTTCTGGCCAATTTGTTTGCAAACACTGATTTTACGAGTGGAGATTTGCTATCCCAAATTTTCTGTTTCATTGACTACTCCACTAATAGTGTCATGTCATATCATCTGAATTCAAGAATTTAACTACATAAAAAAAAACTAAATATCCAAATTTCTTGAATAATTTGATGAGTTATTAAAATACTATTAAAAGGACAGTTTTTGAGACAAGAAAATGGGACAGCAGATATAGACTCCTGATCTTAGATCTCGTTTGTGTAAGTCTCTTATTAATGTGACCCAATATTTTTTTTTCCTTCATATCTAGTATGTGCCGTCATCATTGAAAAACCCATCTTTACGCAAAATAAATCCCAAAGGATTTCAGTTGCCAAATATTAAAAGCGTCAATAACAACGCCCAAAACCAACGGCTACCAATTTATATCCCACCTTTGCTTGTTCCGTACAGCCTACCATTCCCATCATCAGAGAGCCCACCGTTCGATGAGTTTGAAGATCAAATTTTAGGACCGAAGCTAACAACATGCCCGGAAAGTGAGTTCGGAACCCTTGCCAACTCACTACAATTTTTTTTTTTGGGGCCGGTGCACTTCTTAAAGAGAGGCTATAGAGTTCTTTGTCTTTTCCGGGAAGAAAAGAGGTGTAAGCTATGTGCTTTCATTTGTCTCAAATACACACAATTGAGTGAGGTGTGCATATGGTGGTAGCTTCTTTGTTATTTATGATTTTTGGTGTCATTCCGTTTGGAAACACTTTTCTGTTTAAGAAGGGTTTTTTTTTTTTTTTTAACAGTACTTTCTTTCTTGAAAATTGAAATGTATTATTCCAATTTATAATCGAGACTGACCTTTATTTATCATTAAACAAATGTTCGAGATTGGAGACATATACATCTTGTTATGGAAACTAGCGTAGTTTGTTTAGGTTTACCTTTTGAAATGTGCGGTCATTGACATCTTTTGTCTAATTTTAATGTCCTAAATTATATTTAATCAATCATATCTTGACATAATATTGAATGAAATTAGACTTTAAGATATAAAAAATTAGTTATAGAGTAGTTTTAAAATGATATAACATAATCTTATTGCTTAGATATCATTTGGGATATCAAAAATTAGACAAAAGATTTGTATCCAATATGTATACATGCTTAAATCAATTTTATTTAATGGAATGATTTTTGTCATTAAAGTTGTAATTTCAATAAAAGTAGTTCAAAATATAATTAGTTATACATTATTTGGGATATCAAGAATTGGACAAAAGATTTGGATTCATTGTCTAATGAAAAAGTATATTAATTAATCAAGTGATTGCCTTTTATATTTATAACAATGCTACTCCAATACATAGATTATATACAAAAACTTCATCACGGTTTTGTATTTATATATGATTTTTTCTTGTAATATGTTTTTTTATTTATTTATTTTATGTTAGTTATATTGGTGAGTATGTGAGGAAAATTAGTAATATATTTTGTAGAAATTGTTATTATGTGGTGTTGAAGAAATGTGATAGCCTTTTTTAATTTGTAGATAAACATTTGAAGAAATTATTAATGATAATTGTGAATAATTTATAATTGGTTGAATTATATAGAAAAATAAATATTGTTTTAAGCCGCTATTTGGCCGAAATGTTATTTATTTATTTATTATTTTTCATAAAGTCATTACAAGACAGTTTTTGGAAAAACCATTGTTGAAATATTTATAAAAAAAAAAAAAACCATTGTTGAAAGTGATGAGGTAACGGGTGACACTCTACGTACATATTTAATGATGATGTAATCATTGTATAAGCTCACGTTTGAAAAACAAGTTTAACTTAAATTAAACTGTATTTTTACATATTAATTTTTATCTTTTTCTGAAAAATCAACAAAATTTATAACTAATTTTTAAAAAGTCAACAAACTCAAACTTAAAAATTTCAACTCAAACCGTTTTACCAAACGCACACTAAGTCTTATGATGTATTTAAACTTCAAAAACTCAACTCAAACTTTATTACCAAACGAACCCTAAGTATTATGATGTACCACAATGAAGGATTTTACACAGTCGAAAACTTATCGCGAAATCCTTTTATTACGGTGATAAATACTAGAATAAATTGATATAACGGCCCTGAATTTTTAATAAGGATGCGGATTGATCCTCAAAAAAAAAAAAAAAAAAAAAAAGAATTATTGGTTAGTCTCTAAATTTTTAAAAAATGGTACAGTAAAGAGGGCAATTTAGTAAAATCATAATTAGCACTAATATCAAAATAAAAAACAAAAAGAAAAAAGAAAAAACAATATCCCGATTCTCTCACTCGTTTTCCTGCGCCAAAACAATCTCAAATCAATCTCTCTCTCATGCAATCTCGTTGTTCAACGCCAAAGACAATCCACGCACTCTCTCTCAATGTTCTTACTGGAGGTTTTGTTCGTCAAAGCTCTTTTTGCAGGTCGTGTTCATCAAAGAGGGAAGGGGTTTCGCCGGGATTTGCCGTGGAGAAGATGGGTGGTGGGAGAGCTCGTCGCCATGGGTCAACGGTGGTTTTCGACGGTGGGCTCCGAGTTCGCGACGGTTGTGTGAGACGGCGCGACGGGCTCCGAGCTCGTGGCGGTTGTGAGAGGGAGGCAGTGGGCTCCAAACTCGCAACGGCAGGCTTCGGTTCACAGCGACTGCGGGCTCCGCATTTGCAGCGGTGGGCTTCCAGATCTGTCACTTGGTTTGCTGGTTGTTTGCTTGGATTTTTGTAGGTGACCGTGATATATATTGCAAGTGATGGGACGAATAGTTAAGAGGATCAGGGATTTTCTTTTTGGTTTTTTTTTTTTTTTTTAATTCAGTTTTGAAAAAAATGGTTAGATATGTTAGGGATTGTTTTTAGTCTTTTTAAGATAAATTTGAATCATTTACCTGAAAAATGAACTGCAGTTACTAAAAAGGACTAACTCATATCTTTTTCAAGAATTTAGAGACTAACCAATAGAAAAAAAAAAAAAAAAAAAATTGGGGACCATTCAGCACCCTCATTAAAAATTGAGGGATCATTCTAACTGTTAACC
This sequence comes from Ficus hirta, assembly GCA_038430175.1. NCBI lineage: Eukaryota > Viridiplantae > Streptophyta > Magnoliopsida > Rosales > Moraceae > Ficus > Ficus hirta. Next base: position 4,992,621 of record CM076593.1, on the reverse strand, counting down.
CTAAATACTATCGGTTTTATAAACATTTGACATTTTGCACCCTAAATTACCTATTTATGGAAAAGTTGCTTATTTTTAAAGGACTTGTGGATAATTTTATCTCATATAAATATAAATAATTCAAAATAGTTTGAATGACTTGATCAACAATTTAAACAACACACGTATATACTATATGGGTTTGACTCCAAACCGACCGGTTGTAATAATAGTTTACAATTTTATGGATTTGAACTCAAGATCTCTCGTTTTGATATCATTTTAGTTTATCAATCCATTTCAAAAGTTTAAGTTGTTAGAATGTGTGCTAACAATAGTTTAATGTTTAATAAAAGAGTTAAATAGCGTAATTGCATGAATCTGAACTTAAAACCTCTTATTCTGAAATTATATTTGTTCACTAATACATCTTAAAAGCTCAAGCTATAAATGGGCCAATAATAATATTTTATTTTTAAAAAAATTGAGTTAGTAAGTCTCACATGGTATAACAATCCACTTCCAACGGACTTGTAGGGTCATTCAACTTGCTTTATACTTTCATTTTCAACAAGGGAGCAAACCTACTTTTTTTAGTAGGATAAACATTAAAATTCTTTAGGTAAATTTTACTTTTCCCTCGAACTTTTAGACTTCTGTCAAAAAAATATCTTTTAAACTTCAATTTGTAACATTCTCTCTTCTCGAATTTTGAAAATTTAGCAAATTTCCCCTTTCAGTTGAAATTTTGACGAAAAAATACATGTGTCACTCGTTAGCAGTATGAATTAAGGATATTAAATGTGAAGTATAAAGTTACCCTTATAATTAGGTTAAAATAAATAATTAACACTAAATGAGCAATTAACCCGCAGCATTATATTAAAAAATAGCTTTGCCTTATATCTGTAACACATAAGAAATGAGGGGGGGAAAAATCACTGTGCACTTGTTTTTGTCCAAAACAGTCCAACGAAATCAGTTTTTCTTTTTTCTTTTCTTTTCTTTTCATTTTTTAATCCTTCGTCTTTTTATTTTTTTTCTTTCTTGATTTTTAAGATTTTTTTTTTTTTCATTTTAGTCATTCTTTTTCATATTGGTCTATTTTTTTATATTTATTTTAATCCTTTTATATTTTTGATCTTTTGCTCGAATCACATTTTTATAATGCCTTCGTTGACACTTATTAGATTATCACATGTTTTTTTTTATATTTAAATTTCGTACTATTCAACTAATATATAAGGGCGATGTTCTTAAAGAAAGCATCAATTCAATCCGACAAAAATGGCATATTCATTACAATATTCCTTTTTTAAGACAAAAAGATATTTTTGAGATTGAATCCTCAACCCAATGATTATAGAAGAAACTTTACACAATTCCATTCTAAAGTGAAAGAGGTCTTGGACTTTGTCACTTTGCCAAAATGGGCTCCATAGCCCATTAACTCATTGGGCTCCACTTTCCTCCCAAACACCATGCAAACGCTCCAGATCCAACACCCCATTTTAAAATGAAAAAAAAAAAAGGGGAGAAAGTTGTAAAAAATAAATAAATAAATAAATATAACCATTAAAATAAACATATTTATGTTTTTTTTTTCCCCTATTTTAATACTAGTTTAGGTCTTTTTAACCATGACCATCCATATTTATCTAATTAGATATTAAAAAAATTGAGATTTCATTTGGAAGATATTTAGAAGGAAACATTTGCATAAAAGCATGGTAGAAAAACATCTAAATGATCAAAATATCCTCTGGTAACGTATATAATTTTGCCAAGTTGTAGGTGACGATATTTTTTTTTGAATAAATGATGATCATAAAAACCAGTAAATACATTAAAACATCTCAACTAGGCTGGCACATGCATAATATCTTCATCCCTTTTCCATGTCACAGAAATTTTATTAAAGAACAGAAAAATAATACACTAAAGTATGATAATATTTTGTAACATTTCATACCATTTCATACCATTTAAATGTTGATCCGCAAATGCTCGTTTGAAATGTTAGGAAGTGATTCTCTTAAATAGAGGGTGAAGTTATTATAATAACTATGTCAATTCCTCAAGATGTGGTTTTTAAGTGACAACCTATAAAATTACAAATCACCCTAAAAACTAAAATTATTATCACTAAAATAACAATCTATAGATGTAATTCTTGAGCTATTCTACAAATCACCCAAATAAAAATAAGAGAAAGAAATTAGAAAAAGAAAAAAGAAATTAAAAAAAAATCTTTGTTTTCTCTCTCTTTCTTCTCTCTAGAAATAGACAAATAATAACACCAACAATCAATAACGAATAGAAAAAAAAAAAAAAGAAAGGCCCTACGCATGTGCTTTTCTTTTCCTCCTCCTAATTCAAATTCTCATCCGCCCCCGTCCCACCAACGGCTACATTTCTCTTCTCTCTCTCTCTCTCTCTTCCCCTTCTCTCTCGCTCCTTTGTCTTCTGCTCCATTTCCAAACCCTCTCAGGCCTCAATCTCTCTCACATACCCCCTCTCTCTCTCCTCTCTCTTTCTCTCTCTAGAATTCGCAGTGCGAAGACGACAACCGCAGCGGCGATGAAGCACTTCATGCAGCCAAGAAACGCGATCTTGAGGGAGACGACGCTGGAGCCTCCGGCGTCGTCGTCGCCAAACCCTAGCGCAGCCAAACCGCGGCCGTCGCGGAAGCAGAAAGCCTCCAAGGAGAACGCTCCTCCTCCGTCGGATCCGAACTCGTTGACCCCCGCTCCGACGAAGGCCTCGCCGGCGATCTCCGCCGCCAAGTTGAAGAGCCCGCTCCCGCCGCGACCGCCGTCATCGAACCCTCTCAAGAGGAAGCTCACCATGGAGACGGTTCCCGAGAACTCCGTAATCGGAATCTGTGAATCTGGTGTACAGGTATGGAGTGACTTTCTTTCGTTTAGCTGTGGAAGGAAAAGTGAAGTTCATGTTTGGATCTGGAGAGTGAAATTAGGGTTAGATTTGAAATTGGTTGACACTAAAAGAGGGGAATTTTTTTTTCCCCCTAAGTCGCATGCGATAGATGATTTTGGAGTGAGTTTTTCTGTTTAGCTGCGGAGGGAAATGAAAATTTGAAATTTTAAGTTTCAAAAACGAAAAATCGTATTCAGTAACTCATTTCTTCAAAGCAATTTAGTCATGTTCTATTTTTGTAGCTGAAATTCAATTTTACAAATTCGTTAGGATCCAAAAAAGATATAGATGCTGTATTAGTCAATGAAACTAGTACATGCTGATGTAAATCCATGAAAAAACAGTTTATATTTACTCGAAATGCTAATCACTATCTGTTCTTCCTATCGTTAATTGGTTTTCGAAGGGAATGAAAAAAGAATTCTCACATTTTCCAATAAATAGCTTTGTGCGCAGCTGCTTTGTTTGAAACCAGTTTTGAAACTAATTGAAGTTTCATCATTGTGAATTTCCAATCATGGATTTTCTAGGTAGTGGTGCGAATGAGGCCACCACGCAAAGACAAGGATGAAGAAGAAATGATAGTTCAGAAAATTTCTAATGATTCTTTGACAATCAACGGGCAAACTTTCACTTTTGACTCGGTTGCAGACACAGCAGCATCACAGGTTTGGTCTTCGTGGCGATGTGGCTTTTTCCAGATTCTTATATGAATAGTTTTGATTAAATGATAAAGTTATTCAACTTTTTATTGCAGCTTGATATTTTCCAGCTTGTGGGAGCACCTCTCGTTGAAAATTGTATGGCAGGTTTCAACAGTTCCGTTTTTGCATATGGACAGGTATGGTGAATTTGCTTTTGTTTTGCTCTGCTTCATGATATATAACATATATAACATGTATGATAATTGATTGTTGTTAGACGGGAAGTGGAAAGACCTATACTATGTGGGGTCCAGCCAACGCATTGTTGGATGAAAACATATCTGGTGATCAACAAGGTCTAACCCCTCGAGTTTTTGAGCGTCTCTTTGCTCGGATAAATGAGGTCAGCTTATGTTGCCTTTGTATTGGTCTATGCATTGAATTTTACATCACACATCTGCTTCAAGCTCTCAGTGGAACTTCTCTCTACAGGAGCAAATCAAGAATGCAGATAGACAGCTCAAGTATCAGTGTCACTGTTCTTTTCTTGAGGTAGATTGCTTGTTACTCTACTTATTTCGGTCTGATTTGGCTAACCTTTTAATTTCTTGCATTAACTTAATATCTGATTTTTCAGATTTACAACGAACAAATTACAGATTTATTGGATCCTATTCAAAGAAATCTCCAGGTAAGAAGGATTATTTTACTTTCCTTTTTAGAATATCTTCATATAGTACGACTTACAAGGTCTTCTACCAACTTTTTTTCCCCCAGATAAGAGAAGATGTTAAATCAGGGATTTATGTTGAAAATCTCACTGAGGAGTGTGTACGGACAATGTCCGATGTAAATCAGCTTTTAATGAAGGTTTGCTTCTAAAATTCTACTTGGACAGCAACTATGGTTTGGTTTGTTAAGCTTTGAAAATTTTCTTGAATAATCCTTAAAGAAAACTTGTCTTGCGTTGCCTCTAGAAGTTTGACCTCAACCTTTTTTGAACAACCTGGTTGGCTCTCTCTACTCGAGCACCCACATGTTTATGATAATTTTCCCCCTGCTTCTAATTTCATAAATGAGTGTCTGGTTATTACATTCGGCTGCCCAAAAAAAAAAGGAAAAAGAAAAAAAAAAAAAAAAACATTGCATTCAAATAGTTGCGATTAAGATTCTTCTGTTACATTGAGAACATCTCATTGGTTACGTTTTAGTTAAGATATATGAGTGCATTTCACAACAAATTTAACTTTTTTTTCGGTTAGGATAACAAGAACAAATGAAAATGCGAGTTGCTAATGATATAAATAACTTATAAATGTGTTCAATTTCTATCTCCAAATATGTAAAATTCAAAGAAAAATGAATGTAAATAAGAAGTAGAAAAAAGTGGATAAGCACCATCAACATTATATTCGCTCCTACAAAAAAAGGAAAATAAGTAATTTGTAAGGCCCTGCATATGGAACATATTGAAGGAAACATCGAGATTATGTTCGATAAAAAGAAATGAAATTGTGAAGATATAATGCAAATATAGCTTGCAGTCTATCCTACTAATGGAGATTTTCTTTTTTCATCTAGTGCGCTTTTAGCATTTAATGACTAATCAGTTTACCTTTTTCACTCTAATTTGTCATCTTTTTCAAACACGCTTCCAAAATACTAACGTATCTCTTTTAATTGAAATTTCTTGTATAGTAAATCAGATAATGGATGACAAGCTATGTTTCACGACTAACTTGTTTACGTGCATCTCATTACATCTACCAAATGCACTTGCAGGGACTATCAAACAGGAGGACAGGTGCAACTAGCATCAATTCTGAAAGTTCCCGTTCACACACTGTTTTCACTTGTGTTCTTGAATCCCGGTGCAAGGTATAGCCACCTTCGATTGGAGCTTTTCTACTGCTATCAGTTGTTATTTTAAATATTCAATAACCCAATTTTACTTTCCTGTTTTAGCTGAAAAAACATGCTTCATACATATAACTCTTTGTCCACTTTTCTATCAAAAAACTCTTTACCCCCTTGCTAATAGCTAAAGTGGTTAACCCACTTGCATCTCCAAGTAGTTCACAGGGTTTCAAACAATAAAACAATTATACACGAACAAATATGAAAACGTTCTACACCTCACACCACGTTCTTAAAATTATATGAATTAAACACTTAAGTAACGAATAATGATAGATAAATCCTACTAATATTTTCCTATTATATACTTCATATTTGACTGATAGAGAACTTTAAGTATTTTGTCCTTTTTGTTCTTTAGAGCACAGATGGTATGAGCAGCTTCAAAACCAGCAGAATAAATCTAGTTGATTTAGCGGGGTCGGAGCGACAAAAACTAACAGGTGCAGCCGGGGAACGCTTAAAAGAAGCTGGAAATATCAATAGATCACTCTCACAGCTTGGGTACGCATCTGTCTATCTTCTTGTGTAACTAAGTTCAGCGCAAATGTGCAGGTTATTATGAACAGTTTATAATAGAAGTGATTTGAGTTATTGTTCACTTATGACATTTCTTTATCAAATTTCTTCATAGCACCGAACAAATAAGGGTCTCCAGCTTGAAAGATTGTTGCTATAAATATTAATTACTAGTTAGTCAATGCTACATGTGGATTCAGTTCATTTTACGATCTTCGAATTATTTGCCAACCTTTGGAATATCATTATTAGCATGAGACGCTGTTGCTTCAATGCATCACTTTGCAAACAGTTTAAGAGTTAAATAACAACAATCCAGTGTATGTCAATAATAATCATTTAAAAAAAAAAAAAAAAAAGAACAAACGTTGTTTTTATGTCTGTTATACAGGACAGTTAATTTTGTTAATTACAATTTCATTTAGGCTTGAATACAATCTACGAATGCCTTTATGTCTGTATATAATGCCAATGTATTTTCCTTATTAAATGAAAAATCATTTGATTCCATTATGTATCAAGAGACGGTAGTTTTAGTCATGTGCTAATTGCAGTCACTTACTGTTGCAGGAATTTGATTAACATTCTTGCTGAAATTTCCCAAACAGGAAAGCAAAGGCATGTCCCCTATAGAGATTCCAGATTGACATTTTTATTGCAGGAATCCCTTGGCGGAAATGCCAAACTAGCAATGGTCTGTGCCATATCTCCAACACAAAGGTAAAAATGCAGAACTCTTATTTCCTTACCGCATCCATTTTTGTTCTCCTCCTTGACCCTCGTGCAATGGAAATTCATCTCCTGTACATCTTGCAGTTGTAAGAGTGAGACTTTCAGTACGTTGAGATTTGCACAACGTGCTAAGGCTATCAAGAACAAGGCAGTTGTTAATGAAGTTATGGAGGATGATGTAAATCACTTGCGTGAAGTAATACGACAGCTACGGGTATACCCTGGTTTCCATTTTAAATCTGTTGTTTTTCAGCAATAAATTAAAAATCAAACATGTGGATTTGACTCTTAGTGGATAAACTCAATAGGATGAACTGCATCGAATTAAGGCGAATGGTATCAACCCAGTTGAATCTAATGGAGGTCACTCAGCAGCATGGATCCGCAGAAGTTTGCACCTATTAAGGTCTAGCCTTAATCATCCAAGGGTGTTACCTCATGTTGATGATGACGGAGATGAGGAGATGGAGATTGATGAGGAAGCTGTTGAAAATCTCTGCATTCAAGTGGAGAAGCAAGCAGCTGCAAGTGAAGATAGTGCCATCACTGATTTGAGCAAAGTAGAAAGAGATGTGTCAGATTCACAACTTGTGCACTCTGAATTAAGAAGTTCGATTGATCCTCAACACTATACATCTGGAGGAGAATGTACTAAAGAACAAGATTCCGACGACACAGATGTCAAGATGGAAGAAGGAATATCAGAACAAGATGAGGCCATGATTGTTGATTGCGATGAATCTGTCGTAGAAAACACAGATGTTTCTAATGGTAATTTGCGAAATTCTCATGATGACCCCAAGGACAATGATCAAGAAACTGGCTTCCTTGATCAGAACACCTCCGGAGTGTCTCCCGTGGACAAAAATACTGTAAGCTCTTCTTTAGATAAAATGTTAAATGAAGAACCAGAAAGCAAATCAGTAAAGGATGATCATTACTCTGTTAGTGAAGAGCCCACGCCAGTTGAAGAAAAATGCAACGAGTCCCCGAACAGGTCAATGAATTTTGCATCTTCGAGTCTTACAATAGTTCCATGCGAGGTCTCTCCAGTTCTTAAATCTCCAACTCCAAGCATTTCGCCAAAAACCAACAGCAGCAGGAAAAGTTTGAGGACTTCATCTATGCTAACTGCATCTCAAAAGAATCCAACGGATAAGATTGGGTTGATCCAAGAGGCGGTGAAAAATTCTTTTGCAAAATCCATGAAAGGAAGCTCTTTTAATGCCCTGTCTACTCAAACGAGTAAGAGCTTTCTTGCTCCAACTGAACATTTAGCAGCAAGCATCCGTCATGGTCTTGAAATTATTGATAGCCACCAACAGAGTTCAGCTTTCCGGAGGTCTGCATTTAGGTTTTCATATAAACCTGCAGAATCTAAGAATGTTTTGCCATTTTCTAAAGTTGATATTGGCATACAAACCAGTCATGACATACAACCAGAAGACTCGTTGCAATTCACCTGCAGTAGTTGCAAGAGTAAAATGCAGCTAGAGACCAAAGAGGCCAACGGCAGTTCAGACCTGCAGTTAGTACCTGCTGATGGCTTAGAGGACACTGATAAATTGAAGATTCAAGTTCCTAAAGTAAGTTCAGTGGCATCAGCTCATATTGTTGGGATTTATATTCTTGCAAAGATTTATAACATTTTTTGTTTTTCTGGTTTTAATCTTCTACACAGGCTGTGGAAAAGGTCTTGGCAGGGGCTATCAGGAGAGAAATGGCACTAGAATATTTATGTGCCAAGCATAATGCTGAGATAGTGCAGCTTAACCGTTTGGTATGTCTCTTCAACGTTGCTTACGTCCAAGCACGTTACGTATTTCACTTCGATGATATATATGATGGCTCTTTCCATACTATATTTGCAGGTCCAACAGTACAAGCATGAAAGAGAATGCAATTCCATACTTGCACAGACAAGGGAGGATAAGATTCTTCGTCTTGAAAGCCTTATGGATGGTATTTTACCCACTGAGGACTTCATGGAGGTAGAGTTTGTCTCCCTTAAACATGAGCACGAGGTATGGTTGATACAAATATTTCTTGGATATGTATATATATTTATATATATATATATATATATATATATCTCAAGCATCTAGCTTACCAATGATTTACAGCTTTTGAAGGAGAAATATGAGAATCATCCAGAAGTGTTAAGGACGAAAATTGAGTTGAAGAGAGTTCAAGATGAACTTGAAAACTTGCAGAACTTTTGTGACATGGGAGAGAGGGAAGTGCTATTGGAAGAGATACAAGACTTAAGAAGCCAACTTCAGTTCTATGTAGACTCATCATCATCATCTCGAAAGCGAAATCCGGTACTACAGTTGGCCTACTCATGTGACCCGAGTGTGGCCCCTCCTCTTAGTAAAATTTTGGAGTCAAAGCAGGAAAGCGCTGAAGACAAATTTGAACAAGAAAGAAGGCGCTGGACCGAGGCAGAAAGTAAGTGGATTTCTCTTTCCGAGGAACTGAGGATTGAACTCGAGGCTAGCAGGTCACAGGCCGAAAAGAGGGAACGGGAACTAGAAACTGAAAGGAAATGTGCAGAAGAACTTCAGGAAGCATTGCAGCTGGCTATGGAGGGCCAATCACGTATGCTGGAACAGTATGCAGATTTGGAAGAGAAGCATATGCAACTTCTCGCAAGGCATAGAAAGATACAGGAAGGAATGGAGGATGTCAAGAAAGCAGCTGCTAAAGCTGGAGTTCGGGGTGCAGAGTCCAAATTTATAAATGCCCTTGCCGCTGAAATTTCGGCATTAAAAGTGGAAAGAGAAAGAGAGAGAAGGTACCTTAGAGATGAGAACAAAGGTCTTCAGGCCCAACTGAGGGACACTGCTGAAGCTGTTCAGGCTGCGGGCGAATTACTTGTCCGGCTCAAAGAAGCGGAAGAGGCTGTTGCAACTGCCCAGGTGAGTTCAACATCACTTCTGTTTTTTTCTCTAGTAACATGTCAGTCTTCTACATTTTTCATGTTGTTGAATTTTTCCTAAACAGTTGAAATATCAGGTTTTCCTTGTAAAACTGTCTGTCTTTATTCCCCCAAAAAAAAAAAAAAAAAAAAAGAACGTGATTATTGAATTATCTCATCAAGTTTTCTAACAAAACTATTTAAGCTACACTTTTATGCTTAGTTGGCGTAACAAAAAGTGATAAAATCTTTTATAGAAAAACCATACGTTTGAATGATCGTGGTGCATGGTTTTGCTGAAATTTTTTAGTGGAGCTGATATTTAAACAAAAGTCTAATTATTTGTGATGAATGTCCTTTTATGTTTCTTAAATTTGTAATAAAAACCGTCTTAATTCTTATCTTTCTAAAGTTTCCTATGTCTTTATGAATTCGATAAACCTAAATGTTTTAGCTGAAGAATTTTGTGAGTAGCGATTTGCCTCTAACATCTGTGACCACCTTGAACATTTTATTTCATAACCACCGAAATTGTACGAATATCTCTCATTCTCTCTATATGTTTCAATTTTTCTTTTTCCCACTTCCTTGTCATCTCACGTCCACTTCCTAAGCATTTTTTAACACTCTTCTAATGATTTGCAGAAGCAAGCTTTTGAGGCAACGCAAGAAACTGAGAAAGCCTATAAGCAGATGGACAAATTGAAGAAAAAACATGAGAAGGAGATAAGCATTCTTAATGATCTTCTCACCGAGTCTCGTTTACCTAAAGAGGCAATAAGGCCTGTTTTTGATGATGATATGGCAAAATACGAGGCAGCGGAGCCCTGTGATGATGCAAGTGATCAGAAATGGAGAGAGGAATTTGAACCGTTCTATAACGGTGAAGATGGTGAGTTACCAAAACTTGCGGAGCCCTCTTCATGGTTCTCCGGTTACGATCGATGCAACATATAAGGAAATGTAGAGGAAAAAAAAAAAGTGTATGCTAAACTACTAGTTTATGTCAAATAGCTTGTTGGTAAACTAATAGTCGTAGGTTTTGCCAGTCAATCTGGTCTGTTATACTATTACCGTTTCCGTAGTTCTTTCGATGTATTTTGTACTAAAATTCATATTCTTTCACTAGAATTGATTTAATGGTTGTGTATTCTTTTGTACCATTGGAACTTCTCCTGCCCTCTAGCTTCAATCGCATACTCATTTGTAAAATTCCCTCTACTTTTAATTTAGAAATATCAAAATGTGAATGGAAGGAAAATTATCAAAATAGGACATGAGAGTTAGAACGAAATGGACATTGGATATGGTGGACCCCCACGCATTGTTGCGGAGACAATGAACTCTTGGGATGATCTTAAGAAGAAGAAGAGAAAAAGAAACAAATATTTTTTGAAGGAGAAAGGGGCAATTAATAATTAATGTCTTGAAGCTTAGATTCATTTATTTGTTTGGTTTGAGTGTCCAGAAGATAGGGGGCAATCTTCAAGTGGATCAGAGATGTGTGTCCATAGCTATGTGTTGAATGGGAGGCAAAAGCAAACAGTCCACAAGTTTAGTTTTCTATAATATATATATATATATATATATATAATTTTTTTTTTTCCTTCACTTGGCAGACTCCTGATAGAGTTGGGAGTCTTATCTTTTGTTGAAGACCATAACACAAGAAGCTTGTGGGATTGTCTTCTCTGACATGAATCTATCCCTACCAGTGGACCATTCCAATTTCAGGGGCACTTTACTGTGTCTTGGGATAGAAGGAAACAGGTAGGCCTCTCAACCCCAACCATTCATGGCCCAATTGGAAAAAGAAATCTATATGAAAATTATATAAAATATATATATATATATATATATATTCAATCAATTTCATTTCTGGTCCATGAATTATAGGTTCAATCCCATTTCAGTCTCAGAACTTTAAAACGCCTCAGAACCAGTTCTCAAACTATCAATCTTGTTCCATGATAATCCTTCCCTCTAGAACACTAGTGTTCTAACATTAAAATGACAGAATTAACATTGAATTAAAATGCACTTCATGTGGTAATTACCGACCAAATTTTAGTAGTGTTTGGAGCATAGAACTGTCCTGAGATAAATTAATTATTCGAGAACTAGTTTCAGGACATTTTAAAGTTTAGGAACTAAAATGGAATTAAACATATGATTTAGGGACCAAAAATGAAATTAAACCTACCGTATTTTATAGAATTGCTTTTTTTTTTTGGGGTTGTTTTTTTAAGAATATATAAGAAGCAAGGAAGCCATCAGAATTTAAAGGCAAATTGGTTTGAAATTGACATCTAAGATTTTTGAAGCCATTAGATTGGAAGAAGGAAGAAAAAAAATTGAAAACAGAGGCTCTCATTCAAACGTGGCCCACAAGGGGGGAAACAAAGTGTGGGTTGGAATAAAATCGAGTCTAAATCTAACTAGTTTGTTTTCTTCAGTTGGTCATTTCTTTTTCCATTTTCTGGACCATCTTTTCTGTTTCTAAGATTATCCCAAATTTCTTTACATACCCTAACAAGCTTCTAACCTCTTAAATTCACATTTGATAAGTAGGTAATTGTCTTATCAAATGTATTTTAAGATTTTGGGTGAGTAATGGTCTTGTTTATTTTTGGTATAATTTATCTCACATGCTCTCTTAGTTTATCTTATCATGAAAACTAAATTTATGATAGGGAGAAATTATAAAAGCTCAAGTAATTAGGATGAGATTTGTATTGATCCACGTGCCACATGCACCAAGTCTTTTCAAATTGGTTAACCAAAAATCTTCCTTTGAAAAGAGAGAGAGAGAGAGGTTTGATAGTTTTTTTGCTAATCTAGAAAAATGATCAATGGTATCTTTACGCTCCCGGACCAGTACCATTATGGGAATATACTAGTTTCGCAGGTAGAATAGAAGAATGATATGTCCATGCTTTCTCGCCTAACATCAAGATAGTCCAAAGTCACTACTAAGGTCCAGTCCAACTTAATAGGCTGTTAGAGAGACATAATTACCGTCTCATAATAGATAATTAGATTCGATTATTAGATGTTAGGCAAGAGAGTCCCAGTAAAAGGTAAACTCTCTAGACCCTTTAATTGTTGAGACAACAACACAAGTTTACTTTCTCTTCACTCAAAGATTGCATGTAAAAAGCTAGTACTTTACTTTACCTTGGTGGTAAAACAAAATGATAATCCAACAAATTGTATCATATCATATTATCATCACACCACAACATAAAAAGTCCACATACCAACCGAAGTAAAAGCAAAATGCTTCTTTGAATTGAAAGAAAAAGACATAAAGGGAGAGTGTGGTGTTATAGGTGGACCTTTGATAGAAAATTTGACAGCCTGGTAAAATGGACCCTCCCCCAATGATAATCGACTACCACCCCACAAATGCAAAACACATTCCATCGAACTTTCTTAGTCACACTCCCTATTTGCAGGCCCATATATATATATATATATATATATATGTATGTATGTATGTATGTATGTATGTATAAACTTTTGGTCCTCAACTTAATTTCATTACAAGTATTGTAGACACCTAGTTCTTTTAGTTTATTTTTATTTTTTTTACCATGCAATAATGTCCTAATCTTGGTGAAAGTTAAATTTGGTCCCTTTCTTTCTTTGTAATCAATAATGATCAGAGGCTTTATTGTTAGTCAACCAAATCTATTAGTGCTTTGCTTTATCAAATTAACTATTCCAAAAAAGAATTGACTTTATAAAAAAAATTTTGACAGAGAATTCAAGTTGGTACATTTAGGTTGGACATAGAAATATATATTGGTAAAATTAAGTTGATATGAGTAAAATTGAAAAAACGGGACGTCTAAATTTAGCAAAGAATGTTTTGAATTGTTCCTGCTTATGTTAAAAGTGATGCAGTGAACTTAATGCAATCAAAATGAAGAAATTCTGGTAGAGATTGGTTCGATCATTTTCCATTGAAGATGTGAAAATCTTGTTATCAAATTATTTAATTTTAATTTTTTTAAATTTAAGAACTCTGCATCTTATGAGATATGAAATTACTGCTAACTTATATATGTAACCATTTATTATCAAATTTTCAACTAGCATATGCTCTTGCAATTTACAAGCCATGGTTATTTGGTTGGAGGACATTTTTTGGTCTTTTTTAACATTACTAATCCTAAATTCTCTGTGTTAATCAAAACCTCGAAAGATGATACAAGTTGAATGATTATCTTCTTTATTTATCCACCATTTTTTTCCTAATTGATTAATCTAGAAAGTTATCCAAATTAATCAATCAATTCTGGTATATTTAATTTTTATTTATTTTTCAACTATGGATGAAATATATACATATAATTATATATATATATATATATATGTATCTAGATTGGTTTTGAACGTTGAAAGTAATGCCAATTCTTACTAGGAGAGAGTAAGAGCAATGAAAGAATGATGCCTTATCAGCCATGTTTATTTGTCTACAATAAGTGATGAGATAATCGGTTAATTGAATTATTTGCTTGAATGTCATTGTCCATGTGATACTCAAGATCCATAGAAAGTACCTAACAGCAATTTGGCATAAATTAAAGGATATTAAAGAAAACTGTTATCTTATTGGGTTGCTTTAGAATTATATCATCTGGATTACATTATAAAGTACTAAAATCTTTGCATTTGACCTTTAATCAAATACAAGATCTCCAAAAAAAAAAAAAAAAAGATTATATATCCCGTTAGGTAGCCTACTGTCACATGTCATTTATATCATATAAATATATATATATATATATAAAAGGACAGAGTCACCCATGATTGAGTGAGGGCTTCTGACCACAATGAATTTTTCTTTTTTTCCAATTTTTATTTTAAAAACCATACATTTTTCTTATTCTGTCTCCACTAAAAATTGATTATCCCAAATATTTTTTTTTAAATACTTTATCTTTTAATATATGCTTTCATGAAATAATAAACTGACTCTATCGCTGTGAATGAAAATACATGTATAAAGCTGTTGATCATGAATTACGAGAAAACGAGGAGTTTATCATTAATTCATGCATGGGACATAGACCATGCAGCTCAAATTTCTACTACCGATCATTCTGATAGAACAGTATGTATGTTTCTATCTTTACCAGAAAGAAAAAGAAAAAGGAAAAAAAAAAAAAAAGAAAGTCTGACATCCAATATTAACACGTGTGAATTTTTATTCAAATTTCGTTATAAATGACAAAGGAAAAAGATGCACACAATTCAATTCCTAGAGATTTTATGGTTGGAAATATACCTAGTGGTAGAAAATGGTCTTGTGTAAGTTCATGTCTCAATTCATAAACATTCAAAAAGATCTACATATCCAAGAACTTTTACATAATATCGTAAGAACTTGACAACTCAGAAAATTAGTGTCTATTTCGCATAATTTTTTACTTTAATTTTTAATTAGAAGTAGAAGAGAAATAAAAAAAAATATGGTATTTCAATAAGTATTTAGAATAATTTTTTTTGGGAAAAATACTTGAATAACATAAATTTAAAAACCATTAACACTGGACTAATATGACACAAAATTAAATTAAAATTAACTAAAATGTGTGTCTTGTTGGGCAAGAATGTGGATTTCATGTCATGTTGTTTAATAAATGGAAAAAATGTTATTATTTAGATAATTTAACGAACTTAGTGGGTCAAAATGATTTTTAAATTTTCTAATAAGCAATAAATATGTTAGGATTAAATTTATAATGCCTTATTGGAATTTTAAGACTAGATTCAAATTTGAAAGTCTATTCAGAAGAGGTTTTTTTTTTTTAAATTAATTTTATAACTTTAACTGAAAGCTCTGTTAGAGAGCCGAAACTCTTCTTATAGCACTTCCAAAATGAACTTTTAAACCCAAAAAGCCTTGTAAACATGTCCTTACTATCATAAATTTTATCTCTAAAATTTATATTTTTCTCATTTTGTCATCGCTAAAAATTGATTATTCCTGTATAAATCTCCTTAAAAATTTTATCTTTTAGTGCACATTCTTATTAATATAATAAATTGGCTCCACCGCTTGTAAGATTTATTTATTTATTTCTTTTTTTTTTTTCTCATGGCCTGCTAAAGAAATTTCCCATAACGATAGATAACTCAAAAGAAAATGTTTCCTATCCACGTTGGATAAAATGTCTTTGTAACACGGCACATGGCAACTGAAATTGACTGAACTTTAAAAGGAAGAGAAATTGATCAAGAATCCTCTTTTTTATGTAGTGAAAGAGTTGTTCTGAATCACCTCAATCAATTCAATTCCTTTGCTATTCTTTGGGGCAACGTGGGCATGTCACATTTCTCTATATGTTAGTACAATGCTAAGATGATGCAAACATTTGTGTTGAATTTGAAAAGTAAATACCATGTGAAAAAAATCAAACACACGTTTCTGTCAAAAATTAATGTATTTTTTTTAATCTAATATAATTTGACAGTTTAAAATTATACGTGATTAAATAGAGTATATATATTTTCATATCATATTATAAAGTTCTTTAAATTAAAGAATGGAAAGCAAGGTAGGTACTTTAATTGGATTTGGTATACGATTTCCCATTGACGTAACTGAACTCTAACCTGGTTGTACAACTTTAACCACCTTTTTTAATAAGAAAGGACTGCCAGACTATTTTCTGTTGAGTTTCCACTTCTTCTTTTTTTTTCTTTTTTTCATTTTTTCATTTTTCCTACTTGAAAGGTCCAAACTTTGGCAAAAATGAAAAAGAGATTCATGGAACCAAACTCATTTAATGCTTTTTATTAGAAAAGAAAAAAAGGAGCATGGGAAGTTCACTCGAGACTTAAAAACAAAAAGCATAGAAAGAATAAATTAATTCTATCACTGCCATATGCAGCTTTATAATTAAGCAAGTCCCGATTTAATTTCTTTATTATTTTTTTCTTTTGTATTGAAATAAATATGCAGCCTAGAAGGAAAATCCTTCTAACTGCCTTTCAGTTTGTTTTACATGTTTATGAGATAGATATACAGGAAAACCAACATAATATTCTACATTTTATAAATACCATTTGATTTACATATAATTTTTTATTTTTAATCTCGTAACATGAATATTTAAACAATTGGTACAAAAAATAAGTATTATTAAAAAAATATTATATTAAAATTAGCCAGTTATTACAATAGTGCATAAAAAAAATTACAAGTGTTGTATGAAAAGATATGGCACGGGAGCTCCCTGTGTGTATGTATATATGCATATATTTTGAATGGACAGATTCAGTGGAAGAAAAGGGGCATGGTGCAGATTACTCTTTTAGTGGTGTTTGGAAATTTGGATTTTTTTTTTTTATATATTTTTAGGAAATGGAAATTTGGATTTTGCTGACATTCTTTCATGGAAACTTTTTCATTCTCTCTTTACAAAGGGGTATCAAATCTACATCTGAACTCCACAAAACTTTTATATTCTTCCACTTATCCATATATTTCTTTTTTCTTTTTCTTTCCAACAAATCTGTCTCAACTGGCTGGCAATGTAAAAGCACTTCGATTCCTCAGCCAAGTCAGAAGAACTTATTAACTTCTGCCAACCTGGGTCTTTGATGCTCTTTTCAAATTCTATATCAAAATTCCCATTTTCCAACTTGCAAAAAGGGCAGGGGGGAAAAAAAAAAATCCTCCGTATTCTGTGTTTCTTAATGTGAACTCTGATCGAAATCATGTCAAATATATATATATATATATATATCAAAATTGATAAAATTTGAGATAACTTGTAAAATATGTTTTAACATCCAATTATAAAATTATCTTTAAAAAAAAAAAGATAAATTCTGCAGTAGGACATCAAAATCTACCCTATAGATAATAGAACTTTGTTTTTAGATGATGGGAACTCAGATATGTATCAAAACCTATAAACTTTACATACTGGTTTATTTTGAATATGATTTTGATTATATTTAATATTTAAAATAAGTAGACTATCGATAGAGTATCTTGACACAAAAAAACCTGATGAAAAGAGAAGGAAAAAAAAAATTTGCTGAGATTTTCTTGCACAGTACAATTTCTTTGGATTCCAGCTCAAAAACATTAAACAAAAGAAGTAGAAGAAGAAAAAATTTCTCGCTCTTTTTTTTCTTTATTCTATCCTTTTTTGTTTTAATTTTTTTTTTTTATTTCCCTTTTTGGTAGAACACAAATCATTCTTAATCATCAATTGGACTTAAGAGACCAATTGTCCCCACTTAACAGCTGGTTTCCAGTACATATATATGTATATATATTACATGTGTATCTGTTAAACCACAAGTTACGCGATTTAACGAAAGATAATATATCACTCTTTTTGTGGGCCCCACACTCTCAAAATTTTTTCCAGCTAAACTTGATAGCAACTTCAACCATGTCCTTTTCATTTTACTATTTATCAACACCATTTTTGGTTGCCAAGAAAATCAAAAAGAAAAAGAGACAAGGACATTCATCAACCATTGGAGCTCCAAAAGGTTGTTTTTTGCAAATTGCTTTTTTCATCTCTTTTCTTCCACTTTCCCGGCAAACAATCAAAAGTTAAAGAGCATATAAATCATCTCATGAAATATTAATTATAAACATCAAGGAGTCTCAATGAATTTCATCAGTGATAGTATTTAAAATAGTAAGTTCATACACAAAAGTTGGATCAAAAGTATACAAGAAAAAATTCCCTTCTTCTATCCAACTCTCCAACATTCTCTTTGTTAACATCTTAAATGTGAGAGTTTTACAGAACCTCTCTGGACATTTGTTTGCAAATTAGTCCTAAGATGTTATAATGTGGAATTCTCTAAAGAATCCGTTAAAGAATGAATCGCCAATCGATTTTTTTTTTGTTTCGAATAATGGACAATAAAAATGAAAGAAGAGAAACAGTTCTTCTTTCTCCAAGCTAATAATAATCAAGAGATTCACTCAAACTGGAATTTGATCTGTATGTACATAGGCCATTTGGATCCAGTGGAGGTCACGAATGAAACCCGAGAGAGTTAATGAGGCAATTATTGTAGCTCAATTTTCATTTGAGATGAAGCCATTGAGCCTGCACATGACAAAACTCTGGATTAGACATCCAAATTCCGAATCCACTAGATGAAAAAACGGCTAAAACACCGGATTTCGTAAAATTTTTTGTCTACCTTGGAAGTTTTGCTGCTGAATCTGACTAAAACCCATCTGAACCAAGCTTTGGAGATCGTCCTCAAAGAATGTAGGAACCTGGAAATCGAAATTTTGGAACCCTCTTAGAATGCGCAAAGGGAATACTAATTTGAACACTAATTTTCGGAGAATTTTGTTGTAGGGCATAAAAAACCATAAGATCATATTAGATTAAAAAAAGTTTGAAAATGCGACATAAGTTGATAAAGATCTGACGGTAAAAAACTAGAATTCTCGACCAAGTTTGTTTTTTGTTTTTTTGTTTTTATTTTTCTTCCCGTTACCTGTGGGCCAGATTCGGCAAATCCGTCCATGGCAGGCAATTGAATGCTTGGAGTTCTATGCAGTGTTTGAGCACTTAAAGGATTTACGGGGAATTGGGTCTCTGCAGCAGAAGAAATGGTATTATGCGAAGGTGGCATTTGCTGGGGCTGATGATACCCGAACGGGAATGCAGGCATCGACGAAGAATCTAACGGGTAAAGGGCATGTGTCAAAGATCCACGAGGTTGAAAGATCTGCGGTATAAATGACAATTAAGTCAGTCAGTGCCAAACTCTGAGGAATCCCACAAACAAAAAGTTGTTGAAAAGACGGGAAACTTACATCCTTAGATAGAAGAGACTCCATGTTGAAATCCATCCTCGGATTGACAGTTGCCAACTTCATTGAAAGAAACTACGAAGAGAGAATTCCAATCAACACAAATTTAGCAAAGAAAATTAGGTGACTGAAACGACAAGAAAACGAATCATCGACTTTTTAATGCTTACGAATCTTTACCTCGACCTGGCGCTGCAATGACTGCACGTAGTTTATGATCTCATCTAGCATAACCGCTTTTCCAGTAACCTGAAACTCAAATCCGAAGCAAAATTCAGATACCGTTTTCAGATCATACTAATTCAACAATTTTAAGCCCGAAAATTGCACATTTTTTAAGCACCTTGTTGCAACCAGGGACGAGATCCTGCAAAAACTTCATCCTCTCGCTAATTTTCTCTCTTCTAACCTGCCAAAACAACAACAAAGATAAGACTGACATGTAAACGGAAACCGGACAAATTCGTACTCATTTCAAAAGAATGAAGCTAAATTTAGCAAATCCGTACTCTTTCAGCGAGACTATGGCTATCGGTAGCTTGTCCCCTTCTAGCTCTGACATGGATGTAGTCCTTTGGAGGCTCTGGAGACTTTGAATTCTCCTTTGTTTGCTTCTGGTTTCCCTCTCCGGATTCTGCCTTTGCCTTTCCACCATTGTCCTTCTCATTCCCGGATGAAGAAGCTCCATCTTTCTTGCTTCTTTTCGCACTCGATTCATCATTCCCGGCTGCAGCCTGGAAAACAAAAAATTCACTCATTCATTAGCCCGCTAACCAAATTTCTCCACACAATTCACTTAGTTAGATCCTCCATCAGATTTCGACCTCTATCAAAACCAGGAAACTACCAAAAACCATTTAGTTTCACAATTTGACAAGAGAATTTCAGTGGGAGAATTGTTCTTATTACCTTGGCATCTTTAACAGATGAAGGGGTGGTTTCTTTGGCTTTTCCTCTGGAAATGGTCTTTCTTTTCTTGGCATTTGCATCATTCTCAACCTTACCACCCAATTCCCCACTTGGGATCTGATCAGACACCGAAGATCCCTCCCTCGAGTCGGCCAATTCGCCGTTCTCCGGCGTCGAAGGCCTCGAAACCCGATTCCCCTTCTTCTCCGAATTCGGCGCCGCCGATCCGCCAACTCTAGCTCCCGGACCACTGCTCAAACCTCTAGAGGCCCTCCCTGGATCAATTCTTGGCATTGATCTGTACCCGAATTCGGCCTCATTCAACCCGAACTGCCCGTTTAGCCCGTTCACAAAGGAGGAAAACTTCGCAGCCCGCTCCGCAAACCCGGGATCGCCTGAAAAAGGCACCAGGCTCGGCGGGCTCTGGAAATAGCTCCCGGGGACGTTCAGCTTCGAGGGGTTGAGCTTCGGAGGGGAATTCAATGGCGTACCGTAGCAGGAAGTGTTTGTGCTGTTGTTGGTGGTTGTGTTGTAAGACTGCGGCGAAGGCGAAATCTCGCTGGAGTTAATGCCGTTGTTGTTGTTGTTTCTGCTGCAAATGTTTCCCAGCCTCCCAATCAGCTCCCTGATCATGGCGCCATCGCCGTCGCCGGCGCCGACACCGGCGCAGGAATTGGTGGCCGCTGGGGACGAGACGATGGAGCTGAGGGCGGACTCAAATGGGTCGGAGACTTGGTGGTGATCCATGGAGGAATTGTCCCAGTTCTGGGGCTTGAAGAAGCAGTCCTGAATTGGGTCTGAAGAAGATGAAGTTGGGTTCAGGTTTAGCTCGTTTGATTCGATTTCAATACAGTATTTGAAGGCTTCCATTTTTGTTTCTTGGTTTTTCCCTCTGGTTAAATTCCTTTCTCCAGTTTCAGACTTCAAATGAGATTTTCTTTTTCGTATGTTTGGTTCAGTGAGAATCAAGAAAGGGAAGATGGGAAGGAAAATGGAATGAAATGATGGGTTTTTACTAGAGGTGGAAATGGTGCTTGAGATTCACTCAAAATGGGGTTTTATGAAAAGAGCAGGAGAGAGAAATTGAAAGAGTGAAGTGTGTGAGGAGAGAGAAAAGAAAAGGAAAAGTAGACAGAGAGAGAGACAGAGAGAGATGAGAGGAAAGTGGACGAAGCAGAAGAAAGATAAAGAAAACGAAATGTCTGTTTGACCTTTATATAATATGATGATTAAAATTAATTTATTTTGTTTAATAAATAAATCGCACAAAATAAATATAATATAACATAATTTTCATTTTTTTTTTCTTTGAATGGAATTGGATCACGGAAAAAAAAAAAAAAAAAGGCTTTTGCAAAATAACTCCGTAATAGACGGATTGCAGTCTCCTCTGTTTTATTTTATTTATCTTTTTTTTTTTTTTTGAAAATATTGTACTAAAGTCTCTGTTTTCTCCCTCAACTCTCAGCCATCAATTTTTCCAAAGAGGAAGAAAGAGGAGAAGAAAAGTTGTACACTTTTTTTTTCTTTTTTTTTTTTTCTGAGTTCTTCGTTTGCTGGTTCTTGCTTTGTTTGGAAGTTGGGTTGAGTTATGAATGGGGATTATTGGCTTTTTTCTTCTTTTATTATTATTATTTTTCTGATTTTTCTAATGCCAGAGACTGTGTTTGTTGTCATATTATAGTTTCTCTCTCTGTTTTTAAGGTGTGGGGCTAATTACCAATGATTAATGCACAGAGGAAGAGAGAGCATGGGACATATTTATTTAATATTTACTGTTTTAAGTTTTAATTTTACTTGTCAGTGTTTCAGCAAAGAAAAAAATTTACTTGTCAGTGACCGGGAGAGACAGATAGAAAAAAAAAATGGTCGAATTTTTGTTATTCTAGTTAGGTTTTTTTTTTATTATTATTTTTTTTTTTTAAATGATAGTCTGTCACTGATGTATTAGAGTTTATCATTGATAGATCTATCATTTCTAATTTAGTCCTTTTTTTTTTATGATGGTCTGTAATGTATTAGAATTTCTCATTGATAAATTAGTTACTTATATTAATTACTGAATGATAACGATCTATTTACTATTCATCATTAAATATGTCAATGTTGAATCAGTAAATAGTTTATTACTGATGGATTTTTTTTTTTAAGCAAAACAAACAATTATTTTTTCTAAATGAAAAAATTGATACATTTATAATAAGGAGCTTTTGTAATAGGATCTCTTATTTACACTATTAAAAAAAATTCTTTTAATCATTAGATTAATGTTTAAACAAATTAATATCTAAGTGTACACATTAAAAACTTATAATATATAATATATAATTGCTCGAGTTATAAATTAAATTGATAAAAAATTTATCTAAAAACTAAAACAGTAATTTATATTGATAAAGCAAAATTAGATGTCCTACCTTAAAAACTCTCTTATTAAAAGTGACTTAAAAAATGTTATTTTCCTATAAATCCCTTTATGTATTCCTCCCTGAGTTGGTAGGACTTTTGGATCGTTGGGACTTTTTTTTTTTTTTTTGGGTGTGGATCAGTGGGTGAATGCGACAGATCGAAAATAATTATAAACTCATTTTGGCCGCTTGTCTTTGTTTTTCTTGTTATGTTTTCTCATGGTCACATATTATTTTGTTTCTCATTATACCTTTATTTTATTTTTAATTCGATCCACTACTAGAGTACTTTATGGGTCTTGGGTACTGGCAGTTAATATTATTTTGTGCAAAAGTAACATTAAGCCTATGTTTAGTGAATGAGTTTAACTCAAACTTAACTCAAATTTTTCATCTCAATTTTTTTCTTTTTCTTAAAAGTCAACAAAATTTATAACTATTTTTTAAAAAGTCAACTCAACTCAAACTTAAAAATTTCATCGCATCTTAAACTCAACCCAAACACCAAATGCATCCTAAGACTGCAATTTGTTTACCAAGTTTGAGTATATGATAATAGTCGAGTTCTCACTTTTAGTCAGTGATGAGATAGAAGAAAAATATGTAGGTATATCTTTTTGGAGGAAAAAAAATACATAACAAATTAATGATAATTATATGTACAATTTTTACATATCGTGTTCTAATGAATTCAACTCATATGTCATTTTATTTGCGTTCAATATTGTATCTCTCCAATAAATTCATCTAATACATTTAACTAACATAATCTTAATTTTATATATGTGATATAACATTTTACTTAAACTGGTATTTTTTTTAATTGACGTTTTATGATATTATTGGAACGAAATAAAGGAGACATGAATAAAAAAAGCACGTGAGTCAAATGCATGTGTCAATAATCTATCTAAACCCTAGTCATAGTAATTAAGAACATAGAATTGCAAACTATAAAACTTTCTTAGGGAAAATAGATGAGTGTGGCAGAGAAGGATGTTGCATACAATGTATTTATATAGTTAAAAGTCACTAGAATTAGGGTTGAGGACGAAATGTTTTCAACGAAATATTATAAATTCATAAATATTTATTCATGTATTTGTGCATGAACGAGATTCCAATAGTTATATATATTTTTTTAGTAATCATCGGTGATAACCATTCAAATTATAAAGATAAATACATATCTCATTAGTTATAATATATAACTTGTTTTACCACCTTATCCTTCTATAATTGGAATCACCCTGCAAAAAGACATGTTCAAAAAATAAAAGAAATTATAAGCATGTATCGGGTGGAGTCGGGATTGGGGTGTTGCCTCCTGCCTTCGCCCTCATCAATAGTCCCCAACTCCGGTGGCTGAGACCAAAAATAAAAATAAAAATAAAAATAATAAATAAATAAATAAATAAAATCAATGGCCACCATGAAAGAAATTGGAGATAATGTTTGATGAATTAGGGACGTAGTTATTTATTTTAATTATTGAATAATGTACAATTATTATTTTTATTGTAAAAAAGTGGTAAAAATGACATATTTTAACTTTTGAGTGGAGAAATAAACATATATTTACATGTATTTTTGTAAAATGTGGTAAAACTAAAATTTTTTAATTAAAGGATAAAATCAAAAAATTATAAACTTTAGTGAAAGCAAGTGATTTTTGAGACTATATTAAATTCAGCAATTTTTGTTTACCAATTATATGTTATTCCTATTGAAAAAAATATATAACTAGATAAATCATATAAAAAAAATAACTAAAAAAATATCAATAGTTTATTTCGTGAGAATCCCACATCGAGTAGTAAGAATTAATATTTTTCCCCCCTTTACACATGTTTTAAGTTGTCAACTGATGCAGATGGTGAAGTTTCTCAAAGTTACAAAGCAATAAAGTGAAAAAATTCAAATTCTGCAAATCTTCTAATATTTGAAAGCTTATTTTAATGAGTAAAACTAGAGGAAACCTCTGGTATCTTACACTGGCCTACATGATTTATCATTTGATAAGAGGTGAAAGTCATCTTACTAGATAAAAAAACAAAAAAATTTTACTCTTTTTCATATACATAATGTGGTGATTTACACTTCTGGTACTCCTTAGCTTTATTATATTTTAATATATTGTTTTCTCCCTAATCCCTCTCATTATTGAAGGAAAAACCGAGGTTTATATATATATATATATATATATATATATATTGTTATAGATCCACAAAAAGTGAAAATATATTTCGTTCCCCATCCGAGTCTCCTCCTATAATCCCTTTTTGGTCAGAACGGATCCTATTATTCCCCTCTCTTTCTTTTATTTTTATTTATTTTATTTTTGAAAAAAAAAAAAAAAGTCTTGTAGCTGAAAGTGGGCCGAAAAGAAGGCCCAAATATTCAAACCCAATATCCTTGACTGGAAGTTCAGTTGTGGGGTCCACTTTGAACTTTTTTAAATAATTTGTACCCAAAAAAAAAAAAAAACCCCTCAAGAAAACAAATATATCAATAACATTTAATATAATTTAATAATTAGAATATTTAATATTTTGCGTTTAAAAGAGCTACCAAAAGTGCAGTCATTTGATTTGTGAGTAGGTGCTTAGTTTAAATGGTGCAATTCAAAAAGATGGTATAATTTTGAGGTGGGTGGATGAGTCTTTTACCTAATATAGTGGCTCTAGTGCATTGGCAATTTAAAGCAAACCTAAAAATATCAAAGGATTATCCCTAAAAAAATATTAAAGCATTAATAATTTTTTATTAGGACAATAAAAGAAAGTTAAATTTAGTCAAATACACTGTGGTAATTTTGCGAGGTTTTAGCTCAATATTAATTCCCTTTTTCTTTAATTTTTTATTTAGATATTGTAAATGTGTTATTTACTCAACAAATTTTTCATTTACTTAGTACATTTGTTATTTACGAAATATTTTATAACCATGCTATTTACTTTAACAATTTTCGTAAAAATACTGTTTACTGTAATTTCAGGGGGTGTTTGGTGCTTGAGTTGAGTTGAAATTTTTAAGTTTGAATAGTAATTTTTGTTGACTTTTTAGAAAAGATAAAAAACTTTTTCAGAAAAGACAAAAAACTTTTTCAGAAAAAAATAAAAATTTAAGTTTAAACTTGAAGTTTAAACTCAAATGCCAAACTCCCCCTCACAAAATGCATCATTGCTCATGCAAAACGACACCGTTTAACCATTTCATATCTAGATTTGATTATTGTCGTTTTGTATAGAAATGAATAAAATAAAACTATGTCTCCTTATTATCATATCACCATTAATATTTTTATATACTTTCAATAAACAACATTTCATGCGAATCACATTATGACACTATCGTTGCAGGTATAGTCTAACTATAATTTTACATTTCACTTCACTGTAATAATGTAGTGTTTGAATCATCCACTCCAAGTTAAAAATAAAAATAAAAATAAAAATAAAAATAAAAATCACATGCCACTAGATAAGTTGTAAAACAAGTTGTGAACTTGAATTCTAACTACTCGCCCATGAAGAGAGAAAAATACCTTGATGAATACTAAACGTAAGCTTTTATAACCACGCCTTGAATAAGTATGACTCATTCTAATGAGTTCTTGTCTTCATGGTAATAAATCAAGTTGTGGGAAGAGGGGGGGAAAAAGGGTTTTTTTTTTTTTTTTAATGGGATAAGATTACAGGTTGTAAGCCGGGAAAAAAAATAGAAACAATGGTCTTTTAACAGTTTAAGTTAATTAGAATCTTTTACCACAATTTGTAGGATGTGCATATATTATTCACTTTAAAATAGTACGAATTTACCCCAAAAAAAATTTTAGAATAGTACAACCGGCCATCCAAACTAGTTCAATAACATCATCATCATCATATATATATATATAGTTATAAACTTAATTATAAGAATAATTTAGCAATAATTTCAGAACTAACTCTATTATAAAGTATAGAGTTTGAATTTTCCTACCTTCAAGTTCAAAAAATATATATATCTCCTTATAAATTGAATTGTATTGGATATTATACTTTGAAATCTAACTAAAATCATGAGTTCTTTAATGCTATCTATTACATATCATCTATGAAAAATAAAATATGTCATTATTGATCATGCATAAGATGTTTTCTACAATTAATATACTTTCTTTCGTTTTGAAATAATATACATATACATATACATATACACACACACACACACACACACACACACACATATATATATATATATATATATATA
Organism: Ficus hirta; assembly: GCA_038430175.1. Lineage (NCBI taxonomy): Eukaryota > Viridiplantae > Streptophyta > Magnoliopsida > Rosales > Moraceae > Ficus > Ficus hirta. Next base: position 4,965,582 of record CM076593.1, on the reverse strand, counting down.
TATAAAGAAGAAAAAGAGGGCTAGTTCTAATTTCACGAGACCGAATCCCTCGAAGCCGCAAGTTGATTTCTATGGCGTACTTATATGCTGTCAACTATGGTGTATCATTGTAGGATCGAATTTTTATAATAACAACAACAATAATAACAATAATAATTTATTCCTCTTATTATTGTTGTTATTATAGATTGATGCATAAGGTTAGGTATTGTGGTTTTCAAAATTGTAAGTAATTTGTTCAATCCAAGTAAGTTTAAAAAATAAAATAAAATAGTCAAAGGCATAAATTTGTGTACTTACGTATGTCCTGACTATTATTATCGTCGTTATCGTTGTCGTCATCGTCAGAGGTGATTTTACGGAAATTAGAGTTCCTTTGTAGGCAGACAAAGCAACCATAGAGGGGGAGCTGGGACACCAAGCCAGAGTTTTACTTGACTTGGACCTTGTTAAGCCGTTGTAGAGATACAGACACTTGTGCTTCTTATTTTGCCCTAACTCCTCTTAATGAGACGAATGTATTACCTTGTGCTTCTTGGGCGGATATGGCTAAATTAGAACAAAAATTTATGGTAGTTAAAAACAAGTAAAAAGTCACAATTTAGTCTGAGAATGATGAAGCCGGAGCTTTTTGTGAAAATGAAGTTGAATGAATAAAGTGTGGAAAGATTATCACGATTTATCAGAAGAATCCGATTTCTTAAAATGAGCAGAACGTTTCTGCTTTAGCTAACAAAGAAGTCAAAATTTTTCTTTCCAATTCTTGGGCTGATATGAATCTCAAGAATGCCAATCTTAAGAATGCTAGTTCAGGAGGAAAACTTGGTAATTATGTAATTGTTTAGAAAGAAATAGAGATAGTGGTTCCTGGGTCTTTGGATAAATTGGTGAAGGTTAATAATTTGAAAAAAGATATATATGACGATTGATCTTGAAAAGAAAAATATCTATACTCTTCGTATTCGAAGGAGGAGGGGTTTCAAACTGTATAAATGAATTCAAATTCCATCTTCATGGTTTTCTTGTTTGCCTTTGTCTGTAGGGTTGCTTTTTGATGTGTTTTTTTTTTTTTTTTGATTGTTTTGTTAGCTTTTTATGGTTGGTTTCGGAATTATTTTTTCTTCTTTTTCTTACTAATAGGGATTAGAGTGGAAGATTTCTCTCACATTATATACTCCACGCTCTATTTGGATTGAACGCAACATAAAACTAGTTAGGAATTGGAAACATGTTTTATTTGGTAAGTAAAAATTAGAAATAAAGAGACAAATGGAAAATCAGGAAAACTGTCGAAACCGGATTTTAATTTACATAAATTTAATTAAAATATGGGTGTTATAAGAATAATCTTAAAACATTAAAATAAATATAAAGTGAATGGAATATAAAAGGAAAAGAAGGGGGAAAAAAAAAAGAAAAACCTTTTTTTTTTCTTTGTTTCCAAAGTAAATCATGCCACTAATTGTATATCAATTTTTGGCCACGACCAACTTGAAGTCTAACAATGCAAATAAAGAGAAGAAAAAAACATCTTCATCCTTTGCATCGAAAGAAATTAAAACTTTATAATTATGATTGTATGTATAATCTAACATAATACTATATTTGATTCCATTATAACGTGAAAGTTCAAACCTTCCATCTCCAAGTTTAAAAAAAAAAAAAAGGTTTACAATGAGCTTTATTAAATATCTTTATTTTGTGGTGATAAATCTAGGGCATGGACAAGCATGTGACGGAACAAAAGAGAGAGATGACCATTTTTAAAGTCCTTTTACCATCCATAGTCGATTTTATAGCGTAAAGTTAAATTACCATGTTGTGAAATTAACTATTTACATGTGTGTGTGTATATAACCCCATATATTATTGAATGGTTTAATTACATGGGCATTTAGAACTCTCTATAGATATCAATTGTCCATTTACTTCTGTAAGTATTCGTATGATTTTTTGAGAAAAAAATTTCAGTCAAAAACATAAATTATGATTTCTCAAAAAAAAAAAAATCTAAAAAACTTTATAATAGAATTTTAATAAGATTTTCTAAACTGCATTCTAAAATTTTATTGCTCAATTAATGAGAAATTTCAAATATTATTTTTGTTGTTAAAAACTTTAAAAATAAGTTAAAAACACTAATAAAAACTCATAATTTTTGCTTCTCCTTTTTAACAACCTAAAGTAAAAGCAAAACAAATATTAAATGAGTTCATATGATTTCTGAAAAAAGATTTTCTAAAAAGATTTTAAAACTTATACTAGAGTTCATTGATCATCTATGACTTTTATTATTTAATTATATATATATATTTTCTAGCTTTTGCCGAATGTTAATATAATGTGTGCTTGCTAAACTGTTTTAAATACAAAAAATTCAATTAATTTGAAATTTCAAATCTACTATTTTATTTTTTCGAAATCGATATGATATTAATTTTTCTTTCTCTCAAGCATCCATTCATTTTAGATTTTCAATTCAATTGTAAAATTTAGTTTAAAACGATGCACCGAATAGTCACTCAGACGAAATTAATCACTTTGTCATATGCTTAAAATTAATTTTTAAAGGAATTATTGAGAATAAGTACCATATAAAATGTACCATATTGCATACTAAAATCGCATTTCTTAAAATTGATTAGCTGAAAATACATAATAAGATCATTCGTTTGCTTTAGAAGGGGAAAATAAACTTCATATTCGTGCTAAACACACGCAAACAATTACTCATACATGAATGCATGCATATATATATATATATATATATATATATTACACATGAATGACATATTTTTGTCTAGCTATTTATTATTTATTATTTTTGACTTCTCCTTAGGAAAAATATCTTGGCTTCATACAGAACCTTACTTCAAGAATGAACCTCGATCAAAGCAAAACCTAATAATTTTTTACAACATCGATTAGTGTAGTAAACTTACATTGAACGAGACAGCTATATTACAAAAATTCCCAGCACACAAACACCAACACACACATATAATATATGAATATATACATATATCTATATATCTCTCTCTTTGATCCCAAACTGTGGGCGCAGTATTAAATTAAACTAATACTAAAAATTCCAATTTGTAATTTTCAGAGCCAAAAAAAAATTTTGAATTTACTTATTTTTATTTATCAACTACCATTTAGATTGTTTTTTAGCAAAAAAAAAAAAAAAATCGCTACCATTTAGATTTTAAAACCATTTTTTTAAAGTAAAAGTATCCCATATTTATGTGTTGATTAAGTCTTTGATATTGCATAATCCTACAGGTATACTTTTTGTTTTTTTTTTGTTTTGTTTTGTTTTGTTTTTTGTTTGTTTGATATATATATATATATATATATATATATATTTTAAGAAGAGGAATCTAGAATAATAAAATCGTGAACAAAATCTGAAGTGCCTATATATAGCCTATATATAGCTAATATTATGACAAGAGTTCTCGGTGGCATTTGTGACTATAGTACTTCTACGTGTACATAATCAACAAGTACATCTAAACATGCATAAATATATATAAATATATGCATATAGTTATATACGCTTGTTGCACGTATCATCGTTATATATACACACAGGTATGTACGTTATATGGAAATTTTTATTGACATGCAAAAAAAGTTATGGACATATAGTTATAAGATATATATGTATTTTTCAAAGCAAAAGTTTTTTTTCCGACAAATGTATTACATATACTGTTAGATTCTAATTGCCAAATTAACTAATTAAATATTTTCAAGAAAAAAAAAAAAAAACTACTTAGATATTAGCTATAAGAAACATCGAGCAACAAAAAAAGTAGATCTTACAATCAAAGACATAGGTATGAAATCTAATTTTAATTTCTAACATTTATTATAGTACTAAGTATTGATTGTACATCCAATCATTTTTCCATAAACCTGTTACATATACGGCGGAGTCACTTGAGATCGTGTGAGGGCAGTTGTCCCGCCAACACGGAGTTTTTATAGATACATTCCTCTTAAAACTTTACTTTTTTTTCAATTTTATTTTTTTTATTTGAAAAAATAATTGAAATATTCTAGTTTCAACTCAAGTAGAATGTTGGTTTCATCATTGTAAGAAAATATGTACAAGGTCAACATCCAACCCAATTGTAGATTACTTCTCAATAAGCAGTCAGCAATGACGCTTCTTGATTTTAGTAACTGTTGATAATCATTTGTTTTGCCAGTTAATTGATGATCTCAAGAAATAAATGTACCAGATAAATTAGCTAGTCTCACCCACCGCCCACTATTTTTCACCCCTTATTCTCTCTCTCTCGAAAGAAAAATAGTTTAATTTCTTTGTTTGTTTGAGTTTGAATCTTCAAAGATGCCTCTGCCTGTCGGCAATATTAATGCATCTATATATATATATATATGAATACACCAATATATATATATGTATGTTAATATAAACATTTGTTTATATATATTTTCCATGCAAAACGCAAATTGCGAATTAATCTCTTTCTCTCATGTTGTGATCTAACGTGACCATCAATCATTGATGCACACATTCATATGCACCTTCCCCTCCATTCATTTTTCTATAATTATACGCTTAGTAATATACGTGGTGATTTCTCATTGGTCATCGGCACATCTTACGAGGTTAATTACTTTGTTTTTTTTCCTTGTTTAATAACTAATTAATTACTCTAATTATTTCTGACCGTTGCAGTTTTTTAATACATATTTATAAATATACACATAACATTTTTGTATATGTGTATATATAATTGTAAGTCTCTTCACAAAACAACGAGGAAGTGTCTTCCAATCAAAGTCTGGAAGGAATCATAATATAGCAGAGGAGGATTAATGATTAGGGGTAAGTCTTTGGGGTTTTTCTAAAGTTTTCTTTAATTATTATTTCTAGTCCCTTAAATTGTTTATTGGGGGAGCAGTTTTTGTCAGATTTTAATTATTTCTTTTGTAATCTCGAAGTTTATTTTATTGGCTTATAATAACAAATTATTTAACAATTGAATGTCGGTAGAAAATGAAAAAAAAAAAAAAAAAATTTGGTGGACAAGTTGCACATATACTGATTTTGAATATTTTGAAAATATGTACAATGTGTTTGATATTCTTCTTCTTCTTTTTGTTTTTGTTTTTGTTTTTCCTACTTTTGCAGGCTAGTGATTCCGCGTTCCCACTAAGAAGTACTTGATATCTAGAAAATAGAAATGATATTCTAGCAATGTTTTTCAGAAAGAAAAAGATATCTAGAAATGATTTTTTTTTTTTTTTTTTTTGGGAAAAGAAGAAGGGGGGAAAAAATCAACGTACGGCTTTTTTTATAATATATACAAATAAAAAGATAACACCCGCTCTGCCATTACACTTCAAGGAAATATTTTTCTAATATAAGTATAAACATGTAGGGATTTCTTTTTCTTCACATATTCTATCTTTCAGATATGATAGTTTTTCAATTATAACTTTTTTATAAATAACTTATAACAATTAATTGACTTATTTATAATTTTATGTAAAATTATGTATAAATTAATAGAAAATAATATTATGTTATATATAATTTTACAGAAAGTTTTAAACAAATTAACTGATTGTTATAAATTATTTAGAAAAAAGTTATAATTGAGGGACCATCCTACAGGAGAGACGATAGAAAAATGTCCAATTTTCAATTTGAAAATCATGCATACTAATCTTGCTATATATAGTCCAATATGTGGGTTCATTTTTCGGTTATATTCTTCCATAAGAGTACATAATCACAAGATTTTTTACGCATAAAAACAAGCTACATGGGTCTATGTCCAATTTTCAATTTGAAAATCATGCATACTAATCTTGCTATATATAGTCCAATATGTGGGTTCATTTTTCGGTTATATTCTTCCATAAGAGTACATAATCACAAGATTTTTTACGCATAAAAACAAGCTACATGGGTCTTACGCATCGTTTGGTAGTAAGGTTTGGATTGTAAAATTTGAGTTTGAATTAATTGTGTATTTATCGAGGTATTTGAATTGTTGGAGTTAAAAAGTATAAAAACTTGAAATGTATTCGGAAAAAAAATTAATATAAAGCTTATTTAATTCGTTTCGAAATTCTATGCAATTTTATAAAAAAAATATCATCTCATTTCGACTTGTCTATGCAAAGTTATGGACTTTTAAAGTTTGAGTTACAAAACTATTTGAATAGTGAAGCTGAAGAAAAAAAACAAAAATTAAATTGTAATTATAGGGTTTGGACTGTAGCACATGTTAAATTTTAATTTACTAACCATCTTGTCTATATAATATGAGACCAGTATGTGGGGGTCCTCATACACAAGAGCATACTTGGACCTATAATTAAATATGAAATATTTGAAGTTGAACTATATTAAAAAATCTGTTTAGTAGTTCACATGTTCGGATGATTGCGATTCAAATGACAATATTTGAATGAAAATTCAAACGAAGTATTTGAATTACTATCCAAATTAATATTTGTATATTCGGACAAAAAAAATATTTAAATATGTATTTGAATAGATATAGAAAACAATAATTTACGTTAAAAATCTGAATAAATGACACTGTAACACATACATCCAAAAGGTCAAAATTTTTAAGAATACCATATTCTAGATTTTGACAAAAATATAAAATGACTATTTTCGACAAATTTACTATCAAAATGCCGAGTTATTTTTTAAATTGTCAAACAGTAATTTCAATAGTCCACTAGAATAGTGTCATCCAAATATTTCAAAATAGGTGAAACAAACGCCCTGTATTCATTTTTGCCGTCGGTAGTTGATCTATATGGTAATATACTGTGGTTTCCACTTTCCACGAGGATACGTTAATAACAGGATTTTGACTGCATATTATATGAATCTATATATATATATTTCATGGAACTTGTATGTACAAATTTGAAAATGCTTGCTGATCTCGTTATCCTATGTGTGGGGACATTTTGTGGTTATATTCTTCCATAAAGGTTCATAATCACAATATTTGACTCTTATATATATATAAACTGGTTATAAAGAGACTTATTGGTGTTGAATTTTAATTTACTGAACACCTTTGTCTATATAATATGGGACCATTATGTGGCGGTGATCTTAAACCCAAGAGCATAATTTGACTTATAACTTGTTATAAAAAGATTTGAAAGTAGACAAATATGTCTTCATTTTCGTTGTCGGTAATTCTATGGCAATTTGGCTTCCACTTTCCACAAAATTTACGTTACTCTCGCAGGATTTTGACATTATATATATATATATATATATATAGAGGACCTATACATATCCCTTTTCATACACTATTTATAACGTGATTTATATTATATTGTACAAATCAGTTAATTTATAATAATAATTTTTAGTAATACTCATTATTTACACCAACATCTAAATAGTTTTATGTGACAAGATTTTATAAAAGAAATTATATATATATCAATTAATTATCACAAGTTTCTAAATAAAATTCTCAAACAAAAAAAAAAGTTTATAAATAAATGATTTTAAGTATCATGTGGTATGCGATACTGCATATGCGAGACATTTCTTACATAGATTAAAAGTTTATATTTATACAGAGAAAGAAATAAATATTTTTATATAAATAGGTTCGTTATACTTAATTATATATAGAAGTTAAACGAAAATTAACCATATTAAAAGTTTATATTTATACAGAGAAAGACATAAATATTTTTATATACCTAGATTCGTTATACTTAACTATATATAGAAGTTAAACGAACATTAACCATAAGAGATGCGCGTCTATTTATTTACAAAATATAACTGTAGAATATACTCTTATTTTATGGTTGCAGGTATAATCTAGCGGTAATATCATATCTGACTCCACCTAATGATGCAGAGTTCGAATCCTTCCACTCTAAGTTAAAAAAAAAAGAAAAATAATATACTCCTGTTTTGCAAATAATCTTTCACAAATAGTTATATGTTATAATTAGCGGCATTATTAGGCATTGCAGCTGGACATATATTATATTAATTAAAAATAAAATAAAATTCTTTCACACAAAAAAAAAAAAAGGGAATTAAGTTTTTAGTTGAGAGACTCAGCACGTCGATACAAGGTCATGTTTTTAAATTTAAAAATCATAATCGATTACGTTTCTGATATTTTCAAATAAACGTTCGACTTATTTGATACCAACTTGACACTCAAGTGGTTTGGCATAAAATATATACATACATACATATATATATATATATATATTTATATATAGAAAAGTGCATGGTTGAAAATACACGAACAATTTTTTTTTTTTTTGTTAAGCATGCACGCTTACATATACATATTTATTCCTTTCAATATGTATGCATGTATATATAAAAATGTATAGAGTTGCGCTGCATGACTTCCATTATTATAGCATGTTTACTTATCAAGAATAGGAAATAAGAATTAATTCATTGTTTATTTGCTTATTTTTTTTAGAATAAGAGCGAGAATGATAGGCCCCACACCAATTTATGATTGAGGAATGATATTGATAATCTCATGTCCCCCTTTTAAATTGTGATTCTCATTCATACTATTAATATTAAATTACCATTTTATTCTTAATTTACTTACAAAATATTGTATTAAAAAATAATAACCTATATTATTTATTTTTATTAACTAAATTTAATATATTTTTATTAACTTAATATTTTATAACTATCCTAATTACTATTAACTTTATTAGAGTAAATAAATAACTTTTTTAATCATAATATATTATTCTGTTTCTATTTTTATATTTTTTATATTTTACTTATTTTAATTCATTTTTCCTCTTTTTAATTTTTTAAAAGAAAAAATTACACAATTTAATTTTATTGCCTTAATATCATAATGATTATTTTACTTTTGATTTATAGAATGATAATAAATAAAAAATAATCATTATTTTTTTAATTTTTAAAAACACAATAAATAAAGGGTTATACAAGTAAATTTACAACAGTTCATTCCGATTCTGAGTTCAAGTAAATGCATGAATGAGATTCGTAGTGACTCCGATTCCGAATCCTAGAACCAAGTAAATAACTTATTCGGATTCCGTATTCTCACTCCGAATCATATCTATTCCGAATCCTACTCACTCCGATTCATGTCCACTCCGATTACGCATAAGTAAATACACCCTTAGAGTATTAGAGCTACTTAAAATAAGTGTGGACATTAAAGAGTTATAAATCATTTTTGATACAAGCACACCATATAATATATAGATCCATGTGAGTGTTTTTTTTTTTTTTAAGGAAAAACGAATTACATTACTAGGCAGATAAATGTACAGAAGCAAGAACACAGACAAACTTGTATTTTTTTTTTCTTAATGTCGGCAAAATAAGATACCAGTGGCGTCCTATTTACATTCTCTACCTAACATCATTGTAGGAGTCTATTGAGAACATATGTATGTATAATGCCACGGCTAACTTGAACAGTTCTTGAGATCATATAAGTCATTACGTTACGGCTAGCTTGAATCTGTGAACTGATAAAAATGAAATCTTTAAGATTTTGTTATCATCATGTCACTACCCACCTGAGGTACTTTGTACTCCAATTAACTTATAGTTGTTTTATTTCCTCCATTATCATATAAATTAGAGATACAGCTGCATATATTATTAAATGCATGAGGAAAAAGAAAAAAACAAGAAAAAGAAAATGAGAGTTGCGGTGAACGAAGTTTGAAATGGGTTTAATATCAATATCAATAAGTTGCTTTCAAATTAAATGTCAAGAAACTTGACAAAATTAATCAGAAATAAGTAGCGGGCAAGCAATAACTTGATTAATTTGCCTCCCAATATGCCTTTGTTGATTTTTTCTTGGATTTCATTAAGCAGCACTTTACTTGCCGGACTAATATATTTTTCTTTATTTTCACGTTGTTACAAGAGATATGACCAAGTTTAATAATTTTTCATTATTTATCCTACTTGTTTTAGGCATTTTTTAAAAAAAATATTTTTTGGAACAAATAAACTACTAATATCATTTTTGACATGCGCGCACGCACACACAAGATTTTTACTTAAATTTCTTGTTAGAAGTATATATTGTTTACTGCATATTTGCATTTGTACTATTTCGAAGATATATATATATATATATATATGCTTTAAACAAATAAAGAAATTTCATTTTCATGAAGGTACGGGGAGAAATTTATTTGTTTGACCATGAGAATTTTTTATTTAGTAAATTAGTTTAAACTATGATAAATAGAATTGCTCTTTCGAAATTTAGGTGTTTGGTGTATAAGTTGAGTTTGAGTTGAGTTGAGATTTTTAAGTTTGACTAGTAATTTTTGTTGACTTTTTTAGAAAAAACAAAAAACTTTTTCAGAAAAAATAAAAAACATGTGAAAAAAGTACAGTTTAGTTTAAGATGAGTGTGAGAACCAAACGGGCCTTTAAATTTGAAAAAAGTATACGGCCATGCCCTCCTTTCTTTTTTAGTCAAAATTGTACCTAAACCGCAATTAATTGTGTTTTTATCAAAATTAATGTCACGTTTAACTTGTGCCGTCAGGAATGCCATGATCATACCCTTTTGTTTTCAATAATTTCATGTCAAAAACTTACCTTTTGTCATGCATAAATATGATTTTAATTTTTAATAACCTCGAAATACCTTATATATGATCAATTTGGTTAACCTTGTAGTTAAAAATATTCTTATATTTAAAAGGGGAGGTTTTAAACATGAAAAATTAATACGGGTTAAAAACGAAGCATTTTTATAAAAAAAAACATAGATGAGGTTTAGATACTTATCCCTATGCTTAATAACCTGCCAAGGGCGATCATGGGAAGCAAATTGTTCGTACTCAAAACGGACTTCCAGTATTGTCAGGATATCGTTTGTCTTTGAAAATGTGGGGAAATTAGGAGGAAGACAAATCTCTCAAGCTTATCTGTGAATTGAGTTGTTGTTGAAGAAATTCCACCAAAAAACAAAAAACAAAAAAAAAAATCGAGAGGCCAATGAGGCGAGCACACCTCATCATGGAATCGCGACGTCCTAGCTTCGCCAGTGGCTTCAAGGACTTACCATTTCAAAATTTTTTTTGTCTTTTTCCCAAAAAGTTTTTTGTCTTTTTTGAAAATTCAAAAAAATTTACTATTGAAACTTAAAAATTTCAACTCAAACTCATGCACCAAACGGACCCTTAGATTGCATTTTTCCAACGTTAAGAATAAGTTGGGTTCTAATCAAGGACTAGAGAAAATAGCTAGAAGTTGGTTTGGTTTTTGGTTAGGGAGATAGTTTGATCAAAGTGATTAGTGGATGATCTTTATTGCCTGTGACCGATAATTAAGAGTAGACTTGATGATTAGAAAAACTAATTTTATTTCGTTAGGATACAGGCTTACTAAATGAAATGAAATGGACCTTGTTTAACTACTATGGACCACCTAGTGATCATAATGTGAAAAGTTTAGCTAGCCTATAAGGATTAGGAAAATAGAATTAAAAAGCTATGAAATCTAATAAATTCGTGCAGGTCTGGGACCTTAAATCTATTATTTTTCAAGAAGAGAATGTTGACGTAACTGTTATGTGTCAGCATATGGTAGGATGTAGGAGAGAGGGACTCGGATTGTATAGGAGTTTTATCGTACTAGCAAAGGTCGATGCACAACCTTAATTTCCGAGGGTCGGGCTGTTTAACCTACCCATCATCACCTTAGACCACTCCTTATTCCTCTTGGATACTTGTATCTTGAAGGTCACTCGCTAAAGCCTTTTTTTTTTTTTAATTCTTTGAGCCAATAGTATAATTGGAGACTGAGGAGACTATGAGTGACTAATTGAGAGAGTGGCGAATTTTTTAATTAATTAATGTGGCAATTTTGCTTGGAGAGATAGGGTAAAAATAGGAGGTATAGAAGACTCAAATTACTTTAGAAAGCTTTATTTCTTCGATCGGTTGAAATTTCTACCTAATAATATAAATTCTTCGATTATTACACCTATCAATATTTATGAAACACTTCACCAAGTAATTATGTTTTTTTTCTTTGTTTTTGTTTTTGTTTTTTTTCCCCAGATATCATGTTCCTTAAATAAATAAATAAATAAATAAATATATAAATGAGAGTTAAAAAAAAAGAGAGAGAGAGAGAGATAAACACCCATACAGATATTTATAATTTGGCCAATAGTAAAGTAACTATACTTTGATTAATTGGGTAATCCTAACATTTCACAAGTATACAGTCTATACATTGCTAACATATTAACTTGATTGTATGACTAATTAGAAGGATTGTAATCGGACAGTTTGTTTTTAAATTTCTATTTTTCGTAAATGGTATAAGAGAATCATAACGTTGTAGTTTTTAATTATTGTTTCGTTGGCGCCAACTATTTAGCTTTGGCAATGCTCCAATTTAGTAAAACAAAAATATAGAATATGAGAAAATAAAAAAACTGGAATTTTTTACTGTAGAATTTGTATTTTCTTTAATATTCGTAGAAACTGTTATTTTAATTGACTAATTTTTTAACAGTTTGATTTATAAATATCCATATTACAAACTTACACGCACGGTAGACAACTACTCTTAGACATATATATAGTCAATGAAAAAGTTAATATGATCACAAAGACAGCAATACCTGCCAACTAAAAAAGGAGTTCCCACCGAAATTTTTTTTTTCTCAAAGATGTATCTAAGTCCGATACGTGTTCATTTTAAAAATTAAAAAATCAAAAGATTAAAACATATTTTCTAAAAAAAATTCTATTAACTAACTATAAAAGGATGAAAGATACTAGAACAATGTCTTTTGTCCTTTCCTCTAACTGCGACACGCAGTATTGTTTAAAAAATAAAAATATATTCTAAAATATAAAACAAAAATTTTGAATTTTTTTTTACTTTATTTGTTTATCTCGCATGTGCGTTGACTAGTACCTATTAAAAGGACGAAAAGCAAAGTAACAATGCATTTCATCCTTACCTCCAAGCCGTTATGTGGTGAATCCTAAGCCTGTCATGTTGCAACCCGTTACATGATAATTTTAAATAAAAAATTAGTTAATTTTTTTCATTTTTACTTTGTTTGTCTACTTCGCACGCGCGCGTGATACACCTAGCTATTTATAAACAATCTAAAAGGATTAAACTTTTGAGGTTGGCGTGTTTCAGAGCTTATTTTAATGCAAGCAGATGGGTTATATGCGCATGGGAATGCTCGCAAACCAAACTACTTTCTTAATGGAAGCTTTATTTGAATAACTTAATTTACTATTAATTAAACCGAAAGTAAATGGATAAAAGACAGACATTGATTTTTATACAGCTAGCACTGTAACTAATTAATTATTTTAAATAATTTAAACAAAAATTAGTTCACTTCACCTACTAACTAGTAAGTACTAAGTAGCAGTAATCATGATTATTAAAGATAGAGAAGATGCTTTTCATGGGAATATTCGGATAATATATATGTGTCCAAACAAATGTTAATTATTACTTTGGAAGCATATTGTAAGTTAATTAACTTTACATGCAAGCTTTTTATGCTCGATGGTGACTTTATATTTAATTATTGTTGTTTACATACCCACAAGAAAAAAGTTATTTCCATACTTTAATTAATACGAAAAGTTAAAATATTATATGGTGAAAACTTGTACCAAGTACAGTGTCTTTAAGTTCCTTGGCTCATATGATTCGTTGGTATGCACTTTGTATGGACCCTAATTAACTTTTCTCTTTGCTGAGAGAACTCAACTTTTTGTTGCTTTTAAAAGGATTTTCGTTCTTATACATTTACTTTGAACCTGTGATATTTTGGTAATGGTTTCGTTCTCTAATGCTTTCTATAATATTTTGGTAAAAATTTTGAACCTGTAATTCGTTCTTATATAATGTTTTCTGTGGTCCGAGCATGTTGGCCTCTGTTCTGACGGGAGTAACTGCTACATTTCATGCTACTTTTGGTTAAAAATGGGATTATTGATATCCATTTTGAGGGCAAAAAGATACATAAAATGGTATGATGTGAATGACGTATTATCTTTTCAATCCTGTTAGAGTGGGTGTATATAGAAGGTTGTAGAGTATACTCCTCTTGTCAAACTACCATTTATGGGTCTATGACATCTCTAAAGGGTGAAAAATGATAACATATTCACGACTAATTATTGTAAGTCATCTAGAAATATTTTTAGAGTTCGCTCCAGAGGCGAGAAGCATTTACCTTTATTCAGAGTATAAGAGTATCTTCCTTTGGTAGGCTAAATTTCCTTTGGATGTGCAAATTACAAGCTGGTTAAAAGGAATCTTGGAGAGGCTGACTCGTGGGTTTGGATTTCCAAAAGATGCGTTTGGTATATATGATAGGATTACAATAGTATCCTATGTTTAACATTAATGCATAGATGAACATTTCTAATTCCCTCCTCTTGTAGGGGTAATCAAATCCTCTTCTAAGTTAATTAAGTTATGGATTGGAAAAACTCTTATCCAGTTTAGTCTTCTAAAATTTTTCACCAAACATAGGACTTTACATAGGATTAAAATCAAGTCCTGTCTTATCCTCCTTAATCTTGTACAACAAACAGACCCTAGGAAATTGGGATCCTAATTAGGCTTTTTGGACCTAAAAGAGGGGTTGGACATTTGGGTCACCAAGGGTAAGCTAGTGGGTTTCTCCCTAAGTCATCTGGGCTTTAAAATAATAATTTTGGGCTTATAACTATTAAAAGATAAAAGCACTTTTGTGGGGTTAGTTTTGGTCACCACTTGTTTATGACCAAATTACCCTTGGGCCCCCTGAGTGGGACCAATGTCAATTTGGGCAGATAAATGATCTATTATATCTATCTTTCTATTTCTACAAAACCGTGATCCATGAGAGTAGGGTGTTCATGGATCAGTTTCTATGGACTAGGCCTCAATCCGTGACATTCGGATTAGGATTTTCCCAATCCATAACAAATCTATGAAGCTTCCAATCCAATCCAATCTAATCTATAAACCTCGGTTTACACGGATTGGATTCACCGATTCAATCCGAAAAATCTAAGAACTAAAATATAAAAATATAATGCTCAAATAAAATAGTTCAATAAAATTACAGCACAATTAACTTTAAGTTTTCAATCATTAGCTAAATTGTAATTTACAGTACATAACAACAACCAAACTTGGATTAAACTCAAAATAAAATATCCATACTAATCAAATAAACCAATACTACATTAAAGTAATTCAATAGATTGACGGATTAACAGATTACATTTAACATAAAACTATACATATAAATAAGTTGTAAAAAATTAACCATAAACTCAGTTATTTTCTAAAAAAATTGAAGAATTTATCAGAAATATATGTTATATAAAGTTTTAAAGTACATATAAATATCCAATTTGCTACAATTTCCCATATTAGAGTAGGAAGTTTGAGGCCAGTGAGGCCCATGTTCTTTTGAAGCCCAAGCCTAAGCTCAAGCCCAAGCCCTCTAAGTTTTGGTCGTGGAAGCTCAAACCTTCATTTCCAGTTTGAACGCTCTCACTGTAATACACAGAAAAAGGAAGGGAAATTCCAATGCTCTCTCACACTTCTCTTCTCAGTAGGAGATAGTAATAAGCAGCGAATTCAAAGCTTCTGGAGCCGATCTTCAACCATCGACAATGGCTCCTCCAAAAGTTCTCATGGTATTTCATGCCACCAACTGTTCTCTTGTCCTTCCTATTAACAAGTTCTGATTCTCAATACTTCTCTTCTTCTTTTGCTTCGCTTTTAGGTCGCTGAGAAGCCCAGCATCGCTCTCTCTATCGCTTCCGCTCTCTCTCGCGGTCATGTACTCTCTCTCTCTCTCTCTCTAACATTCACACTTATTGACGCTCTGTTTGGATGCCGAGAAAGTTTTTGAGATAGGAAATTATTTTGTTTTGATTTTTTTTGGAGGTTATTTATTGTTTGAAGCACGAGAAAACCTGTGTCTGTGAATGAAATGTGTTTCAAAGAATTGAATTTAAGAGATTTCTTACGAGTTAGAGTTATTGCTGGTGATTTTCTGATTATCGGATTATGTAGTTAGTGACTCGTTGGTGGTGAGAGTTTGTTTGGCGTTGTGTTGAAGCTGTTCGGATTCCGAGAAAAAGGTTCGGAATTTAGATGATGTTTGGCCTAAATCTTCATAAGTTCGACATTTAGTTTGTGATAGTGTTGAATGTAAACGCTTGAAAAGTGATTGGAAGAATTCGGTTATGCACGGATCAAAGCTTGGTCCTAAATATTTGAAGGAATTTCCGGTGTTAGGGTTGTGATAGATGAAACTATGGAGTGAAATCGACTTTTCCAGAGTTGAGAATAGTATAGAAGGTCAAAATTTTATGTATTTTTTATTGCAAATGAGAATGCTTCTAGTCATGGTGGGCCAGTTCTAACCGGCGTGAGTGCTCTAAAGATGTTCAGTGTCGATACTGAAAGTCATCTCGAAGAGGAGGTGTTTAGTGTTTTAAGTGGAACGAGATAGGTATGTGTTCCTGTAAGATCAGATGCTCTGATACAAACTAAGAGCAAGCTTATAAGATTGACGCTTTTTAGTGGGATGGTTCTGTTTGGTCTTCCTGCTTTCAAGAGGAAGTCGTTCTTTCAGCTTAGACCTCAGGCAAAGTCTTACAGAAGTGAGCCTGGAATTTTGTTTTTTGGTTGTTATAAGCATGGCTTCAAAAAATACAGTTTCATCTCACTGCTGAATGGATTAAGCACAAAGAATAAAAGAGCTTTTTAAGTTGATGGGAATACTCTTTTCATATTCGTATGAAATGTTCGGAAACTTGTGAAACATTTGTCTCCATATGATCTTTAGCAAACGCCTCCTCTGGTTATTTTATTTTATTTTATTTTTATTTTAGTTTATTTTTTTGCCGAACAAACGTCTCCCTCTCCCCTGATTGTGCAGATTAGTCAAGCCTATGAGAATTAAAGAGTGGTATTAAGTTGATGGGAATACTCTTGTAGAGTTGTGTTACATTTTCTCATCCTTTTATCCATGAGAGGAAGTTTTGTTACTAAAAAAAGTATGCACTCTGTAGACTTGGTTACATTAAGCTTGGTCTGATGTTTTAATACGTCTGTTTTGTGTCTTGGCGATTTCTTTCCATTTTACCATGATGTTATGGCTAGAATTCAAGGGAATTTAGTTGGAAAAGGGCCACAGTATCGTTTGAACTCTTGAATAGGATGGCTAAGTTGCTTAGAAGAGGTCGAAATTAGTAAAAAGGGTGGCTGTGGGGTTGTTTCATATGAAGATAGAATGTTTGGTTTGGCTTGTTTTCTATGTGATGGGTGGATACAGGATACCTGGACTTGAGATGGGTGATCTGCTTTTGTCTTAAAGTATTTGGAAGGATTTGAATTTGCTTGTTATATTTGAGAAGGATTTTATAAGCCCTTTGAAGGATGAAACTTTGGTGTAGTTACTCTTACATCATCTCGTTTACTACTTTGGTGCAAGTACAGAAAGTCAGTGGATGAAGTATTTTCAGTCACAGTATAGGAATAATCAGATTGAGAGAGGAGAAATTCTAGAACAAATGTCATTGGGGTTTTATTCATGTTGGTATGGCCGTATTGTGAATGGAGAAAAAATAGGTTGGTTTTTGCAGAATCATAGTTGCGGTGATCCCTTCTTTTGAAACTGAGGATAATGTTAACATGCATGCTGTACTCATATAGGAATACTGACTTCTCTTTTTCTTGCTTATTTATATGTTGTTTTTCATTTACATATTTGTTTTGGTATGAATTAAGGAGGATAATATGCCCGTAGACACAATTTTTGACATGTTCTACAACTTATTAGAAAGAAGGCTGTGCAGTTTTACATGTTTGGATTAGTTGTATTTCTCTGCAAGTACATGCTTTAACTCAGTTACGCTTCTCAGTCTTTTGCCAGGTTGTTGTTGTTTTTTTTTAATTTTTTTAAAATTTTTAAAATTTATTTATTTATTTTTATTTTTATTTTTTGTGATTCTAATTTCATTCAAGTAAGAAGGCTGCACAAAATTAAATTTTGTTGTTGAATGATCGATGCCGTGCAAATATAATAATTGATTTGTGCAGGCAACCAAAATGTTACATCGATAAGTTTGCATGTTTGTATTATTTCTATTTCTTTGCATGTACATGCTTAATCTTAGTTAGGCTTCTCATTCTTTTGCCATGTATCTTTAAATGGTCTTCTATGATATTCGTAACATTCATGATTTAAATCGTATTATTCTCATTCTTAGTTAGGCTTAATCTTAGTTAGGCTTCTCATTCTTTTGCCATGTATCTTTAAATGGTCTTCTATGATATTCATAACATTCATGATTTAAGTCGTATTATTCTCCAGATGAATACAAGGAGGAGTACTACAGAAGTCCACGAATTTGATGGGAATTTTCTTGGATTCCATGCACATTATAAAGTAACATCAGTGATTGGGCATATTTTCAGGTTGCTGCTTCTCATTTATTTTTGAAAGAATGAAAAAAGAATCATGATCAACTACTACTAGCTTTAGTTCGTTACAAGTTTAACAAACTCTGGACTCTTTTCACCTCCGAAAACCTAAGAGTTATTTTACTAGGTTTAGAATATTTGTTCATGTGATATGCTATTTTTCTTCTTGCATTCCTTATCAATAACGAGTCAGTTATAATTTCCAACAGAAATATTTCTTTGTTTGTAGTGTAGATTTTCCACAAAAATATCAAGACTGGGCATCAACCGATCCTATGGATCTTTTTCAAGCTCCAATTAGTAAGAATGAAGCAAACCCAAAGGTACTTTGTTGTAAATTTTTAATTTTTTTGGGTTTTTGCTTCTATTCTTTCCTCCGTGTCTATTCCACATGATTTCTTTGTTTTATTAAGCAATTGAAGAAGTTAGCCCTTTCACACTTTATTGTTAGCCTGAATTTGGTTTCACACAAAAAGTAGTTGGAAAAAAAGCTTAGACTTTTCCCCTGCTTGGTAATTTTACATTTAAACATTAATAGTGTATACGTGCTCAGATCTTGATTTGAGTAACATAGTGCTTGGATCTATAGATTGGCCAAACTATTCTCATGATGAAATTTGAATGGCATGGATAGCATTCGTGTTGTCTGTTTGCTTATTGACGTTGGACGAATTGAACTAGTTCGCTTTCATTTTCCTTCAACTTTTTTTGCTCTTCCCTTATAGAGATGTACGATGTGTATTTACATATATTTACACATATCTCATTCAATATATGTTTTGACTGCATGTCTTGGTGGACAGGCTCATATATGTAGGCATTTAAATCAAGAAGCTCGTGGTTGTGGTTATTTGGTTTTATGGCTGGATTGTGATCGTGAAGGAGAAAATATATGTTTTGAAGGTAGCATTCTAGTTTTCCCACTCTTATACCTTTCACAATATATGTCAACTCTCAATTCATTCAAATAAGTCAATTTTGAAAAGTGTGAAGACAAAATCTCTTGGGGTGCTAATACACAAGGTTTTCAGGTTTTAATAAACACTAGAAATAATGTAAAAGCCAAGTAGACAGCTGTTATTGAAGTCTCTGAAATCAGTTCATTATTGCAGTTCTTGAGTGTACTGGCTTCAATGTAAATGACAAAAGTAGAAGGGTTTATCGAGCGCGGTTTTCCTCTGTTACCGAGAAGGATATTTTGAGGGCCTTGGATAATCTTGTTGAACCCAATAGAAATGAGGCACTAGCCGTTGATGCTCGGCAAGAAATAGATTTGAAAGTTGGAGTTGCATTTACACGATTTCAAACAAATTACTTTCAAGGGAAATATGGGAATCTTGATTCTAGAGTTATCTCGTAGGTTTTCTGATCTCTTTCTTAGTTGCTTAGCATGCCTACATTATTGTGTTTATCTACTATTATGCTATCCTTTGGTTTATGATTCTTCATTTCGTTCGATTATCTATGAGCTGGTTGTCATATGTGCAAGTGAGTTAAGGAGTTTATCTAGCTACCTCTGCTTGCATTATTTAGTGGGACCCATGTCATTATTCAGTAGAATCAATATTCCTGCATTTTAAGGGGTCGTAGTACTAATTGTTTCTGTAAAGTGGCATCAAGCTTTTATTTTAAATCAATGTATTTTTATTTTATATATATATATTTTTTAAGAATATAAATCATTTTGAACCTTGTTTCCTTCTTTCTTTCTGTTTCCTCTGAGTGTTTGCATGTGTGTGTGTGTTTGTCCTTTTTTTAAAATTTTTGTTTTTTGATAATTTCATATATTCAGAAATGTAATAATTCTATTTCTTCTTTATTGAAAGAGTTTCAATTGAGCCATTGGTACGTCTTGTTTCACTCATATCTGTCAATTAATCCAACTTGTTGCGACTTTCAGCTATGGACCATGTCAAACTCCAACCCTTGGGTTTTGTGTACAACGCTATTTGCAGATGAACACATTTAAGCCGGAAAAGTTTTGGTCGTTACATGCTTATATTCTGCAAAGCGGCTATGAACTTAAACTAGAATGGGAACGTCAGAAGTTGTTTGACTTAGATGTGAGGCTCCCTTTGCTACAAACTTGGCTCTGCATTACCTTTCCTTTTCAAAGAAATGCTTCCTTATGTGTCTTTTTGCAGGCTGCTATGATGTTTCAAAAGTTAGTAATGGAGGATGGAATTGTAGAAGTGACTGAGATATCAGAAAAGCAGGAAGTCAAAAGTCGTCCTCCTGGTCTTAATACAGTGAATCTTCTGAAGGTCAGAAATATTGAAGATTAATTAAGTTATGCCATATATACTGTTGTTCTGCAAAGGCTTAACTTAATTTCTTAAGTTCATTAAGAATGTAATTTTCTGGTATGTATGTTATATATACGTTTCTAATTTTTACAATTATCTATTTTGGAAATTTTGATTCAGGTTGCTTCAAGTGCATTAGGCCTTGGACCTCAAATAGCCATGCAAGTGGCCGAACGCCTGTATACTCGAGGGTTCATCAGGTAGTATTTGTATTCAAAATTCTCTCTCCATTTTAACTACTTGGTTTTTACATTTTCCTTTATTTGTTGTTCAATGTTTTGTTTTGTTTTTGCTTTTGAAAAATAATTCTTGAAAATCTGGTTGCACCATTCTCAAATATGTTGGTCAGCATTGAGCTACTTTAGGTTTGTTGGTTTTTATTTTATTTTTTTCAAAGTAGATTGTGAAGGTTGACAGATGCCCTATACATTTGACAAAGTTGTATAGGAATATCTGCCCCCGGCGGGTTGAATGGGTTAACTTGTAACATGGTGTGTTGGAAACATACTCCACCGTTGTTACAGATACTGAAAACTACAGTATGTTATTTATTTCCATTATAGTGTCAAAATTTCTTTTGTTTCTGAGGAGTTTAAAAGCCATGTAACAATCATCTTATGCTGCTGCTCTAGCTATCCACGTACAGAGAGCACAGCGTATCCTTCTTCATTTGATTTCAAAGGGACTCTTGGTGCACTAGTACAAAATCCTACGTGGGGTAATTATGTACAGACACTGCTGGCCCGTGGTTATCAGAAACCGCGAGTTGGAACAGATGCAGGTGACCATCCTCCTATCACGCCAATGCTTTCAGCAAGTGAGGATATGCTAGACAACGATTCTTGGAGACTATACGAGTATGTCTGTCAACATTTTATAGGGACCTTGTCTCCGGACTGCAAGTACTCGAGGTGAAAAAAGCTAAGCCGTTCTTCATTATTCATTTGAATGTCCCCTTTATCTAGTTCTGCATTATTTTTTTTGGTAATTAATTGGTAATTTAGTATATGACTGTCCAGATATAACCTGATTGGTGAAGTTGCACTGTTTCACACTCCTTTATTCCTCGTGTCTCGGATATTTCATGCTGGTTCATTTATCTTTTGAAAATGCATTTGTGGTTCAAAGGTTTTCATGTTACTCAACTCTTTTTCAGAAGGGCGAGATTGCCACTTTGTTGCACGTGACAGAGCTCAAAACTGTGAACTTGTCTGAATATAATATGGCATGGAAATTTCAATGTTCTGATTTGTGTGGAGACTGATGTTGATTCTAATCAATTTTTTAACGGAAAGTACTTGAGGTTGGGACTATCTCGCGCTTCTTCCTGGTCACAAGAAAGTATAAGTGCATGTTGTGAACTTGTGATTACTTGTTAAAATATTTTGATCTTTGCCTATGTCATTAACATTGATTCTTACACTTATTGTTACATCTATAAATATACTCTAGTTTTATTCCGTACTATTAACTGTGACGGGTATGTATTTGTTTGTACTTTTATAAATGGGCTCTTCTGTGTTGATTCCAGAACAAAGGTGGAGTTTTCAATTGGTGGAGAATCCTTCCACTGTGTAGGGCATCGCATTTTGGAGAAAGGATTTACATCTATTATGCCGTGGTTGGCTGTAAATGAGAAGAATCTTCCTCAGTTTACAAAGGGGGAGAAAATAGAAGTTGTGAGAGTGGAACTCTATGAGGTAACTTATTGAATCTCTCTCTCTCTCTCTTTCGGGGGTCGGGGGGGGGGGGGGGGGGGGGGGGCGGCAGAGGTTTCCTGAATTAGTTGTGACTTACTGATATAGGAAATTGAAAACTCAAATTGAATTGGAATCTAGATATTACAGTCTTATGGCAGATTGAAAGCATAGCTGCTGATTTATGAGTCTGGTATCTGCAGGGGAGTACGACACCTCCAGATTATCTAAGCGAGAGTGAACTTATATCCCTTATGGAGAAGCATGGGATCGGCACTGATGCATCAATACCTGTCCATATTAACAACATTTGCGAGCGCAATTTTGTGAAGGTTATTATTTGAACAAATTTATTTGTTTCCCTTGGTCTGTTTTCATGGAGACAATGGTGTTAAAATGGAACTTCCAGTATTTTGGAATTTACTTTCTGATCAATTTGCAGGTACAAGCGGGTAGAAAGCTGGTTCCTACCACATTAGGTATAACCCTGATAAGAGGGTACCAATGTATTGATCCAGATCTCTGTTTGCCAGACATTCGCAGTTTCATCGAACAGCAGATTACCCTTGTTGCCAAGGGTCAAGCAGATCATACTCGTGTTGTGCAGCATGTTCTACTACAATTCGAGCAAAAATTCAGTTATTTTGTTAAGCAGGTTAGATTGGCTTATCATTTGGTACATTTTTCACTTCTTTGACAATTTGTTTACACTTCACAATTATCCTGGCTTATCTGTAAAGAGTCTTGACAGCCAACTTTGAGCCTGCTTTACACTTGGTCTGGTCATGTGTATTCTGAAGGTGATTTTACTTGTGAAATGCCGAAAACAGAGAATTAACTAAATGTCATAGAATAGACGTTCAAGACGCATAAATGTGTTTCGACAGTTATAAGAGCTATTTAAAAGGCATCTAATTTTTATTATTCCAAGAGAGGATGGGACATCTTGCTCATTTTAAGTCCAGATAAACCGGAAGAGCATAATGAAAACATATAAGTGGTATAGTAATACATGAGTTTATGTTTTCTTAATGGACAATGCCTGACAACCTTAAAATCCTAGTTTTATTATTCTACGAGGGCCCGTGATGTAAAGTGGGTTAGATCATCGTCTAACTTGTATTCTGCTCAAACTTTGCACATCAAATTTTCTCTCTTGGATCATTACTCAAGTTTTATAGGACCGTAAGTGTGGAGAGCAATTGTGAACTTACAGTGTATATGTAAATGATTTCTGATCCCTTCACTTTCTTTCTATGTCGTGCAGATAGATAACATGGATGCATTGTTTGAGGCACAGTTTTCTCCAGTTGCCGACTCAGGACGAGTACTCAGTAAATGCGGCAAATGCCTCCGGTACATGAAGTACATATCTAGTCAACCATCACGTATGTATTGCAATACATGCGAGGAGGTCTACTATCTTCCTCAAAAGGGTACAATAAAGGTTTGTGTTTCTCCGTGCCATTATTCTCAAGTGTCCCTTTCTCCCTTGTCTAGAAAGGCACTGGTTATTCGTTATTCGGTTGGAAGGTTTCTCCGAAATCTTGATTTCTGGCCCTTATTATAGCTCATTGGGAATAACTAGTTGCTAAATCTTGCAGCTTTATAAGGAGCTTACTTGTCCGTTGGACAATTTCGAGCTTTTGATCTTTTCCATGCCTGGCCCTGAAGGCAAGTCGTTCCCTCTTTGCCCGTACTGCTACAACAGTCCTCCATTTGAAGGTATAGAGACGCTCTATGGTGCAGCAAAAACCGGCAGCTCCAACAAATTGGGAAAGGGAGCTGGGATGCCATGCTTTCTCTGTCCGCACCCCACTTGTCCACACTCTATGATAACCCAAGGAGTCTGTGCATGTCCAGAATGTAGCGGAACACTTGTCCTTGATCCAGTGAGTGCTCCCAAGTGGAGGCTAAATTGCAATACTTGTAACTGTCTTGTCTTCCTTCCTGAAGGCGCTCATCGGATTTCCACAACTCGAGATCGGTGCCCTGATTGCAACTCTACAATCATAGAAGTGGACTTTAACAAGAAGACAACGCCCTTGGAGGACGGAGCTACCTTGTATACGGGTTGCATTCTTTGCGACGAGTTTCTTCATTCGCTTTTGGAGATGAAGCATGGAAAATCATTTTTCAGACGCTTGAGTTCAAGAGGTCGAGGTAGAGGAACAGGACGAGGTGGGTCTAGGGGGAGAGGGCGGGGCACGGGGAAATGGGTGGACCCAAAAATGAGCTTTCGAGATTTTTGAATAGTAGACATACTCGTCTCTTCTTGCATCTGAAACTGCTGATCCTTTGTTATAGGAACTAGGAAGTGTTAAAAGATTTGATTGCTGATTTCTTTGTTTTCCTAGTTGACACAGAAATATGAACTTTTGGGACACATGTTACATGGTTAACTAATCATATGGAATGTTTGATAGGAATGCCTTAGGGTGGGGGGAAAGTATAGCAATCTAGCCGACCAAAAATGGATATATAATTACAAATTGCATGGTATTTTATTGCCCCGTCCAATTAGATTGTTTTATTAGTATATTTGAAATAACAATTAAAATTAAAGAAAATTAGGTTGGATGAGCATTCTTGACCTATATAAAAAAATAATGATTTTTTTTTAAACCGATGATTATTAAATTATTGGTCATAGTTAATCATATTTGATCAATCACTCAATTAGTATGATTGATCAGTAAAAACACAAATTGAGAAAGGTTAATCATTTATTGTGCATCTAGTAAGTGACAATCATTAATTGATCATTAAAACAAAAGGTCGTTTTTCAAGTTAACAAAATTTGAGATACTTAAAATTTACTTTAAAAAAAAGGCCATCTTCTCACATATATACTGAAATTCACCGAGAAAACTAATTCAGTCAATATAAACATTATATTTTCAGTAATTGTATTTACTTGTCACATTCTTAATAGCCATTTTAATGTTATTTATGTATTTGGGCATATATATGGATGATTTCTTATAATATAATATAATATTCTATGCTTTCAATAAAATTTGAACTCAGACGTGAATTTCATTACGGTTCAATAAAGTTTTTTGGGGAAGTAAATATTTAAATGAATAATTTGAGGGAAAGACTTCTATATATTCAACCTCTGTGCTACTTCAAGAAACCATGTTCTACTTATTGAAACTCTAGGTAACTAGATTGCCACCAAGAAAAAAAAGTAAAATCTTGAATTTGACCATCTCTATCTTAGATCATTTTGAGTATACTACAAGATATAACACTGAAGAAGGTCATAGTTGCAGTCTATAATGGATTAATGCCTTGAAGATAGCGCAAAGCACTCTTGAGTTGACTGCATGACTTGTGAGACTAGATTGACACTATAGGAAATTTTGAGCCTAGCAATACAAGTATATTATAGAGAAGGATTTTCAGTCTCGTCCCCATGAAAAACAGAGAGTTGCTCACTGGTTATCATAGGAGTGCTAATAGGATTGGCTTCCAACATTTTTTTTTTATATTTTATTTTATTTACCTAGAAGGTCCAAAGTGTACTTAGCTTGAGACTAGTCAAACCTAGAAGCAGTTATATGAACTTCAATGCCCAAATGATTCAAGGAAAAATGCTTGCAAAGCAATGTAATAAGAACATTCACCTTTTGAAAATTACTTCTAGTAACCAAAATATCATCTATATAAACAAGAATGTAAATGGATGAACTAGATGTAAAACATAAAAATTATAACTTCACATATACATATTATGGCATATTATTATGCATAACATAATTAATCTACAAATAAGATATAGTTAAACAGGATGGATAAACAGTTTTATGTTTATACAAAATATTTGATCTTCTTTCATTTTCTTTTCCAATTTTGATTCTCTCTCTCCCCCTTCTAACATTCGCGGAAAAAAAAAAAAAGTCTTTCCTAAGAAACTCTGGTGACTACCTATTCGCCATCACTTTCAATGATCCCACTTATGTAATTCCATCTTTCTTACTTTTACCATGGGTGGTTGTGATAATCTAATATGATTATTGTTATTATTATTATTATTATTTTGTTATATTATGCTTTGGTTTTTGTAATGATATGATGGTGGTAAGATGTTATGAGGACGAAGATAATATTACAATGATTGTGATAGTATGATAAGATTAAGAGGATTTATGATATTTTCTACTTAAAAAAAAATTAATCTTTTTTGTTGAAATAAGATTGTGGTTTGATACTGTATTCTTACGATGATGATAGTAAGATGATGATTATGATCGTATGATATTGATGTGGTAATCTGATGGTTATGATCGTATGATGCATATGACGGTGGTGGTATTTGTTTTAGGATTTTTTTTTTAATTTTTAATTTTGATATAACTTTTTAATGTTATAAGGACAATGGTGAATTATTTCTTGTTCTGTTGATGATGGTGAGTTATTACTTGTTATTTTAATGATGATTATGATTGTATCAATTGATATGATAATATGAGTTATTTTGAGTGTTTAGTTGATTGTTAATTTTTAAGTTTTTTATTATTGCTTTTTTAATTAAAAAATTACCATTAAGATTAGTATTAGTTAAGTTGTATAGTGTTAGATTAACTTAGGTTTTATTTAAAGTATGAGAGTTTAAATGTTGTGAAAAAAATGTAAAGTAGATTAATATAAAAAGAAGTAACTTAATGTGAGAAAATTATTAAAATACAAAACACAAAATAATAAAAGTATAAAATTTAATAATACGTATGATGTATTATGAAGTTAACAAATTATGCTATTAAAATACAAAAACAAAATAATAAAAGTATAAAATTTAATGATAAGCATGATGTAATATGAAGTTAACTAATTATGCTTTATCATCATCATCACGGCTTTAGTGAACATATCTGTTATGCACGATTAATTATTAGTCAGTGAAACGACCTTGATTAATAACACCCATGGTCATTATTTAACTTCTACTCTTTAATGTTTTTTCACCTTATGGAGACTAGTAATAACAATTATTAAATTATAATATATTTTTAGCTTATTATTTATTTAGTGTGAGTATGTGTTCAATTGTATGGTTTTTACCTCTAAGTTCATGTATAGTCATTCTAATGATTTCCCATATCAAATTGGGCTCCCAAGGCCCAATCTAATTCCTTAGATCATTAAGGTCCTAGGACTTTCTTCAAAGTCCACAATATTGGACTTATGAGGCCCAATCCAATTTTTACCAATAGTTGATATAAGTCCATTACTATGCAAATCCCATGATGTAGTATTTGAGCCACTAAGCCTACGTTTGACATTCAGATTTAACTCCAATTAAACTATTTTTTTTCATCTTAATTTTTGTCTTTTTCTAAAAAATCAACAAAATTTATAACTAATTTTTAAAAAGTCAATTAACTCAAACTTAAAAATTTCATCTCATCTCAAACTCAACCCAAATACCAAACGAACCATAAGAAATTTCCAACATTTGACTAGTGAGTTTTTTTGGACCAATGCCCAAACAAGTGCCTTACTATCATTGGTAAGCTTTGGTTTTATTAGGTTATACCATATTACCTTATTTTACCATTTTTTTGTACACAAAAAGTATTGCCATTTTTCCCTTAATGGTTTTTCTCCCGTTGATTACATTCACATAAGGTTATTTTGATCCTAGTAGGGATGTTTTAAGTTTTTGGCTTTGAAATTCTAATATTTTTGTTCAAAACACAATTTCGCCTGAAAGCTAAGTTTCGATTAAAATTTTTCTATCTTAAAATCCTTTAGAAATTTGGCTGAGGTTCCTCCACGAAAAATGTTTGTTTCGACGATTCATAAAACTTTCATATTTAGCTAAAGGCCAGTTTGACATGTACGGGGTTCGTTTTTGTCAAAAGATAAACTGTTAGTGATGTATATTTATGTTCCAGACCTGATTCGGAAAACGACCTGAAACATTGTCTTAGAGTCAGAATTTCCGAAACTTTCCTCCATAAAAATGTTCTCTAACATTTGCCCCTACATTTTATTAGTTCAGACGAAAGTCCGTTTCGGCCTCTAAGTGGCCCAAAATGGGCCTGGAAAACTGAGCAGTGGGCTGTCCAGTTTCAGTGGCTGGAAACTAGCAAGTTACTGCGGGTAATCCTTGGTTTATCATTCAACTTGTTTTTCCTATGTAAGGTCCCTATTATGTATTGGGGTCTCTATAGTGGTATCCCAATTTCTCAAACATGCTATTGGTGTTAAAAATGTTCACTTTTTATACTTCTACTGTGGAAAGCAAGCTTGCTCCAACCAATAAATGTGTCAACCTTAAAAATGAGATCTTTTTAGCACCAAATCACATAAAGATCATGTTTTTAACCACACTAAATTAACAAGTCTACTTTACGTATTATAAAGTATTTATTTACCATGAAAAAGAACAAACTTTGTAACTCATCAACAAGACAAAATGCTAAGATGGTCACTTTTTAACATGCACATATCAATATTTTGCATGATAGAAATCATATTGTTAATCAAGATTTACAGCAAAAAAACAAAAGCTCCTAACTTGACATCATCAACATACAATATGAGCTAGAGAGCCTATTTTTATTTAGCATCAATGTTTCATTATTGAGTATAAACCATACACAAACCAACAATCACCTATTACCTATGCTCATAAGGAAAGTTGAGATTTTATGCTTCAAATGCTTGAAAAAGGTTTTGTCCTTCTCAAACCCCACTAGCCTTGCTAAGCTTGAACCAAAACAAGAGAAGAAAAAATTTCTTAATGTTTGAACCCCTAACCACCTTGACTAATAAGTAGTAAGCACATGATTTTCTCTCAAACTTACTCTAGATGGCTTTCAAACTTTGTCTTCTTGTGATATTTGAATAACTTTGCTATTATGAGTTTATTTTATTTTATTTTTTTTTGTTGGGATTCTTTTGAGTGGTGAAGCTGCGGCCAACAAGGGAGAAAGGAAGAAAAAGAGAAGGAAATGGGGTTGCTTGTGGGAAAGAGATGGAGAAAGAGAAAAGACTAACTCCTCTTAATTTTAGCCCTATATATAGACTTCCTCTAATGATTTTTTATTTAAAAAATAAGCTTGCTCTTACTTAGTTAACTTAGGTATAATGAGGTTAAATTTTTGCCTAATGAAAGCTTGTCCATCTAGCTTTAATCTTGGTCAAAAGCATAGCTCAAATTGGGTACTACAAACACTTCCAACACCATACTATTACCTCCCTTGTTGTCATCTTTTTTTTTTGTTCTTTGAAAAATTAGCACATTGTCTCCATGTCAAATCTGAAAATTGGGAAGGGAGGATTGCCCTTGTGGCTCCAATCTCACCCCTTGAATGACCTCATATTTAATTTGAACCATTGGTTTTTCACCTTTTTTTTTTTTTTTTTTTCACTTATGTTTGTTGTTTTAACCCATGGTAAATTTAACTCACAAACTTTTAGATACAAAAATTTTAGATATTACAGAAAGAAAAGGGAAGAGAGATGAGAGAGAAAGCAAATGTATTGAATTGCAGCCTCATTATTTCTCTTCCGGCTTGGATTATGGTAACAACAACTTATTTCTCCGGCACTAATGAAGTGACGGTCATAGAATTTACATAACTATGTACAATCGAAATGATAACAAAAAAGGAGCATGAATCAATTTTGATTAATGTTTTGTTTAGCTATTCAAACTTCAATTACGTAGAAAAATAAAAGAGATTTTAGACATTATAAAGGAGAGATGATTGAAAATGGTGAAGACAACAGTAAGAGAAAGAGTGAAATAGTTAGTGGAGAGAAAAATGAGTGTGAGTATTGAGAAGAACGTGACAGATTGAGCGGAAAAAAAGAACGAGAGAAAAAAAAAAAAAAAGTTAAAAACCAACGGAGATGTCCGTTTCTTTTTTGTGCTTTTAATGAGTAAGTTAATGTATCAAAAATCAATTGGTTGAATAAACTATATAATATTACATTTTTCACCAACTTTCATCACTGAATAAATTTTTATCTATTCATATATATATATATATATATATATATATAACTCTTATCCTGGTAATCAATTAAAAAAAATGAATTGTAAAAAAAAAAAAGTTACCTATCTTTGCACTTCTTATTACATATATAGATATATTTGTGTGTGTTTTATATTATAATAGTTTTTTGATAAAATAAATTATATTATATTTTGTATATTGTTATATGCATCAAGTAGATACAGATTGGTGCCATGAAAAAATAGATACATAATGACCTTAAAAAATACAAGCTAGAAAAATCATATACGAATTTAGAAGAAGGAAAAATAACTATAAACAAAATTTAATTACAAAAAATTACTTATACATATGTTCCTACTTTTTTCTAAGATAATTACGAAGGGTTGAAGTCTTAAAAAAATGAATACAAAAATGAAAGTTTTTATTTACAGGTATATAAATAAAGATGTAGGCATGTGATTTAGAAAAGAATTTGTTATTGAAATATTTTTTTTTTATAGATATACAAATGTAAACAAACATTTAGGTTTATTATAATAGTCATTGTTTGCAGTTTTATATGAGAGTATTATTATTATAAGAAATTGTAATTTAAAGGAAAGTTACGAGGGATGTATAAATTTAACCACCACTTTTTAAAAATAATCTCTTTTATTTTCTTCTCACTTGTGCACTAAAAAAATATGCTATTTTTTTTTTGTTTTATATGGATTTAAAGATACATTTGTTCAAATATGTTTATCAATACAACACAAAAAGATATGAGCAATACACACATATGGTGTGTTTAGTTAGAGGGATGGAAGGGTGGATGAATAGAAGTGGATGGATTAAGGTGTGGAAAGTATGACAAAAAACCTTATTTAATTAGATGGAAAAAAGAAAAGAAATGAAAGCAACTAAGAATTTAGATCCCTGAAAAAAAAAAAAAAAAAAAAAAAAAAAAAAAAAAGAAAAAAACCTTTCAAATGTGGATGAATTAGGATGAATTGAAAAAAAAAATTAAAAAAGTGTTCTTCCAATGTTGACCTTTGTCAATATCAAAATTTTTAGAATACTAATAAATCTAATTGTTTTTTTTTTTATAAGGATGAATTTGTAATTTTACAAATAAAACTAAATATTTTCTTACTCATTTCCTTCTAATACCAAATAAAAAAAATGAAGATTATGATATTTTCTTTCTATCATACCAAACAACTTTGAGGATTTAAATCATTCCATTCATTCACACTCACTCTCTTATACAATATCCCTCATTTTACTATTCCATCCCTTAAACCAAGATTCATATGTATAAATATGTGTGTATATGTATGTATGAACACATATACATGCTAGTAAGTGTTGTGTGTGTATGTGGAGAGTAGCTTTAGCCTATATATAGGTAGATGTCATCATTTTTTTTAATATATATTCTCAAGTATTGATATTGTTGTCTAAGGAGATATTGATGCTCTTATCATTGCTGTCAATAAGAGTTGTTCGAAGGTAGTTTTATCATCCTATTCTTTAATTCTTCTACATATTATTTATTAGATATTATAATAATGTGCTCTTTGTAACGACGAAAAGTCGTCGCAATATTTGCAGTAATATATTGTCGCTAATAAGTCATCGTAAATATTTGGTGGCAAAGAAACAGAGGTTGTAATTGAAAGAATTGACAACAAATGAGATCGTCGGCGTCAGACGGAGATTGGTAGCGACAATGATTTTGGAGGGTGGGAGGGGAAGGGGTTGTTTTGTGGTTTGTTTGTTTGTTTTTTTTTTTTTTTTTGTTTTTTTTTTTGGGATGATTTTTTTACAAGATTTCTAAGAATCTTCAAGAATGCAGACATTTTTTGTTTTCAATTTTCAAAAGAGATCACGGAGAATCGGGTAGAGAGAGGGAGTGAGGCCGAAAGGGAAGAAGAAATTATTGAGAAAAAATGGGGAGAAAAGGTTCTGTGTTCGACCTCATACACAAAACCTTTTGCGACAACAACATGTCGTCAAAAATAGTGGTTTGTCGTCGTAAAAAAGGTAAAAAAAAAAATGCATCATTTGACACAGTTCATTTAAGAACCTTCTGAAATCATTTTTTTACGACGACATTTTGTCTCAAAAAGTCCCACAAAAAACGAGGTCATGTAGATAACTGAAATGGAGAACATTCCGGGATCACTTTTTGCGATAATCGCAAAATCCCTCGAAAACTTGAATAATTCAAACAGTTTTAACAGTTCAAAAGGATAATACAACTATCATAATGAACATAAGTTGTAATGATTCTATATTATAAGACATATGGTTGATACATATATAATCTTTATTTTAAAGACCACATCATAGGAGTTTACAAATCATATTGTTGAGGTCTTTTATAATGTTACCATGATAATATCGCAAAACATTCTTTTATAAGTTCTTTATTGTTGTTGTCACGTCCTCACATTTTTTAGTGTAATACACTCTTCATAACTGTCAATATGTTCTTCTAGCATCAATAAACCTTAATAAAAAAAATTATTTAACTAATCAATAAGCCAAATCACTAAAATATAAACAAAATAATAATAATTTGACAAATAATTGAAAAACAACAAAACAAAATATAATGATTTAGTTAGTAAATGCATAATATAATGATATTAATCATAATATCGTTTGATATTAGTTTCCAATACAACATAATTAGATGAGCAAAATCTGTTAAAAACCCGTTAGGTAGAACTCATTCTTATAAAACTAGCTTACAAGGGAAGGGAAACCAATGACTTATGCATTAATGCACTTATCATTTTATATTTATTTCACGTGAGACATTTGGCGTGTAGCATTCCACCATGTTACGACAGCCTATCTTTCCTGTTAGGTGACATCATGGACACGTCTTCTATTGGGTAGCAACTTTCCCCGACTTGCTCATCTGCAACAACAATTGCAAAACTATAGCTCATGCTACGTTTGATCTCATACTCGACATAGTAGTTTGTAACAATCCATCACACTTGGGCCCAAATTAGTGGTCCACATTACCGAGACTAACCCGGCAATGGCCATTTCTTCCCTTATACGGCTTCACTTGGCTATTAGTATTCCATTCATTGAAAACTCGACTAATACATCTTAATCCAGCCTATAACACAACTGTTAGGACTTGTCCCAATGATATATCGGAGTAGCTCAGATACCAATAGATAGGAACTAGAACTAGAACACAGAACAATGGACCCAATTACAAAATTAAATTGAATCTTTATTGATGAATTAGGGTAATTACAAGCCTTAGAACAATGTAGGCCTTCAAGACTTTGCTAAATCTTCCATATTTCGCTTAACTTAAGAGTTTTCCAACCTAACCAATTTCTGCCAAATCCCAATTAACCATTCCCCTATCTTTAATACTCTTCGTTACTTTCGAACACATTGCTAACCATTCTTCTAAATTCGTTCTATATCTAAATTAAGAAGTTTTTTAAATATATGACCGGAATTTTGTAAATTAAGAAGATCACTTTTTTTTTTTAAAGTTGACCATTCAGTCAATTACTAATGGATTATACTTAATCAATAATTAATCATTGTTAATTTATATGTTTTACTAGTTGACTATGGACAATTAGCTTATTAATATAGTCAATTAATGATTGATCAAGATCATTTTCTTAAATAAAAAAAATATTTTGGTCATTTACTTAAATAAATATTTAAAATCTGTATATTTACCTAATTTTGTATATCATAAATTACAAGAACTAATCAACATACCATAATGATCAAACAAACATATATTAAGTCAAAGGAACATATCAAATCATAAATTTTAATAGCCGTATGGGGTAACATTTTCAGACGGCAAAATACCATATGGATCAAAAACTTCCAACTCTACATCAAACTTTTCTCTTTTTTCTATTTCCAAGAAACTCAAAACTTTAAAAGTACGTAATTTTCTCGTTTCAAATCGAAATGAAATGATTGTTATGTCAAAATGCTCATAACGACAAAACAAACAAAACAATATTAATTTTGCATAATTTTTTCCCAATACATTTCAAATTTTTACACTATTTTCTATATCATAAAACTTTTCCAAAAGTCTTCCACCAATACATATTTCCAACTCAATCTCCAAAACACAGTTTCCAGACATCTCCCCCAAAGGGCCCTAAGACCCAATAAACAAAGATCTAATCTTAAAAATAGTATTTTTCTTTAGGGAATATGAACTTCCGAGATGTTAAGATATCAATGATGAAAAATACTAGATTAATTTTTGAGTACCAACCTATGTGACAGATGAGTTGTCATTATTTTATTGAAACATATTTAAAATATTATCATATCAATTAATTACATATATCAATAAATTATGATATATATATATATTGATATTCAAAAAATTAATATTAGAATTGATGTTCCTATAATTATTTATTACCAATCTCTTCTTGATTAGCCCAAAAAAAATGATATAGTATTATCGGGATTATTCTTGATTCATTTCTCCTATTTCCTGCCAAAAAATGGTGTTAAGCAAAGAAACATTTTTAATCCTGTCCGGCTCTAGTCAAATCATCCTTTGTCCGATAGTGCACTATCTTCTAATTCTAATCTAAGCTGAAAAAGGAACCCACTTCCATTTGGACTCCATTTGTCTTCTCCCATTTCAACGTCCATCACAGAATATCCTCCAACGCTGACCATTAAACTCCCATTTTTGGGTAACGGCCTAACGTCACTTCCACTAGAAGACAACTTCCAAACGGAAACTCACCCAGCTCATGTGTTCCCACCTCCACCACCACCTCCACCACATCCACCACTTTCTCTACCACTTTCTTCCCCCACTCTCTCTTCTGGGGCGGTGAACTCTGATTTTCAAGCTTTTCAGAGATTGCCCGCCTTCTGTTCGACGAAATGTTTCAGTGGGGTTGTGTTTCCGCGGCTAACTTGAGCTGGCAAAAGAGTATTACTACAGTGGATATTCGGAACGGAGGGAACTTACCCAGTTCTTGTTTCCAACTGAAATCGCGAAAAATGGATTCTTTGGCTTTTGGGTATGGTGAATTTTTGGCTCGCGGCTTGAGAATTCCGTCTTCGCAGGCTGTTGGTAGAAGACAGAAGAAGGGTGTCTCGCCATTGAAGGTTTGTTTTGTGTAATCTGGATTGTTTTCTTGGTCTTTAAAAGTATTTGTTTTTGGGATGTTATGACTGGGATTGAGTTGTTTTGTTTTGCTTGTGAAGTAGGTTGCTTGTGTGGATTATCCGAGGCCGGAGCTGGATAACACTGTTAATTTCTTAGAAGCTGCTTCCTTGTCTGCCTCTTTCCGTAGCTCTCCTCGTCCGACTAAACCTTTGAAAGTCGTGATTGCCGGTGCAGGTGACGATATTTTGTCCCGTCTCTGTTAAAAGTTCTTAACTTCACACGTTTTGATGATGGTTACTTTGATTGGAAAAGCATAGGGACCTAAGGACAGTGTTATACAGTAACATATAGAGATGAGAAGTGTAATATGATATGAATATGTAGAAATGAGAAGTGTAACTTGATATTTATTTTATATAATAATGATGTTGTAAACGTGTAATAATAAGGTTATCCCAAATCAATGTTACACCTTTCCAACATCATCGTTACATAAAACGAACATTGTAGGACGGTTTTTCGTGAAGGACCACAGAAACACCCTGAACATTTGTGGAATCCGTTTGGAAGTGGGTATCAAATTAGGGTGTGGTTATTTGATGCATTGGCAAAATGGAAAAATTTCTTTGTGGGTCCTTTATTTGAATTTGTTTCGTATTAGAAGGGGAAAAAATTTTTTGGTGGGACTTTGTAGGTTTCGCTTTTGAATAATTGAATGCTGGACAATTATTTGTTCAGTCTTATGTTTCAATATAGTTTTTCTGTTTTTATGTTATCTCATTTACTTTGATTCTGTTCTGAATAATAAACAATGCAATTTTATAGTCCATACACTTTGAAGGCTTTAATACGTGATTTCTTTATTTTTGTCATTTTCCAAATTATTGTAGGTCTGGCCGGTTTATCGACCGCAAAATACTTGGCAGATGCAGGTCACAAACCTTTGTTACTGGAAGCCAGAGATGTTTTAGGTGGAAAGGTTTTTAAACTAATCTAGTTTTCTCATTTAACAACAAACTATTACTTATTTTTAACTTGGTAATTTGACAGACTTGCCTGCTGATAATTTGATCGCAGTCACTTTTAGGCTCCTTGTGTAAAACCCTTTCTTCTTATGTCTAGCAAATTAGGTTGTGGAATGAGGAACTAGTCATAAGTGTTCCTAGATTCACACGCATGACGAACATCAATCTTAGGGGTAGACATGATGGGAATAAGTCTGCCCTCCTCCTTTTTTTTCCGTCATGGTTTTATTGTCAATGCACTGGAAATTCAATTTGACATAAGGAATAGTGGTACATTGTAGCTTCTCATAGTCTTATGGATCCAAAAATGTTGTCTATATAGATTTTTTTTTTGGTTGCATGATGTTAAATTATTGGATGTAATAAAAGCTGTCTGTTGTGCCAGCCCTAGAATTTTTATTCACTACTAAAAGTCTGGATGGATATTATGCACGTAAAAAAGTTGAAAATAAATGGTAAAAGGAAGTGCTTGCCCATCACCCTGCAACATTATATTTTTCTACTATTCATTTTCTGTTTTTAATTAAAAAAAAAAAAAACACGAACCCTCGGAAGGCTCACTTTCTGATCTGATTTAAATTCCAACTCTTTTGTTGGGTAGTTCCATAAGACTCAAATTTCAGAAAGGTTTTAGCTAATTGGTAATTTTCCTGTTTTTTTGATTTTTTTATTTTTTCTCTCTAG
This sequence comes from Ficus hirta, assembly GCA_038430175.1. Taxonomy (NCBI): domain Eukaryota; kingdom Viridiplantae; phylum Streptophyta; class Magnoliopsida; order Rosales; family Moraceae; genus Ficus; species Ficus hirta. Next base: position 4,928,225 of record CM076593.1, on the reverse strand, counting down.
GTGGCAGCATGGAAAGATGATGATGGAGACTGGTACGAGACAGGGCTACACATATTCTGTAAGTTAAACGTTGCCGTTCTTTTAATAATAATTTCCTTGCTCAAATTTCTAATTGTGGACCTTTGGTCTCTTCTACACGGCTTCCATGAAAGATGTGATTGAGTATCCAAAACTTGGAGTCAGAAATTGCTTGTGCTTTTGTTAAATAATCTTCTTTGGGAATATACTTTCATTCTTAATAATCATAAATACGTGTTTCAAAATGATGATAAGAATCTTTCTCAAATTATTTTAAGAGGATAAAGAAACTATGACAAAGAAGCCGTGAACGAATAAAGTGACCACCATAATATATCAAATAGGCATGGCAGAGTATCGCAGTCCACGGTCAAAAGAGGACACAATAACCAGAGAATCAATGAAAATTTCCCAATTGCTAGTGGTTTCAGGAGCCCCTGCTACCTAGTATTGTTTGGAAGTTGTCTGTTTTCTCTGTATGTATCCAATTTGTTTACTTGTTTTATCTAGTTTCATTTTAGACCCATGTGGTATGAAAAGCTACTCCGGGTTGTGGTATTTCACTTTGATGATTTCCTAGTTACATACACCCAAGTGTTAAGAATGCTGCTGACAGCTGAAAGAAGTCAATTCCCATTCAGACTATCCATACGGAACCTGATTTCTATTTTGTGGCTAGTAGGAAGGGCACTTCCATCTATTTTAAGTAAAAGATTTTGTGCATTTTTCTTTTTTTCCTTTTCTGTAATCATATGAATATCATCTATTTAAGCATAGAATTTGTTATACTTGTAGCTTTGATGTTTTGTCATTTGAATTGGATTATTTTAAATTATTTACCCATTACTTTATGAAATTACTCCTTTTCTGTTCGTTTTCTTGAACTTTAATTAAATTGTTTTATTTGATTTTTGTTTGCATCGGCTAGTTGGAGCTTACCCAAACGTGCAGAACTTGTTTGGAGAGCTTGGAATTGATGATCGGTTGCAGTGGAAAGAGCATTCTATGATATTTGCAATGCCCAACAAACCAGGAGAGTTCAGCCGATTTGATTTCCCTGAAGTTCTGCCAGCACCCTTAAATGGTAAGAAATTATGTCATTGCCTAAGCTATTACTTCATCTTTTTCATAACAAATTTGGTTTTCTTCCGTGCAGAAGTTAACCAAAGATTTAAAATAGTTGTAGTAGTTGGTCACTTGTGCACATATTGAGGTTTTAATGTATATAGTTGATAGAATCCTGCAATTCCTGGAATTTCTTTTGACCATGCTAGATATACTTGACAGTAGCAAACACTACCTGTCTGAAGGTCAAACTAGTGAAAGACTCTAAATTTTGCGAATTTGTCATTGTAGCTATAGGTATTTTTAATGTGCGTAATGTTCTTTGAGTATTTTTAATATGTGCTTTCCTAGTTGCAGCATGAAATAAATCCCGTCTTTATAGCTGCTCAGCAGCTTCTTTTCTCATTTGGGAGGACTTCTTGTCTTCAAAGTTTTTACTGCATTTTAATTTCTTGTAATAAGTTGTCTGTTTCCAAAAAGGTTATCATAGATTGTTGTGAATGTGATTGTTAGGAATTTGGGCCATCTTAAGGAATAATGAGATGCTGACATGGCCAGAGAAAGTCAAGTTTGCAATTGGACTGCTGCCAGCAATGCTAGGTGGCCAGCCTTATGTTGAAGCTCAAGATGGTTTAACGGTTAAAGAATGGATGATAAAGCAGGTATGGTGGTGCGAAAATGTTTTTTCTGCGGCATTGGGTGGACTAAAGAGTTCAAACTTGTGCATTTTTATATAAATTAGCAGAGTATGGTATAAGTTTGGCTTGATAGCTCATTTTGCGTTTCTGTCTCTCTATTTTGTTTTGTTTTTGTGTGGCTGGACTTCTTGTCCACTTTATCCTCGTTGTATGCACAAAAATGGGATAAAACCAAAAGGGTTTCCCCGTGAAAAAGTTACTCATTCATGCTCTATTTGGCACGCCAATGTTGGCTATCCCTAGACTGACGTAAAGCTCAAAGGTTTAAGATAACTCAGTTGTCTGCCTAGATTTAGAGAAAACATAACGTAACCTAGACATTGTTATTCGATTGCCTGTGTCCGGATATTTTACAAGTAAGAAGAGTAAGTGATGTTGTTGGTCAACTTTTAGATTCTCTTTTAATCTTATTTTTTTATTATTCCTTCAATTACTTTTTTCAGGGCGTACCTGATCGCGTAACGGATGAGGTGTTTATTGCCATGTCGAAGGCCCTAAACTTTATCAACCCTGATGAACTTTCAATGCAATGTATATTGATTGCATTAAACCGATTTCTTCAGGTATGGTGCTTCTTTCTCATCATGTTTGCACAAAATCTTACTCTTCGCATCTAGACCAACACAGGTATAGGGATATTACAAGCTATTCATGGTAACATTTCTATAGCAGCATGCACGATATGGTTGGAATTCAGAATTATATTTATTCCCTAACCTAGAAACAAATAAAGGAACCTAGAGGTTAAGTTTTAATAGAAAAATTAATAACATTTTTGGCAATCTTTGTTTAGGAAGATCAAGTCTGTCTAAATAGAGACATTTTTTACTATAATTAAGGGTGGGTGGGTAGTTATAATATGCTTAGTGCATTCTTTGTGGAAGACCTACAACTATGTTTTTATTTGTAAGTAGCATTGGGTAAGTATACTATTGAAAACGTGCGGGAGTAATTTGTATAGAAGTAAAGGACACCTTGTACTGGAATGTAACAAATTACGGTACTACATCAATAGGAGAAGCATGGTTCCAAGATGGCCTTCTTGGATGGGAATCCGCCTGAGAGGCTCTGTATGCCAGTAGTTGAGCATGTCCGGTCATTGGGTGGTGAAGTCCAACTTAACTCACGGATACAGAAAATTGAGCTAAATGATGATGGAACTGTAAAGAGATTTTTACTAACTAATGGAAATGTGATAGAAGGGGATGTATATGTTTTCGCGACTCCAGGTAATAGCACCTACTTTCCTTTCAAATTATAAAATTGGTATGAAAATAAGTATTTATTTTTCTAATTCTTGCAATAACTTTGCTCCGAACAGTTGATATCCTGAAGCTTTTATTGCCCGACAACTGGAGGGAGATTCCATATTTCAAGAAATTGGAGAAATTAGTTGGAGTTCCCGTTATCAACATTCACATTTGGTTAGTGATGGATGCTGACTCTAATCTCTACACACACAGGAATCTAGTCACATTTTTTTTTTTTTTTTTTTTTTTTAATAGAGAATTTTCTCAAACTTAAGTATATTATTTAGTTAATACTGGACATTGAAGTCATTGATCGTAAATGGGCCGAATTAAGAAGTTAGAGTTATCAGATGTCTTTACACAACTTAACAAATTTGGGGTTTCGTTTTCAACTATGTTGGCTTGAAATTCCCTGAAATGAAAGAGGAAAATCGTTCAAGGACAGAGTTAATCTAGACTCTGCTTATGTAATCCCCTAAGGATTAGGATAGGCTCCTTGAGTCCTTTCCCTTTGCTACTCTATTGCTCATTGCACTCCAAAACTACGAAATGGTGTAAAAATGCTTTGCTAATGCGGGATGTGAGATACTCTTTTATTTTATTTTATTTTATTATTGCACTCTTGTAGTTCCATGGTCTGATGGTAATAAAAGTTTTCTTCATTCGCAGGTTTGACAGAAAACTCAAGAACACATATGATCACCTGCTTTTCAGCAGGTCATGCTCGTACTTGATTTTGTTCTCTGTTATTATACTACACCTTTTGAGTTGTTTACTTTTTAATTGGTCAATCTGATCAAAAGAAATTGCACCTTTGGTTGCTTTAAATGTACATTTATTCATTTTCCGGGCCTTACAGTTTGGTTGCTTGAAAATGTTACTGCTTTTGGTCAGACTTTCTAAAACAACTTATGTCGTTTTCCAAATTTCTGGCCTGTAATGGAAGTATCGTCAAGTATATGCTCTAATTATAGATTTAAATTTTTTTTTTCTTTTTAAGTTTTTTTTTGTGCTGGCTACTCATATTCAATTCTTTCTTTCAACTTCTTTTTTCCCATGCAGAAGTCCTCTCCTGAGTGTCTACGCCGATATGTCATTAACGTGTAAGGTAACTACTGTTATTTATTAACATTTGTGGTAGTGATTTCATTAATTTGGCGGAAATTTGTAATTTGCATAGTTGAAAACAAAAGGAGATAAAGGTCAAGAAATATTTCAATTATTGAGTTAAACCGTCTCCTTTCGGGGTTCTTTGTTTCTTTTTTTGATTTTCTATGTTCACTTTTGTAATGATACTGTTTCCTTGTTCATTGCAGGAATATTACAGTCCAAACCAGTCTATGCTGGAGTTGGTATTTGCACCAGCTGAAGAATGGATTTCACGTAGCGACTCGGAAATTATTGAAGCTACAATGAAGGAACTTGCCAAGCTCTTCCCTGATGAAATAGCGGCAGATCAGAGCAAAGCAAAGATTTTGAAATACCATGTTGTAAAAACACCAAGGTTTGAGACAGTAGCCTTTAACAAAATTGAAAAAATTGTATGAAAATAGCCCACGAGTATGTTGTCATAGAGATCAGTTCCATATATTCGTTAGGAGTTTACCTGTCTGATAGAGCTTCTTATAACGTTCCTAAAAAGAAACAAAACTTCATTCAGACTATAAGAATAATAAAGCACAAAGCAATGAGGACAGGAAGTCCACCTGGGATAAAATGTTTCCTAAAAAATGGAGGAAAAAAAAACCAAGATAACAAGTATAAAAATGAGGTGAATATCGTTACTAATTAAATTACGGCTAATCTTATAAAAAACTGTTTTCATGAGGTGAACATTGTTACTCAAGCACCCTTTGCTGGAAAGAGCGTATATAGAGATCTTGGCTATGATTATTTGTTTTGTAGTCGGGTTACGCCATCTTTCTTCTGAATTCAATGTTATTATCATCATTTCAGGTCCGTTTACAAAACTGTTCCCGATTGCGAACCTTGTCGTCCGTTGCAAAGATCTCCTATAGAGGGTTTCTATTTAGCAGGCGACTACACAAAACAGAAGTATTTGGCTTCAATGGAGGGTGCTGTTCTGTCGGGGAAGTTTTGTGCACAGGCGATTGTACAGGTAATTTCTATGGTCACTCGAGTACATATGTTGTGAAATTGAATATATTCTGATCTTTCTCCTGAGTCTACTTAAGAAAAAACATCCTAAAAGAACTGATGGTCCATGGAATTGTTTTTACTTAGCAGAGAATTTTTCCACATGGTAGCATGGTATCTAGCAAAACTTGCGTCTTGGGAATGTCGCTGCACATCGTTTTCTCACTATTTCTTTTATTCTTCATTCTACTTGACTGGCATGGGAAATCAATTTTGTTGCCTCCAGAAAAAGCCTTGTTTATAGGCAGTTCCAACTTTTCTTAAACTGATTCTTTGATAATGGGTATATCGCGTAGTGCTCAACCACACAAAAAAGAGAGAGTAAATAGTAAAACTTTTCATTGCAACGTAAAAGACCAGCAGGAACCCATTGGGAATAAAAAGCAAAGAAAGAACAGGACAATTGAAAATAAGATATCATAAGAATAACAAGAGCAGCAGAAGTTATCAGGCTTATATGCCTAGCATTTAACCCCGTCTTAAAATAAATACATGCAGGATTATGAGTTGCTCGCTGCTCGTAGTCAAAGAAGTTTGGCTGAGGCAGGAACTCGGTAACTATACACCCCGATTCAGCGGCATACTTTGCAGTTACTGTGAAGCATATCATATCATGAGTTACTGTTTGTAAATCATTGCTCTTTCAAGTCTCAGTGAGCTTCACAAGGGGTTAAAAAAAAATGGAGTTACAAACTTATTTAACACTTTGCCTGTGCATGTCTTCAAGTAAGGATGCATACGGTTACCCATTCCTTATTTTTGCTGATATAGTGGTTATTTTTTCTGTAACTGTACAGTAATCTTTTTGATACAACTATTTTTGTACTAGTAATCGTTCGTCCGCAAATCTGGTTGTCTTGGTGCACTGGATAAGTGACTGCTTAACGTGGGAAAAATCCGCATTATTGGAAATTTAATGTCGTGAGACCCTTCATTTATAAGATGTGTAAGAAAAAATCACCGTTTTGTTATGTGTAGAGTATTCTTGGGAATCCAGATTTTGTGCTAACAAGTAATTTGAGGTTGATAGTCTCAAAGGAGTAAGGATATTACTATCCGAGCATCACCTGTATCGGTCATTTAATCGGAATAATTTTAGGGGTTTTGGTTTTTATTCCAACTATTTAAAAACAACTAGGTGGTGTGCGAGTTATTCGTTTTTATTAGTACGTATTTAAAAATTGTCACGTCAACTATCTCTATTTTCTACCATGGAAAGATGACAAGTCACGTATCCTTTGAGTTACTACTTGGATACTTAAACTCGACACATACAGTAGCTTTCGGTGGATGACAATTAAAATACAGTGTCATTTTTTTTTTTATGATCAAAAGATTATGAGCACAAGAAACAGCTCCAATACTGGAAATCCCGGTTTCACCTGATGCTTTCAAGCTTGCAGAGAGCTAACAGTCGCTTAAATATTTTCATCACAAATGATAATAATTCGTCCAAACATCACCTCGGCTGCTTCTCTTCTATAATTAGATGATTTTTTTTTTTCCAAACACTAATTAAATTAAAAATAATTAATCGTAATGAACGGGTTCAACAAGACGCGTAGAGAGAGATCAAAGAGTGGTTGTAGGCAATAGCTTTATCTTTAAAAATAAAAAAAATAATTAATAAATAAAAAGGCTGGAGAAGCAATAGGTTTATCTATGCCATTTCTTTGTTCATCCTTTGATACACGGGAACAAACAGCGGGTCAGAAATTGTTGTTGTTGTTTTTTGTTTGTTTGTTTGTTTTTGTTTTTTTTAAACGGTGTAGTTGTGAGTGAATACTCTCATGCATGCATCTTGCTATTAATCATTGGTTAATTTCGTTTATTCCCCGAATTATAGATTAAGTCTCATTTTGATGCTTTGACTTTATGAAGTTCGAGTCGAGTCTTCAGTCTACTATATTATGGTAAATTAGTCTTTTTATCCATTAAGCTGTTGAATTCTTGATAGAAAAAGCACGTTTTCTTTCTTAAGTCATTCTCTGAAATGTAAAATTACATAATTAATTCTTAAATCACTAGTGGTCCTCACATGCCTTTTTCGTTTAGATTTTAATCGATAAAAGGACTAAATTGAGACAACTTTTATATGGGGGAACTTGATCTACAATGTTGTGAAATAAAGGATCAAAATGAGATTTGACCTATTATTTGAGGACTTAAAATGAAATTAACCCACTGATCATGTATATGAACTAGTAATCAATCACAACAATAAGAAACCGAAGTTCCCTTCTAACTTTTTTTAAAGATTTTTTAAATTATTTTTTTGAAAGGACTTAAAAACTAACAAAAGCTCACTTAGAAAACACTTTATTCTTTTGTTAAAAAGTCATTCAAAAATCAAAGGCAGATATTTTTCCAACGCAAAAATTGCTCTCGTTTTCTCAAAACTGGCCCCTATTCTCCCCCAAACTTCAAAAGCAAGTAAACTTTTTCTCTCAAAGTAAAAAATCAACCAAGTCACATCTTTTCAAGCAAAACCCCCCCTCTTTCTCAAATCTCAATACCAAAACATTCAACATTTCATGAACAATCAAAACTACAAATACACCAATTCCTCACGCATAGACACAAGTCTAGCTTTGACACCCTTGTGGGCTTCTTCAAATTAGTCTTCCTTGGCTAGAGAATTTGTGTACCATGGCCGAGTTTCTTGTTCAAAACAAGACTTGCTCCAAAAGAACCACTTCTAGGAGAAAGGGAAATGGCTTCACAAGAAAGTGTGCCACTTTGGTTAAGGAACAACGGGCGAGGATTTACGTCCTTCGTCGTTGTGCCGCCATGTTACTCTGCTGGTACATTCAAGGAGATGATTATTAGGCTAACACATATTTGATACAATACATAGTCCGTACTACAAAAAAAAAAAAAAAAAAAAAAAGAGATGTTCATCTGCTTCTTGGCTTTTTCCACTGCGGTAATGTTCCGGGTTTGGTTTTATGGAGAGCAATGTTGTGGCTGTTTCGACTTGTTAGCAATTGTGTGACCCTTCAAGTTTTTTTAATCTAATTGGTACTATTCTTCCAATTGGGTTTAAAGGGTATGCAAATGCAAAGAAGTTTCTTGCCAACACATTTGTGCTTGCTTTTTAACCAAGCCTGGAATGTAGGCATGATGATTCGAGGGTGTGATTGAACCTGTTTCAAGAATTGAAGAGCTTCTGTTGATAATTTCTCTCTCTCTCTCTCTCTCTTTTCTGTTTTTGTTTTATTGTTTGTTTTGCTTTTTCACTGAAGAAGTTTGAAGAAATGAATAAGCTCAAAAGGAAAAGAAAAGATGGAAAAAAAAAAAAAAAAAGTTTGGTTGTCCTCTCATAGATTGTTTAGCCCCTATTTGGAGTAAAGGTGTGGATTGGATAATCCAAATCAAATTTTAATTGGATTTTTCTTTTTTTTTTTTTAATCGAAATTCATATACACTCAAGTGAAATTCGCAGCACCATTAAGTTTTATCTCTCCAAAATAACAATCACGTTTTGATCCATTTTCTTTTAGTTCTGAAATCCAAATGACATTTGTTTGTGTAGCCTCACAGAGGTTAAACATTACGAAGATAATTTATTTGTTAATTCTCTTTCTAGCTATCTACCATGCAATTTCTCTCACAGTGTTTTCTCTCACAAAAAATTAAATTTATTGTTCAAACTTATTATTCAAACCTATAAAATCAAACTAGTCATGAATATAATGGTAAATTGTTAAATTGGTCCTCAAACGTTTGAGTAAGTGAGAGTTTGGTCCATAAATTTTATTTTTTGGAAAAAATATCCCTAAACTCTTAAATTGATGAGAGTGTGATCCATAATTTTTTTCAATGTCAAAATACCCCGCAACTCTTAAAAAATGTATATTTTGGTCCTTCCATTAATTTTTTAAAGGAAGGTGGTGTACGATGGTGGAGTGACATTGACGGAGGAGGTCGTCACAACTCGTAGAAAATGACAAAGGACTTTATTTTTTGAACAAAAGTACTTTATTACCCTAAAAATTCAATAAGTTCAAAAATCCCCAACAAAAAATAATCTTTTGTGAACTTAAAAAAAAAATAATAAGTAATCAGAAAAAATTAATTTTCACAAATCGACAAATAAAAGATGGTTTTTATTTGTTGCCTTTTATTTTAAACTGATTTATCTCTTCACAATAAACAACATTTTTATTTCTCTCTTTATCATCTTTTTTTTTTTTTAAAGATTTGTGAGTTTTTTTTTTTCAATTTATAAATATGGTTTTTGTTGGATATTGCTTTGGGCTTATTTAATTTTTAGGATAATAGAATACTTTTGTTTAAAAATAAATATCTATTGTCGTACTCTACTAACTTAGGTGACTTCTCCCATTGGTGTCACGCTATCGTCATACCTCCACCTTAGTCCAAAATTTAACATGAAGACCAAAACACACCTTTTTTTAAGAGTTTAGGTGAATTTTAACAATAAAAAATAGATTAGAGACCAAAATCTCACGTACTTAAAAGTTTAGGGGTACTTTTACCAAAAAATAAAGTTTAGAGATCAAACTCTCACCTACTTAAGAGTTCAGGGACCAATCCAACAATTTACCCTAAATATAATTAATAACATTGCAAAAATTTTAATTTTTTCTAATTATTTTTTCATGAAAATAAATAAATATATATTAATGATTCAACTAGAATTTTAGTTAATCTTGAACACACACACACACGTATATATATATATATATATATATATATAAGATTTATATCTCCAAAGATAAAAAGGCAAGCATTATTAGATATTACCAATTATTGTGTTTTATGTTAAAAATAATTAGCCCAAATAGTCCCTGAACTATTTTAAAGGTGATAGTTTGGTATCTATTTTTTTTTTCGGCTGAGATAACCTTGAACTCTTATTTTTTGACCATTTCAGTCATTTTCGTCCAAAATTGTTAAGTTTTTAACGAAATTAATCATGTGCAATGCATATGATCTAATTTGTGAGAGTATTTTAATAATTTAATAATAATTAATTTAACAAAATTAAATAAAATAATAAATTTCTCTCTTCTCCCTCTCTCTCCATTTCTAAAAACCCTATCCACAGGGGAGGGGGCCGCGAAGGAGAAAGAGAGGGGGGAGGAGGACCGACATTGCCGAGGGGGGGGGGGGGGGGGGAGGTGAGCCAAAACTCAAATCGTGCTGAGGGCCTAAACTGAGATCGGGGGGTCGGGAGGGGGGGGGGGGGGGGCAAAACCCAGATCATGCGGGCGGGGTGGGAGGGGGAAGGAGGGAGGGAGGGAGATGGCCTTCGGCTCCAGCTCTGGCTCCAGCATCGGCATTCGATCTAGGGGGGTGGGGTGGGAGGGAGTGAGGTGAGGGGACGGGAAAGAGAGAGAGAAGTCTCTCCTCTTTTTTTTTTTTAAATATAAATAAGAGTATTTTCATATTTTTAGAGCTATTTTCCTTCAAAAAATACAAAATGTGCTTCTCATACGATTATTCTATGCATTTTTTAACAGAAACAGACGGAAATGACTGAAATGATCAAAAAAATAAGAATTCAGGGTTATCTCGCCTAAAAAAAAAAAAAATAACATAGTCCAAAAAAGAGTTCAGGAACTACTTTGGCCAATTACTTTTATGTTAAACTACCTAAAATATAAAATGTAAGAGTTGAAAAAAAAAAATGTATTAAAAAACAAACAAGCAAGCAATTAATGTAAAATCAAGCGCGCACACAAATAGTTTAATAACAAAAAAGTATAAATTTAAAAAGGTAAAAAATTGAGGGTGTTACATATTTTTAAAAAGTATAAATTTAAATTTAGGTTTGATTTTAATTGTTGTGAAAATTGAGATCACGTAAAGAGTAAAGAGAAATGCTAGGTTCACTTGCTCTCTATCACTGTCTTTGCAATTCTTTTAATTCTGCACTTGTCACATAACGTCTCTTTTCTCCATACAATTGAATCCTAATTTTAAACCATTGTTTCACTTCTCATACAACTCAGCCGTTTGTATTTTTTTATTTTTCCAGAGTAAAAAGAAAATTTTAAAGGTTATATTTGCAAGTTGCAACAAAGTTTTCCTATTCTTCAAACTTTTCATATAATCCGCTGAAGCATTGAAGAACAAGGAAGAGAAACTATGCAAGTCTTGTTCTCTTTTTGTTTATTTGGTGATTTTATATACGTGAAACAATTGCTTATAATTAGAGAAGATTGGAATTTTTTTTAGCTAAATGACAAAAGATGGAGGAGTTTTCTTAACATGCGTTTGGGGTTAAAGTTTTAATTTAAAATTTAAATTTGAATTAATTATGCGTTTATCGATGTATTTAAATTGCTGGCATTAAAAACTTTTAAAACTTGAAATGTATTAGGAAAAAATATATCAATATGAAAATTGTTATTTTTTTTTCCATCATTTTTAGTTGTTTTAAACTTTCATTTAATTTTTTATGAAGATTAATTTGTTTTTCATTAGTATATTTTTTATTAATATATTTTTCTAAATATGGGTTTATTATTTTTAAAAAATATTTGATTAATATTTTAATGTATGTCATGTCAGTAATTTCATTAAATTTATAAACGGAATTGGATGAAGAGGGTAAAGTGAATGGTGGGGACATAATGACTGATTTTGAAAATCCAAAGGATAAAATAAAATAGAATACATAATTTAGGAGGCATTCATAAAATTAATCATAATTAAAATAGGTTTGCATTGAATTAGACTTTAGGTCCAAACATCTGCTAAAACTCAAGTGGACGTAATATACACGTTTATATATATATATATATATATTTACCTATCTAGAAATCTTAGCTTCCGTTTAGTTAGTTAATTAGAAATTAATTTTTTAAATTAAAGTTGATTGATTTTTTAAAAAGTAATTATAAATTTTATTAACTGAAAAAAAAAGATAAAAAAATATAATTTAATTAAAATTAAATTTAAAATCTGAACGGAAGGTAAAATATAAAAAATAAAAATAAAAAAATAAAAAAACTTTTACAAGAGAGTGACATGCATCACCTGTCTTGTTTTGCGCTGGGGATGGGTCTCAAGAAACAGAACTTGTGGGCTGAGACATGACACGCCATAATCCCAAGCAGCAGAAAAAAAATCTCTCACCAAATTCTATCTCCCTCATGTTATCCATCAAAAAAACCCATTGCTATTCTCCTCAATTCTCTTCCACATTCCCACAAAAATGCCACTATTTTCTGCAACGCCCGCTCTGGGTTCACTCCCACCCCACCTCTCCTTCCTCTCTCAGCTCTTGACCGGCGCCGATTCTTCCTCCGTCCACCATTGTTGCTCCGTCTCTTCTCTGTTACTCCCTTACTCTTCTCTCTCTAAGAACTTTTTCCAGAAGTCTCGTGGCTTCCGGCGAAGGTCGAGAACGCCGGTTTGCGCTGCCAGTGAGGTCTCAAAGCCTGAACGTGTTCTTCTGGAACCTTCTGCCTCTCCCGAGGCCATTCGACAAGCTCGGGTGAGTTTGAATTTTTGTATTTTTTTTTTAATGTAGTTGAAAAGATTTGAGTACCTTAGTTATGGCTTATGGGAAATTGGGAAATGGAAATGGGGTTTGCATTGTACTTGGACCTGTTTGGGGACATGTGCGGATATGGTGTTTGGGAGGTTGGGTTAGAAATGTGTGATATAGAAAATAGTATAAAAATTTGACATGTGCTCGAAAAAAATACAAAATGGATATTGTCTTGTTTGCCTTGTCGTTATAAGCATCTTGACATAAAAATCATCTCATATGATATATCAATTTGAAATGAAAAAGTTATGCAATTTTTAAAGTTTGAGTTTTTTGAAAATGAAAGAGGGAAAAAGTTTGATATAAAGTTGAGATTTCGAAATCCAGATAGTATTTTACCATCTGGAGATGGTGCCCCAAACAGGCCCTTAGTTTTGTAGCGTGGTTGGACAAGAATGAGATAAATGAAAAGTTGAACGTGTTTAAGATATGATGATTTTGGGAGGAATTTGTTAAAATGACAATGTTAGAAAGTGAAATTAACGCGATGACTTTCTTTTAATTTTTATTTTTATACACGTGACGATGAAGTGTTATCTTTTATTGGTAAATGTAATTATTGATTTGATAATTTTTTGGGCACTTATCAATAAAAAAACAATTAACAAAACAAAATTTTTACAAAGTTGTTATGCAAATAAGACCTTTGTACTTCTCCACATAATTTGACAGGCATTGGATGATAAAGATCAATTTGGACCATTAAAGTTTGAGTTTTTTTTTGTAAGGGGGACCTAACAATGAAAAAATTCAACGATCCAGTTTATTATAGGAAGTAAAATAGGTTGAAAGTTAATCTTTTTATGGTTAGAACACTGTCCTACGATTAGTTAGTCTGAGTTCATTTACTAGTTTGTAATTGGAATTAAATTCTGTTGACAGTTATAAAAGTTTGTTGCGCTAATACTTGGTTTCTGCTAAGAAGTAGAGGTCTAATGATTGGAAGGCAGCAAGGACTTACAATGATGGTGGATTCATATATGAAGGCAGGATTGAAGGGTTTAATGGTGGTGGATTGCTTATTCGTTTTCATTCTTTAGTTGGTTTTCTCCCCTTTCCACAGTTGAGCCCTTCACGTTTTTGTACAGGTATTAGTTATTTTTCCATTATCTTTTGACGTCAGATATTCTGACTGTTTTTTAGCATATTATTTCATTCGATATATACTGTCGACATTCATAAACAAAGGCCTGATCCAAACTACGAAGGGCTTATAATGCTTTTCTCCTTCATTTATCAATGATTTGTGTCGGGATATTACTTTTAATTTAGTTTGATCTGGCTTGTAATTCACTAGTTTTTCGTTCACTTTCGATAGATGCAAGTAGCATTGATCATGAATCAACTAGTTTTAGAAACTTAGTGGTTCCTTTGCATTTTTAGTTTCCGTCATAGTCATTTCTTGTTTCGTATGTTATTTGACAAGTTTGTTTCAGGAAGAGTCACCATTAGCCGTCAAACATTCTTAGCGACAATGTGTTTGGTGTTCTTTCTAGATGCCGCGTTTTCCATTCTTGTAATGCTCTTTGATGTCTATAGTCAAGATATCACATAGTTAAATAAATCATATTTTAATTTTTTAACTTCCTTTATCCTCTCATTAGAACCACGCAGAGGTCCTCAAGAGGTTGCGAAAAGTTTGACTGGTTCACTTATATCAGTAAAGGTAATGAACTTATTCACTGAAAATAGTATTATGTTGATTCAGATCCTGTAAGTACTAATTTTTTCAGTGCAATTCCATTGAACAAATTATAAATTTTTGCAGTAAGAGTGTTTATCTCTCTGTATGTTTTATTCTTGATATTTTCAGGTGATCCAAGCAGATGAGGAGAAAAGGAAACTGATATTCTCTGAAAAGGAAGCTGAATGGTCAAAGTTTTCTGACCAAGTTAAAGTAGGTGATATTTTCGACGGAAGGGTGGGTTCTGTGGAGGACTATGGTGCATTTGTTCATTTACGATTTCCAGATGGTACTTTTTCCCCCAATCGAGTATTGCTTGATTTACGTTGTATTAGAAATTTACTAATTTCCATCAAACGACCATGAAACAGGTCTTTTTCATCTCACTGGACTAGTACATGTTTCAGAAGTTTCATGGGATCTAGTGCAGGATGTAAGAGATATTCTGACCGAGGGCGATGACGTTAGGGTCAAAGTTACTAGTGTTGATAAGTAAGCTTTTGCTGCTCCCTATATGATTATGTTCAAGTAGTATTTTATGTTTTTATTTTAGGTGACTACCAATAGATTCCAGAACGGGAGTAATAACGTTTAGGACTAAATTAGGCATGCCACTTAATTGCTTTCAATTACCAGCAAAAAAAGGTAATTGTATGCTGAATCTGAATTGTACTATATTGCCACTCAAGGTTTTTAACAAAACCTACAGCATATTTTTTAGAATATCAGATTAGCATATTTCTATTCCGGTATCCTACTTATTGCTTTTATTGGTGGTATGCTTAGAATGTTATTAAAGCCTTTACTAAGTCATATATTCAGTAGAAAGGTACTGAATAAAGAAACAAAGGTTGTTTTTTTTCTCGTTTCAGAATAAAGACGATCATCCAGCTTCGTTAGCATCTCCTTCCAACCCACTTGCTTTGCAACCCAGTACTGAATGTTATTTAAATATGCAATTTTCTGTCCTGTGTAATAACTATAACAAAGTTTAGAACTGCTAGATCACGTTTTCTTAACTCTAGGCTTTTATTTTTATTTACTTTTTTCGGTGCCCGCATGGTATTATTAGGGGAAAAAGGAAGCTGTTCCCCGCATCTACATTATCTCTTGAGATTTTACAAGTTGTCATCTTGTGATTTTCGCCGTGTCTAGCAAATTTTGATCAAACGTTCTATGCAGAGAAAAGTCGAGGATTACCCTGTCAATCAAACAGTTGGAAGAAGATCCACTTCTAGAAACTTTGGATAAAGTAATACCGCAGGTTTGTCATCTGATGTCTTCTTATGAACTTAGGTCATGTTCTTGATTGCCTTGCCTCCACAGAAACATGCAGTGTTCTTTCAGATATTGATGAACTTGACACGTGACAGGAAGACTCGGATAGTTCTGCTTCATTAAGCACTAGCAGTAGCGGTAACATTGAGCCTCTTCCAGGACTTGAAGCTATATTTGAAGAATTACTACGGGAAGATGGGTATGATTCCACCATTATTTGGTCTATAGAGGTTTTTCTAGCTCAAATTTTAATTGCTTCATTCTAGTACGAAACATTCGTTTGTGCATAGCCCACTTTCTAATGTTGATAAGTCATGTTAACGCTTATACATTCTTCATGCTTCTTTTATAATTTATCCGGTAAGATGATGTCAAGTCTTAGTCTAGAGTATGCTAAAGAAGCTGGCCTGTTAAGTTTAGAATGTGGTTTATTTTCAAGAAGGATGATTATCTTTCAAAATTTGAACTATTCTATAAAGGAGCAATTGTTTTACCACCGTTAAACTGGTGTAACAAATTTGAACACGAAAATAGCCAATTGGTGTGTGTTTCTTATAGCCAGAAAATATCAAACACTAACATTGCTCGAAAATTATGGGCAAATGGTGACTCATCATTTGATATGAATTATGAAGAACACAACGTCAGTGACATTAATGTATTAAGGTTAGAAATGTGAGAGAAACTTTGCTAACGTAAGAGGTGAGATTCATGTTAACATGTGATGAAATCTTTCGTCTATTTGGTTTGTGATTTTTTATTTGGTTCTTGCATGAAAATATTCGATGCCTGAGAGTTCTTTGGCCCTGAAAGAACTGACACTTGATACTTATTTTACGGCGCAGTATAGATGACGTGAGAATCACTCGCCAAGGTTTTGAAAGAAGGGTGGTTTCACAGGATCTTCAGCTTTGGCTTTCAAACGTGAGTTCCTTCAGGTTCAGTGGTTTGAATCCTCATTACATTAATAGCCATTATTTTGAACGTCATCATCATCCTGCCTTATCACTGCAGGCACCCGCTTTTAACCAGAAGTTCACTCTTCTTGCTCGTGCGGGACGGCAGGTAAGTTCAAGTTAGAAAAACGCTAGGTGTCTCCAGTGGTGGTGATCGCCATGAGACGAGATTGATATTTGCAAATTTCATGTAATTCCAACGTATTGAAACGGCCCCACTCCCACATAGTGTATGTTAGTATGTGAGTGAACCGGAGATCTGTTGTGTGATCATTTACCATTCATAGATCTGCTCTTCCAAATATGCTTGCCACTCTATCTCCTTGTATCTTGTGGTTCTAAGACGATACATTTGATATTGTAGGTGCAAGAAATACAACTGACCACATCACTCGATCAGGAAGGTATCAAAAGGGCACTGCAGCGAGTATTGGAGCGAGTACCGTGACCAAAATCTGGTTTTTTTTTTTTTCAATCATGCTGTGGCTGCGGTTTTTTGTACAGAATTTTATTTGCGAAATCAAACAATGTCTTTATAAGCTGTACATCAGGTGGTTGATAATAGGTCAAATTGCCCACCCCAAAATTCTTTGTTTTCTCTCTCTCATATTAAAAAACCAAGTATGAGATCCCTATTCCCTGCTTACTGGATAAGAATGTCTTGTTTCATTCCAATTTTGGAAATTTCTGATATAAATTTAGAAATATGTTATTGCTTGTGCTGGAAGGCAGTTGGGCTAACAAGTTGTATATGCTAGTATTAACGCAGAAATATGTCTTGAGATACACACACACACACACACGTACACAGGTTTTTGATATTATTAACAGAATTGTACTAAAAAAATATCCAATAACCTGTAATCATATTGATATGGTAGAATTAGTACTTAAGAAGGTTGAATTAGTTGCAAGATATGAACACAAAAAAACACGTACGAGTTCATATGAAGCTACCGTTTCATAAAAAATAGACAATTATAGAAAGCGACAAAATCGAAACTGATCACCTCCCATCTCAAAAGACCGGCCACGGCAATCTGTGGCACGTCACAACCTACCATACTCATTGTTGAACTGAATCGACCGCCCAAGAAATGGGTGGTCGTGGGTTAGTGGAGGTGACTTGATTTGAAACGGAAACAAACAGAGTTTAGCTTATTTTATTAAATTACGAAAACAAAAAGAAAAAGAAAATTTGGGAGTGAAGCTGTGTTTGTTACGTACTTTCCCTTACACAAACAAAACCTATCACTCCTTTTTCGTTGGTGAAAGTCGCGTGAGTGAAGACTATTATTCATTATTATTGTTTGTTATTTGAAAATCTAACGACATAAGATATAAAACAATAGGGTAGGGGTTTTTTTTTTTTTTTTTTTTTCCCCCCTCTTGTTTTGTTTTTGAGATTAGTTCATATAAGTTTACGTGATTTGTGAAAATTTTGATATTATATTGCTGCTCTTGAACTCTCAAACTGCCTGGTTGCTATCTCTTGAAATCGCTTAAAACTGACCACTAGAAACCGACCAAAACCGGTTGGAAAATCTTCCAATATTTCTCTATTTGGCTAGGTGCTCAGTATCACATTTCAGCAACCGATGGAGTCGATCTGCCTATTAATTTACCGTTTTACCGTCCTGAACTAATTAATATCTGATAACTTGTGCAGCAATTAATGGCTAAGAACACCAAATCATATCGATCCAGTGATGAAGGAGGGTATGTGTGTGCGCGCATATGATTTTTTTTTTAATATACATATATATATGTGTGTGTGTGTATGTATATAAATGATGAATGGGAACAATCAGCATCAAGGAAAATTAATAAATCCTAATTTGGTTGAAATCCACTAGCAGCCTCATCCCACGCTATACTTCTCATTGATATTATCAATAAACAAGTGACACCAAAAACAACAGCCAAAATCATGTATTGGAAAACCAGATTTAAAAATAGATCTTATTAAAAATCTTTATTATTAGATTCTAATTTATTGACATTGCATGAAGGAAAGTCCCTTACAAGCAGAAGAAAAGCACATCAATATATAAGAGAAAAATACAACTCTCAAACGATCGATTCATCAGACCACATGGGACTGAACTGAAACGACAATAACACACTTTTTAATGATGGAACAAAACGACGTTCTTTAAAGATTAAACACTGGAATATCATAGACGAGAAACAAACAAAGAAACGACAATCAATCTTGTAGCTGAGCCCCTCTATCAACTAAAAGGCTTCCAAAATGGCAAAAACATAGGCCCCTTGGTTTCCCCGCAGCTTTCCGTCATTCCCCTTTAACTTCATCAACTGATGGGAAACGGGCTTCGCATTTCTTGTGACAAGTTTCAGTATCTTCACACCCTCCAAGTAGATGAAGGACCGATTCTTTTTCGAGGAAAGAATAAGGAAAAAAAAAAAAAAAAAACACATTAGATATTTAGGGGGTGTTTGAGGATGTCTCCGTATAGTGTTTTGTCATCCGGTTTCCAAATATGCATTTGGGAGAGTGTTGAGTTTCTATCTAAAAAAAGTATGTTTACACTAAACTCAAGCTTTAAAAGCAAATAACTTGTATATAATTTCAACAGAAACGAAACAAAATCTATATTACTATAGTTGATAAAAATAATTAATAAAGTTGTTTTTTTCTGTGACCATTGATTATATATTGTTATCAAGAGTTTACTTGAATAATATAAATTAGTTCATTTTCTTATTTTATTGGCTATCTCTCTAGTAATTTTAACACTAAAATCATTTAGCTATTTCAATATTCAATTTGTATTTATTTGATTAGATTGTTAAAATAAGATGAGATGATAGATAATTGGTGGAAAGGCAGCTATTTAAATGTAAAATATAAACAACTACCTAAATTCAATAATACACAAGTAATATAAGCAGTTTGCCAATGGAGATATCACAGAGGCAATAAGATGAAATATGCTTTTTCACATGTGTTGGACTAGCTAGTCATGTCTATTATATGGAGACCATTCAATTAGTTTTAAAGTTCACATGATAAAACTTATGAAGATACCAAGTGGCCGTCAAGAATTTCTCTTACACCCCTAAATCACTCACCGATCACAATGTGAATCATTGGGAACGTTTTTGTTTCGAATACTAAACAAATATTTATAAAATTTATTTCACGCGGTCCTATTAATTTCAACAATGTCACAAGTTTTTAAATCTTTTTTTTTAATTGAAAAGGGCGAATTCTTACTATAAAAAAAAAAAAAGAAAAAAAAATAAAAGGGTAAATTCGAACTCTACATTTTTTAATAGTGTTAGGTATAAAATTACCACTAAACTATATCAACAGCCACAATATATCATAAGTTTGGTCCGTTTGTGACATTTATCCTTGTATTTCAATAAAAAAAAAAAAAAAAACTATAGTGAGGCATATTTTAAAAAATACAAAAGTTTAAGGGAAAAATAAAAAGAGGATAAATATGAAAAAAAAAATAGAGAGGAAAGCCAAGAGAGAGAGAGAGAGAGAGAGAGGTGAAGAAAATACACTTGTTCGAAGTGGAGAAAATGAAAAAATAAAATAAAATGATTAGGGAGGAAAAGAAACAAAGGTATAATCTTGAAGAAAAGAAAACAAATGAAAGAAATGAAAAGCAAAAAATTAAAAGAAAAAAAAAACTTTCGTCTTTGGTTTGAACGAATGTGAATAGTGCTACTTTTAATACCTATATATTTTGAATAGATTCATTACATATACTTTCACTTCGGCGGTTTGAAATGGTTATACATACGTGATATATATGTTCTATTTAAAAGGGGGGAAAATTGCCTCGTACGTGTTATTCTTTTTAACCATTATGTTTCTTTTCTTTCTTCTTGGCGCGTTAGACGATCGGTCGCGAGCAATAGAATTGCCCTTTTTTTTTTTTTTTTTTTTTTTTTTTTTGATAATAAAGCAATAGAATTGCTTAATAGGGTGACATCATTAATAATAACGATAGTGTCAAACAGTGTTGGACGTTTTATTTTATTAAGATTAATGCCATAAACGGATGACTTACCCATAGATTTGTGTACCCGCTGGATACATCTTATTAGGAGAGGGGGATAGTATGCGGGTATGTGGTTAAAATTAAACTCCCGTATTAGTGTGGGGCAGAGGTAGAGGAAGCTCCTCTATACACCCGCCGTGTTTATATTCACTTGTACCGGCTTAACCTCTAGGGAGGTTAAGCAAGGGCTTAAGGCCCCCTTTTTTTTTTTTTTCCTAGACTTGTATTGACATATATAGTACTCACTTTAGTAAATATTGTTGATGATATGGATCCCTTTTTTTCAATATTACGAGAAGAAAAATGCTAAGAATATCAATTGTAATCCTAATTAGGTGACATTGAGTAGTCTTTTTTTTATTAATAAGTATTTAAAATATTGTTATATTAATTAATTACATCTACCAATGACAATATGACATGTGAGTTAATATTTAAAAAGTTTGGATTACAGTTAATATCCTAATTCTACTCTTACGAGAATACAATTGTTGTATATAGTCAATTTATAAGATTATGTGCTTAACATATATTAGAATAAAGCGTGAGTATCCTAAACCATATTAGACATCTCTATAAAAACTGACCTGAGTGTTCGCAGAAAACGAAGAAGATAAAGATGATTGTTAAGAAATATCTGCATTGGCGACTCATCTTGATCTTTTTCTCTAGCAAGTACTAGACTGAGAAAGGAGAATATATATATATATATATATATATAGTTTTAATTATATTACGCATTATATTTTTGTACATCACCACAATAGCTACTTTAATTGCTAACCTTATTTCAAGAGTTTTAATATATAGTTGCTCTCAATATAAATGTATGAATATAATTTATGTTCAGTTGGGGCTTTACAGCATGTACTAGGGTCGAAGGAGAATATATTACGCATTATATATATATATATATATATGTATGTTTTTTCCTTTCGTGCTATCAAAGAGCCACTCGTCCCATGAATATGATCGACAGAACATGTTAAATAATAATAATAATAATAGAGATTTCTTCTTTCTATCTCTCAACAGTGACGAAGTCATAAATTTTAAATTTTAATGAGTGAGGTTAACAACCACAAGTTTTTAACTTTCAGAAAGAAAAAAAAAATGAAAATTTTAACTTTTTAGACGAAACTGTTTGTATATATATATTTAAGTGAAAATATATATATATATATATATATATATATATATAAGGATAGATAATAAAAAGTTGAGAGGGGGGGTGTGTTCAAGCGCCCCATTGAGCCTATGTAGCTAATTCCCTGCCTCTGAGTATCTTTCCCAATAAGAGCTCACTTTACCTGTACCAAATTCATTATGTCAGCATTTTGCCCACGGAGATATCACTGGAGGCAATAAACTTAAAACTCTTTTCATGTCGGCGATATAGAGCTAAATGGGATCGAGTGGGAGCTGCCACTTCTATTTTATATATATATATATATATATATATATATATATATAATATCATCATTTTTTTTTTCGTGGTTTTCATATTTCGTCACAAAATTAGTTATATTTATATAAGTCCCCATTCAAAATTAACAATTGTATGTAAGTAGGGAGAAATAAATAACATATTTACATATATAACTAATAAAAAGTACCAGGTTCTAGAATATTTAAAGGAAATAGTACTAAACAATAAATTTAGTCATATAAATAATTTAATTACTTCTTATAAATATAGAAGTAAATTTATTATTTATCTGGTAAATTGATTGTTTACCTAATAATTTTTATATTTACCAATCTAATAAATTTGTTATTTACTTTAAATATATTGAAATCTTTTTATTTACTTTAATTATTTTCATAAAAACACTAAATTACTATAATTTCTCTACAATTACTCATTAATCTTTACCCAAGTTTTAATTTCATATTTTTTATTATTTAAAAAAAATTAAAAACCAATGTTTGCGTCCCCACTAAAATAAAATGTTAACTCTGTCAATTGTAATTAATTATGTACATACATATAAAACTATTCAACTATTTTCAAAGTTCATGTGGAATAACTTTCGAATATCTCAAGACACACCATATCATTACGAGCAATTTAATGTGCATGCTAAACTTCCAACTTAAATAATTTACAGTGTTAAGATATCGACCAAATCCCCATATAATTATTAGCGATTTAATTAATGTGCATGCTAAATCGACCAACATAAGGTCATCTCCGACTGTGAACTACAATTTGCTTCAAATATAGTAAGTCTTTAACCATGTCTTTAACGTTTGCGAAATATGTGGCCATATACAATTAAGGCAATTGCTTGTTATTGAAATCTTATTATATTACTTATAATTAAATTATATAAGTAAATATAATGCTTTATATAAAAAATGAATTGCATAAACTTTTTTTTGTTTTGTTTTTTTGAGTAATGTCATAATACATGGCAAAATACATAAAATGTATGTATGTTTTAAAAGCACCCAACTCCTATACCGATCTTGATAGGTAGCTCCTCTAAGCACCCATCTTAATGGGAAGCCCCGCTAAGCATTCTCAATGGGAAACCCTAATCGTAAGCACGTCCTCCACTTTGCACCATGCAAGGTAGAACCACGTGCAATGCAAAGAGTACGGGAAGACAAGGGATATAGTCCGATCCTCGGAGGAGGCAAGGCAATGGCCTCGCCGTGTGCAAGACAGAACCGACTCCTCACACTGGCAGGATGGTCCGGCCCCAAGTGCGAGCAGGTCCACGTCTCCATTCGCTCGGTAGCGTATCTCGGTTACACCTACCTTCCCTTTCTTGATGCAATTTTCTTTCTAATTCCCCTTTTCCTCTTTTACTTGTCAATTTTTTCGAACTTTTGTAACAAAGCTACTATTACCAAGTGTGTATCCACAACTTTGAAGAAACTAGAGTAACGCCTTCACATACATTAAGACCCCGTGATCTTACAAGCGATTGGAAGACAAGTACGAAAAAGGTACTGAAAGGTGGTTTCAAGATAAGTGGGACAATTACTTCGAACAATCTTTATTTAATAGGAGGACGAAGGTTGAGAAATGGATCCACGATTCAAACACTTAACTGATACTCTTTCAGAGTATATAATTTGATGCTACGTTTGGTAAACCAACTCAAATTTAAATTTTTCATCCCAATTTTGTCTTTTTCTGAAAATTCAACAAAAATTATAACTAGTTTTTAAAAAATCAACCAATTCCAACTTAAAAATTTCAACTCCAACCGTAATACCAAACGGAGGCTGAGTGTCTACCATTCAAACTTCTTCCATCATAGTGTATCAAACTTATAAGACTAACTCATTTTAGAACGAACTACTATAAATTTTCAGTATCTTTTACTTTTACATTTATTGTTTTTCTTACACATTTGTCATTTTTTATTAGTCTTAATTATAATGTTTCTCCATGAAACTTAGTTCCTTTGAGATTGGTGTATTTCACCGTCAACATACCACACATTAATAAAAGAAAACAGCAAAAATTTAAAACCAGAGATAAAATATACATTTTATCAATTGTAAAGGTACTCACTTTCCAAGAATTTTCCTTTATCTAAATCTTTGTCATAGGTAGCATATTAATAAACTTTAAACTTCAGACTGAAAAATGGTTTTCGTACTTAAACTGCTTCTCATCAATAATGAACCGCCTGGTTGCTATCTCTTGAAATCACTTAAAACCGACCAACAGTACCAGTTGGAAAACCTACCAAAATTTCTCTAATTGGCTCGGTGCTCAGTATCACTTTCCAAAAACCGACGGAGTCGTCTATCAGTTAATTATCGATATACAGCCGTGAACTAATTCTGTGCACACATACTTGATAACTTGTGCAGCAATGGTAAAGAACACCAAATCGAATCGATTCAGTGATGATCTAGGTTATGCGTGTTAGTTTGCATATATATATATATATATATATATATATGTAAATGGTAAAATGGAATAAGAGGGAATAATTAGCATCAAGGAAAGTTAGTAAATTCTAATTAGATTGACACCTACTAACAATCTCATCCCACGCTACACTCCCCACTCATCTTGTTGATAAAAAAAGGAAAAATTTTATAAATGTCAAAATTAGATTAATAAAGAAATAACCACCACAAGAGAACTAACGAACAAGCAACTGACGTAGTCAAAAACTGAAATACAGCCAAAACCATGTTTTTGAAAAACCACCTTCTAAAATAAATCTTATTAAATACCTCTATCGTAAAACCCAAAACGACTGATTTTAGATTCTCATGTATTGAAATTGCAAGAAGGAAAATCCCTTACAAGTAGAAAGGCTCAACAACATACATATATGAGAGAAAAATATACAACTGTTAAACGACTAATCAGACCACAAGGGCCTAACTGAAACAATAATAGCACACTTCATTGATCTGAAAAAAATAAAAAAAATAAAAAATAAAAATAAAAAAAACCCGACAGTCTTTAAAGTTTAAGCACTGGAATATCATAGACAAGGGAAAAAAAAAAAAAAAAAAAAGGAAGAAGAAGAAGAAGACAGTAATCAATACTCTTTTGACTGAGCCCCGATCCATATGAACTAAAAGGCTTCAAATATCAAAGGCAACAAACAACATATTCCCTTTCGTTTCCTCGCAGCTTTCCGACATTCCCCTCTAACTTCTGATGATGGGGATGCGTTGCAAAAAATATATTTTAATATTCCAATGAGGATAAAAACTTTCAATGAGGCAGATTTTAAAAAATGCAAATTAGTTGAGGGAAAAATAAAAAGAGGACCAAAATGAAAAGAAAAATTAGAGATGAAAGCCAAAAAAAAAAAAAAAAAAGATACATTTCTATTAGCTATAAAAGGTGGAGAAAATGAAAGAAATAAAATAAATTAAATTTTTAGGGAGGAAAAATAGGTAAAAGAAGGCATAATTTTCAAGAAACCGAAACAAATGAAAAAAATGGAAAAGTAAAAACAAATTTAAATATTTTGCAAACACGATGTGTTTTGGTTGAAACAATGTGAATAGTGCTACTTTTAACATTTCTATATATTTTGAATAGATCCATTACTAATACTTTCACTTGATGAGCAACTTGAAATGGAAATGGAGAACAATGATATACATACGTGACATACTTGGTATGGTCTTACCTTCGTACGTATATTTCTTTTTGACTTTTTTTTATACAAATCTGAACTTTTTGAATTTCGTAATTTAGTTTTTTTTTTTTTGGAAAGCAAGTTCCTGAAGTTATAAGCTTTGACATTGTTAATCCTTCTTACACAAATCTGATAATATTTAGACAGGTTTTTTCTACATGACTTGCACATTAGAGTCTAAAAAGGAAATTGCTGATTATTTTTACTTAGTTTTAATACACATTTCTTTGAAAACTTGAAGCTAATTCAATTATCTAACTCAAACTTGAACCTAAACTTAAAAGGAATTTGTATTAAAAGTAAGTAAAAATGATTAACAATGCTCTTCTCGAACTATAATGAGCAAGTCATATGAAAACAAACTATCCAAATTTTAATGGATTTAATTGAACAAGGACTGATAATGCTAAAATTCATAAGTTCAGGGCATTAATTGTCAAGAAAACAATTTTCAAAATTAAATTACTAAATTAGAAAAATTCAGGCGGTATCTTTACAAAATAGCCACTATTATTATTATTATTATTATTATTATTATTATTATTTCAATTCAATACTTTCTTTCCTTTCTTCTTGGCACGTAAGATGATCGGTAATAACAATTAAGATACTGTCAAATTAGGTGTTAACTATTTACATTAGGTATGAAATATTAATCTTTAATGTATCTAGACTGGTTTTTGTAGACACTGCAAGATAGAATATAGAAAATGAAGAAGGGAAATTTCCTACAAGCACTGGAAAATCCAAGAAATACAAAGAACTACACAACTCTTACACGACTCATCAGGCCATGGCATAAAACGCAAGGGCCTGAATTTAAACGACAAAAACACATTGATAAATAGAGCAATTACGATGGTCTCGAACACTATACTATCAAAGACGACAAAGAAACTAGGAAACGACAACCAATATATTCAATTCCATCCTCGGCAAATACTATACTTGGTCTCTCAGCAATTTTCCGGCATTCTCCTTTAATTTTTGATGACTTGTAACATGTTTTGCATCTCCTCTGGCAAGTTTCAGCACTGTCACATGTTCCATGTATACGAGTGGACTCTTGAGAGAGAGAGAGAGAGAGAGAGGAAAAGAAAAGAAACAAAATTAATAATTTACAATAAACACTTTTCATGTGATTGTATGCATATTTTTCAACTCTTATTCTGTTATATAACTAGTCACTTGGCTTTCTTCTGTTACCAGCAGAGCTTGAGAACCATCACACTGAAGAACATGTACTGAAGATGTATATAACTATATATGAATTCAAGACAAAGAATGTAAAATTTATGTTACTCTAGGTCTTGATTAACAAGAAAATTTTCATTTAAAAAGTAAAAGAAAATTTTAGTTTCTTCGGAAATTTAGTTTCATTTGATTAACAGCAGAGTTTGTGTTCTAAGCTTTTCTTTCTTTTTATTTTTTTTTTCTCATATGAGAAAATTTTTATTTAAAAAGTTAAAAAAAAAGATCTTACAAACCTAAAACAAAAAGAAAAACTACTAAAAAAACGAGTTAAGAAAATAAGAAAGAATCAACCAAATTAGAGAGTTTTTAAGATTTTCTTAATTCAACACCCTACCCATTACGACTCTAATAAGCTTCTAAGAAATCTAACTCTTCAGACTCTTCCTATATTTTTCTTTTTCAAAGTGTTCAAAACTACTAATTTTAAGAACCTGAAACGACAAAGTGTTCATTGCATAAAAAGCATGCTCAGAAAAAAATAAGAATAATAATCGTGGGGCGGAAATAAAAGATGAAGATTCTATCGAAGATAGAAGCCCTGAGACGGACAATTCTTTACATGATATTATTGCTCAAAACGAGATGTAAATTGTTAATTTCTCGCTCTTGGGATAAACCAGTAGATTTAGATATTTTTAGGAAAAAAATTTTGATGTATCTCTCTAGAGGCGTTTAAATAGGAAGTCTTATAGGTTTAAACTTTGAGTGTTTTCGTTTCTCTTCAATAAATAGGGATCATTGGCATAAATCGTCTTGAAAAAATTTGTGCAGGCATTTCGAATTACATATTATATTCAAGTGGATGAGTTGTAGGGCGGAGAAGTAAAGAAATACCGTATCAACTGATAAAGGGAAACTAATTAGGTAGAAGCTATGTTACCATAAAACTCAACTTTATCTATTGAATGCTAAAAAGGAAAATCAGCAAATAATAGAAATACGAATAATTAACAAAGAAGTAAATAAGCAAATAATAACAATTATTAAAACACAAGAATTTGCATGAAAAACTCCAACATAAAAAATTAGACATATTTGGTGAAAAATTACTATGTTGTGTCTTTCTAGCAAGAATCTACCATGACCAGTTTTGCCTTGCACATTAATTAATAAAATTTTAGAATTACATTGGGATATATGGTACTCACTTTAGTAATTAATTAATGTTGATGATGGATCATTTATTCAATAGTATTATAAGTAGGTTATCAAAGTAATAATTGAAGTCAATTGCTGTGTATAGTCAATCTATAAGATTATGTGCTCAACATATCTATAACTATATTAAAATAATGAAATACCCTACAAGAACTATTTAAAAATTTAATCAAATTATTGTCTTTTTGTGATAATGTCTTTTTTTTATTTCTCTTTTTTTTTTTTTGCCCTTTAACTTTCTCTAAATTTGTCCCCTTTTTTTATTCTCTTATTTTTTTGTTTCCATAGAAATCTTTTTTTTTTGTTTGTATGGATTTACTTTCTTCATCAAATTTGTCCTTTTTATTCTCTTATTTTTTTGTTTCCATAGAAATATTTTTTTATGGATTTACTTTCTTCACCAAATTTGTATCAATAAAAATATATTTTTAAATATATATTTAAGTTCAATTTTTTTTGTGAGTCAAAAAATATATTTTTTTTTTGAACCAAAGTGAAAATATAATATCATCGAAAACTTTGACATTTATATTTTTAAAATAAATATTCAACAATTTTAGTATGTATGCACTTCACACATGCAAAGCATGTGATTTCAACTAGTATTAGAATAAATTATGAGTAACCAAAACCATTAGACATCTCTCTAATTTGTCCTCAAATTATCACCTTGCAGAAAATGAAGAAGATAAAGATAATAGTTAAGAAATATCTGCATTTGCGAGTCATCTTGACCATTTTTCTCTTGCAAGTGCTAGCTAGACTGAGAAAGGAGAATATATATACATGCGTGTGTGTGTATATGTGTGTCTATATATATAATGACTACGTACTTATAGAGTTGAGGGAAAATTATATGTTTTTGCCTTTCGGTGCTATCAAAAACAGTCTTCTATATCGTCCAATGAATATGATCGACAGACAATGTTAACCAAAAAAAAAACAAAAATGAAAAGGAATTTTCTTTTTCCATGAGTACCTCAGAGTATCTTTCCCAATAAGAGTTTACTTTACCTGCAAATATAATTCATTAAGCATTTTGCCCAGGGAGATATCACTGGAGGCAATAAACTTGGAAACTCTTCTCATGTATCGGACTAGCTAGCTAGTCAGCGATATGAAGCTGCATTGGATTGAGTGGAGACTGCCACTTCAATTGAATTTTTTCTCGACAGAAAAGAAGTAATATTTTTATATAAATAATTAACATAAAGTAATATTTTTATATAAATAATTAAAATAAATAACATATATATTTTTTAATATTTAAAATAAATAACAATAAATAATAAATTTATAAGATAAATTTATTATAATTTATATAACTCAAATTATAAATTTTCAAACTTTCGATATTAAATTCACAAATTCTTGTATTTCTAGGTGTAGGGAATTTTCCTCCCTACACTATAAAAAATTAATAAAAATGAAGCTATATTTGTGTCGCTTGCAGGCGTAATTAAGATATCAGTATAATTGTAACGACCCGCTTTATATGGCCATTACTTAACTTATTTAAACTACTTAATTTACTTATTTATCTTATAAAACTTAAAATTTGCGGAACTCTTTTTTTTCCTTATAAAAATATATATCTTTCTGTAATTACCACAATGGTAATTCCGCAATAATTGTACAACTTATACATATTGAAAAGACATCATCAAAACTAATTGATAGTTTTAGAACTTATTGTCCGTACTTAATTAGTAATAATTAGTTACTAACAGAAAATTAGATAGCATATTACAAATACTTAAATAGTATTAACTGTATAGAACTTACATTCAAACATTTTGTTCAAAATATGGAAATAACTGTGCAATGATATTCATGACCACCCTTCACACTCGCTCCGTAGCCTGCACAATCCATCTTTTTAAACTACAAGTTTCTTATCTACAGTATGAACATTTTATAACGAGCTTTCACTAAGCAAGTACAAACGTAATCTAGCAAAATAATTAAGAACATATCACAAAACATGCATGATTCGTTTATGCTTGATCGTGAATTATCTATTATTATTGATTATGAATTTTCTTATCTTGTCTTATATGTGGGCCTTGGTGTACGTACTAGATGCACGTGATCATCGAGTTGTGAGGGTTTATAAGGTCCCCAATAACACCGAGATCATAGACTGGACTTGCTTCAGATCAACTGAAATTAACTAAACTAATCCTCCCCTTATGAAATGTTAGTACGACACCCTTAATTAACTTGTTTTGTGTTAATCTTGTTAATTATTTTATTGTGAGTATGCAGTATGTCATACTTCAACATAAATTCTCAACGCTCTAAAACTGAGACATGTATATTATGATAGTTTTAAAACATACAAGTCATGGCATCAGCATAGAAGTACGCAATATGTCATACTTCACCATAAATCTTAAATATAGAACTTGAACATATTATCATGGAACATATCTTCATAAAACATGTGTTTTAAAAACATATCATAAAGCATGTATTTAAAACACAACTTAAAGACTTCCATGTTTTAAAACATATTGTTCTTAAAACAATTCAAAACTTGCATTGAATAAAACCATTCAAAACTAGCATCTTATAAAACTATTCAAATATACATCACATTACTCACGGAGTACATGTCATAAAAAACATTTAAAATTAAAAACCGTAGTTTTCATACTTTAAGCGAGTTTTGTACTTAATTGTTTTCACATCATAGTATTTTTCCCGTCTTGATCTTTTAGTGAAATAACAGGTCCATGTCCTATTTTAAACACCTATAACGAGTGTAAGTATTTAATTAGTTAATTAAAATTCTATAGTAGCATTTAATAATGAACTATTTATCTATTTTAAATAATTGATATAATCATCAGGTTGTTTCTCTAAAAGCATTAGGCCTACAAGCCCATTTGACTATGGAAATGTGTATATAAAAAAAAAAAAAAATCCCCTATTAAGCATTGACCTATCTCTTTTGAGACTCTTGAACTAAAATCTAGCTCTTGGTCTGACTTCGACTGATAAAACATCTAACGGTCTGACTATCTTGATTATTGTGATATCTTTTTCCAAAACTGCTTTCAATAGTTTGGTACCGTTAAATGTGAAGATCGATTTATCCTACTGTCCCAGAATTTAGCCTTTTACCAATTTTCATGTCATAAAACTTCATGATAAAATGCTATCTTTTATAGAAATGCATTTTGAGAAAACTTTCTTATACAAACTTGTGCATTTAATTTAAAGTATTCTATGACTATCGTGCTTTGCTCAAAATCAAATACATCGTTAAGAGGGTAATTTAAAATTCTGCTTAAAAAGAATTTCTTTACCAATCTTATAGATCTTAGATAGATCTTTAACTTTTGTGTTTTAACTAAAAACTTATTAAAATTTAACATAATCATTTGCTTAAATTTCATAACTGTATGGTGTGAATTATGGAAAAATTCACTATTTTAAATTAATTCCGTAAATCACATAAAATTATCTCATAATGTCACTTCTAGAAACTTCTTCAAGTGTAAAACTTGTTAGATCTCATCGAGATCTAAATTTTTTGTGTTTGGCTTGAAGCCTAATTCAAAATCTAAAGTGCATATTTTCTATGAAAACCCAAGCTTAGAAAATTTTGTAATCAGGAATTTTCCTGTTTTTCAGCAATTCATAAATCACCATAAAACAGTACTTTAAATACATTTTCAGAAAATATCCTCCTCATTAAACTTATTTAAAATTCATAAATCTTAAACTTTCCAACTTTGGTTAAAACTTAGTTTGGCTTGTATCTTACACTTTCCTTTGAAAAACGGAGACAAAACTATTTTATTTTTGGTTTGGGACCAATTTTGTAAATCCATTTAAAACAGTACCTTAAAAGCATTTTTAGTAAAAGTCATTTCATAACTTTTAGATATCATCAAGATCTAGAAATTTCATGTTTTGACCAAAAGCTAATTTGGTCTCTAAATTGTTCATTTGTATATATAAACACCCGGCTAAATCCTTATTCAAGGAACATTGTTCCAGTTTTGCCTGCTTTTAAAAATCATCTGAAACTCAATCTTAATCTCAGTTTTAGACAAAAGGATCTTCATGAAACGTTTAGATATCATCAAGATCTAAACTTTTAGTGTTTTCGATTTAAATCTAGTTCGGCCTCTAAGATACTCGTTTTGGCCAAACTCCGTGGGTAAGAGATCCTGTTATCAGGAGATATCATTTCTTATAGTAGTTTGTAAATCGTCCTAGAAGTCTACTCTAGAGACGTTTTTAGACAAAATGATCTCTACGAAACTTTTCGATTTTTAAGAGATCTAAAACTTTCATGGTTTGATAAAAACCTAACTCGGCCTCTAAAATGCTCGTTCGGACTAAAATCCGTGGCTGGGCAGGTTTACTCTAGTTTCTGTCGAGTTTTTGAAACTGGCTTGAAACTTGGTCTTAAATTCAGAATTTAAGAACGGCTATGTGAGAAAGAATTGTTCCTAACATCAAGATCTAAAACTTTTTAGTTGATGAAGAAAGCTAAAGACGTAGTTTACATGGTTGTTGGAGCATAAAACTATGACTGCAAATTTGGTCAAGTTTTGAAACAGATTGTTACTTGGCTTAGACACCTCCAAACGTGTTTCTAGGCACGAGCATAACCAAAAATCATGGACATAATCACCTATTAGATCTAAAGCCATTCAATATAAAAACTGAAATAACACAAATATAAAACTTATTACAACCCAAAATCAAATTCCTATACATGGTTCTAAACATAAATTATAGCTTGAAACTTAAGGACAATGGTTCGAGTCTTACCCTTGAAGAATCTTGGTGTCCCTTGGTATTTTGAAGGCTTAATTTGAGAGTAGGGAGAGGGGAGGGGCTGTCTTTTGACTGAGAAAAGTGAGAGAAAGGGTTGCAAAATAAATACTAAATGACTTGGTTTGCTTATATGGACATGGGCTAATTACACTTACTTTTCCACACCATCTTAAGCCTAATTAAACTTGCTTAGATGGAATGAAATTGGCTGATCTCCTTCAGCTAAGGGTTCCGGTGATCACTTCTTGAAGTGGTTAAAAAATTGCACTAAATGCACATCACATTTGGCAACTATTCATGACATCATCTATATCTAATGTCATCATCTCTTCTTGACATTTCTTTTCCTTATACAAGGGATTTGACCATTTTCTTCGTTGGCAGTCAAAAGAAACGTGCATGGTCTGAAAAGTGGAGTTCTCATGCTGCACAATCTGATTTGCAGTCTAAAATTAATCTGAAAATATTTATAACAGTATTTTGGATTGAGTAAAATATCTATTTTTACTCTAATTCATAAACAACTGATATATTCGAACGATAACTGTTTTATATGGTCCACAAACATGCTTTGTCCTTTACTTAGTCATAGAACACTGTTTGATTGTTTGAAATCACAGTCTCGATATAAGAAAATTTCCCATTTTATTCTAATTTTCAAACAACTGATATTTATATTTCCTAATAATGTCATAAAGTTCATAAATGCTCTTAATACCATAATTGATCATGATTTAATATCTAACTACTTAAAATTATAGTCTGAATCAAAATCATATAATACGGAAAATTTTCCCGAAAAAGGTTGTAATAAGCAACTCAAAATGCTTATCTGAGGTACCTTGTATAGAATAAGGTTATCTCATGATCTTGTTTTATCAAAACTCTAATTATCCTAGTACTGCACTAAGATTGACGGTCCAAAAATTATATTGCATGTGCTAAGGATTTTCCTTGTTTGGTTGTTTTGATTGTTTCCATACTTGTATTCTTAAGCTTATTCATATTGTCCTTATAATTAGTGTAAATTAACATATAGTTTTCACACTGTACGTTAATTTAACACTTCACACAGTAAAAATTTACATTGTATGACTTCTAAACTATATTGGGCATTCCCATAAATTAGGTGTCCAATTTAATGAATATGGAAACATTTATGCTTATTCATGTAATTAAAGTTTCCTGACTGAAACTTAATTCAATAGAATAATCATAATACCAAACTACACTGTAAATACTAAAACCAACATAAAATATTGGAATTATGAAATTTTGGATTTATAATCACAAAATTAATATTTTCATCGAACATGATTTTATGAGGAAAATTTTGGACTTATCCCTTTTTAACTAAAATGGTTAAGTCTAAAATTTTTCGGACATTACACTAATTGTAGTTGTACACATAATTTAACGACGCTTTTATATCTAACTCTATCATAATAAGGTTTAAGGTTTAAATAGTCTAAATCTCAAATTTCAAAAAAAAATAATAATAATCCACTTTTGATTATAAAGAAAATAAAAACGAAAAATTAACCCATTTTTAATTTAAAATCTTAGCATGTGTTTGAAATACGAGTTTGGGATTAAATTTTTAAGTCGAAGATGATTAACTTTTCGAAAACTTGTTATAATTTTTGTTGGCTATTTAGAAAAAGACAAAAATAAACTGTAAAAAAAAAAAATTTAGACCATCATCCAAACGAACCCTAAAATTCAAGATCCTTTTTTATCATTTTTTTTTTTCGGAGAGGTAAAGCTCCATTGAAGAACATTACTGCTGTTACATGGTTAGAAGTCATGTAATCTTTTCTCATCTAATCTGCTGAGACATGGTTAGAAGTCACGTTTTACTGCCACGTTACAATGTCCAGTGATCAACATGTAACGAGAAGTTTTCAACACGCGTAACGGTGCATGCAACTGCAGTCTTTTGCCTCTTCCTTATGTTCTTACTATTATACCCACCATATTTATATTAAAAAACCTTCACTTTCCACTCCCAAAACCAGACCCTAAATCTTCCTTCTAATCCGTTTTTCTGCGTGAAAAATTTAACGGAATTTCATAAAAATGTCGACCGAAACTCCAGCCGTCGCCGGTGAGCCAACACAGACCGGGACCGCCCTCCTCGAGACCGCAACCGCCGCCATCCAAGGTTTTGGCCCCATCAGCCAGATCCACCAGCACCTCTGCGCGTACGTTTTATGAGCACTCACTTTATTACTTAAAAAAAAAAAAAAAAAAAAAAAAAACTTTCCCATCTGCAATGCAATTGTTTTTCAATTATAGTACATGTATGTATAATATAAGAAAGCTCTCTTTATCAGAAGTGGATAGGTGTGACACATATAATATTTTATTTAATTTATTTCTTCTAATTATTCATTGATTTATATTTAATTTTTTATTTAAAACCTTGAAACACGGACATTTAGAATTATTAATATAAAGGATAAATATGATAATATATGTATAAAATAAGAAAAAATAAGAAAGTTCTATCATTCGGCAGTTAGATAGGTGTGATTTTTATAATATTTTATTTAATTTATATATTGTAATTATTTGTTAATTTATATTTAATTTTTTATTTACAACCTTCTAATATGGATCATTTAGAATTATTAGTGTAAAAAATAAGTATGTCTGAGA
The DNA here is from genome assembly GCA_038430175.1 of Ficus hirta. Taxonomy (NCBI): domain Eukaryota; kingdom Viridiplantae; phylum Streptophyta; class Magnoliopsida; order Rosales; family Moraceae; genus Ficus; species Ficus hirta. The sequence continues at coordinate 4,892,540 of CM076593.1, read as the reverse complement.
AATATCGTATTAGAATCAACTTATTTTTATAATAACGTAGAAAAAAAATACCAACGTGAGAGCTTTCAAATATATATATATATATATATATATATATATATTAATTGGGTGGACTAATGCACTGGTGGGTTTTAGTTTCCACCTCTACGGGCACGACATGACGAGGCAGGTGGAGGCGCACCACTTCTGCGCGCACCAGAACGAGGACATGAGGCAGTGCCTGATCTACGACAGCCCCGATGCCGACGCCCGGCTAATCGGAGTCGAATACCTGGTATCGGAGGCGCTGTTCTTGACGTTGCCGGAGACGGAGAAGCCGCTGTGGCACTCGCACGAGTACGAGGTGAAGAGCGGCATACTGTTCATGCCGGCGGTCCCGGGGCCCATCCAGAGGCAGGACATGGAGAAGATCGTGAAGACTTACGGCAAGACCTTCCACTTCTGGCAGGTCGACCGCGGGGACGCCCTCCCTCTTGGCCTCCCTCAACTCATGATGAGCTTCACTAGGGATGGCCAGCTCTATGATCACCTCACCAAGGGTACTATATTTCTATTTATGTGTGTGTATATATATATATATATATATATATTTATATCTATGTACATTTACAACATGGTTTTGCTTAATTTGTTTTAGTTTGTGCTAATATTCATTTAGCATTGTTCGTACCTACATATCTTTTTTTTTTTTTTTTTTTAAATCAACGTGACCTCGCTAGGGGAACATAATATAGATATACACACACGCACGGACGCACAATAAAATAAGTAAATTAGTTGTGCTAATTGACTTGGTATGTATGGTAAAAATATAATTTGTATTGTTTTTCTGTAAACCATTTTCATGATAATTGGTTTTTATTTGTGCTTATAAGTTTGTTTTGTTAAATGTGGTTTTGGATGCTTGATTAGTTCTTGTCCTTATATATAGCTGTTAAATCTTGAGTTAAAGAGAGAGAGAGGGAGAGAGAGAGAGAGAGAGAGAGAGGGGAAAAAGTTTTTGTAATTAAAAAAAATTTGAAAAAGGGCTTAAAACATATTAGTTTTATGCATTTCATTAGCATTATGTATCTTTTTTTTCTTTTTTAGTGCCAAAAGCTAGTGTGTGCGCGCGCGTGTGTTATATATATATATATATATAATTTTGCGTTTCTATGGTCACATAAGAGTCAGAAACAAAAAGTCATATACTAGATATTTTAATAGATATAATGATACATATTATTAATTTGGGATTTTTGGGTACTATTAATATATGGCAGATGCGGAGAAGCGGTTTGGAATAAGTTTTGAGGAGGAGAGAGAGAAGAGAGCAAATATGAAAGGGCCAGACCATGGAATTCATCCCAAGGCTAATGGAGAAGGGAAAGGATGGCAGACACAGCTCAGGGTGATTTCTATCAAGCCTACTGCTACGGCTGCCGATCCTACTGCCACGAGGGTCTTTGTTTGATTCTCTCCATCTGCTCTCTTATATATATATATATATATGTAATGATATTATATATTATATGTGCACACAAATATATCTCTATATGTCTTTACTTTGATGACGTGTATTGCAGATAAATATCGTATGCCCAGTTGGTCGACTTTATGTTTTTGTGTAATTTGAACTTGTTTGATCATGGTTTTTGATAGGATGGTATTTAGTACATGTTGTATATATGTAGAGATGATGTTATGTATTATGCTATTATATATGTATATGCACATGAAATGTGTAGTATAACTAGTTTGGTGCAGTGTATAATTTATGTATGCTTACTCATATTTCTCAGTGATAATGCACTTACCAACTATTGCCACTATCTTTCTTAAATAAGTTTAAGAAAAAAAAAAAAAACAAATTAAATAGGGTCTAACGATCTGTGAGTATAGTATACTTAAAATTTGGAAGCCCTAGAGAAAAAGGAAATACAACCAAAATAGACTAAGCGAAAAGGACACAAGTGAAGGCGGTTAAGGACAAAAGTCAAAAGGGCAGAGCACTGAAAAAAAAAAAATTGAATTTTTAGTCACATTTTCTATAGTCACAAAATTATGTGACTAAATGTCATTTTTAATTATAATGTTGTGATTAAAAGTGATATTTAGACATTAAAATATTGTGTTTGAAAAAAATGTTGTGATTAAAATTTCTATTTTAAATAGTGGAGGGAGGTTTAGCTCGAGGGCACATTTATGTCACAATCTAAAACCGGTGGATATGTTGACGTGGAGGTTTAATTAAAATAATCTCGTAATTCATCATAAATCATGAGAATATTCAAAATAATATAAACAACAAAAGAGATCAAATGTATAATATTTCGAAATTCACCAACACTTTCAGTAAATTTTAATTCTTGTGACTTTTCATAAATTGTGTCAAACTTTTTTGCCAGGATGTATTTTGATCTAGAGTCTACTATTTTTAATTAATGAAAATCATCAAATAACTTATTAACAAAATAATGGGAATGTCGAAATACTAAATTTTTCATATGAAAATCAGTTTAGAAATCCAACTTCCGGTATCTTTAGGGTTGCCAGACCTCGAACATACAAACGAAAAAAAATGCAGAAGAATGAAAGTACAGACATCCAAACTCAATCCAAAAAGATAGTTTAGTTATACATGCCTTGGAAAATTAGATAAATAACTGAAAATGAAAATACAGATAAATCACCATTGAATCGCAATGGCCTTGAAGTCAAGATCGTCTATTCGGCACTACTCTTAGCACCTCCTAGGGGAAAGGGAGTTTAAAATAATAAAACTCAAGCCAATATGATAGAGTGACTCATATAAATAATTACACTTAAAAAGTGAGACAGTGGTATCATAACGAATTAACAAAATATAAATAATGCAAAAGTGAAATAAATTAAACAAAATATTATACTCACAGTGCTAAGCCAGAACTAATTCACCACCGAAATAGACCGATTAGTTATAGGATACTATTTGAGAATCTAATCATAGCATCATAGCAAAACTATCATCCGTTGGTATCTAACCAAATAGAGTTTGAATTTTCATTTAGCACACTTGGACGTTCTCAGACCAAGTCTCAAAACACCTCTCTTATGTCTCTAAAAACAATGTATCTACATATATATATATATATATATATATATATAATTTGGCCAAAACATTTTTATACATATATATACATTTCATTCAAAGCATTTTTCATAAAACCATTTTATTTTTTAAAATGAGAAATTCATAGAATAACAAATCATAAACTCTAACAAAATCAAGGGACTGCGTATCCTACCTTTTTGACAAATTAAATTTACTGATAACTTCACTTCACGCAAACCAAGGCTACTCGCTCCAGTCATCAAATCCTTAAATTTAACAGCACAAGTAATTTAATTTTCTATGGCATCATAAGTCCTAATAAACTAAACATCATGCCTAATTATTATGCTTTTTCAATACTATATTAAAATTATATTTCTCGATAATTATTCAAAATTGTGGTTTGTCCCAAAACAATATATAGGTTCAAATTACAATTTAGAACATCGTTAACTGGTTTTAAACATTAAGATAGTGGTTAACGGACCAAAACAAGTAACATGCAGGCATTCTGTCTCTGTCCGATTGACTAATCAGTTCTGGACTCGTCTGGTTGACTAGACAGACCATCTGGTTGACCGAACTATCGTGAAACTGAAAGTTTCCAACTTCGACCCGACCTGTAATCTTAGCCAAAATTCTTTCCAACAGTTTGCAAATATTCAAAACAGTAAATAAACAATTCCTAGAGCCTAAATAACTATAATCAAACTCAAAATCCATAACAAATCTATTTCGATATTCAAGGTTCTAAAACTAACAAAATCTGAAATTTTAAATTCCAAAACTCAGATTTTTCGAAGTTTACATCGAATTAAAACCAGTTTGGAGAGATCCACAAACCTTTGGATATTCAAAACTAGAGTTTTGGTGGCTAAACCTTGATGAAATATGGTGAAAAGAAAAAGGGAAGGAGCGGGAGGAAGAGAAAGATGGTGAGGGAGATTGGGGAGAGAGCAAGGGAGAGGTAGAGAGGGGGGGGGGGGGGGGGGGGGGGGGGGGGGGGTGGTGGGTGGTGGGAACCTAATAGTGAGGGAAAGGGAAAGAGAGATTTTTTAAAACTCCTTTTGAAGTATTGAGCGGCAACAGTCTTTCGAAAAACAAATTTTAAAACTTCGAGGAAGGGTGGGCGGCAAATATAGCGGTTCTACAGACATACTAGTCCAGTCAATCGGTGTTGCATGTCAGGTTGACCAGTTAGGGGCAAAACAACATACTTTTAAAAAAATTCAGGGGTAAAAATATAATTTCTGAAAAGTATTTTCAAATCTTTATATTGTGAAGTTTTAATTACTGATTAATTATTTTTCAACACATTTTAACACATTAATTAATCTTATTTATTTTAATTAAGCACAATTAATTCTAACGGACATGACAATCTCTTTTTTTGATGTTTGAAAATTTTCATTTGGTCCTTTTTTTCGATCTTTTGTTAATTTTACGAATTCTTCTCCCTAAATTATGTTAGTAGTGGATATTTCTTATATTTTAAAATACTAGCTAAAATATGTGAATTGCATGTAGTAAGTTATAATTGAAATTTTTTAATAATTTAAATATGAATAACACTCTGTGAAAAAGAGTAAAAAAATTTTACTTTAAAAGAAAAATTACATTTAATTATATACGATGATATAATATATGATATGAAATATTCTAAAAAAATTTGATTCATTTTTTTTTAAAACATAGGGTAAGAATCACATGCAAACTCACTTGTAAAAATTTGTAGCTCCATGTTTGTTATCATAAATTAATTTTACTCCCTTATGTTGAATAGAAAATAGCAACAAACTCATCATGCCATTTATTAATTAGACTTTGAGTAAAACTTGCTAAACTTAATTTTTTGACAAATTAAGAAAAATGAAATAAAAAAGTTGACAATCAAATAAAACTAAAGTAAAGTAAAATAAATAAAATGAAAAATGAATATCAAAGAAAATTTTCATTAAAAAACGATTTTTAGAGAAAATAAAAAAGCATCAAAACAAAGTTATTATAATTAAAAAAAAAAAAACAAAACAGAATCTCTCTTTTCAAAATTTTCCTTCCAAACAATCAAGTATTTGTCATCATGTCAAAAAGAGTGAGATTGAAAAAGTTCTACCAATGAAGAAAAAGTCAAACTTGCAGCTCTATAATAATTTGCCAATTTATTTTTAGTCCAGATAGACACACATGCTTTTATAGGGTGAAAGCACACTTTTTTTCATTAGGACGGAGGAAATGGTAGTAAGAATATATTTATATATACAAAATTTTAAATATGATACCTGGTGATATCTGGTACTGTAAATTTTAATTTTTATAGACGTGAACTTCAGTTATTAGGAATGTGAATTAATACAGAAAGAAATGTAACTAAAGTGAATGTCAATTCTATCTTATTTTACATTTCTCTCTGCATGAATTCACATTCCTAATAACTGAAATTCACATTCAAAGTAACTGAAGTTCACATTGTTAGACACCATCAGGTTCCAAATTTAATACCATTATATACACACACAAAGTCTCGTATCAGGTACTGTATGGTATTCGGCAGGTGAACTTTAGTTATTGTGAATGTGAACTTCAATTAGGAGGAATGTGAATTCATACAGAAGGAAATGTAACTAAAGTGAATGTGAGTTTTCCTTATTTTACATTCGTTTTTGCATGAACTCACATTTATAGTAACTGAAGTTCACATTTACAGTAACTGAAGTTCATATTACTAGATACCATCCGGTACCGGATAGGAAACCATCCTACATACACAAAGTCTCATGTACTATATGATATATATATATATATAATTATATTATAAATGAGAGTTACCTTTTTGATACTATTCAAAGATTTGGTCTCTCAATTTTGTCTTTTTGTGTATTTTTTTTTTCTTTGTTCTTTTTCTTTTTGTGTTGAGTTGTTTACTTCGTCATTTGTTTTATTTTTTGTTTTTACTTTTTTCTCCCCAAAACTTTTACATATTTAAATAAAATAAAATGTTTAAAGAAAATTAAGAAAATTTATTTATTTTGTTATCGCTTTGTTGTAATTATCTATTTTGTATACGCGAAACACGTGCTATATATGCAATTAGTATAGGAATTCTACTGGTATATATATAAGGAAACATTCATGTTGTTTGGCAACTTTGGATTGATAATAAAGATTTTTTTTTTTTATTCGATCTATGGTATAAAAAAAGTATCAACTATTTTACTAATAATACTGAGGAAAAATATTAAGACAACAAGCACTCGCAACTTCTTAGATTTGAAAAAATGAAGAAAATGAGAAGAGGCAGAATGAGAGAGAAGGGGGGAAGAAGGGTAAAGGGTTGAGTGCGTCCCACAATCTTCAAAATTTATTAGGGTATAAATGAAAGTACTCCTACTTCAAGAAACTACAGGATCAGCCGAAAAAAATAGTTCACAATTCCCAAGAATCTCAAAACGCAAAAAACCTGCTTTTTTTTTTTTTTACGACAAAAAATGGACAGTGAAGACAATAATATATGGTTAAGATATCTGTTGTTTGTGTTTCTAAACTATAATATCGAGTCAAAAAAATGTTTTTTGCTACCAAAAGTTTTGTGTTTGGGATAAAAAACAATGTTGCTCGTCGAATATTCTCATGGAATCGTAGTTTCGATTTTCAAAATTTGGTCACGAATTATTCCTTTTGCTTTCAAACAATTTTTTGTCTTGGAAAAGTCAAATTCTTTGTACCAATATCTTGTTATAATATCATATGCTCCAATAATAGATGCTTATTTTTTTTTCCGTAATTTTAACCTTTGTATGAATTTTTAAAATAAGCTGTTTGATTTTAAAACAATATAAAAACTTGTAGAATCTTAAAATCGATACATTAATTAACGAAAAACGTCTTTAAAGTTTTTTTTAATATATTTTACATTTTGTGTTTAATTTAAGCAACAATTTCAATGCCTGTCAAATTTAATGTCAACCACCCTTTATTCCGTATGTTCATTTTCAAAATGGATGAAAAAATAATAAAAAGTGTTTTTGCAAATTTTTTTCATAATTTTTCTCAATTTCAAAAATGTGAATATCTCATTTTCAAACATATTCAACACAGTATCATTTTCGAATCCTTTTATAATCTTTTTGAATTCTTCTCTCACACTATTCTCAACACTATATCTTCTTATTATTATAACTTTCCATACTCTTTTGTTTTTAGAAGAAAATTTTTTTTATACCCATTCAAACGTCAACTTATTCTCAAAATAAAATGACTTTCTTATTTCAAATAAAAAATTATTTTAAAAATACGTATGTGATCAACAAACCCAAAATAAGACTGTATTGAAAAATAGTTTTTTCGATTTAAATATTAGATGTTATCTTAGAATAGTAGTTTGGTGCAGTATTAGAGATGCTCTTCCTATGTAAACTGTGCAATTATATTCCTTTTTTTTTTCCTCCTTAATCAGCTATTTTCATAATTATTTTATTCACATAGTTGCACACTAATCTAGCATGAATTTGAATCTCTCCTCTCTAAATTAAAAAATTTTAAGTTTATTCATTTTTAGTCTAGCATATATAGCTTAATCTTATAGGCTTGGACAAGTCAAATTTTTCCATGAGAGACAATATTGCATCATTTTTTTAATGTTCTTTTTTTTTTTTTTTGCCCCACCTGTGCACCTTTTTTGTTTGTGTTTCTTCTCCAATTCATCTGTTTTATTTCTTTCATTCCATGTGCACCTCGTCATTAATGTTTTTTGTGCAATTCACGTTTATTTTTACTGATGCATTGAATTTTAACTTTTTGCTAATTTTTTTCCTCTCGTCATACGTGACTAGTAATGTAGTACATGATATGATTGCTTGGCAGCTAGATAAATCAATCAATAATTAGTACCGAATACGACCATATCTTTTGTAATATTTTATATTTCTTTTGCAAGAGAATACAGTATAAAGCTATATTTTTACATATTTATTTACAGGAAAACATAAAAATAAAATAAAAATAAAAATAAATTTTAAGATCATTCTATAGAAGAACTTCTTATTTTGAACTTATAAAAAGAATTGTTTTTTAACCGTCAGATTAATTCTTTAAGAGTCTAATATATGAGTGTCCAATAACTTAAATATTTATAACACATGATACAGAACTATTTTAGTTATAGATCAGTGTTAAAATATGTTGTTTGTAAAGCAACCGTGTTTTGACAATAAGACATATATATTGTTTATAAAGAATTTCATTTTGTTTAATAAATCACATGTTATGTTTTTTTTTTACACGTGTGCTAGAACCAGATACATCATGATCCATTGCTTTTAAGTATATTCTCGATTATGTATATATATGTTGAGGACAATGTAGAAGCAACTGTAATATTGGGAATTAAAGCATGAAATTGTTCTTCATCAACTAATGAATAAAGCTGGATGCTTTGTTCTCATAAGGTTATGACGTTGTCTACTTCCAAATTGGTAAGATAACTGATCTAGATCGTTTAAAATATGTTGCAAAGTAGAGACATCTATGTATTGATTAATACATTTGACCGGCCACGATGGAACATGCTCTTGAGAAGTTATCACAAGCTAGGTAATTAATAAATGGACCTTAATCGTGAGTGGTTGAAGGACTCACATCATTTACATTGTGTTTCTTGAGACACCAATTAGTGAAAACATTCTGTAGATAAATATCTAGGTGCTTTGGAAATGCACTATTTTTGGTAGTAGCGGGAACTTTTATTGCTGATATGGAATTCATAACTTCGTATGATGAAGATCAATGACATCCCAAAATAGTCATGAGTAAATGAGATCTTGTGTGCACCGAAAAATGTCCTCGCGGCATGAAGTGATCCGACGAATCTCAAACGATGCCAAAAATCGCAAACGTGGATCCACGAGCTTTAAGCCAGATTTGCCACAGAAGAGAGGCTAAATATCCCCAAAAGGCTGAAAAGTGTTGCAACAAAGTCGATCTCGCCTACGAAACCATCAATCTCTCTTCCCTCAATCATGGAACATTGGATCTCACCATGGAATGCCACTGCTCGGATGAAAATGGGGGTGCAAGGGAAGGGGAGAGGACAGAGATAGAAGAAGAAAGAGATTGAGGAAATCATGATTTTTTTTTTTTAATTCTATTTTGTTCAAAGTAAATTATTTTTCTTTCTCTTTTAGTAATTTATTGTTTAATCTAGATTAAGGGTAATGTGGACTTTGTATTTAAATAAATGATGATGGACCATTGTGCAACAATGATTGATCAAAGTCTATCACTAATGGACTAAGGCAATAGTCTAAGGGGTAAATTTGGATAAAATAAAAGTGAAGTCAATCGAAAAATCTACAGAAAGTGTTAAATTTCCATGATATCCCTTTAAAAGTGTGGTTCTAGGCATAATTTTGTCTATGTACTTTATGAGGGATCTGATCTTTGTTATCTAGGTATTTTATTTTCAAAATTAATGGTCACTGCTTTCCCCAAATTCTTAAGCTTCACTAATCTTAAAACTTCTACTACTGCTTCTTCACAAGCAAAGTGTTTAACCCTCGAGTTTCTCTCCTTCCAAGACTAAATTTTTAGGTTAAGATAATAATCAGTTGGCACACTAGACAGATAAATAGATGAAACCCACGAGGAACTTAAAAAAAAAAAAAAATCACTTGAGAAAGCATGGAGGACACAAAATCAAAACATTTATAGGCCCTGTAAGCTAAGGCACTTGGCCACTACTACTACACACAAAGCTTAAGAAAGATTAAAGCCAATTGAAGTACTCTCTTGCCAAGCAAGAGATATTCATCAATACTTTTTTTTTTTTTTGGTTTTGTTTTTTTGGTAAAGGCATTAATTAGCACAAAATAACATACAAGCACATTAACATATTGAAGGCAACCAGAACCCCAAGGGCTTGATCATGCTCAATTGCCACTAGCATGTGCTACAATAAAGTTAATGACTATATCTAATATGTGTGTGCATAAAGATATATAGACAATATGTTGGAGTAACAAAGAGTACACTGTTTGAGTGTCTACATTTGGAAAGAGGCAAGAAAAAGGTCAGCAGTTATCAGGCAGATAATAACAGGGTGAAAGCTGAACATGTCGTCTTTTTCCTCTTTCTCTCTTGTTTGATCCCTTCCTTTTTATGCTCAACACAAAATATGTAACACATAAATCACACAAGTGAATGCATATATGTAAAGGCAGAATCATTAGATATTATACATTTCCAGGAATATATATATATATATATATATGAGATTAAATTTCAATGACGTATATACATGTTTTTCATACGTTGTCAGGTATTTGGCTCACATTTATCAAAGAAAAGTAAAAACACTCTTGGATTTCAAATCTAAAAGCCCTTACCCAAACCACTTATCTTCCACCAACTGAAGTAGCCGCAAAGGTTTTCATATATATATATATATATATATATATACACATACACACTCCTACCCAAACCACTTATCTTCCACCCACTGAAGTAGCCCCAAAGGGTTTCATATATATAAATATATATACACACACACACTCCTACCCAGACCACTTATCTTCCACCCACTAAAGTAGCCCCAAAGGGTTTCATATATATAATTATATATATATATATATATATATATATATATACTCCTACCTAAACCACTTATCTTTCACCCACTGAAGTAGCCCCAAAAAGTTTAATTATATTTATATATATATATATATATATATATATACTTTTCATAGAAGAAGATCAAGTAATAATGATTAATATTTACATGAAGTAAGATGCATGCCAGCTCAACAAAAAGAGGGGAATATATATGTGTGTGTGTGTGTTTGAACAGAGAAAGAGACTGGAGAAGGTTAGTTGTTTTTGACACATTCCTCTTCATTTTGCAATTAGCACAAAATTAAACATCTCAAAGTTACATATAATTGCATTTAATTTAAAGTGTACTACGGTGACAAATATTTTTTGATCACAAACATGTCTTGGTTCACTTACTGATTTCTATCATAATCATTTATTTAAAGAAACATTGGCAACCATGTAGAATATACATAGATCTGTATTGTTAGCACACTTCAACTAAATCATGAATATTGAACTTTTTTTTTTTTTTTAATTTCTTCAAATAAAGCGAGAATAAGAGATAACTACCATCAAGGAACTAAAGGACATCCTAACTAAGTTAGCATCTTATCAAAGAGAATTGAAGAACATGATCATTAATTTTGCAGTTTCATTTAAACACATACACATGAATTCTCTTCCGTACAATAGTTAATAACTATATATCTGTATAGGTGTAATATATACACTTACCCATATATGCTCATATGAGATCCATATGTAGATACAAATTCAAGAGGCAAGAGCTAGAGAGAGAGAGAGAGAGAGATATAAGAGAGAAGGAGAAGTAGAAAATGTTTTCATCAAAGATAAGAAGGAGAAGAGAGAGGGTACAGCTTGCTGAAAACCCATCAAAAAGGAAATGAAACTATTGATTTGATGATATTCTTTGAAGCTGTACTCTCTCTCTTCTCCCTTTAGTCTTGATGACCATGATGATATAATACACACACACACACACGCACATATATACACACATAAACACAAGTACTACATTATATGAATGAATTATGATGAGATTTGTTAATAGATAATTAATATGTTCGTTGAAAAAAATATATATTAGCTAATAGTCTCTGGTGGCTTAAAGAGTGATGATGATCAGGACTCTTTGTTTATAGAAGTGCAGGTACATCTAGTGGATAGTCAACCAGCTGGGCCATGATGTGTCCAGAAAACGACAATGGACCAGTTAATAATTCAAAACCAGACGACGACGGAGTAGTGCAACTTGAACCTTCCAATGGTCCATTGATGGGGTCCCATGCATGCATCTGCACTGCATAAAGGGCTGTGCACATATATTGCTGCCTAGCTCTCGTGATACACATATTCATATATGTCGTTGCAAAGTTAATTAACTTGATGGTAATTTTATACCTTACTCTATCATAAAATATAGAGCACGTTTGACAAAACTTCTTTAAAGTTGTTTTTAGTTTCTTCTGAATGGATAATCTATCAGAAGAACTTTTAATCTCCTAAAGAGCTTCTTTTCAAAGTAAAAATATGACTTTCGGAAAAAACTATTTTGAAAAGACTTTGATGTGTTTGGAAGACACATTCCCTCTATATTATATCCCAATATAATGTATATTTAAGTATCTCATATATTACATTCCAAAACAAATATATTTGAATAATAAACTCACTCATTTGTTATTCATTCATTCACTTTTTCTATCTATTTTATCAGTCACATCTCTCTCTCTCTCTGTGTCTCACACACATACACACACATATTAGAATGACTAATGACTACTCAAATATAAACAATGCAAACATATATTACATTTGAATACAAAGTTAAAAAAGGACACCCAAACACATATGGTATTCCGTATATTACAGTGTAATACAATGCAATATGAATGTGTCTTCCAAACAGACACTTAAAACTTATATAAGAGTTTAAGTTAACCATTGTAAACTTTAATAAATATTTGTGTTACTTATTAGACAACTTTAAAGTTATTTTAACTTCAAAAGTTATTTTAAAAATGTGTTTCCCAAACATTTAGCCTATGTTTGGTAAGAAGGAAAGAAAACAAGAGGGAAAGGAAAAATGGAAGTGAAAGAAAATAAGAGGTAAAGGAAAGATTTTGTTTTTCTTTTATGTTATTTGGTATCATGAAAGAAGAAAAAATAAAAAGGTTGTATAATTTCTATTTTATTTATATATATTATTTTACTTTAAAAGCAAAGATAAAAAAAGTAATTTTAATAGTTATTTGGTGGATTTAGTTTTCCTCCCACTTATGGAGGAAATAAAAAAGTGGACTTCACTACAATCTTTTTTCATTTTTTTTTTCATTTCCTTTCTCTTTCTTTCCAAACAACTAACTCTATCAATCCTTCCTCTTTTTCTTCCTCCTACTTCCTTCCTTCTTATTTTCCACCTTACCAAACATAACATTACTGAAAAATCACGGTTTTTGTTTCTAAAAGTAAAAATTTTGTCAAACAAGTCCGTAGAGTTTGAATTTCTCATTCAGGAACGAAAAAGAACATATTTATAGGTAAAGTTCTATTTTTTAAGGTAAAAAAAGGTTGGTCTTTTTATTTGTAATTAAAATGAGTCAAGGTTAAATTTGAGTGTCTTCAACAGAGTATGTGACAATTATAAATATTTTCAAAATCTATGAGAATGTAGACAGTAATAGAATCAACTTTTGAATTCTAGATCATTTACTTATTTTCTTATGTAAATAGATCATTAGTATAAGCAAAATATTTGATAATCTATCTAACTACGAGAGAGTATGTGAATTTTTGTGATTGTATCGTGGGTACATGAAAAGCTGCAAATTAACTGTATTAGTATGTATATTGATTACGCACCATCACATCACCGTCACTTTTCAAGAAAATAGTAATAATACACGTCAATAAAAATACTCCCATAAATATCAAGAATGCGAGAGTGTTCAAATCCTGTAGGTTTTACAAGAGGGAAATGAATGTTTTGTCCATGTTTTTTTTTTTTTCCACATTTAACAATTTGAAATTTTTTTTAAGGAAAAAAGAAGTTTAATGTTTTTTTTTTATTTTTTATTTTAGAAAATATCAATGGTATTTATACATCCCAACCCAGCGCCGTTAGAGAATTTTACTGCAAGCACATATGAGATAAAAACACATTATCCTAAGTTTACAAGTAAAATTTAATATTTATTCCAAATATTTTGAAAACTTATTATTTACTTTAATTATTTGCTGAAAAATGCTACTTACTAAAATTTGTATATATATAAACTAAGAATCCATTTGGTTCGTATGTTTGTATTTGAAATGAAGATTTTTCTTGTTTTGAAATGAGAAGTCACTTAAAAAAACAAAAAACAAAAAAGAAAAAAGAAAAAGAATAGCCTCTAGATATGCAACTTATTTGTAACACTAAAAAAGGTAAAATTTTTAAAAAGTTGTTTGGATAGATATTAGAAAAAGTCATTTTTGTTTTTTAACAAATCTAATAGGACAAGGATACAGATTTGTTCCTTTAATAATTATTAACACATTGAAAGAAAAAATTATTTTAATCAGACATAAAATAAAAAAGTTATGATATTTAAAATTTAAAGAAGATGAGAGAAATTTAAAATAAAAATATTACAAAATGGATTTGAATTGGAAACGACTGAAATGTTTGACTTTAAAAGAAAGAGATTTTTTTTTTTTTTCCATCTAATTTCTAAAAGAAGGTGAGTTTTTAAGTTCAAATAAATACCATTTTTCTTTCATTCTTAAAGTAAGATGGATCAAACACGTGAAATAAACGGACACTAAGATCTATTTGGGCAATGTTTCCGGCGACAAAATGTCATCTGGATCCAAGATTCCTAATTCTTCATCAAACTTTCTCTCTCTTCCATTTGCCAAAAACTCAAACTTTAAAAATTCATGACTTTCTTATTTCATAATAAAATGAGACGATTCATGTGTCAAAATACTCATAACGATAAGACGAACAAGACACTATCCATATTGCATATTTTTTTCCAAACACATTTCAAATTTTTGCAATATTTTTGATATCACAAAACATTCCGAAAATCTTTCTTCTAAACACACATTTCCAACCCAACCTCCAAAACACCATCTCCATACATCCCCAAACGGACCCTAAGAAAATTTTTTAAAAACTGGCATTTTTATATTAGAGGTGATGATTTGATTAAGGGAGATTTTATTTGCATCCCAAATATTTATAAATACCTCCATAAAATCATTAAAGATTCTTATTACACTTTTATCCTTTAATAAAATTACTTTAAAATCAATTAACAATATTCAAACACCCGCATACATTCAAATAGAAATATTCTATTTTTAAAAAACATGCACTCATTAACCATAAATGGAAATTATATTTTTTAAAGAAATAAAAAAATCACTACAAATTCAATTATCATTAATTTCATTTTATAAATCCTGAATTGTTCTTTATCAATTTTTTCTCTTAAGAAATCTTTATAATTACATAAAAATTTTAATAGAGAATTCAAGTGAAACAAAAATAAAAAAAATACGTCTAATGAAGAGTCAATAATTATTAAAGTATGTATTTTTAAATTTTTAATTCATTAGTGTTGTGTGTGTTTTTTTTTTTTTTTTGCGCTATTAATATTTAAAAATGATTCCTTTTTTTTTATCGATTCTTCTTTTTATTTTGTTCTTACTATTATTTTTCTTATTTAGATTTGTTAATTTATTTTTAATAAAAAAATAAAATGAAAATGAAAATAAATGTATGAAAGGATCAAATTTGATATTATATACAAAGTATCTATTAAAAAAATATATTTGTTAAATTTATGTTAGGAAATATTTGTTCGGTGAAAGTATTTATCGTTGTGAGTGTAAATATTAGATAAGTATGAAAAGACTTTTGTAGGCTACGTCCTCCACCACATATCCCTATGTTTACCGTTAAAGCATGGGGCCCAACATTTTCCATTGTCCAATCCAGTGGTCAAAACATGCCCAGCAGCACTGCACTGATTGATACAGGATATATCCAAGACTGGTACCACGCAACTTGTTCACTAATTTTTTTTTTTTCATTTTATTATGATATTATTAAGCAATTATTTAGATCACCTATTCAATTATTCAAATGTAAAATTTATATTTTAATATGGCATTTGGTTGTACAATTATTCAACAAAAGTATTTGAGTGGTTTATTATTTTACAATTATTTAACTCAAATGCAAATTCTAAATTTTTACTATTTTGAACTCCGTATCACACTTATTTTTAATTTCAGCAATAACTATTTAAACGCATATTTTATTTGGATAATTCAAATTCTAAGTCATCGAAACGAATTCAAATTCTTTTAGTTAGGGGAATGCGGACATGATTTTGAAATGAACTCTAGTTGATTCATTAGATCACAAAGCTACGATTAAGCAAACTTGCAACCATTGAATTTGGCAATAATAATCTTATCAAGAATAGGTTAAACAGTCTTTGGACCTCCTTTGAATAGAGGAACTCTAAAATATCAAAAAGGGAAACGCCACGACGCATGGAAGGCTTGTAATAATAATAGTGTTGACACCAATGGCTAGAGACAAACTTCATCAGGAAGACTTTAGATTTATTAACATTTATCACATGGCCGAAGAGTGATTCATAACACTTGAAAATCTTTTTAAGGCGATTGATATTGCTATTAGTGGTCCTTAAAAGTTGCAAAATGTTATATGCAAAAAGGAGCGAATGGATTGTATCTCCTCCACTACTACAACATATGCATTGCAAGATGGAGATTACACGACCGATTTTTAAAAACAGTCTTGTATCGTTTGACAAAATCGCGACACAAACTTGCTTTTTCGAAAATGGTCGTGAAAACTAGAGATTCCACGACCGTTTTCAAAAAACAGTTGATGTATCTTTTTAAAATTTGAAAAAACTAAAATAAAATAAAATAAAAAGAGATACCACGAGGAAAACAGTCGTGGTACCTTGAGATACTATCACTGTTTTTCTGGAAAACAATCTTAGTACCTCTATCAATATTATGTTAAAAAAATAGACATAAATGTTGAAAATGCTTTGAGGTTTACTCAAAAGTAAAGCTATAAATTTTTTTTTAAAAAGAAAATTGTATCTCAATCAGAGATATTTGGAAGTAAATTGTACTTTAATCAAAGAAATGTACCGCAAACCGTATTTTAAGTAAAGATAAATAGCTTCATAGAGATATTTTCGAAGTACAGTTTCCCTTACAATAATAATAAATTATGATTTTAGTCTTAATTAAAGCTCACGTGATTTAAACGTAATAAATTTTCATTTAGTTTTTATGGAATACCGATAAAAGGGATATTTTAGTAACATCAGAAAAATTTGAGATAGTCTGTCGTGTAAAATTAAAATTCAGTAATCATCTTGATTCTGAAAGTATAATTTTAAAATTAAAGTAACCCTAAAAAATAATTGAATAAGATAAAAATGGAAGAGTCTAAAACTACCTTATCTGTTTGTATCTCTCTCATACCCTATTCAAGAAATCCCCAATAAATGCAATTAGGGGAGGTCATTCGTGTCACGAGTCATATTGATATAATTTTTTCCCAATCCCCCGATCCATGACAAAATTTTTCTTTAAAACTGTGACACGAACACGAACCCGAAGCGGATTGACATGACACGAATCGAAATTGATCAGTGACTCGAAATTGACCCGTAATCCGAAATTAGCACGTGACAAGTTATTTACCCGTGAACTGAAATCGACACAAAATTAATAAAATAGCATCCCAACTTAATTAAAATAATCTAATTACATCTATTAAAACTAATTCAAATAAGTAAATCATATCCAATTTATAGAAAATCCTACAAAAAATAATGAAGAGCTTCATCAATATTATACCATAGATGTATAATAAGTTTTAATTTTTAATTTTTTACGGATTCATACGGTCAATTTCGGGGTCGGACACGAAATTGACTCGCACAAGAAAATGAGTTGTGTTCTGGTTAGAGGGGTTGAATCCGAAATTAACCCGTTATTGTCGTGTCACATTCAGGTGGATCCGGATTTCAACCTGCTCAACTTTTTTCCCAACCCTAACCCTTAAAAATTATGTTGTTTTCGAGTCATCTTATCGTGTTACAATCCGTATTGTCAGTCCTAAATGCAATGTCACTTCGCTGTTTTTTGAGTCGAAAGCTGATTTGGCTTATTAACAAAATGAAAAAACATGCATTCAATAGAAAAAGAAAATTAAGTCCCCCAGCCACACAAAAAAGGAGGCAAAGGCCCGACCAACAAAATTAGTCAAAAAGAGAAATTAAAAGCGGGAGACATTGACGTACATGATCAGCCCCGTTTTACCGGGATAGAGAGCATCGCCTAGTACGACACTCGGTGGGCCAAACTAGCATGTGCAACTTCTCTCTCTAGTGGTTGCTCCTGATCTTTTGTTGTTTTCCCTTGGTTTGTTAGCCCCACGTACCCACGGGTGAAGCCACCCATGATCATCGAGTGGAACTTCCGCTCCCAATAATTTTTTTTTTATATATGTGTGTGTGTATATATATATATATATATATATATATATTACCTTTAAAAGTTTGGCCAAATCTATAATAAGGAACTCTAACTTTACCTTCTTAATGAGGAAAAAAATAATGACAGTTCGATGAATTTTTAACAGCTTAGATTAAAAAAATACACCAAGAAATCATAAATCCTATCACACCTAATTCTTACTACAGAGACATTTCAAAAAAAAATTCAAAGCAAAACTCCGGCGGCGACCCCTCCCCCCATCAGCTGCCTCCTCCATCCAGTTTTCTTAACTTTCTCGGCAACCAAACAGGAAGTAGTAGGCGAGGATAGTGGCGGAGGAAAGAGGAGACGACGGCAACGGGGTGGAGTTGGAGAGGGAGGAGAGAGGAGAGCGGTTGGATCTCCGCCCTTCTCCGTAGTTCACGACCAGCAGGAACTACCCCAAGCCACGGTATTGAAGAAGTCGCGATTCGGGCAATGGGCGGCTCGCGATTCGCGATTCAGGAACTGCCCGAATCGCTTCCTCGCGTCGACGCCGTCAGCTTGGGGTTCATTCCCGCCGGTTATCAGCTCGAAGCCGCAGCGCGCTAGAAGAATGACCGTCGGTCACACCCATCACCGCCACCACCCAGATCGGGAGCTCACCGCTCTCTGTCGCTTCTTTGCTACCCAGCGCGAGCCACCCACCCACCCACCGGGAGATCTCGTCGTTGTGTTCTTGTCGACGGTGACCAAGCCCAACACAGGCGTGAACCAGCCTGTCGACGGTGTTCTCGACGGCCACAGCCATGAACCACCCACCGAAGATGGATCTCTTATCCTCTGCGCTGCCTCCGACTGACCCAGTCCAGAGTTTTTTCCCTTTTTTTTTTCCCCCTTGATTTTTCAAGTGTTATTGTGTGTTTAGATCTTACAATAGTATTGGTGCAAACTTTTAATCTCAGCCGTAAAAAAAATCTAGCGGTCAAAAATTTGTACCCATTGATAGGATAAAGCAAAGAGGTCTCACCGTAAAACTCCCCAAAAAGTTTTATATTTTGGTTGGATCACATGTTCATTTTCAAAAAAGAAAAATTTTTTGTTTTAAAAGAAAATTTCTTTTCATTTTGAGAATAAGATGATGTTTGAATGTGTAAAAAATTTTCTTCTTGAAAATAAAAAGTTATTCAAAATGTGAAAAAATAGTGTTGAGAATTATGCATTGTAAGAAAATTTTAAAAAAAAAATTATATAAAAGATATTGTATAAAGTAAGTTTAAAAATGAGATGAAGTATTCTTATATAAATACTTTTAAAAACTTTATCTTTTTATAAAAGTTATTAGGAAGAGTGACTATTTCTTTTCTTTTCTTTTCTTTTCCTTTTTTTTTTTTTTTTTGAAAGGGGAAGAATGACTATTTCAATTAGAAAAAAATTATTATTAAGAATTTTTAATTAATTTGTGCATATCTTATTTAGGGTATATTTTGCTTTTAGAAGATTTGTTAATTTTAGATCTTACTTATTCATAATTTCCTTATTAATAAATACTTCTATTTGTTTTTAGTCCCTAGATCATCTTCTTCATATTAAACCATTATCTTCTTTTATTCTTTTATTTAATTTTTTAGAATCCACCAATACAACCAAGGACATTGCACACTCAAATTATAGAATCCACTGATACAGCCAAGGACATTGCACCCATGTGTACGCTCATGTCTTGTTTGTTGTCGTTGGTTTTAATAATTCTAGGGGATGTCTTATCAAACCGATGAGATTTTTTATTTTTTATTTTTTATTTTTTGCCTTTTTGGGTTGAAAAACCAATGAGAGTTAACAAAGTAGAACTTGGTATGTACTTTTCAAGTAATCTTATCACGTGAAAGCTTTGGTGACTGAAAAGAGATCGTCTATGTTCTTATCCAAAAGTTTCAATAACTCACTTGCTAAATCATTTCCTGAATAATTTATCAAAAAATAAATTAAAAATCATTTCTTGAACAAATTTGATTTTGGTAATAATTATATTGTACTTACTAATTTGATTTGGGTAATAACAATCTGACACTGCTTTCTTAAATTAGCTCTCGAGTTTCTAATGAACAATTTTCAATACAACTAAAAGGAAAAGTGGAGTAAATAGTCATCAAATGTTGTTCTGTACAAAAAATAAATAAATTAATTAATTAATTAAATTAAATCTTTTTCCCCAATTTTCCCATTGAGTGACATGTCCCCTGTGTTGGTCATTTAGAGGTTCAAAATTTACATAATTTTCCTAATTATACTTATTTCAAATCACGCATACAAAATTATATTGACAACTTCATAAGTTCATTGCCACTCACTATAAACTTGTCCATATGTTTGAAAGTTTAAACTAGTGCTCTCAAAAGCTAGTTGGACTAGCTCGGTTGGTTAGGAAATGAGGGTTAAAGGTTAGGTCTGATAAGTTCAAGGTTCAATCCTTAACAGGTGAAAGAAAATATGTAGATTAGGTTCATTTAAAAGGATCACTTCTTACTTATATTGTTATTAGAACGTGCTCTAGAACCAATATTCGATCTAACTCGTTAATCCATCCCTTATTTACCTTCCAAGTGACCTTTAATGTGGAAGGTGACAACCATTTTTTTTTTCTTCTTTTATCCTAATCCTTAATGTTTATATGTTTCATCATTGTTGTTCTAATTCTAATCATGATCATCGAATGAAAAAAAAAAATTCCAAACAAAAATAAAAGTTGAAAATCCTTAAATTTTTTACGCTATGCACGATCTAGTAAGCCTAAAACAACCAACTTTAACTACACCTGTAACGAAATTCCTCATTTGTAATCCTAAATTCAAATCAATTATGGAGGCCACTTATGAGTCCTTCTGTTTTCTTTTTTCTAAAAGTCCTTGTAGTCGATTTGCCTATAGAAATTTGTGTGTTCTTGTTGCGTATAGTGAAAGATCCTAATTATATCTAATAAATCTGGAATTTTTAAGATGAAAAAATGCAATCATCATAAAGAATCCATCATAATATGATCATTACGTAATGAAAAAACATTATTGCTAACATAATCGTTTGTAGATGCTCAAGAGGGAAAAAAAAAATACAAATCTAAGAAGGAAGAACATGTTTCCTGAGTATTCAAATGAAAAAAAAAAAAAAAAAAAAGTGAAAAAAGATCCTTTTTTCAAATACGTGTTTTGAGATAATTAAAAGGAAAAACTTCCATCCTTAAAAGTAGGTAAAATGTTTGTCAAAATTAACTAATATATTTATGACCGAAATCTTGTATGGAACCCGTGAGTCCGTGATTGCAAAGCATAAAAGAAGGAATTTTTTTCCCCCCCAAGAAAACACACTCATGGATTGAAAAAAAAAATGTCAGCAGCCGTTCAAGGATAAATGTGGAAGAAGAAAAAAATGAATTTTAAATATTGTTCAAATTTATAAATATTTTCATTAGTATTCCTTCTTTAGAAGAGGTGTTCAAAATTGGTCATTTTGTGTTGATTCTTCTTTGGGCTCAAGCATTTGCAATGCTAGATTTATGTTTCAAAGTTAAATTTAACATTTGGATAGAAAAACTACCCTCCAACATAATGCTTTTTTCAAGGTTAAATTTGCTAAATTCTACACTTGATGAAAAAATTGCAACCAAGTATCGTAAATGACTTGGCATTTGATTGATATGGGTCAGTGCTTTTACCTTTTCATTTTATTATCATAATATTGTCATCTATTAATTATTTAAATACTAAAATTTTATTTTTTTATGAATTCAAAGCTTAAAATTAATAATGACAAATTCGATTTCTGTATCTCTTTATTCATATCTCTTCAACAAAATTATGATAGTTCGAATAAAAATTGCATTTCAAGTAAAATATTAAGCCTTGATATGCCGTGGTATTATTGAAGGCACAAAGAATGGGATACAAATAAGATAGATTTAGTATAATAGATAATGGATTCGCCTCCTGTATCCTTTTATTCATGATTTTTTAATAATATCACGATACGTCAAAAATTATATTTTGGTTAAAATATTAAATGATACTAATTAAAAAAAAATTAAATGTCATGATGTTATTAAAAGCACGTAGACAGGGATTAAACAAAAGGGAACATAAATAAAGGGATATATGAGCATCTCGAAGCATTATATATTGCAGAACAACATCTCAAATTTGGTATTTTTATAAGTATGTGTATATATATATTAACACAGCCTCCACTAAAAATTATAAATTTAATCTTACTACTGCCTTGAATTTATCAATTTCTACAAAGCCCTATAGACAATAAAATTATGAAGCCCATTATACTTTTTTTTAGTTGTTAGCTGCTATGACAAGAAGGTATAAGTGTTTTTAGTTTTTTACGAGAGCCCCATGGAGCATGAAATTACTGAGGGAGATCACAACGGATTTGTCTGTGTTGCGTTCGTTAAAGCGATTCCTAGTTCCTTCGGCCCGTTCACAGCGGAATGCATTGCTCTTCAAGAAGGCTTAATTTTTGTTCGCAATCTTGGGTTGTTTATCCATGCAGTGGAAAGCGATGTCCTTAATATTAACGGCTGTCCAAGGTGTTCCTTTATTGGATGATACGGGCGTTGTGTTGGATGATGTTCGTGAGTTACTAGCCTACCTTAATGGTTCTAGCCACTCTCACATTAGAAGGTCTGCTAATCATGTGGCACATTTGTTGTCCCATTTTGATTTTAATTTTCATTCTTTGGTTATTTGGGTTGATGAAACTCACATGTGTATATCCGGAGCTGTGTTTGTTGATTCCATTATGAAATAAAAGCAGAGCCTTCTGATTTTCAAAAAAAAAATAAATAAATAAAGGTATAAGTGTCTAGAGAATTGCATATTCTATTTTGCATTATGCATATGGAGTTCCTATTAAAAAAAATTACAAGGTATGTCACCATTTTTACATGTTTTTAATTTTATGGCAACAATTTATGTGCTGTTCAGATTTATTTCGCGCTTGTTGATCCTCGACTACATCATTTGGGTGGAACAAATTTGAAGCTTCCATGTCTGTCATAGAGATCCAAATGTGAAGTTTTTTTGTGAGATTGCTGAAATCTACTCTACTCTTTGATCCACCTTAGACCGAAAAATATGCTAATGAGGAAAAGGCTAGCCAAGCTATCTAGATCTCCAGCTGCAACATGAGGTTTAGAAACGAAACAAGATTACCGATGTTAATTATTTAGGAGCTTTCTACGATAGGATTTGAAATCAATACATTATCAATAAATTTGTTTTCTTTTTTTTTTTTTAAGAAATAAATTTCTATTTTTCACTAGTCATATGTGCATAAGAAACGGTTAGTTTTGCATATATTTTACATTAATACGATTTTAACATAATGTAACAATCAAAAACGTGCATTATCGATTCAAGATTTTATCGTAAAAAACTCCATGGTTTATTGTAAGAAATTCTTATATTGCTGATATTATCTTTGTTAATATATTACAGATCATTCAATTGTTAATAATATAAAAATTCCCTATCGATTGAACAAAATTCTGAATTGCCAAAATTTCATCAAATCGTATTTTAGTATTTCAGTTTTCTTAAATAAAAATTGAATTTGATTTGATGTTTTAATGAAGCCTCTACAAGGGACATGGACCTGATAAACCAGGCAGGCACAGCGGCACACCACCCAGATCGGGAGCTCACAGCCCTCGGTAGCTTCTTTGCTACCCAGCGCGAGCCACCCACCCACCCCACCGGGAGATCTCGTCGTTGTGTTCTTGTCGACGGTGACCAAGCCCAACACAGGCGTGAACCAGCCTGTCGACGGTGTTCTCGACGGCCACAGCCATGACCACCCACCGAAGATGGGTCTCTTATCCTCTACGCTGCCTTTTTTTTTTTTTTCCTTCCTGATTTTTCAAGTGTGATTGTGTGTTTAGATCTTACAATAGTATTGGTGCAAACTTTAATCTCAACCATGAAAAAAATCTAATGGTCAAAAATTTATACCCCATTGATAGGGTAAAGCAAGGAGGTCATATTGTAGAACTCCCCAAAAAGTTTTATGCTTTGTTTGGATCGCATATTTATTTTAAAAAAAAAAATTTCTTGTTTTAAAAGAAAATTTCTTTTCATTTTGAGAATAAGATTATGTTTTGATATGTAAAAAATTTTCTTCTTAAAAATAAAAAATTATTTGAAATGTGAAAAAATAATGTTGAAAATTATGCATTATAAAAAAATTTCAAAATTTTTTTTTAAAATTTTATAAAATAAATTTAAAAATGAGATTGAGTATTCTTCTATAAATACTTTTAAAAACTTTATCTTTTAATAAAAGTTAATAAGGAAGAATTTTTTTTTTTTTTTTTTTGAAAGGAGAAGAATGACTATTTCAATTAGAAAAAATTATTATTAAGAATTTTAATTTATTTGTGTATATCTTATTTAGGGTATATTTTGATTTTAGAAAATTTGTCAATTTTAGATCTTACTTATTCAATAAATACTTCTATTTGTTTTTAGTCCGTAGATCGTCTTCTTCATATTAAACCATTATCTTCTTTTATTGTTTTATTTATTTTTTTTAGAATCCACTGATACAACCAAGGACACTGCACCCACGTGTACGTTCATGTCTTGTTTGTTGTCGTTGGTTTTAATAATTCTAGGGGATGTCTTATCAAACCGATGAGATTTTTTTTTTTTTTTTGGCCTTTTTGGGTTGAAAAACCAATGAGAGTTAAGAAAGTAGAACTTGGTATGTACTTTTCAAGTAATCTTATCACGTAAAAGCTTTGGTGACTAAAAAGAGATCGTCTTTGTTCTTATCCAAAAGTTTCAATAACTCACTTGCCAAATCATTTCCTGAACAATTTTATCAATAAATAAATAATTAATCATTTCTTGAACAAATTTGATTTTGGTAATAATTATATTGTACTTATTAATTTGATTTGGGTAATAACAATCCGACACTGCTTTCTTAAATTACCTTTCGAGTTTCTAATGAACAATTTTCGGTACAACTAATAGAAAAAGTGGAGTAAACAGTCGTCAATGTTGTTCTGTACAACAAATAAATTAATTAATTAAATTAAATCTTTTTCCCCAATTTCTCCATTTGAGTGACATGTCCTATGTGTTAGTCATTTAGAGGTTCAGAATTCACATAATTTCCCGAATTATATTTATTTCAAATCACGCATACAAAATTATATTTACAACTTCATAAGTTCATTGTCACTCACTATAAATTTGTCCATATGTTCGAAAGTATAAACTAGTGCTCTTAAAAGTCACTTGGACTAGCCCGATTGGTGAGGAAATGAGGGTTAAAGGTTAGGTCCAATAAATCCAATGTTCAATCATTAATAGGTGTAAAAAAAAATGTGTAGATTAGGTCAATTTAAAGGGATCACCTCTAGCTTATATTGTTATTAGAACATGCTCTAGAACCAGTATTTCGATCCAACTCATTAATTTATCCCTCATTTACCTTCCAAGTGACCTTTAATGTGGAAGGTGACAACCATTTTTTTCTCCTTTTATCCTAATCCTTAATATTTGTAAGTTTTGTCATTGTTGTTCTAATTCTAATCATGATCATCGAATGAAAAAAAAATTCCAAACAAAAATAAAAATTAAAAATCCTAAAATTTTTTACTTTATGCACAATCTAGTAAGCCTAAAAAACCTACTTTGACTACACGTATAACCAAATTCCTATTTGTAATCCTAAATTCAAATCAATTTATGGAGTTCACTTACGAGTCCTTCTGTTTCCTTTTATTGAAAACCTTTGTAGTCGATTTACCCGTAGAAATTTGTGTGGGTTCTTGTTGTGTGTAGTGAAAGATCCTAATTATATCCAACAAATCTTGAATTTTTAAGATGAAAAAGTGCAATCATCATAAAGAATCCTTAAGAAATTGCTAAATTCCAGTACCATCAAATCAAACCAAGCATATTCAGAAAAAAATAATTGTAATTCCTATTATGATGCTAATACTAGGACATTAGTTGAAATAAAATCTACATTTTTCATTTATAAAATTGTATGTGATAGTCATTGATGAGGATCCATTACAAGCATGGCAAAAAACATATATTGTCAAAATTATCGGTCAAAATTTCAGAAATTTTGATCCAAAATCGATCTAGTTATTATCATATGACCATATAAGTGTTTCCATCATATATCTAAACACTAATTACCATCATAATATGATCACGACGTAATGAAAAAACTTTATTGCTAACATAATCGTTTGCAGATGCTCAAGAGAAAAAAAAAATACAAATCTAAGAAGGAAGAACATGTTTCCTGAGTATTCAAATGAAAAAAAAAAAAAAAAAAAGAAAAAAGATCCTTTTTTCAAATACGTGTTTTGAGATAATTAAAAGGAAAAACTTCCATCCTTAAAAGTAGGTAAAATGTTTGTCAAAATTAACTATTACATTTTCGACCGAAATCTTGTATGGAATCCGTGAGTCCGTGATTGCATAGCATAACGAAGTATTTTTTTTTTTTTTTCCCCAGAAAACATACTTATGGATTGAAAAATATATATATAAATCAGCAGCCGTTCAAGGATAAATGTGGAAGAAGAAAAATATGAATTTTAAATATTGTTCAAATTTACAAATATTTTCATTAGTATTCCTTCTTTGGAAGAGGTGTTCATAATTGGTCATTTTGTGTTGATTCTTCTTTGGGCTTAAGCATTTGCAATGCTAGATTTTTGTTTCAAAGTTAAATTTAACATTTGGATGGAAAAAATACTCTCCAACATAATGCTTTTTACAAGGTTAAATTTGCTAAATGCTACACTTGATGAAAAAATTGCAACCAAGTATAGTAAATGACTTGGCATTTGATTGATATGGGTCAGTGCATTTACCTTTTCTTTTTATTATCATAATATTGTCATCTATTACTTATTTAAATAATAAACTTTTACTTTTTTTTTTATGAATTCAAAGCTTAAAAATAATGACAAATTCAATTGATGTATCTCTTTATTCATATCTCTTCAACAAAATCAAGATAGTTTAAATAAAAATTGCATTTCAAGTAAAATATTAGATCTTGATATGTCGTGGTATTATTGAAGGCACAAAGAACGGGATACAAATAAGATAAATTTAGTATAATAGATAACAGATTCGCCTCCTATATCCCTTTATTAATGTCTATTTAAATAAAATGAAATGTCACGGTGTTATTGAAAACACGTAGACGGGGATTAAAAAAAAAACAGAAATAAAGGGATATATGAGCATCTCGAAGCAGTGTATATTGCAGAACAACATCTCAAATTTGGTATTTAAATATGTGTGTGTGTATATATATTGTGACAAAGATATCATTAATGGCAATGATATATGCATTGGCTAGAGCCAATATGTAGTCTTTTATATTAATACACGCAAAGCCTCCACTAAAAATTATAAATTTAATCTTACTACTCGCTTGAATTTATCAATTTCTACAAAGCCCTAAAGACAATAAAATTATGAAGCCCATTATACTTTTTTTTAGTTGTTGGCTGCCATGACAAGAAAGTATAAGTGTTTTTAGTTTTTCATGAGAGTCCCATGGAGCACGGAACTACTCAGAGAACGAATGTCTGGCTGCCTTCCTCGTCGGAAGAGTTAAAACTTATTGTAGAAGCCGCAGTGATTAATTCTGCTAATTTCGTCGGCATGGGTGAGATTGTGCAGAATCACAACGGATTTTTCTGTGCCGCGTTTGTTAAAGTGATTCCTGGTTCCTTCAGCCTGTTCACAACGGAATGTATTGCTCTTTGAGAAAGCTTAACTTTTATCCGCGACCTTGGGTTGTTGATCCATGCAGTGGAAAGCGATGCCCTTAATGTTATAATGGTTGTCCATGGTGTTCCTTCATTGGATGATATGGGTGTTGTATTGGATGATGTTCATGAGTTACTAGCCTATCTTAATGGTCCTAGCCACTCTCACATTAGAAGGTTTGCTAATCATGTGGCATATTTGTTGTTCCATTTGATTTTAATTTTTATTCTTTGGCTATTTGGGTTTATGAAACTCCCACGTGTATATTCAGAGCTGTGTTTGTTGATTCCATTATGAAAAGCAGAGCCTTCTGATTTTCAAAAAAAAAAACAAAAACAAAACAAAAAAGATATAAGTGTCAAGAGAATTGCATATTCTACTTTGCAATATGCATATGGAGCTCCTATTAAAAAAATTACAAGGTATGTCACCACTTTTACATGTTTTTAATTTTATGGCAACAATTTATGTGCTGTTCAGATTTATTTCGCGCTTGTTGATCCTCGACTACATCATTTGGGTGGAACAAATTTGAAGCTTCCATGTCTGTCATAGAGATCCAAATGTGAAGTTTTTTTGTGAGATTGCTGAAATCTACTCTACTCTTTGATCCACCTTAGACCGAAAAATATGCTAATGAGGAAAAGTCTAGCCAAGCAATCTAGATCTCCAACTGCAACATGAGGTTTAGAAACGAAACAAGATTACCGAATTATTTAGGAGATTTCTACGATAGGATTTGAAATCAATACATCATCAATAAATTTCTTTTTTTAAGAAATAAATTTCTGTTTTTCACTAGTCATATGTGCATAAGAAACGGTTAGTCTTGCATATCTTTTACATTAATACGATTTTAACATAATGTAACGATAAAAAATGTGCATTATCAATTCGAGATTTTATCGTAGAAAGACTCCATGGTTTATTGTAAGAAATTCTTATATTTTCATCTGCATTAGAGTATGCTGATATTATCTTTGTTAATATATTACCGATAATTCAATTGTTAATAATATAAAAATTCCTTATCGATTGAACAAAATTCTGAATTGCCAAATTTTCTTCAAATCGTAATTTAGTATTTCACTTTTCTTAAATAAAAATTGAATTTGATTTGATGTTTTAATGAAGCCACTACAAGGGACCTGATAAACCGGGCAGGCACAGTGGCACACCACCCAGATCGGGAGCTCACCGCCCTCGGTCGCTTCTTTGCTACCCAGCGCGAGCCACCCACCTACGCACCGGGAGATCTCGTCGTTATGTTCTTGTCGACGGTGGCCAAGCCCAACACAGGCGTGAACTAGCCCGTTCTCGACAGCCACAGTCATGAACCACCCACCAAAGATGGGTCTCTTATCCTCTACGCTGCCGCGGACTGACCCAGTCCAGCGCTTCTTCTTCTTCTTCTTCTTCTTCTTCTTCTTCTTCTTCTTCCTCTTCTTCCTCTTCCTGATTTTCCAAGTGTGATTGTGTGTTTAGATCTTACCGTGAAAAAAAATCTAATGACGGTTGAAAAAAAATCTAATGGGTCATAAATTTGTACCCCATTGATAGGGTAAAGCAAGGAGGTCTCATTGTAGAACTCCCCAAAAAGTTTTATGATTTGTTTGGATTGCATGTTCTTTTTCAAAAAGGAAAATTTTCTTATTTTAAAATAAAGTTTCTTTTCAATTTGAGAATAAGATGATATTTGGATATGTAAAAAATTTTTCTTCTTGAAAATAAAAAATTGTTTAGAATGTGAAAAAATAATATTGAGAATTACGTATTGAGAAAAAATTTTAAAAAAAATTTAATATTTTAGAAAATAAATTTAAAAATGAGATTAAATATTCTTATATAAATATTTTTAAAAACTTTACCTTTTAATAAAAGTTATTAGGAAGAATGACATTTTTTTTAAGGAGAAGAATGACTATTTTAATTAGAAAAAATTATTATTAAGAATTTTTAATTTATTTGTGCATATCTTATTTAGGGTATATTTTGATTTTAGAAGATTTGTTAATTTTAGATCTTAACTATTCATAATACTCCTTATTAATAAATGTTTCTATTTATTTTTAATCCGTAGATCATCTTCTTCATATTAAACCATTATCTTCTTTTATTGTTTTATTTATTTTTTTAGAATCCACCGATACAACCAAGGACATTGCACCCATGTGTACGTTCATGTCTTGTTTGTTGTCGTTGGTTTTAATAATTCTAGCTGATGTCTTATCAAACCGATGAGATTTTTTTTTTTTTTTTTTGGCCTTTTGGGTTGAAAACCCAATGAGAACTTGGTGTGTACTTTTCAAGTAATCTTGTCACGTAAAAGCTTTGGTGACTGAAAAGAGATCGTCCATGTTCTTACCCAAAAGTTTCAATAACTCACTTGCTAAATCATTTCCTGAACAATTTATCAAAAAAATAATTAAAAAATCATTTCTTGAACAAATTTGATTTTGGTAATAATTATATTGTACTTACTAATTTGATTTTGGTAATAACAATCTGACACTGTTTTCTTAAATTAGCTCTCGAGTTTCTAATGAACAATTTTCGATACAACTAAAAAGAAAAGTAGAGTAAACAGTCATCAAATGTTGTTCTGTACAAAAAATAAATAAATTAATTAATTAAATTAAATTAAATCTTTTTCCCCAATTTTCTCATTGAGTAACATGTCCCCCGTGTTAGTCATTTAGAGGTTCAGAATTCACATAATTTCCCGAATTATATTTATTTCAAATCACGCATATAAAATTATATTTACAACTTCATAAGTTCATTGCCACTCACTATAAATTTGTCCATATATTTGAAAGTGTAAACTAGTGCTCTCAAAAGCCACTCGGACTAACCCGGTTGATTAGGAAATAAGAGTTAAAGGTTAGGACTGATAAGTTCAAGATTCAATCATTAACAGGTGTAAGAAAATATGTAGATTAGGTTAATTTAAAAGAATCACTTCTAACTTGTATTGTTCTTAGAACGTGCTCCAGAATCAATATTTCGATCCAACTCGTTAATCCATCCCTCATTTACCTTCCAAGTGACCTTTAATGGGGAAGGTGACAGCCATTTTTTTCTCCTTTCATCCTAATCCTTAATATTTACATGTTTCATAATTGTTGTTCTAATTCTAATCATGATCATCGAATGAAATATATATATATATATATATTTCCAAACAAAAATAAAAGTTGAAGATCCTAAAATTTTTTACGCTATGTACGATCTAGTAAGCCTAAAACAACCTACTTTAACTACACGTATAACCAAATTCCTGATTTGTAATTCTAAATTCAAATCAATTTATGGAGTCCACTTATGAGTCCTTCTGTTTTCTTTTTCTGAAAGCTCTTGTAGTCGATTTGCCTATAGAAATTTGTGTGTGTTCTTGTTGCGTATAGTAAAATATCCTAACCATATCCAACAAATCTGGAATTTTTAAGATGAAAAAGTACAATCATCATAAAGAATTCTTAAGAAATTGCTAAATTCCAATACCATCAAATCAAACTAACCATATTCAGAAAAACTAATTGTAATTCCTATTATGATGCTAATACTATGACATTTGTTGAAATAAAATCTACATTTTTCATTTATAAAATTATATGTGATAGCCATTGATGAGAATCCATTACAAGCATGGCAAAAAACTATCGTCAAAATTTTCGGTCGAAATTTCAGAAATTTTGGTCCAAAATCGATCTAGTTATTATCATATGACCATATAGGTGTTTCCATCATATATCTAAACACTAATTACCATCATAATATGATCATTACGTAATGAAAAAACTTTATTGCTAACATAATCGTTTGCAGATGCTCAAGAGAAAAAAAATTCCAAATCTAAGAAGGAAGAACATGTTTCCTGAGTATTCAAATGAAAAAAAAATGAAAAAAAAAATTCCTTTTTTCAAATACGTGTTTTGAGATAATTAAAAGGAAAAACATCCATCCTTAAAAGTAGGTAAAATGTTTGTCAAAATTTACTAATATATTTACGACCGAAATCTTCTATGGAACCCGTGAGTCCGTCTGTCCGTGATTGCATAGCATAACGAAGGATTTTTTTTTTTTTTTTTCCCCAGAAAACATACTCATGGATTGAAAAAAATATATATATCAGCAGCCGTTCAAGGATAAATGTGGAAGAAGAAAAATATGAATTTTAAATATTGTTCAAATTTACAAATATTTTCATTAGTATTCCTTCTTTAGAAGAGGTGTTCATAATTGGTCATTTTGAGTTGATTCTTCTTTGGGCTTAAGCATTTGCAATGCTAGATTTTTGTTTCAAAGTTAAATTTAACATTTGGATGGAAAAAATACTCTCCAACATAATGATTTTACAAGGTTAAATTTGCGAAATGCTACACTTGATGAAAAAATTGCAACCAAGTATAGTAAATGACTTGGCATTTGATTGATATGGGTCAGTGCATTTACCTTTTCTTTTTATGATCATAATATTGTCATCTATTACTTATTTAAATAATAAAATTTTATTTTTTCATGAATTCAAAGCTTAAAAATAATGACAAATTCGATTTTTGTATATCTTTATTCATATCTCTTCAACAAAATCATGACAGTTCGAATAAAAATTGAATTTCAAGTAAAATATTAAATCTTGATATGTCGTGGTATTATTGAAGGCACAAAAAACGGGATACAAATAAGATAGATTTAGTATAATAGATAACATATTCGCCTCCTATATCCCTTTATTCGTATCTTTTTAATAATATCACGATACGTCAAAAATTATATTTTGATTAAAATATTATATAATACTAATTAAAAAAAATTAAATGTCATGATGTTATTGAAAGCACGAATGAAATCAACTGAAATGAGAATCATTCTCTGTACCATCTTTTTATATCCTTTTTTAATCACACGTCATAAACAGATACCATAAGAAATATTATTCATATTATTATTCATATTTTGAATAATACTTCCCAATAATTTAATAGAGCTAGTAATATATTACTACTTAAATATACTAATATTTAATATTGGAATTGAATGAACAAAACAATATAAAGAAAATATCCATTAAGAAAAATTTCATCGGGGGGCGTCGAACAAACATAAATTTAACACTCATGTCGATAAAAAAATGATTTCAACTTTTTATTTGATTGGAAAAAATTAGAGAAAAAAAAAAAAAAAGGTATTTCAACCTCCCTTATTTTTCTTTTATCCAATGCTAAATCGATGACCTATGTTATGTATAAAATAAGAGGAATTCTTTGGATTTGAAGAATACTGAATAATTTTTAAATTAGATTTAAAGTGATCAATTTATTTATACTTGTTCTTGAAGGAGAAAACGCTTCATCTGTTCCTGAATAGATTCTTTCAAAAGGGCTTCTGCTTCCTCAGTAAATGTCTTAGTAGAAGATATGATTTCTTGGAACAGGAATAGATATAGTGATAATTTGATTTTTCGGCGTCGTAGTAAATAGGAGAGAAAATAGAATTTAGTTCTTCAAAAAAATAAATAAAAGTAAAAATAGAAATAATTAATTATAGTACGTTCACTGAAAAAAAAAAATCCTTTTGTAGCCAATCATTTATTAAGAAAAATTAATATGCTTAACACAAAAGTGGAAAAAGAAATAATAGTAACTTGTTCCCAATGAAAAGAAAAAATAAAATGAACATCTCAAATTTGGTATTTATATAAGTGTATGTGTCTATATATATATATATATATATATATTTTTTTTTTTTGTAACAAAGATATCATTAATGGCAATGATGTATGCATTGGCTAGAGCCAATATGTAGTCTTTTATATTAATACACACAAAGCCTCCACCAAAAATTATAAATTTAATCTTACAACTCCGTTGAATTTATCAATTTCTACAAAGCCCTATAGACAATAAAATTATGAAGCCCACTATACTTCTTTTTTACGAGAAGGTACAAGTGTTTTTAGTTTTTTATGAGAGCCCCATGGAGCATGAAACTACTGAAGGAACTGATGTCTGACGTCCTTTGTCAGGAGAGTTAAAACTTAATGTAGATGCCATAGTGATTAGTTCCGTTAATTTCATCGATGTGGGTGGGATTGTGTGGAATCACAACGGATTTGTCTGTGCCGCATTTGCTAAAGCGATTCCTGGTTCCTTCAGCCCGTTCACAGCGGAATACATTACTCTTTGAGAAGGCTTAACTTTTGTTCGCGATCTTGGGTTATTGATCCATATAGTGGAAAGCGATGCCCTTAATGTTATAACAGCTATCCAAGGTGTTCCTTCATTGGATGATACGGGCGTTGTGTTGGATGATGTTCGTGAGTTACTAGCCTACCTTAATGGTCCTAGCCACTCTCATATTAGAAGGTCTGCTAATCATATGGCACATTTGTTGTCCCATTTTGATTTTAATTTTCGTTCTTTGGCTATTTGGGTTGATGAAACTCCCATGTGTATATCCAGAGCTGTGTTTATTGATTCCATTATGAAATAAAAGCAGAGCCTTCTGATTTTCAAAAAAAAAAAAAAAAGGTATAAGTGTCTAGAGAATTGCATATTCTACTTTGCAATAGGCATATGGAATTGCTATTAAAAAACTTACAAGGTATGTCACCACTTTTACATGTTTTTAATTTTATGGCAATAATTTATGTGCTGTTCAGATTTATTTCACGTTTGTTGATCCTCGACTACATCATTTGTGCGGAACAAATTTGGAGCTTCCATGTCTGTCATAGAGATCCAAATGTGAAGTTTTTTTGTGAGATTGCTGAACACTACTCTACTTTTTGATCCACCTTAGACCCGAAAAATATGCTAATGAGGAAAAGGCTAGCCAAGCAATCTAGATCTCCAGCTGCAACATAAGGTTTAGAAACAAAACAAGATTACCGATGTTAATTATTTAGGAAATTTCTACGATAGGATTTGAAATCAATACACCGTCAATAAATTTCTTCTTCTTATATATATATATATATATATATATATTTTTTAAGAAATCAATTTATGTTTTTCACTAGTCATATATGTGTATAAGAAACAGTTAGTTTTGCATATCTTTTACATTAATACGATTTTAACATAATGTAACAATCGAAAACGTACATTATCGATTCGAGATTTTATCGTAAAAAGACTCCATGGTTTCATTGTAAGAAATTCTTATATTTTCATCTGCATTAGAGTATGCTGATATTATCTTTGTTAATATATTACAGATAATTCAATTGTTAATAACATAAAACTTCCCAATCGATTGAACAAAATTTTGAATTGTCAAATTTTCATCGAATTCTATTTTAGTATTTCACTTTTCGTAAATAAAAATTGAATTTGATTTGATGTTTTAATGAAGCCACTACAAGAGACATGGACCTGATAAACCAGGCAGGCACAGTGGCACAACGCCCCAGACTGTGCTCATGCAAACTTTGCCTATTTC
Organism: Ficus hirta; assembly: GCA_038430175.1. Taxonomy (NCBI): domain Eukaryota; kingdom Viridiplantae; phylum Streptophyta; class Magnoliopsida; order Rosales; family Moraceae; genus Ficus; species Ficus hirta. The sequence goes on along the minus strand of CM076593.1, from coordinate 4,857,065 downwards.
CCTTTTCCCCCCATCCACCAAATCCCACTCAAATCTAGAGAGAGAGACAGAGAGAGAGAGATATAGTCAGACATTAGGTACTGTACAAACCCAAAAGCAAAAGTGAAAACTCATTATGCTTTAGCTTGAAAAAAGGCTAGTAAAAAGATGGGCTTTTTTATTAGTCAAGGAGACACAACAGATAAGGGACAAGAGATGGTGAGTTCAACACCAGCAACAGCTTTCGGCTTTTTATCACCACAGCTTTTTTTTTTTTTTACATCCAATTATCCGTTTGGAAGACATTTATTTCATATTGTGTAATAAATATAATACAATATATATTTAGATGTTCCTTTTTTATTCTAATATAATGCATATTTTGATTATTTATATTTAAATAGTCATTGTAACGAATATTGACGAGAGAAAAAATTACATTAGGATATAATGCACAGTAAATGTTATATATTTATATTAAAATGAAATAAATAAAATATATAAAATACTCAGATATAATGTAAAGTGAATAGAGCTAACGAAATCAAATGGATGCATGTTTCTGTATAATATGGAAAAAGAAGGAAACCCCCATTAATTCTTTGGCTGAAAAGAGTCCCTGATTTAAATTATAAAAAAAAAAAAAAAAAAAGATATAGACATATCAGAATTAGAGAGAAAAATTCATGACACTCGGTTTAACACACACTTTCCAAGGAAATTTTAAATTTACCGTTTGAAATATGAGTTTGATATAAGATCTGGACGGAACACCAAATGTAGGTTTAAGGTTTAAGCAGCATGACTGTTGACAACAGTGGGTTTGGTGTCGTTATCAGAGTTAGTGGTGGTGGTGTCAGAGTGGAGGAGTAGAGTGTGCTTCTTGGAGGAGCCACGGGAGAGGTTAACGGGGTATTTAACGGCGTTAAGGGAGAGCTTACGGAGAGCAGCTTGGCCAAGATCAATGCCACAGATGTCAGAGAGCCTAACAAGGTAGAGTAAGACGTCTGAGAGCTCTTCCCCCAGGTGCTGCTTCTCTTCCTCCTTCCACTCTGGTAATCCCCTCGGTACCTCCCCTCTCCACTGGAATATCTCTGACACCTCTCCCACTTCTCCCACCTGTGTTATCACAACAAAATATTATTTTATACATATATATATATATCATTTCATCTCTCATTTATGCATTACTAGATATATCCATATTAATTAAGAGTAAGGTTCGGTACGCCGACACTTATCAATTTATTAATTTATTGAGAATCAATAATTACTGATATAATAATATTTTTAATATTTATTAATAAAAAAAATAACAACTCATACTCATATAAATAAATACTCAAAAATTAGAATTAAAATTAGTATCTCTAATATTTTTTTATTAATTAAAATTAATGCTTGCGATGTCAACTTTTATCTCAACTTTTTAAATACCGACAGACGTATCATGTTTTTTTATTAGTAGATTGCAATCAATTAATATGACAATATTTTAGATTAACAATCCATGTTATAAAAATAGGACTTCAAAAATTTATATTAGAGTTGACGTCCGTGACGTTTCTCATTAATTAGTAGTTCATGGAAAACTAATTTTGAGCACTATAATAAAATTGAACCTACAATTTAAGAATTAAAAATGAGATTATTCATGATACACTTAATTAAAAAAAAAAAGGGAAATACAACAGCCCAAAACCCTCCATCATTGCACCTAATTCAAAACAATTGAAATGTGGTATTATCATCAAATATCATCATCGCCTTTTTGTCTTTTCATTTTTTTTTTTTAAGAAATATCTAATATATTTTCTAGGGATAATGCATGTTTCTTAAGATTAGAATCCATCAAAATCACATAAAAATAATAATAAAAAACTAAAACTAATACAAACTGATACCAAATTTAAAGCATTACAATATATAATACCCAACTCTAGATTTCACAATATTTTCCAACTAATCACATATTAACATGTATAAAACAACTAAAATTTGATATATTCCACCCAAAAAAAAAAAAAACAAAATTTGATATAAAGTTCTGGGCGCAACTTTACTGTCTCAACAACTAAAAAATTAGAAAAAATAGTGGTCATTATCACCACTCAAAATCTTTTATTTCCTAACAAATTTCTTTCTATCATAGTTTTAATATCCCTTCTATTCTCTTTCCTTCTTACCAATCGGAATGCAAGTTTATTTATTTATTTATTAAATCACGACCTATATCATAGAGCATACAAGTTTGTAAAACACTTCATGCAATTTTTGCTACCACATAACCTTGCTTACACTATAAATTGCTACCATAACTCTAAATGTATGAATATATCAAACCATGAAACAACCAAAGCATCATTGTATATGCTAAAAATTCGAGCTTTAATCTTTCTTTGTTGACCTACAATCCGCCATTGCTACCTTTATTAACAACTCAACAATGTCCTGATTGCTTAGTTTCTTTAAGTCCTCCATCAATGCAACTTTCCACATCTATTAAATCAGGAAAAATGCTTGGGACAACACCGATACTAACACCACCACTAATAAAAGACGGGTATCATCTAGAAATAACACCTCACATCCTTCACTGATGCCCTTTAGCATTGTTTGGAGGGGTTAAAAAGGTTTCAAAAGTGGGGTCATATTAATATTACATCAGACATTCAGAATAACCAGGGCATTCCATTATATATGCAAAAATATAATAACCTTCTGGGGCTTAAAAGGATGACACCTTTAATGGGGGGTTTTTACACAATTTCTACAGTTAATGAAATTGAATCGGAGCTGATAAAATCAGAATGGCGTCTGGTCTTTCTTAATACACCATATCCATAAGGAAACGATTAAAAAAAATATTATTAAAAAAAAAAAAAACCAGTACATTCCATATTTGAACTGTACAATCTCTGTGGCCCAAAGGATGACACACTTTAATGGAGGTTTACACAGTTTCCAAAGTACATGGGATAACCAAAAGCTCTCTTTCTTCTACACCTACACTTTCATCAGGTTCCTACAGTGATTAAAAGATTTTTTTTTCTCTCTCTCTTTCTTTCTGTCATCATAGCTAACATTATTCCATTACTACTCTTTACTTGTTTATTCCCTATTCAACAGTTTGGGAACACCAAGTCCAAATCAACAAAGGGGTACACACAAGAAAACATATCTGGACTCGACTTCAGGAACTAATTATTATTTAACCAAAATTTCAAAATGGGCATTCAAGAAAAAAAAGCCCTTTTTTTTCTTTCTTTTTGATGAAAAAAGAAAACAACTTTTTATATTGCTTGTTGCTGGCCTAATGAGAAAACATGAGGGATATTTTCTCTTTTTTTTTTTGTTTATTTCTTATTTTCGTATATAGACCAGATGAGTTTTAAAAAACCAACATAAACAAAGAATGTGTAGAGAGAGAAAGAGAGCATGTCACAAACTTTGAGCAGTAGTGCTTGATTCAGTGGTAGTGAAAAACAAAACAATTCAGCAAAATAAAATAACGAGGTACGAAAAAGAAAAAATAAATTTAAAAAAAAAAAAAACTCAAACATCACCCCTAAACCCAAATATATATATATATATGTATATATATATATATGTATATTTCAAGATAAAAAAATGGAAAAAGAAAAGGGAAAAAAACAATCTTGACTCAACCCAAGTTCCCAAACCCTGGGACCAAGATATTTCACAACATGGGCATTTCAAAAAAAAAAAAAAAAAAAGACATTAGGGTTTGTGAAGGGTGGTTTTGAAAAGAAATTTACCAGAGCCAAAAGAAGATTTCTGGGGCTATGAAACCGGTCCCAGTCTCTTTCCTTGGCAAAGTCGGCCATTTTTCTCTTGAGCTCTTCTAGGGTCACCCCCTCTTCTTCTTCTCCTTCTCTCTCTGCAACTTCACTACTCATTTTTTTTCTCTCTCTCTATAACTCTCTCTCCCTCTAGGAAATGGAAATCTGTACGGAGAGACGAATCCGAGAGATAAGACCCTTCCAAAAAAGGTTGAATATTTTTTTTGCTTTTATCGATGAAGAAGAAGAAGAAGAGGCCTCGGTCCACCGGCTTTCCTTGCGTTCATATTTGCGTAGCGTACTTTTACATAGGAGTGTTTTGCCATTTTCGCCTTCGCTACCGGCTATTGCCGGTTCTCTCCTTTGCATTTTGTCCGTTGGGATTACCGACACGTGGCTTTGGTGGGTGACCTTGGGAGTTGGAGGGACAACATGTTCTCGTGGGGCAAAATTCGAGCCTGTTTTCTTGAAAATTTAATAATACAAAATTATGTTTTTATTAATATAATATTCATTTAGCCACCATTTGGAAGTAATATCTCCTCACAGTGTCTTCCTGTCGGAATTTTAAAACTCTCGTATCTATAATTTACTCTATCTTTTTTATTTTTTAAAAATTTAAATTTTAAAAATACATGACTAAAAAGATTAGAGATCATACTAGTAATTTTTCTATATATGAATACAAAATTATGTTTGAATCTTAGGTTCAAATCTTCTATGTAAATATTAAATTTCTGTTTCGTTTAGTATTTCAACTTAATTTCAATTAAACTGTATTTTTTCATTTTAGTTTTTTTCTTTATATAAAAAGTCAATAAAAATTATAACTAGTTTTTAAAAAGTCTATCAATTTCAACTTCAAAATTTCATCTCCAACCAGCGAACCAAATGCAAGCGAATCATATTTTATAAGAGGAATCACTAAAAAAAATAATTGCAAAGCCAGTTTAAAATTTAAAAGTAAATGTTTATAGGGTAAATCAACAAACTCATCAAATGTAAAGACGGAATTGGAAAATTCTGATTTCAACATGTTCCAAACAAGTGTTTTAGTTTTTGTAATCATTATTATTATTTATGTAAAGTTGGTTGCATTTGTTATGCCAAAATCTACCAAAATAAAAGGAGCTACGAACATTGAATCTTTATTAGAACCAAAAAATTCAGCATCTAAACTAGCCATAAAAACAACAAAGAGAATCAACCATTCTATCAGCCTCATGTATCTGGAAAGATAGTATTAGTATTAGGGAAAGTTACCTAATCTTTACAAATCTCCTATAATCAAAACTATTCTAAATTATAATAATTACAAATAATTAAAAAAAATTTTAAAAAATAATTACATACAAAATAGCAACTTTTCCTAATACTAATACTATCTTTCCTAATATCATGGCCTATAGTAGAACAAGACTAATGAGGAGAAACAGAGAGCATACTAAGAATGTCATTAATCACAACTTCTTCTACAAGCGAATCTCCAGAATTAACAGCTTCAGCAACACCAGTTGCATCAACCTAATCCGCAAACTGGATAAGAACTACACAATCCCAAGCAAATTCAAGACCCTCCACGAAGAGCAAGACACACAGTTATACATGGGAAAAATAAACCCCAAATTTTTTGGCTACCCATCCCAAAATAGTCTCGTTCGAGTCGCAAATAATAACCCTTACGCTTATATAGTCCGTTTCAGATCCAATCGACGCATCTGTGTTAAGGGCCCGTTTGGAAGGACTTTTGGAGACGGAGTTTTGGATGTTAATTTTGGAAATATATGTTCGGTTGAAGTATGAATTTAAAATTAACTGTGGTATAGAAAATAGTACAAAAATTTAAAAATGTGTTCGAAAAATAAACAAAATAGATCTTATTTCGTTTATCTCGTCGTTGTAAGTATTTTGACATAAGAATCATTTCATTTCAATTTAAAATAAGAAAGTCATGGAAAACTATGGACTTTTAAAATATGAGTTTGTTTAAAATGAAAGAGAGAGAAAGTGAGTTGTAAATTTATGAGTTTTGGAGTTAAGATGACAAAACACTGTCTGAAAATATTACCCCAATGAGATAAAATTGGAATATGGATGTTCTTCTATTTTGTTCTTTCAAGTTTGATTTAAATATTGGTCTTGGTGGGCTGCTAAGATTTTTCATATTCTAATGTGCTCTAAGAGTTGGTCAAAAACTATATATGTTACTATACATATATATATTTTCCAGTTTACTCTTTCGCCGAAATAGCGTCTTCCCATCCGTTATTTGAGCGTGGTAGGAGTTTACCTTGATGTTTTCTTTTCATTGCACGTTTAGTTCTGTTGCTCTTAATATCAGTACGGAATGAACAACCTATTTGCATTTTCCATTCGCCGTGTTCATATTACAACAGTGTTTTGTGAAACTGACTGTTGTTACTTGTTTTGCATGCGAATGCCTTGGAGTCCTTACTCTCTGTGTAACTGGTTTAGAATAGCTGAATAAGTCTAGGCTTTACCCGCGCCAAATGTTTGATCCATGAAAACGTGTTCATATTGCTCTCTGTTGAAGCAAAATTTCGTCCAATGCCAAATGAATATTTATGAACTAGAAAACAAGATCAAACAACCAAAATAATCAAGAACGTTAAGCAAAAATATAAACAACACAAGAGAACCTTAAAAACAATATAAAAAACCGGAGTCCGGTATGACTGTCTCAATGTTTTGTATTTGAAATTGTGTCTATTCTCTTCCTTTCCTCCTAATCCGAGGAAATTTATAGAATATTGAGAATTAAGGAGTTTAATTCTCCCTCTAATAAATAAATTGGTTTAAAATTTGCAACTGTCAAATGAATTAATTTAAATTAACTCGAGACTTTAAATGTCTTGAAAATAATTGTCTTTGGGTTTTTCTTTCTTGAAAAGACCTTTTGTGTACTGACTTTTGGTGCTTCGGATCTTGATATTCCAGGTCTTGGTACTCCGGGTCTTGATACTTCGAGTCTTCTAAATACATTAAAATCCAAACCTCCCATTAAAAGATATACTTTTTTTAAACACTTTGTGCAAAGGGCTCTTGGGGAGGAGGAATTATTTTCTTCTTCTTGCGTGAACGATTCAAAAGTTCTCCAAGTGGGTGAGTGAAGTTTTTATTTATGATGTATTTATGCTCACGTTATCGGCACATATGTCGACTGAAGCAAGCAAGCAAGCAGCGACGGATCCAGTTTTAGTAAAGTTTTTAGGGGGATTTTCTTTTTTATTTTTTATTTTTTTCGCTTTGGAGAGTCTCTAGTGAGCTTAGATAGGGATGATTAATTTTCAGTGGGGACAAATTGAGAAAAATGCAAAGTTTTTAGAGGTAAATTTGATAAAAATAAAAGTTCACTAACGGCAAAAAGCCCCCATTTGATCTTGAGTGGCTCAACCCCTGGAAGCAAGCCTAACGTAATTCAACTTTTATTTATCGAAAGGGCACACACTAAAACCAAATTGGTACTCTAGTTCTATCATTCTTTTCAGTTTACTGAGTTCCTTCCTAACATTATTGAGATGTTGAATAGATCCTGGCTAACAAATTCTCTGGTTAATTAAGCCTTGGTTTACTATAATAGTTGGTCAAGGCAAGTTTATATTTCTTTTATGCGTAAAAAGCTTTCTTGTTTAGGATAGTTTTATGGAGGTTGTTTTTAGCTTTTTGGATCCAAAAGTAATTTTCGGACGTCTTTAGATGTGAGATTGGTTGAAAATATCAGATTTGTTATTTTTTGTTTTCGTATGTTATACTAATATACATGATTATACATATTTGTGTTATATGTATATTTATAGTAATAGTTTATTGTGCGACGGCGAGACGTCCGACAGTACAACATAGAGAGAGAGAGAGAGAGAGAGAGAGAGAGAGAGAGAGAGAGAGAGAGAGAGAGAGAGAGAGAGCTGGGTACCTTGTCAGTGAGAGAGACATTTGGAGAAGGGAAGTTGGCGAGTCTACTCTCCCCACTGGGAATAGCGGAGCTGGCATCCCTGACGTCGTCGGTACTGACGTCACCGTCGATGTTCCCACCACCAACTCTCCAAGCATATTTTGATTCCGTAAAACCAGCCAAAAGACGGAGATGACTTAATTTCGACTTGCGATGAACGGCTTGCTCGCCGGCCTCGAAACCATAAGTAGGGACCAAGACGTCGTCGGAGGACAGCGCGCTGGAGAAGCACCATGTGTCAGTGAGGATGATGAGGAGCCCGACAACGCGTTTCAAGGGGTAGAACTCTCTCTCTCTCCGACGGCTCTCTCTCTCTGGCTACTCTCTCTGTCTCTCTCTCGGGGTTGTATCCTAGCCTATATACACAAGCTCTCCCTCTCTCTCATCAGTGCCCTCCATTTTGCATCCAAAGGACTTGGATAAGCCGCCATTCGTGTCCGGCAAAAATTGGCTGCCGGACAGCAGAGCACTCGTGTATATATATAAATATTACTCATTTGGTCCCTAACTTTTTACGAAATTATGATTTTATTCATAATTTTATTTTTGTGGCTAAAAGGTTCTTAAAGTCTTTAAAATGGTGCAATTTAGTCCTTTTTTGTTTTTTGTTTTTTTTTTACTAATAAGGTTTAAAAATTAGATGAAATATATCACGTGCATAAAACATGTAAGTTGAATCATGTAATTTTTTATTAATTACTCTTCAATGATAAATTATATGTTATTAACGTGACATTTTCTAACAAAGTTTTAAAATTTGTTAACAAAAAATGATCATTTTGCATCATTTTAAAGAGTTTACGATGTTGGGGTATCTTGACTTTTGCCTTTAGTGTGTTTACTGGCTTGACTGCTGGATGTTTAGTATCGTTTAAAGCTTAGAATAATAATGAGTTGTCGTTTATGGTCTCTAGTCTTTTAAAACCTTGGTTGTCGTTTTTCCTTTTGGTGTGTCGTTTTGGTATTGAGATGGATCAAGCAAACAGATAAATTCTTTGACAATGTGCATGTGCCTTTGGAAAAACAAGCGAAATTCGTTGCTAGAGGATTCAAAGAATATGCTGCTTATTGGTGGGAAAGACTCCAGAACCAACGGGCTTATGAGGAAAGAAGGAAAATTAGGACCTGGAGAAAAATGAAAAGCAAATTGAAAGAGAGATTTTGGCTATCTTGGTTAAATGCGAGGGACTGTTCTAACCAATATCGGTCCTGTAGTAAACCACAAGCAGTTTCGTACTATATTCAGAAAAATGTTGTAATTGAAGGCTATGAAGACTCTGATAACTCTGCAAGTAGTAAGCACCAGATCAAAAAAGTGTCTACTGATGTTCCTTGTACAGAGATTTTTGAAGAAGAGGCTGGCCTTGAAATGCTAAGGAAGGATTGGTAGTAGAACCAACAATGGAAGCTTCTAATGTGGAAGTGGGAGTTTCTCAACCCCAACTTACTGTTAGACTTTTACAGGGGTTATTTTCTATGGTTTGTCTCAATTATTTAGTGAAGATTTGTACAGGCCTTAGTCCTTATCTTGATGTGCCTCTGGTGTGGAAGAAAAGAGAAGATATGAGGAGAACGCAGATGGCCAACGAAACTACTGTCAAGCTTGAAAAGGTGATGTTGACTTGGTGCGTTACTGACATTGGCAAGACTTGTGTAACTTGGAGGGATACTAAAGATGGCGAAACTGGTGTACCAATCTGGGAAGAAGCTGATTTCATTAGTGCTGGAATCAAATACTACGCAAGAGGGGGAGTGAAGCTCAAGGATTTGTTGGAAACGTATGATCATAAGCTTGTGTTCCAAGTTGTTGCAGCTCACACATTTCAACAAAAGACGGATCATTGGGATGAGAGGAATTCAAAGGGAGTTGTTTTGTTGTGTCAATGGAAATGGGAAGAACTGAAGAGGACATTTTCAGTTGGTGTCTTTCTAAATCACCAAAAATAAAAAAATAAAAAAAAATAAAGGCCTCTGTGACCATTTAAACTCGAGGGCAAGTCCTTCCCATAGAGGGGGAGAACTGATGTGGGGCCGTTGTCAGCGACCTGTTCGACTACTATCCGCCTGACTCTGCTCCAATGGTTCTTTGACGATTTGAGGGCGAATCTTGCATTAGGAGGGGACTCTGATGCAGGGGCATCTTCACTTTTGCCTTGGTGTGTTCACTAATTTGACTGCTGGTTGTTTAGTGTCGTTTAAAGCTTATAATAATTACGAGTTGTCGTTTATGGTCTGTAGGCTTTTAAAATCTTGGTTTTTGTTTTTTCCTTTCGGTGCGTTGTTTTGGTATGTTGGTGTTTGATGTCGTTTGGTCTGTTTAATAAAGCCCTTGCTGTAATAAAGTTGAATCAGACTTAACGTTGAATCAAAGAGTGTCAGATCATTTGCCTCTTTCTTTTCTTTTTGTATTCTCCGTGATCGGAATGAGATTCCGTTAGTGTTTCCCGGTTGTTTGTGCTTGACAAACTTCTCAGTAAAGACTCCTACGGTCAGTTTAGGAACCTTTTAGTTACCAAACCAAAAAAAAAAAAAAAAATGAGAACCAAATCACAATTACATAAAAGATTAAGGATCGAACTATCAATTTACCCTATGTTTATTTATTTACTTATTCTTAATCCCTTGGGGCTTGGTTTTATTAATAACTATAAAGCTTTGAAAAAAAAAAAAAAAAAGTAGACATATTTATATATATATATATATATACACCCAACAATAGCGTATTCTACAGCTTGCATACATCTTATCGTATCGTCTGGAATATTTAAAGTAAACGAAAAAACAAAATATATTTGTGCAATTTTCTAGGATCTTTTTAAAATAATAATAAATGGAAAATTTAGTGACATTTCACATGATCTATTGTCCAACGTGAGTATTTTGCATGTCAACTCCGTTTGGCCTTAACACAGTAGTCATCTAGTTGCTTCATGGAGATGTTGTGTGTTATTGACACAGTAGTCATTTTACCGTTTGCTTGCTCTTTCATGGACTTCCCCCCCACCCCACCCCCCCGCCCGCCCCCCCCCCCCCCCCCCTTCCCTCTTCCTTCCTTTCCCTTATTTACTCTTTTTTCTTTAAATAGCTTTTTTTAATTATTTTTTAGAGGATTCTACAATGAGATAAAGGTAATGGATGGAGTAAGATCGGAGGGCTATCTTTGCTTAGATTGTGTGTGCGTCCCACCATTTGAAAGCCACTCGCTAGAATCTGAAGAGCGGCTAGTTTAGTGCGAGAAAGTGTAAGCTATGATCGTGGGGTGCACGTTGATACTGAAGCGAAAAGCGGAGGTTTAATTTTAATTTGGAAAAAGGAGTGGGAGGTTAACATGAAGAGCTTTTCTCGGGGACATATCGATTCAATTGTTAAATCCCCCGATGGGCAGGTGTGGCGGTTCACTGGGTTTTATGGAAATCCGAAGAAATCTCAACGCCACCATTCTTGGGAGTTGATTTGTCGCCTTCGGGGTATGTTTTCGCTAGCTTGGTTATTAGCAGGGGACTTTAATGAGATTTTGTATCTTTCGGAAAGGGAGGGAGGTAACGAACAAATGGACAGTAACATGAGACAATTCCAGGAAGTCGTTGATGACTGTGAATTGTTGGATTTAGGGTTTCAAGGGTTGCCACTCACTTGGAACAATCGTCTGGATCCTCCTGATAATGTTCAAAAACATTTGGATCGGTGTTTAATATCCATCGACTGGATGGAGTCCTTTGGAGGAGCTCGGGTTTTCCACACAGACTTTCTTGGATCTGATCATAGGGTGCTCCATGTTGTTTTGGACTTTGCTTCAGTGTTAGATGATAGTCTTGCTACCCGCAGGTTTATCCTTGAACCACTTTGGAGGTCTAATGACGCTTATCGGGATGTGGTGATGCAGTCGTGGTGTAGAGGGAGGATTAATGGTGATGGGCGCGCCTTGTTGGACTCATTGAAGAGTTGTGCAGCGGCTTTGAAGGTGTGGGGTAAATCCAATTTTGGTGGTATCTCTAAGCGAACGACATAATTACAGAAGGAACTCACTGAACTCAATGAGCTTCCTTGGAGCCGAGAAGTTAAGCGGAAAATCCTGTCAACGGATCAGGATCTTGATCGGCACTTGGCGGTTGGTGAATTTTATTGGAAGCAAAGGTCCAGGTCGGAGTGGTTGAAGGGTGGGGACCGAAATATGAAAATTTTCCACTCAAAGGCGTCACAGCGGCTCCGTAAAAATGAGATTTAGAGGATTGGAGAATTCTCGGGGAGAATGGGTTCAGGATAAAAATGACATCGTTACAGAAATGGAGAATTATTTTAACATTTTTTCGACAACACTGCTTGATGATGTGGTGATTAATCTGGTGCTAGAGGGGGTAGAGAGGCGGGTCACTTCCGAGATGAGTGAGAAGCTTGATGCCCCTTATTCTCCTAATGAAGTTCGCGAAGCAGTCTCTGACATGGGGGCTTGGAAATCACCTGGACCAGACGGTTTTCATGCCGGAATTTATCAAGATAATTGGGACATTGTTGGCCGTGACGTTACGGGGGTGTGCCTTTCCGTCCTTAATGGGAGTAAGTCTTCAGAAGCTCTTAATGCTACACATAAAAACGGGTGGCAGACATGGCTTTCAATTAGATATGAGTGCTTATGACAGGGTGGAATGGCCTCTTCTCTGAGCTGTTATGGACAAATTGGGATTTTCGGGGCGATGGATTGATCGAGTCATGGATTGTGTAACCACATCACAATTCTCTTTCCTCATAGATGGCGCACCTATGGGAAAGGTGGTTCCATTTCGGGGACTGAGACAGGGATGTCCCTTATCACCCTACTTATTCTTGTTGGTAGCGGAAGGCTTTTCTGGTTTGCTAAGGAAGGTAGAGATAGATGGCTTATTGGTGGGGGTGAAATGTGCTCGAGGAGCGCCGAATATCAGTCACCTATTCTTCGCTGACGATAGGATTTTATTTGGGAAGGCTGACATCGAAAGCTGTGGGTTGATCAAAGAGGTGCTTTGCACGTATGAATTGGCTTCGGGACAAGCTATAAACCTCCAGAAGAACGTCATTAGCTTTAGTTCGAATGTTTCCGATGATGACCAAGGTATTATCTTGAGCACTCTTGGCTTCCCTAATAGTGAATCACATGATCTTTACTTGGGCCTTCCTTCTTTTGTGGGTCGAAATGAAATTAGGGTGTTTTGGGGACCTTCAGTAAAGAGTGTTTAAGAAGTTACAATTGTGGAAAGGGAGATGGTTTTCGGTTGGGGGTAAACAGATATTGATAAATGCTGTGGCCCAAGCTACCTCTACATATACGATGAGTGTGTTCAAAATTCCCTTATCCCTTTGTGATGAATTGAAATCCCTTATTTCTCGATTTTGGTGGGGCGTTGATGTCGTTAGGAGGAAGATTCACTGGCTAGGATGGGAGAAATTGTGTCAGCCTAAAGCGTATGGTGGGCTAGGTTTCCGGGACATTTCAGCTTTCAATCGTGCTTTGCTTGCTAAGCAGTGTTGGCAAATTATCACGATGCCTACTTCTTTGATGGCTAGAGTTCTTAATGCCAAATACTTTCCAACTTCTAGTGTTTTGGAAGCTGCTAAGGGGAGTAATCCATCTTATACATGGCGATCAAATGGCACTTATACGTGGTAGATTTGCTATCAATGCCTACTTCAAGAACTGTCCTGGTCACACAAGTTAAGTTCAAATGTTGTTTAATTTTATTATTGTTTAAACATTTTTTCATTTATTTCGATCTTACCCTTCTTTTTTTTAATTTGTGCTTATAAAATAATTTTTTCAAATAAATCCTCACTTTTTTCCTTTTTATTTTTATTATTTATTTATTTTTTCTTTGAATTTGAGATGGGAGAATTCGAACTTTAAACTTTTAGGTAGAATCATGTGTGATTTTCTTTAAATCTAATTATTATTACTATTTGTTTTTTAATTTGATGATAGGAAAATCGAACTCAAAATCTTATATATTATTAAAAATGACAATCATGTTTTTAATCACTGTTTTGATCCACCTTTACTTTTTACTTTTTACTCTCTTTTTTCCTTTCTTTACTTTTTTTTTTTTTTCTTCTTTGTCTATATTAGAACAATTCTTTTCAAATACATCTATCTTTAAATATTTTTTTCTCACAACTTTCTCTCATTCATGATTTAAACAAAAGGTTATTTTAGGCACATGAAACGCGCACTCTAACTAGTTTGAAATTAAAAAAAATATATATGACATAAAAGTTTCTGGTCTCATTTTAACAAAGTCAATTTTGGATCTTTCCATTGTTCAACATTGTCACATCGGCAGACCAGGACATTTCAAGTCACTTTATACGTGGTAGATTTGCCATCAACAAAGGTGTCCTTTTACCACACGACACCCATTATTTTAATTGTGAAATTTATCAAATGGCACTTTGCAACCCTCCCTATAAAGGCAAGTTCCTTGCCCAGCCGGTTAAAGTTTTAGTCAGTCTAGTCAAATAGTGAATGCTAGAAATGTCTTCTAGTTCAAATATTAGCAGTTTCTTTTTCTTTTTCTATTTTTGGGCTAAAGTAGTTCAAATATGAGTTATATTTATGTGCCCCCCATGTATTTACCATATATGTATCCTATCAGACATTTTTTTTTTATAAAATGTAGTTTTTTTTAAATAATAATATAACAATAAGTTGATTTTAATAAAAAAAATACATATCTTTTATACTAATTATTTAAAATAATATCATGTTACGAATAATTTTATATATGTAAATCAATTATTATTTATAAAATTATAAAGATATAATTACAACTCTCAGATTTGTCCATGAGACATTTCCTCTATATATATATATATATATATATTATATAAAGAGAACCAATTTATAGTTTCATGCATAATCTAATTAGGAGTTTTACCATACCCTCAAATTTAGGAATTTAACATGTGTTGTGATCTATTTTAATTCTTGTGACATGTATAAAGAATTCTTAAGCAACCATTCCCTCCCCCCCCCCCCCCCCCCCCAAAAAAAAACAAAAAAAAGAAACACTGAAAGAGATATTTTATCTTGTTATGATCGACATAATTATTACTTTTAGAGTATTTTAAAATGTTTCTATCCATTTTTTAAGATACATAAAACGAAAACATTTTCTGTATTGCATTTGGTTAACAAATGTTTTGAAAACAAAAATAAGTGAGAGTTGTTTTTGTTTAAAAAAGGAAAAAGAAAATAATTAAGAGTTATTTTTTCATTTTCGTTTCTATTTTTTAAGACTAAGAAACTCAACGCATGTTTCATGAACATACTTATCAAATTAATTTTTCAAAAAACACATAAATACAATTTCAAGAACAATTTTATCGTTTTCCTAAAATAAAAAATCATACTCAAAATAAAATAATTTTGTAGTTATAGACATAATTTAGTGATATTCCAAACATGACTATATTGTAAGGTGTAGAGTTCAAATCACATATAATATAGTCAAATATAAGAGTATTAAGAGTATTAGGGGAGCGGGGGAGGATGTTATGTGGGGAAGGTTTCAGATTTTGATATCTAGATCTTTAGGTTCCGATAACTTATAGAAATTAAATAAGAAAATATAAGAGTATTAAGAGAGAGAGAGAGAGAGAGATAGGTTTAAAGTGGAGAAGGTAATCTATGAACTATAAATAAGGAGAGTCACTAATAAAAAGCATTATAAATGAGAATCAATATAAATACAAGTTTGAGTATATAAAATTTGATTAGTTACCTAATACTAAAAAAAACCTAAATAGAAATTTTCTAAATACAAATAATTTTAAAATTTCCAACATAATTCAAAATAATAACTTTCCTAAGTTTTAAGGCTTTTACTCTCGAACATTACTACTCAACAAAATAGATATTTCTTGTATCATTATTTTGTCGCATTTGGAAGATATATGGACTATGATTGTCAAAAAAAAAAAGAAATGTATAATTATTATTGCATCTCAACTACATAGATACTGTGCTAATATCTTATATTTGGATCTCATTGTTTGATTCTAATTCATGCGATAATTTCAATGCTCATGGCATCATTAAATACAGGTTCTTTTATTTATTTATTTATTTATTTTTTACCAACTACTAAGTAAACAATTTAGATTGGCTGGCTTGGTGGAATTGGGCCTAAAGTCATTAAAGAGTAGGTAGGTCAAGCAATTATGCAGGCCAACCTTCGTGTCGTTATCTGATGGTTCTCTTTCAATTTAAAAGGAAATTTACCAAATAATAACAATAAAAAAGAAAAAAAAAAAGATTTTGCAATGAGGACCAACAATTATGGAGTATCGTCACAATTAATAATAGAGATGTTCCCAACCATCTCTCTTTTTCTCTCTGAAAGATTGGCATTATTCTTCTCTTTGTCAAAGTTGGGAGTAAAAAAGTCTCAAATAATCAACTTCCAATTCAAAACCAAGGAAAATTGGACCGACAATTAAGGAGCATCGTCACAATTCTCTAAACTTAACAATCATATTTGTGAATTTACGTATAAATACCATAACAATAATAAGTTCACAATCTAACATCTCTTCTTTATTTTTTTTAATTAAATCTAACGTGTTATGTAAACAGATCAGGATTCAAATTCATCATAGAATTTTGTTTTGATACCATGTTAAGGACACGTTTACTTGTCAGGAATTCTAAAAATAAAAAATTAATTCCATAAAAAAAAAAGAATTAAATTACAGAATTAAACCAAAGTGTTTACTAATCTATCAAGTTATATATTTACTTGAGGAATTAAATTCCTCTTATACTGTTTACTTTCTAAAAAATTAGAAGGATTGAGAATATAATTACTGTAATATCAAAATTATCTTTAAATGAAAAAAAATAATTAAATAAGAATAAGGGTATATTTGGTATATAGTTAATTACTTCCTATTTTTTGGGGAAAGGAGTTTATTTCTGTAGATAATAGGTGAGAGACAAGTTCTCCCTTATCAAAAAAATTAATTCTCTATTTTTATATGGGACTCATATTATTTAATTTCTAAATAAAAAACTAAACACTGAAATTCAAAATAAAAAATTTAATTTATTTTTTCTAGATTAGATTACCCATTGATAAATATATCATAAATAGATTTGGATAGAACTTATCCTAAAAAAAAAATCAAAAATAAAAAAACAGGATGTTCAATCCGTACATGAACTTCATGACAACCTGATAAGTGAGCGATGTGGGACAAAATTATCAATCTAACCAGCTCAATCTCATGAGGTGACTTACAGCCACAAAGACTTATCATGAGACAACCATGTGATAGTTATCAAGTGTTTATTTGTAGTTGAGTAATGGTCATTATTGGTTTTTGTTTGTTTGTTTGTTTTTTTTTCAACTTCATGTATAAGTCACTTTTATGACATAAAATTTTGACAATTAAAATATTAAAAATGATTATGGCCGAGAATAATAGTAACATTTTAATGTAAGTGATTAAGTATCGGAAAAGATCATCACCAAAGATGATGACTAGCATATTTTTATGTTAATTTAAGCATAGTTTTTTTCCCCTTAAGAAATAATAAACATGGCATAAAAGCAATATCTAGATTCACCGAAAAAAAAAAAAAAAAAAAGCAGCAACATCTAGAAAGTTAGAAATACTCAAGTGAGGATTACTTCTACACTTTGTGGTCCTCGATTGGAGTGTGGTGGATATGTTCCTCCATTGTGATTTAGTGGTACTTTCTGACTAAAATTCCGGACAGATCACCAAGCAATTTATTGCACATTGAATAAGGGTCCGTTTGGTTCGTCAGTTGGAGTTGAAATTTTTAAGTTGTAATAGTAAATTTTTTTGAATTTTCAGAAAAGACAAAAAACTTTTTGGGAAAAGACAAAAACTTTTTGAGAAAAAGACAAAAATTGAGTTGAAATATTTTAGTTTGAGATGATGAAACAAACATGCTCTAAGAAATTTGAAGCGGTTTTAGAAAGCATCCGGATAAAAATATTTAAATGAAAAATTTTGAATAGAAATATTTAAATTATCATATGAATTGATTAATATTTTAAATAAAATATTTAAACAAAAATATTTATATTCTGTTTGGATCATGTGTTTATTTTTGAAAAAGAAAATTTTCTTATTTTAGATTAAAAAGTTTTTTTTTTTTTGAGAATAAGAAAATGTTTGGATGTGTAAAAAAATTTCTTTTTGAAAACAAAAAGTTGTTTAGAATGAGAAGAAATAATGTTGAGAATAGTGCATTGTGAGAAGGTTTTAAAAAGATTCAGGGCCTGTTTGGGGGAACATCTGGAGATGGTATTTTAAAAGTTGAGTTGAAAATGTGTGTTTGGGGAAAAACTTTTTAAAAAGTTATGTGATATAGAAAATAGTACAAAAATTTAAAATGTACTCGGAAAAAATATGCAAAATAAATCTTATCTTATTCGTCTTGCCGACACGAGTATTTTGACATAAAAATTATTTTTATATCGATTTGAAATAAGAAAGTCATGAACGTTTAAAGTTTGAGTTTTTTGAAAATAAAAGAGAGGGAGAGTATGATATAGAGTTGAGATTTTAAAATTTAGATGGTAAAATACCATTGGAGCCGCGCCCCAAACTAGCTTTCATTTTTTTTTTTTTTTTTCAAAATGGTTCTTAAGATGAGAGAATGATGGAAAAAATTAAAAAAAAATACTTTTTTTTTTAATAAAAATATGTGTTAAAACATGCGTTTGGAAGTATGATATGTCATTCAAACATAAGGTTAAAATATGTGTTTGGAAGTAATTATCTGAAAAATACATAAGAGATGAAAAATTACATTTGAAATGATTTTCAATATTTTTTTTAATAACTGTAAAATACATATAAGAATGAAGGTAAATTTTAAGAGGATTTTAAGTTATTCAAAAATAAAAAACTCAAATGATATTTAAATATTCCATTTCTAATTATTTCTAATCTAACAAATATATATTTAAAATGATTATTTAAATAAAATTTCCCAAACATTTTTAAATGATTGCCTTTTCAATTAGTGAGACTCATCAATTGTCTTTCGTAGTTTTATTATTATTTTTTTTTATGACTTCATTTGACCTTCTGCACATACGACAAGCTCTAGTGTAGGTAGATAGATTGTGTGAAACACATTAGTCGTGGAAAAGTACATGTATGGGCCTCCACAACCTAGTTGTCATCGAGAAAAAGTAGTTAGATCTTCTCTTTTTTGAAAGGATTGACGGATATTTTTAGGGAGAGAGACTGTGATAGAGTCTCTCTCAGAATAATTATCGATAAATTTTTTTTTTTGAATTATTAAAATTTAATCGAACGGTTAAAATATTATTAGTATATCATACTTATCACACACCTTACCTCATATTACCCTTCCCACCCTAAGTCTTCTCCGTCACCGACGACCCACCCCTGACCCCCCCACCCCAGGCCCCAGCCCCGGCTGCCCCTAGCCCCACCCCCCCTGACCCCCCCACCCCAGGCCCCAGCCCCACCCCCCCCCCCCCCGACTGCCTCCAACCCTCCCGGCGCCCCCCCCCCCCCCCCGACTGCCCCCAACCCTCCGGGCGCCCCCCCCCCAAGGTCCCCCCTCCCCGGCCCCCCCCCACCCCCGGTGCCCCCCTGACAGGGACCACCCCTACCCCTCTATCTCTCTCTTCTCGGCCCGCGCCCCCCCCCCCCCACACCCGCAACGCAACCAACTCCCCCCGACGAGAGAAGAGAGAGAAAGAGAGAGAGGAGAAGAGAGAGAGAGGGGCGCTAGGGGGCCGAGAGGAGAAGATAGAGAGCGAGAAAGAGAGAGAGAGGGGGCCGGGGAGGCCTGGGTGGGGGGGGGGGAGTTGGGGGGAGATGGGGGGCATGGGGAAAGGGGGATCTGGGGTGGGAGTGGGGGAGGGGGGTTCCCTGGGATGGGGTGGGGGGGCCTACCGGGCCTGGGGTAGGGGGGGGAAGGGGGGTTGCCGGTGATGGGGTGGGGGGGGGGGAGGCTGGGGTGTGGTCACCGGCGAAGGGGCGCAGGTCGCCGGCGACAGAGAAGATTGGGGTGGGAAGGGGCAAGATGAGATAAGGTGTAAGGTAATTATGATACACCAATAATATATCAATCGTTCGATTAAATCTTAACGGTTCAAAAAAGAACTCTACTGATAGTTACTCTAGAAGAGACTCTACCACAGTTTTACCCATTTTTAGGACCCGTTTGAAAATCCAATTCTAGTTGGAATTTTAGGAAAATGATTGAATGCTTAGATATACATGTTTTGTGATAAGATTTAAAATATATTATTGTTTTTTTCCTCTTGTTGTCTTGAGTATTTCGAAACAAAATTTATTTTATTTTGACTCAAAATAAAAAAGTTATATACATTTAAAGTTTTTGATTTCTAAAAAAAGAAAGAAAGTAAAAAAGATGTGAACTTTAAATTGTTGTAAAAAAAAAAAAAAAAAAAGGCTTTAAAAAACAATCCAACTGGAGTTGGAGTTAAAAACGGGCCCTTATTTAGTTATAGGGAAGTCTTATGCATGTAAAATAGAGATATAATTGAGGCTGAGTTTATCAAACCACAAAAGAATGTAAAGGCTATAAAGTTTAAGATCAATTATCTATGTTAATTAATGCTATATTTGTTATAAAAGAATGTGAAAATAATATTATCTTATCTTATACTTTAATGCATAATATTATTTTTAATATTATTTATATTTTTTATCATAATTATTAGGCTTTAAAATTTGTAAAAGTGAATTCTTAGTATTTAGAAAAGTAAAAATAGAATGTTATAGTAATTATATAAGAAGTCAAGGTAATAATTAATAAAAATCAAATGTTAAATTTTACGGTAACTATGAGTTAGTTTGAGATTGTTGTGCTTTAATCATAATTTCTACTCTTACTTCTAGTAAAAGGAAAAGTAGAGGCTAAAAGCAAAAGTTAGAAATTCTAGCTTCTCTAAATAATTATTAAAATGTATAGGTGTTGGTGCAAATGACTTTTGTATACTGTTACCAAACACGATATTTGAAACGTAGTTTGTGTAAAGTACTTTTGGAGAAGTCAAAAGCATTACCAAACTAGTCATATATCTATGACAAATATGCTACAAAGTTTAGCATATAGAAAAGTTCGCATCAAAGATAATTCTTTATTAGAGGTACTCTTTTTTTTTTTTTTTAAATCCAAATATCAAAATTTATCATTGATATAAGAATTTAATATTGTGCTGGAGATGGTCTAATAATAAGAAAGATAATCTTAATTTATTTTAGTGCTCACGATAGATAGTGTAACAAAAATAAAAAATGAAAACTTATTTTTTTAGTGTTTATTGTTTTTTTGAAAAGTCTTTTTAGTGTTTATTAAACATGAATAAAAGTATCATTTATATAATTACTAAAATATATTTTTATAGCTTGTGAATTTATTAAGGGTATCTCATTCCTTTAATATTGAAAATCAATAATATGAAAGGATACAAAGATGAATATTTCCTTTTATTATTATTTTTATTGAGTGCATCACTAAATTTTAATTATTTATTTTGTAAGTAAATACATGATTAGATTAAAAAAAACATGAAAAAGATTTTTAAATAAGGTACAAAAATATTATTCTATTAGAAGTATGAAATTTTGAATTGTTAAATTTTCATTTGATTTTATTAAATCCGCGTGATTATAGTTTGTAATAGTGACATGGCTCTCATAAACACAGAATGTTTAATATACAAGGAACCCATGACTTTTCTTTTCATTGACCAGCGCAAGCCTAAGCAGGTTGGCCAAGAATCTTTCAAGTCTCAACTCCCTCCCGGTCAAAAGTTGATCCATGGTTTGATGCTGTCAACGAAAGATCAAAGATCCTTTCCCGGCATGTTAAAAAGAGGGGAAAAAAAATATTTTATTATTGTTATATTTTTCAAGGAAGGATAGTTTCGTATTTATACTAAGTACTATTTAGCAAAATTTTCAAAATTAAGCTAGATAAAAAGGTTATTGAGATATACTTGATATAAGAACCTCTTTTTCTTTTGTCCTAGAAAATTATTTTCAGAAATAACCTTTTTAAATAGTAGCCGCAAGTATAATTTAGCGATCACATTTGACTTTACCAGAAGTGTAAAGTTCAAATCCATCATCTCAATTCAAAAGATAATAATAATAATTAAACATTTTATCTTAGATATTTAAAAAGATTACGAAAATATAATTAAGCTTAAAAACCTCTTTTGTTTTGCCCTAGATAATCATTTTTGAAAATATACCATCATAAACTTTTTAGACAATAATTATAAATATAATTTAATGATAACTCCACATTTGATTATGTGAGAAATTATAAATTTCGAATCCCTTATTCTGAATTTGATTTTTAAAT
Source organism: Ficus hirta (assembly GCA_038430175.1). NCBI lineage: Eukaryota > Viridiplantae > Streptophyta > Magnoliopsida > Rosales > Moraceae > Ficus > Ficus hirta. Next base: position 4,834,927 of record CM076593.1, on the reverse strand, counting down.
AATATTTTAAAGATAATTCTTTTTTATTTCTAGAAAGTCTCATCTTTACCTCTATAATATTCTATCATGTGCATACCGCTAAGAATCCACTTTTCTTTGGTTTGACTTTGAGCGTTGGATCAGTGTCCAACTGTGTAATAATAATTAAAAAAAATTTAATCAACACAAAAATTTATCTCTCCCTTTTTTTTTTTTTTTCTAAAAGTAATAAGAAATCACTCATTAGAGAGAGAGAGAGAGTGAGAAGAGAGAGAGAGATAGAGTGGAGGAAAAGATTCAAGACAGTATCCTGCCGAATCACACGTATAATTGAGACTAACAAAAATTATAGAAAATCAATCTATGATTTTTTTTAATCATCTATTAAAGTAGATGATCCAATTTGTTTTATTTAATAAAATAGTTATTTATCATTTTTTTAGATTTGATCAATCAATAATTGATTATAAAATTTGATGATTTATGTTATGATAATCAATAATTGACTACGATCAATAATTGATTGACTAAATTAATTATATTTTGTGATCAATCACTGATTACAGATTTAATAATATTGATTGACCATTTAAAAAAAAAAACTTTTTAAACCAATTTTTAAAAACTTCGGTCATTTATTAAAAAACTTCTAAAAAAGAGTATTTAATTATAAATTCCAATAATAATATATAGCTTTTTCTACTCAACAAAACATATATATGCGCATCCAAAAAGAAAAACAAACACAAACACAAAATATTCAATAGAATTTGTAGTTTGAGGTCATATACAGTAGTTTGGAATTTTGAATCGTCATTAACGAACCCATGACTTCTCTTTTTCAGAAAATTGATCAACGCAAGCTTGGCCGATAATCTGTCAACTTAGTCCTCAAATAGAAGAGAAAACAAGAAACAACCCCTACTATCTTCATATAGAATCTACGGGGAAAATCCTGATGTCTCGTTAACCCTTTGCTAGAAGTGGAATTTTTTTTTTTTGATTTTATTATTGTTATATTTTTCAAGGAAGGATAGTTCGTATTTATCCTAAGTACTATTTAGCAAAAATTTCAAAATTAAGCTAGACAAAAAGGTTATTGAGATATACTTGATATAAGAACCTCTTTTTCTTTTGTCCTAGAAAATTATTTTCAGAAATATGCTATCATAAACCTTTTTAAATAGTAGCCGCAAGTATAATTTAACGATCACATTCGACTTTACCAGAAGTGTAAAGTTCAAATCCATCATCTCAATTCAAAAGTTAATAATAATAATTAAACATTTTATCATAGATATTTAGGGGGTGTTTGGTGTGTAAGTTTGAGTTGAAATTGATAAGTTTAAATAGTAATTTTTGTTGACTTTTTCAGAAAAGACAAAAAACTTTTTCAGAAAAAGACAAAAATTGAGTTGATGGGTGTAAGTTTAAACTTACACCCTGTTGGGGTTAGATTTCGTCTTCCCATTTACGACGTTAGCTTCTAACAGTTTGTCTAACGAACGTCGAACGTATTTCTTTTGGGCCGGACCCAACTTATAACATTGCCTTATCATGGGCAACAATCGATCACATAATTGGGCCAGACCCAATCCATTCCGTTCAAGCTCGAACGATGATCGCTCGTTTAACATGGGCCGGACCCAGTTAACGACCAACTCATTACAATAAAACGCTCGTTCACACTCGAACGTCGAACCAACAGATCAAACGCGATCTCTATATAAGCTACGAACAATGGATCACAATATCAGACTTGTGTCCGAATTAACGTTCGTCGCTCGTATTCGACAGATTGAGACATCTCTCCTATAATCGTCGAACTCAAATATCAACAACGATATTACATCAATAACCGCCAAGCCCATTGTCCGAGATTAAGGCTTACTCTGGTAACCGTCTGTTCAAAATCTCCAATGGCATGCTTACACGTGTCCCAAGGACATTATTTGAAACTGTCCGAAGCAGTTACGGGCTCAGGCCCATCTTCGTCTATAAATAGAGGAAGACCCCCCACGGGAAAAGGAGGGATTCTGAATCTTCATTTTTCTCTTCTGATATACTTTCACTCTGCAGAAATTTTCTTAGAAACATTGAGAGAATTCCCAAACCTTCATTGTACTCACAAACATACATATATAGTGAAATCGTTCACTGACAGAGGACGTAGCTTTAATTGGGCGAACCTCTTTATTTCTTGGTGTTAATTTATTTCTTTCTGCCTGTCTTTATTTTCATTTTCTGACATGAAATATCTGATCTTGCATTGTTTTGTAAATTTTATCACGATGTCCAAGGGCCCAACTAATCGATTTTAACATACTCTGTATTAACTTTTCTGTTAAATTTTGACTGTAGAAAACCAGCATCTACACACCCCAAACAAGCTCTTAAAAAGATTATGAAAATATAATTAAGCTTAAAAACCTCTTTTGTTTTGCCCTTGATAATCATTTTTTAAAATATACTATCATAAACTTTTTAGACAGTAATTATAAATATAGTTTAGTGATAACTCCACATGTGATTTATAAATTTTGAATCCCTTATTCCCAATTTGTTTTTTAAATAATATTTTAAAGATAATTCTTTTTTATTTCTAGAAAGTCTCATCTTTACCTCTACAATATTCTATCACGTGCATACCGCTAAGAGTCCACTTTTCTTTGGTTTGACTTTGAGCGTTGGATCAGATGTCCAATTGTGTAATAATAATTAAAAAAAATTTAATCAACACAAAAATTTATCTCACCCCTTTTTTTTAACCCTAAATGTAATAAGAAATCACTCATTAGATATAGAGAGAGAGAGAGAGAGAGAGAGAGAGAGATAGAGTGGAGGAAAAGATTCAAGACAGTATACTGTCGAATCACACCTATAATTGAGACTAACAAAAATTATAGAAAATTAGACCGGATGATTTTTTTAATCACCTAACTTAATAGATGATCTAATTTTTTTTATTTAATAGAATAGTTATTTGTTATTTTTTAAGATTTGGTCAATCAGTAATTGACTATAAAATTTGATGATTTATGTTATGGTAATCAATAATTGATTACGGTCAATAATTGATTGACCAAATTGATTATATTTTGTGGTCAATCACTAATTGTAGATTTAATAAAATTGATTGACTATTTAAAAAAAAACTTTTTAAACTAATTTTTAAAAACTTCGATCATTTATTAAAAAACTTCTAAAAAGACTATTTAACTATAAATCTCAATAATAATATATAGCTTTTTCTACTCAACAAAACATATATATGCGCATCCAAAAAGAAAAACAAACACAAACACAAAATATTCAATAGAATTGTAATTTGAGGTCATATACAGTAGTTTGGAATTTTGAATCGTCATTAAGGAACCCATGACTTCTCTTTTTTAGAAAATTAACTAGCGCAGGCTTGGCCGATAATCTCTCAACTTAGTCCTCAAATAGAAGAGAAAACAAGAAACAACCCCTACTACTTTCATATAGGATCTACGGGGAAAATTCTGGTGTCTTATTAACCCTCTGCTAGAAGGAAAAAAAAAAAAAAAAAACCCCAAAGAAAAATCCGATAAAAGAAAAAAAAAAGTGCATAATCCAAAATAAATAAAACAGCTCAGAAAAACAAAGGAAAACATTTTTTTTTTAAAGGAAGACTATTCATATCCCTATAAAATAATGAGAGAATAAATTCTGGTGCCAAAAATCACCAATGAATAATTCCCGTTATTAAATTGAATAATTTGCTAATTTATCTTACACATCATTAGCTCCACTAAAATTATGTAAGACTCAAAAAACCAAGCCCCCCATGCAGCTTAAAGAAATGAAGCCATTTGCTACGAAACTTTCAAGGAACTTTATCTGATTTAGTTTGAAAATGTTAACCACATAACTTAAGTCACATTCGACCCACAGTTATGCTATTGAAACTCCCAGGCTTTTTCAATTGCGAAAATAAAAACAGCAACTTTTGCCTCAAAAGCAAAGGAAATGTTGTGAGTGGAGAAACTACCTTTTACAGAACCTCTACTAGTCCTAAAAACAACCCCACAACCTGTAATCTAGGAGCCCCTCGCGTAACATCATCTGTATTCACCTTAAACCAATCATGAGGAAGAGGCAAAAGGGGATGGTTACCTCTTCCTGACAAACAATACCGAGATTTTTAGAGATCCGTCTCAATTAGGACTACGTCCTCTTTGTGCTATAAGGGTTTTCACTAGATACACTCAAAAGTATAAAATCGGGGCTTCTCTATTTCAGAGTACAAAGGATTCCAGCCCCTTATCTTAGGGGATCTTCCTACATTTAATATCCCCATATTACTTAGTAGTTACATGACTTTGCATTCTTGTTATTCTATAAACATTTGACACGTGCCTTGAAAACTCCCCACGTTTCCAAGGTTTGAATTGACCTTCGTTGGTAATCTTTACCCAGTCCGTGACTTTAGACTAAATGGGATCGGGGGCTAGTTTCCTCGCCCTCTAAAGCTTCGACGTCAAGTACTCTGTTTTTAGGAAATTATCTCGACATCTTCTCTGGTTGATTATGGGTTTTCCTCTTGGATGCAGACAAGTTTCCTCGTCCATGGAGTAACAAGTAGTTTCGTGTTACATAAAATTTCATTTATCACAAGTACTACTCAGCAAGAGATCAAAATTAGGCTAGATATTCAAAAAGATTATTGAAATATACTTGAGCTAAGAACGTCTTCTCTTTTATGGGAGATAATTATATTCGGAAGAAAAATACAAAGAATAATGACTATAATATTAATTTTTAAGTATTATTTTATGTGATATATGAGTTGTGATTATTTTGTTAATTTTATTATCACTAAAAAAAAGAATCTACCATAAAAAAAAATATAAAAAAAATAATTCACTATCACATGAATTGGTATTTAGCAACTAAAATTAAATTATTGCCCCTAATATATAGGAAATATGCGATCATAAACCTTTTTAAAGACAATTCTTTTTATTTCTAGCAAAGCCTCGTCTCTATGTCTTCAATGTTGTACTTGAATAATATGCATACGAATAGTAATCCGCTATGCTTTGTTCTGACTTTTGAACGCTTTTTTTTTTTTTTTTTTTAGAGATTTGATCAACGTTTGATTTAATCAAAACAAAAGTTTCTCTCTCCCCTCTCTCTTTGGAAAAAAAAAAACCGTCTTTTAAAAATTAAACGTAAGAAATCACTTGTTAGGAAAAAAAAAAAAAAAGTGGATGAAAAGATTCAAGACAATTTATTGTAGAGTCACACATATAATTGAGAATAACAAACATAATATAGCCTTTTGTACTCAACAAAACATACCTATGCGCATCCAAAATGCAAAACAAATACAAACACAAATATTAAATGGAGCGAGAAGTATACAAAATGCTTGTTTTTTTTTTTTAAATGAAAAAAGATTCTAAAAAAATGCTTATTGATATCACATAATTTTAAACCATCAGATTACATTAGAATTATACAAAGAGATAAAGTATTACAATTTAATAAAATTTACAGTCCATACATATCATAAGTTTAAAAAATTAATTTGAATAATAAATATTTAAAAAAAATACTGTAATTTTTTTAAATAATGTCCAAAATACAGTATTTAAATGGGGATCCAAACGATCATTTATGTATTCTATATTGATAAATTATTTTTATATCCTAATACAAATTATTTTAAATAAAAACAAAAAATGGTGGTAGTAGGTAATTGGTATTTGGTAGTGTAATTTTTCTATTTCCTTGGTAATGTAATTAGGTAATAAAATAGTTTGACTCTGAAAAGTCAGAGAAACCTTTTTAAGCTACTTTTCCTACTTCTCATTCAATCGTCAACATCACGTGGCCCATCTACAATCTTTTTGTCCTCATGACACATCCAAATTAAAATTAAAAACAATATTTTTATTTTATTATAGAAATAAATTATTAGGTTGATTTCTGAATTTTTAATTTTGTGTAATTTTGATTTATGAATTTTTGTTTTGTAGTTAAAATACCATTAAACTATTAAAATATTACTATAATAATCATTTATGTTAATTTTTTAAATAAAATCCATTAGTAAGTATTAATAAAATTATTAATGGATTCCGTTTAAAAAATTAAAAGAATGACTATTTGTAGTAATATTTTAATAGTTTAGGAGTATTTCCTATTTTTTTTTGTAACTGTAATGACTATAAATTATTAAAAATATTACTGCAGCAGTTGTTCTGTTAAGTAGTTAGTATTATTTTTTGATCAAATTACTAATAAATTATGTCTAAAAATTAACGGAAAGGACAACTATTGTAACATTTTAAAAATTTAGGAGCATTCTAGCTATGAAAAAAACTTCAGAAATCAAAGTTGTATAAGATTAAAAATTTAAGAACTAAATAAGTAATTTATCCTTATTGGAGGCATTGACATTTCAATTATTGGATAAATTTTTAATGGTTAGAATTTATGAGTGTTTTCTTAAAATTAGAATATATAAATTTATTTACCGTCACATACAGTTGAAAATTAATGCATCAGTAAAAATAATAATACCTTATTATATATAAAAAAAAGTTAAAATAATGATACCTTATTGATAAAAAAAAATTACATTTTTTATTGTAGGTGTTATTTAAAAATAAAAAAGAATTTTTTTTTATTATAAAACAATAGGAATTCATTCTCCATTACCTATAGGAATTGTTTGTCTTAACCGATTAATTAATTTTTTAAGTTTTATATTGGGTATTATGTTTTTTAATTGATGTAAAATAAAAAAAAATCCTCACCGTAAAAAATATTAAAAGAAAATATAAAGGTCCGTTTGAGATGATATTTGTAGACGGAATTTTAGATGTCGGGTTAGAAATGTGTGTTTGGGAAAAATTTTTAAAAATGTTATGTGATATAAAAAATAATATAAAAATTCAAAATATAAATATATAAAATAGATCTTATTTTGTTTTTCTCATCATTGTGAATATTTTGATATAAGAATCATCTCATTTTAAATTAAAATTAGAAAATTATGAACTTTTAAAATTTGATTTTTTTTAAGAAGAGAAAATAAGGCGTAGAATTGAGAATATAATAAAATTAGATGCTATAATACTGTTTGGAAAACTTTTTTGCAAAAAGGGCTTTAGTAAAATTTTAAGGGTCCGTTTGGTGAATGAGTTAAGATGAAATTTTTAAGTTTGAATTGACTTGACTTTTTAAAAAGTAATTATAAATTTTATTGACTATTCAGAAAAAAATAAAAATTAAGATAAAAAAATATAATTTAATTAGAGTTAAACTTTGTTACCAAACAAAGTCTAAAATAACCCAAGCGGTTGAGAACTCTAGTTCACCTTGTGCACTTGCGTTAATACTATTTTATTTCTTATTACGTAAGACTCAAAAATTCAACCGTCTTTTATCGTCTCGTTTTCTGTCGCTTTCACTCTTCGCTTCGAACTTTCGTCAAACGCCTTCCGTGCATATATAAATATACATACACATCAACAGATCAGACAAACATGCTCGATTTCATCTGTCAACTCTCCTCCGATTCCTCTTGTTCTTCGTCTTCTCCTCCATTGTTCTCGGAACTTCGCAGCGGAAATCGCGCGTGTATGGGACTGGGAGGCTCTTTGCTGTGACAGACGAGCTTCGGTTTCCGATGGGAATTGAGGATTTCGCCGCCGCCGAAGAGCCCGTCGGAGTTAGGGCTTTGGAAGCTCTCGGGAAGGGATTCGATCTGAGCAGCGATTTCCGGCTGAAGTTCGCCAAGGGACTGGAAGGACCACGGGGCGGGAGGTTGGTGGTGCTCGACGAGATCAACACGAGGGATGTTCTCATACCCGGCAGTGGCGGAGGGCTCGTGGTCCAAGGAGTTTCCGAGGATATTCGCTGCGATAAGGGGGATCGGATAAGGTTTAAATCCGATGTTCTTGAGTTCAATCAGGTTGGGTTTTTTGGTCGTTTTGAGTCAATTTCTGTTTCTATGTCTCTGGTTGTGGATTTTTCAGTTCTGATTATTTTATTTATTTATTCTTGGTTTGGACTCTACTAGTTGAAATTGAAGTAATTGCAATAAATTGGTTTTAACAAAATTTTCGGATTGAGTTTGAGATGGAATGAAATTTTTAGGTTGAAGATTGTTCACTTTTCAAAATACGTAGTTATAATTTTTGTTGAATTTTTCAGAAAAAAAAAAACCTAGCTGTAAAGTATGATTGAGTTCAAACTCAATCTGAATTCTAAACGTAGGCTTAAGCTCTCCTCCCCCCCCCCCCCCCCCCCCCCTTTTCTAAGATTTCTATTCTTATTAAGATTTTCTCATAATTCACTAATGAATTTCCTTACACTGGTCAGTCTGTTTATGCATAAAAAATAAATATTTACCGTATGGGGCTATCGCTCCCACTTATTCAAGAGAAATGAAAACACTTTCAGGTTGTGGACTAGCAGGGTAAATTACTACTAAATTTAGTCAATTATGTCATAGAATTTAACAGATATATTTACTATTACACTCCCAATATGGATAAGATTTGAGCTGACTGCTGAGTGAGTTTACCTTGTTTTGGCAGTGACGGTACGCATAATTGAATTATTTTAAATTTGATATGTTTTCATTATGCCAACTTTTACTATTTTTAAAACTTTATTGCTAAGTACGCTTGTTTTGTTTTCCTGCAGATGTCTGAGTTGCTTAATCAGAAATCTTCGGTTCAAGGAAAAGTTCCTTCAGGCTGTCTTAACTCTATGTTTGAGTTGACTGGAAATTGGTTTCTTGATGTCGCAGACACCAAGTACCTAGCATTTGATGGTTACTTCATCTCATTGTATAACTTGCACCTTACCACATCTCCTTTAGTGCTACGTGATGAAGTGAAAAGATCGGTTCCATCTCATTGGGATCCAGCAGCATTGACTAGGTAATGCTTAAAATAATTTGAACTGGTAATAATTTATACTTTTTTTCGGGTTACTGGATGGTAGCAAGCATCTAAGGCAAAAAAACGTAAGACAATAAAAAGCATGTTTCTTTAGTTCATTTATATGTTTTTAAGGTTTGTAAAGTGGTTTTCAGTTGGGCTTTTGATTGACAATTGAAATTTCTGGATGGGGAATGTTTTGCTTTGCCTAGTTCCTTACGCTGAAAAATTATGCTCGTTGCACGGGTGCAATTAATGGAATCGATGAAACAGTGCATTGTTATGCCTGATAACGGTTTGGTTATGATACTAATAGATTTTATTAGGCAGGTTTATCGAGTCATATGGAACACACATAATAGTGGGGATGGCTGTTGGAGGTCAAGATTTAATTTGTGTCAGGCAGAAGTCCACATCACCAATTCCTCCTGCTGATGTGAGAAGACACCTGGAAGATCTTGGAGACATTCTTTTCTCAGACAGTAGAAGCCCTTCCCTACTGCAGAGGAAGCCAGGAGACGGGAAACACAAAGTATTGGTTCTTTAATACTTAAATGCACTTTTTTTTTTCTCCTTTTTCTTTCTCATACGCGTGCATATATAGCCTGATGAATCGGTTTTGTTTCTTTAGGTACCCGAGGTTTTCAATCGTATATTGCAGTCAAACACCATGCAGCTGACCAGTATTTCAGAGACATCAAGCAAGGATGTAAGTGAAGAACTTGAAAACAAAGATACAATGAACACTTACTATAGTCTATTTATTGTCATTATTCTAACTCTTTTGTACAGGGTCTCACTGTCATTTGTTCAAAAAGAGGAGGGGATGTGTTCTTGCATAATCACTCCAATTGGCTCCAAACAGTGGCTGCTAAACCGGAAGCTATCCATTTTAAGTTCGTACCCATTGTTTCTCTGCTTGCCGGCATTCCAGGCAGTGGTTATCTTAGTCATGCAATCAACTTGTATTTACGCTGTAAGTGCTTACTTCCCTAATATTGAAGTGCTTTTGTTGTTAAATTTTTTAATTTGTGATGTTGCATATCAACTCCGCAAATCTGCTTGAAGCATCTATGTTAACAGTTAAAATAGTTTTGTGAAGTATCTATATTATTTTGTTCCACGAAAAAGGATCCAGCCTTAACAGTTACTCCTCAAAGGGTGTTGGGTTGGTGGGGAGGGGAGTTAGGACCAAATGGGAAAAAACACACACGCACACGCACATGCACATGCACACACACACGCACACACACGCACGCACAACGAAAGACACGTAACCAACTTCATGGTTTGCATTTCTAATAAATGATCAGAATATCGACGTTAAAAGTTGAAGTTTCCCTTACTTGTTGAAGCATTTTGGAATTCATCTTGGTTTGCTCAAGTATCACTTGTTTTGCCATTTTCTTTTCTCCCTTCCAAGCACTTATCATGTCAAAATATCTTGGTTTTATTTGCATAGTATAAAAGAGGGCGTCCTCATTCATTATTTTCGTTTCAGACAAGCCTCCTCTAGAAGATTTACTTTATTTCTTGGAGTTCCAAGTTCCAAGGCAATGGGCACCTATGTTTTGTGAGCTGCCTCTCAGACATCACAGAAGAAAGCCCGCTTGCCCGCCCTTGCAATTCAGTTTCTTGGGTCCAAAAATTAATATTAGCTCTACTCAGGTACTTACTTCTCTTTCTCTCCCTCTGTGTGTGTGTGTGTGTGTGTGTGTGTACAGGCGAACATTTGCACACAGTTGCATTCTTACACGTGTGTTTGTACAGAGTTCCATGGGCACACACTTGCACGTATTTGCACTCTTACAGCAAAAAATGAATTTTATTTGTTTATTTATGGTTAAATTTTTTCTTCTATTTAGTGGACACATGCAATTTAATTTTAAATTGTATGACTTGATACATTTTATTCTAATAAACGAAATGCATCCGCTTAATCGCGCGGTTGGTGGAACTGTAGCTTTCTTGAATTGCTTTAAATTTGTTCATCACTTTAAATGTAAGTAATAATTGGGGTAGCAAATGCTGTTCTTGGGCTTAGTCCTATATTCGGCTGAACACCTACCCTAGGTTGCAACATGACATATCTATTGTCGTTCTCTGCTTTTTGAAATAGTTAGTCTGATGTTAAGTCATGGGACGTTTTTGCCCATCTTCACTCTAGGATGCTCATTTGAAGACTAAAAGATTCCGTTACTATTCCTTAAATGTGAAAAGTCTAGAAGATAAGATTGTAGAGGAATCAAGGCACTTTGAAAGATATAGGATCTTTCCAAAAGATTCCGGAAGGTTTTACTACTTTTGAAGGTGCTAGAATGTCCTAAAGTGTAAAATCTTTCTAGAACTCGTTGGAACTCTCTAAACGCTTTAAGATTATCCTAAAACTCAAGTTTCAAAATACTTGTAGAACCTAGGAGAAGGTTAGAGATAGAAAAGACTACCATTTTGTAATTATTAGGGTAGTTCCTAGAAGTTTCTAGGTTTGTTACCATTTATAATGATCTAGAATATTCTTTAGAAGGGTCTTGCATTAATAGGAGGATGGATCCTCATCTGGGGCCAACCCTTATAGACCCCATGGAACCAAGAGAACTTCCATCCTTGTACTCCTCTGTTGTGTGATAAAGCTTCTTATTCAAGCAAACTCTAGTTTTCTTTCTTCGCTTGGTCTTTCTCCTTGCAAATTGTCCAAGTGTTTGATGGTAGCTGATTTGGCTTCAGGAGCATGCTGAGTACCGCACAATCACGTTGTGAAAAAGACTGGACCATGATAGTATGCTTTAGTGCTCGGTTGGGGCCAGATGTCCAGATGGTATTTTACCTTATGGATTTCAAAATCCCAACTCTACATCAAACTTTCTCTCTTTTCCATTTTCAAAAAAACTCAAACTACAAAAGTCCATAACTTTCTAATTTCAAAGCGAAATGAGATGATTTTTATGTCAAAATACTCGTATTGACGAGACAAACAAGACAAGATTCATTTTGCATACTTTTTTCCTAACACATTTCAATTTTTTGCACTATTTTCTATATCGTAGAACTTTTTCAAAAGTTTTCCCTCCAAACACACATTTCCAACCTTCAAAACAGTATCTCTAGATGTCCCACCAAATGGGCCCTTAGTTTAATAGTATATACGAGTAAATAATATTTTCGGCAATACTGTCATGGCTTGATCTTTTTCCAAGACAACGTGCAACACGTAGCAGGCACCCAAATTCCGAGGCAACTACCTTCATTAAATAATTAGCAAATGGATAAAGGAAAAGGGCAAGAGAACAAAGCAAAAATTTGGGTCATTGGAACATTATTACTCAAGATAGGAAGTGTGGTATGATAAGAACCAAGAACACTAAGAGAATTTCTAGATTCTAACAAGCTACTTGAGTAGTAATGGACGAAGTTAAAATAAGAATGAAAAACAATTACAAGATAGATTTGCAGACATTCTAGAGGTCTGCTAACTCTCCCAAAGGGCCCACCACAGCTTCCCACTGATTTGTCCATATTTGTCACTCTCTACCAATCTCCAACCCCTCCCCCCCCCCCCCATACTAACAAACCTCACTAATCAGTTATGCTACTAACGAACTTACATATTAAGAAATCCTACCATAGTAGTCCTCCAGGTTCCATGGGGTTGGTCCCAAATGAGGGCCCACCTCATATTTGCAGGCCAAGGGTCCTTAAAGAATGTTTTAGATTTTTACAAGTGGAATCTATACAGCGGTTAGCCTAGAGACTTTTGGGAAATTTTATCGATACAAAGTGCAGGAGAATCTCTTCTTTTCTAGAAGATATGAAGTAATGATACTGTTATAACTTAGCATGAGGTGCCATCAAGAGATACAGATTAGTAGCCAGGCTTTTGGCCAAGTAAATTGTATGGTCGTATTCCTTAAAATGTGTCGCTCACATTGGAGGCTTAATGTGCGGTAAAGCTGACAAAACACTGGGAACATGATATGTTCCGCATGGTTGTTGTGCTGTGACTAATAGCTTCAATCTTCTTAAAATGTCACTTGATATTCTATGGCTAGCTATTTGATTGAAGTTAACCAAGACGTTGAGATTAATAGTAAATTGTTTTTATCTCACACAACTTTAATTGTTCAGAAAAGAAAGGACACGTTTATCATGTAAAGATTTGGGGTAACAAAAATCTTAGTTTATCATGAGTAAAGACACCATTGCTAACATTCTTACCCCTTTATGAAATGTGGACATGAACTACAAAGAACACTGAGGTGGTAAATTCCTAAACTTCTTAGCTTCAGTCTCGTATATGTCACAGGATTTCCTGCTTTCAGCGAGTGTATACTAACCCTTCAGTCTTAGGAAAGCTATAAGCCAACTCCATTCCAAGTCCTTTTAGTTTGTAAATTTCTAGTCCATCTTAATCCCACATCCCTTCTGATGTAGCGGCTACAAGCCATTTAATCCGATGATCATTGAAGTTGAAGCTAATGGTAGGTTCATGGTGCATGGTAGTCCTATTACATTGAGGTAACTCGACTGGATGTGATGGTCAGGAAGATGGACCTAGGTTGCATAAAATGGGTTAGAATGTTAGCAATGGTGTCTTGACTTAGCACCATGGTGTCTTTACTCATACACCATGGTGATAGTCAGGAAGATGGGCCTAGGTTACAGAGTGAGTGGAACGAGTTCAAGCAAGGATATGCTGGAGTGCTGCCATGATGATTTTGGGTTCAGGTTTTGGAGCAGATGCGGGTTTGACTATTACTAAATGAGAAATTAGATGGAAGGTTGGTAGTTGGGCTTTGAAGTTTTACAAAGGCATTTTTTTAATGGTTGTGTTAGTTTTCCATCCTATCAGGACTGTATGCCCTTTTTGTTATTGAAGACAAGTTGGGACAGGCTATTAAGTGAACAAGAAAAAATGGCCTTTTTTTTTTTCTTTGCTGAAGAGTGATATTAAATTCATTGTGAAGCATCAAAGAATATACCTTCTCTAAAAATTGTGATAATCTAATTTAAAATTGTTCTGTACTTGGGTGAATTTAGGCAAGTGCATTGGATTTTGTTACTTTGATCACTTACATATTGGACTAGCTGTACAAAAATGTTTTCCACATTAAAAATTTTCCAGCTTCCATATTCGTGTCCATGTGGTATTTGGTAATTTGGGTCGTGTACTTAAAGTTGCTAAGCTCACCAAAACAAACTGTATATTAATTTGCTTGTTGCGGTACTTTTTAAGGACCCGGTATCGTGCAACAACACCATTACTTCTCAAGTGACCATTTTTCTGACATTCTGGAATTCTTGTTGTTGGACTATTTCTGCTGTTGTATTTTGTTTGTTATCTCTAAAATGTAAACATTTTTCATTGGAGAATTTACTTCGCCATAATGAAGTTATTCGATTAATCATAAATAATCCTGTACACATCTTTTGTTTTTGTTTCTAATTTTTACAATCCGAAGTCAAACAACATGAAAATTGTGGTGTTTGTTGTGCAACACTAAAGTTTTTACTTTTGCAATTTTAGGTTTCAACAGATCAAAAACCAGTTGTTGGTTTACGATTATATCTAGAAGGGAAAAAATGCAATCAGTTGGCACTTCATGTGCAGCATCTCTCAAGCCTTCCTGATACCATGAAGGGTTCAATTGATGACAATAGCAAGAAGAGGCCGTGCCGATGGCGAGGCTCTGATGACTATGAATTCAGCAATCAATTCTTAGAACCAGTCCGATGGAAGAGATACTCAAACATCTGTACATCTGCGGTAAAGTACGACCCAAACTGGTTGAAAGGAGATTCGAATGGAGTCTATATTGTAACTGGTGTACAGCTTATTAGCAAAGGAAAATGGCCCAAGACCGTTCTTCACCTCCGTCTGCATTTCACCCACATACCCCATTGTTCCATTCGCAAGAAAGAGTGGTCCGCGGCACCTGAAACTGGTCACAAGTCGAGTTTCCTCACGAATCTGAGCACAACATTTACATTCACTCAGAAAACAGCAACCGATCATCAGAAGCAGGCGCAAGCTGTACTCAACTCTGGTGTATACCCAGAAGGCCCGCCTTCATCTCGTCGATCCGCAAAGCTGTGTAAATTCGTGGAGACAGCAGAGGTGGTACGAGGCCCGCATGATACTCCGGGACATTGGCTGGTGATAGGTGCTAAACTGGTGAAAGATGGAGGTAAAATCGGCTTGCATGTAAAGTTTGCACTGTTAGAATAGTGACTGGACTTGCCATTGTAGATAAATCAAGAGTGGAGCTTCTGTTGGGTTTCGATGTTTGATTTGTTCATTGCCGTTATATTTTCTTATTGCTTACATGACGTGCAACAAATTGGTGTACTTGTAGCTTTGTACATGATAATTGTCATACCTATGTATGAATTTTGCTTGTTTGTCGTCTGCAATTCACTTGGTTTTAGATTTTGAGTTCACTTCGAACACAATTCAAAAGGGTTTTTGTTCTTATTTATTTATTTTTTTCTTTCTTTTTATATAATTCTTTCTTTGTTCATTTTCAATTCTTAATTAAATGGTAATGTCGTATTTAGAAGTATCAATTTAAATATTCATATTAATAAAAGAAAAAAAAATGAAAAATTTTAAATTAAGACCTCCAATTTAAATATTTATGGCCTCCTCCAGTGCGTGCTCCATATATTTAGAAGCAAATTCTGGCCCTTGAATTGTGATACGTGGATTCTTGGATTGATTGCCTTACCATTCAAATAAAAAAATAACATATACATAAAACTAGAATTAACTTCAAAAAATTTGAAAAAAAAAAAAAAGAAAAAAAGAGCTACAAAAAGTGAAACATGTGTTACAAAAGTAGAATTTGATTGTAAAGGCAAGAAGATTACTCATATCGAGTTGGCTTCTTCTTCAAACTTCAACTCCCTATTCATTGCAGGCATTTTGAATGTATGCAGACGACAAGAGCACTTTATTTGATAGACTCCTTTTTGTCTAAACGATTTTTATTTTTATTTTTATTTTTATTTGTCACGAGTGAAATAAGGAAACTGATTGTAAAACACAATTTTTTTTCCCCTAGAAAATGACATATCATAAAATGATTCAAATTATAGTAGCTTTTATCATGCTTCTACACTTTTTTCATGCCCGACAATATCCATGCCTACAAACAAAATTACAAAAGCATTTTAAGTCTTCAACTAGCTAGTTCTCGGCCTGATTACTTCTCTGGACCATTTTTCCAAAAACTTTTCCTTGCAATAATTTTTTTTTGAATTGTTATTCTTGTAATAACTAGGTCAACAACGATTGAAGAGATGAAGGTTCAAAATTAACGCTTCAAATATTATGTAGTTCTTTCATTTAAACTAAAAAAGGATTTATCTTAAGAAAGTCCCACAACACACTTTCAGGTTGACCTCCCTGGATTTTAAAAGGATTAGCTTCATCTTAGTCTTTGGATTATAAGTCTAATCCTATTTTAGTCCTTTAATTTCAAAATGTTTCAGAACCAGTTCTCGAACTATTAATTTGTTTTATAATTGTCATTCCCTCCAAAATAATATTAAAAAACCGGACTATAATTACCTTTGTTAGTATTAATTTTGTCATTTTTATGCTCTAAATTTCAATTTTGGAAGTTGTAAATTTTCAAAACAGTTATGCTCAGACTATAATGACACAATTAACCTTGATCTTCATGTGGTGATTATAGTTCAGTTTTTAACTTTTTTTTTTTATTGGAAAGACTATAATGGGACAAGTTAATAGTTCGATGACTCGTTTTGGGACATTTTAACATCTAGAGACTAAAATAAAATTAAACCTAAATTCAAGGATCAAAAAATGAAATTTATCCATCTTGAAACGTAATATCAGTTTCCCCTTAATTTAAAATCATCTCAAAGTCGATCCTTGTTTTTCGAAACAAATTGATGATGGACCGTTAAAATTTTTTTTTTTATTACAACTAATTCAACACCCCAATCAATTAGAGGAAGCTATTCGTTCTGAAGTTCTATAAGGGCAACTTAAGTTCTGACAATCTCCTTGCTTCTACCAAATCATGTTCGTTGAATCGTTGGATCACATTACGTCTTAGGCTAACCAGTTATCCATACATGCTATATTAGATTGTATTTCTAAGAATTAGCAAAATTATTTATATCATGAAAGAAAATTTTCATGATGTAAAAAATAATTTGTTAAGTGTACAAAAAAGTAGGATAAAATTGTAGCTTTAGATTTGTAAAATTTAAAGAATTGGACATTTGGACATTCAAGACAAAAAATTTTCATCATGTTTGTTATTGCTCTTTCTAAGAATTCATGGACTATTTTTTCCTCAAATTCCTCCTAACATGATTGTTTTTTTATCAGCTTTTTACAACAACTTTGTCCCCTAAACTTTTTGTAATTTGTTACTTTTGCTTCTAAATTTTTTGTTTTCTTGACAATTTAGTCCATTTTGACAAAAAAATAAAAATTATCTCCAAGCGTTAACGTGAAGTATATTTTGGATAGAATTATTACAGGATTATTATTATTATTTTTTTTAAAACCACCCATGCCTCTGAACTATTTGCGGTTTTAAGACTTACCTCCTGTGAGATAAGAGAGAAATATTTTTATATATAGAAACGGCAGGGCTTTAGTAAGAATAAAACATGTATTCATTAAAAGAGGAAATATAAAATAAGTCAACATTTAAAAAAGGTTTGAAGTAGACTAAAACGACGGAGTAAGAATCTTCTGTGAGACTTGAGGCCAATGATAGATAATGCAATTAGATCTAATGGACAAAATTGATTGATTAAAAAATGAACAGGCGAGATTAGACAGAGGACTAATCTCCCTCGCACTTGCTCGTCTACAAATAGAGCAAAGCAAGTGGGAGAAAAGGTACACTTTTAATGCTTTTCTCTCGCAAAACTCTGTCATTCTCATTTATGGATTTCCTTAAAGACTGAATTTGACTTGAGCGTCAGAGAGTTTTATCTGCAGGAACCCCCCACCCCATTGTAAGTGAAGTTTTAGAGATTGTCAAGATATTAATTAATTAGAATCAAAGCTTCAAATTTATTGATTGGACCCCCACAGCACCTACCTTTTTCTTGGGAAAATTTCCACGAAATATATAGTCCCACATTTTAATCATTGATAATGATTGTGTAACTTAATTTCTACTATTTTTAAAAATACTAGTTTGAGGGCCGAAGCACGAATTTAAATAACTTTAAGGAGTAGTGCTACTAATACCGAAAATAATTTTATTTAAAAATGATTTGACGTTTGTAAAATAATATATATATATATATATATATATATGTTTTTATTAAGGTTAATTAATAAAGAGAATGAGATAGATTCCTACATAGCCCACATCTTGATTTCTTATGACGTTGTTTAAGAAAGGAGCTGCTATATTGCTGTTCATTATTGCTCATACTTTTATTTTTCTTCTTTCCACAAAAAAAAAAAAAAAATATATATATATATATAATAAAAAATAAAAGTTGAACATGATGATTGATTTGAATATGAAAACACACACACACACACATATGTATATATATATTTGGTTTTCAAGATGAGTTTCTTTTTCTTTTTCTTCTAAATGGTCTGCGTCTGATCCATCAGAAAAGAAAGAATTTGAAAATTTTGGGGATGGAAGAAATACATATAAAACTTAAAAGTAGGCTGAAATGGGTTGGTTGGAGCCAATTAGAAGAAACAAAATTAATTAAAACAAAATGAGAAAAAGGAAAAAGGAAAGAAAAGTGTACAATTGGTGTCTTTGTTTTTAGGCCTAAATTATTATTATTCTTTTCAAATACGTGCACTTACAATTTATCTTATAATTTTTCCCCCAAAAGTCAGATCAAATCAATGAGAATAAAACCCTTTTACTCTTTAAGCCCGTGTGATACACCCAATTAAAAATTGGGGTGATCTTTGTTCTCTCATTAAAAAAATCAATGCAATAATTTTTGTTGTCCATCAATTACACCTTTCGGCCTAATCTTAGGTCCTGACTCGCCCTACGTGGACGAACCTTGTAGAGAAACTTCATTCTTGATTCTACAAAAAATTTTATGAAAGCTTTTAATTTAATTCTCTTTTATGGTCCCTAGTCAATAATATTCCAATTACTCCATAGAAGATATCCTATGTCAAGATTGTGTATGGTAAGAGCGAAAGAAAATTAGAAGCCAAAACCAATATATAAACTAGGTGAGGAAAATAAAGAAGAAAGGGAATGTATTTCTCTTATTGTGTTTGACATAGTACATTTCCTCCTATAGTCGCTCCATATTGGGTGAGATAAAAATCGAGGTTTTTCAAAAATTTTAAAACCTTGTAACCCAATCCATTCTGTTGAGATTGTTTTCTTCACGCGTCCCAATCAATAGATACAAAGCTTAATTTTTGAACTCTGATCGATGAACTTATACTCTTGGAACAAATGGGGGTCTCTAGAAGGGGAACAAAAACTCTTGAATGCTCGGGTCAAGATCTATCAAAGAAAATTCTCGTAAAAGAAAATAATATAGTTTAGTTAGAAAAATTACGAAAAGCCTACCTTTCTCTATTTATAGATGAGCAAGTGCGAAGGAGATGATCTTCAGGTCTAATAATTGGTCAACCGTTCATTTTTAATGAAATTATTCTGATTTTTTATTAATTCTACCAGCTCTCTTCGGTCTTTGTTATTCTGAAGCTGTCTTTTATTTTATTTTGAGTCTCGCTTTCACTTCATACTATGTTGATTGTCATATGACTCTTTTATCAATTTAACTGTGTAATTTACTTGAAAATTGTTGTTTTCAACTATTTCAGTTCCTGTTAATAAGTTCGTTTCGTATTTCCTTTCATTCTCAAAGACGTATCAATTCATTTATATTTAAACGTCGTGTACTTATTTCTTTTTATTCTCAATGACATGTCTTTTCATTTATATTTAACTTATCTTTTCTATAATGAATATTATAGTACTCCTGCACATTCCTTTGTTTTTCTCTCCTACCGAACAAAAATAGATTCGAAATTTTTTTACCAACTATCTTACTCCCTTATCCCTCACATTTTTTTCCCTCATACCAAATAAACTCTTAATGCTTATTATAAAGCATAGTAATAAGCAGTATCATTCTACTAATCCTCGCATTTTTTTCTCCTACCGAACAAGTTCTAAAATAGCTCAACATTACACTCAAAGACTATCAACTAATCATAAAACTTAAATTTTATGTACTTAATTAACATTAAAAGGAACAAACATTATTGAAATTAATCTATGATTTACTTAGGGTTATTCATAAACATCACCAGAAGATTATAAACTAAACCAGTTAAATAAACAACCTTTTTAATTACTAGTTGAGTTTGATTTGTAAATTTAACATTAAACCCATAAGCATTAATGCAGGGAACTCTTTTGGTGTAACTAGCTAGTGTCAAGGGACACGACACTTGGAGACAATCAACTAAACCATCTAAAATGACTTTTTGCAAGTTTACACAAAATGTACATTATTATTAATTATTATTTCTTTTATTTGTTTTTGAACCTTTTAATTTTTTGTTTGGAATAATGGTAGCAGGTATCAGCATGTACACCCAGACATTTTGACTATGTCGGTACCCCTTTAACATGTACATTATTATTAATTATTATTTCTTTTATCTATTTTGGAACTTTTTTTTTTTTGGAATGATGGTAACAGGTATCAGCATGTACATCCAAACATCTCAACTATGTCAGTACCTCTTTAGCATCCTCTTCACTTATATATTCCATTGATTTATTAATTAATAAGAAAAGTTACTTAAAATTGCTTAAACTAAGCTTGAACTTCACTGATATACAAAATTGCTTAGACTAAGCTTATGTAAAATTATAAAACAAAATGAAGTATTTAATATAAACTTGACTATTCTCGAGTACCATTTAGTAATAATAACTAGATTACGTATTACAAATTAGCTCTCCATTCTAATTAGGTATACTACTCTATATATTAGCATTTAGATTTCTAAATATCCTTACATAATTGAATACTTTGGTTGAGATGAGCAGTAGACATATACATATACATACATAAATATATATATGTATATATACATGTATATGAGTGTGTGTGTGTGTGTGTGTGTGTGTGTGAATGGAATATTGGATAAGAGTACTAGGTAGCCGCATGAAGCATGCCCTGGAAAGTAAATGATATTGTTCAAAAGGATCAAGGGAATATGGGCATAATCATATCATTGTATGATGCAATTATATAATAAGACTTGAAGAGGGTCTACATGCAATAATTCACTTACATGCAAAGGTGCCTAACATAATGATATTTGTCTGGTCAGCACTGGTGTGAGAAAATAAATAAATAGATAAATATATATTGAAAAATCCTTCTTTTTTCTGCACCCATGCAGCACTATATAGTCGATGATGAAAAGAGTTAAATTTGTGTGACGAAGGTTTGTGTATTTATTATTAATTATGTGCTTATAATTCTCATCTTTAGTTATATTGTTTTTTTAATTATGTGCTTATAATGCTTATATAAAGACCATTTTGTGTGTGCACATGCTGCCTTGCATTGACCAATCATTGAATTTTGTAGGGACTTAATTCATTAATTCTCTAATTAATTAGGGCTTCTATTGAATTAAGGGTTTTTATTTATTTATTTATTTTTTACAATTAGGCTATAATTCTGGTCTTTCATTTCATTCTTTCTGTATTTGAGTTTTGTAATGATGTGACATTGTGTCTGAATATATAGATTGGACAAAGGAGATGCCAAAATTTATCCCAAAAACAAAAATAGGATTCGATGAAAAATCAAGATTAAGTCTTCCTGATCTCCCAAGAAAAGGATTAAAAATAGAAAAAAGATGAGAGATAGATTAATTGACAAAATTTAGGAAATTGATTTTCCTTTATGTTGTTTGGTATGAATTATGAAAGAAGGGAGAGAAAATTAATTATTGTATAATTACTATTTTATCTAATTTCCATACAATTTTTTTAAAAAAGGAGGTCAGAAGGATAATTTTATCTTGTGATAAGTGTGATAGCTTTTCCTTACTAATTCTTACCATTTGTGAAGGGATGAAGGGTCTCACTTGTATTAATTTCCTTTCTAATTTTCTTCCTAATTACTCTTTTCTTACCTGCCAAACAACCCACTTTATTATTTTTCCCGCTCAAAATCTCTCCAACTCCTTCGTTCCTTCCTCTATTTTCCACTATTCAAATCGTACTCATGGAGTAGTACGCAGAACTCAAATTGAGCCAATTTGGGAATTATGACCTAAGATAACAAAGAAGAATATTTTCGACTTAATGGCTGCAGGCCGCTTCTAGCTATGGTGCTCTTAATCTTGACGAGTCGCATTTGCTGGCCCTGCCCTTTTTTTTTTTTTCTTTTTTTTTTCCCCTTGCTTAAGGACATCCTTTTGTTAAGTTTCGAAAACTCCTTTGTCTGTTGAGATCTATCATCTTGCTCTTCTGGTCTGAAGATTAAATGGAGAGCTGTGTTTTATTTTAAGGCAAAATCACTAGTCCCTAAACTTATTTTATTACCAGTTTGGGTCTTATAAACCAAAAAATTTAATATGCTTTTCTGAAATTTGATAGAGATGATCATATGGATGACTTAAAATTTTACATAATTAAGTAGTTACGTAAGGAGTGTGATATATATTCTACAACATTGAAACATATTTTGCTTCTTTTTTTTAGGGGAGCATGTTTGCTTCTTATGTGATTTTTTTGTGTGAAAAAAATCATTACGTGATGGACACCTAAGCACTTTACTACCTTTTACAATAAATAACTATTTTAAATTATGTTTAATTTAAAAATAGAATGATTAAATAATCGTAAATAACAAAATTACTAATTAAATGAGATAATTATAAATTTTTTTGTTATTTATATTAATATCATATTATTTATTTTACTTAGTTTCGTAAAAATACTATTTGTTTATTATTTACTACGGCCCAGAAGTCATCCTTGCAATACTTCCCCACGACCTTCGACAAAAAAGCCGAAAGAAAGTGCAAAGGGAGCAAGCATCACAATACTAATAACTCAAAAACCCAAATCCCTTCAATTTTAAATCTTTTTCTTGCTTGGAATTTGAAACATGCCTTGTACATCTCATGAGTATGTAGAGCTAGAAGTAGTTTTAGACGAGGAACAATAAAAAGAGAGAAGGTATTTTAAAAAAAAAAAAGATTAATTGTTAGATTAGTCCCTAAATTTTTAATTTTGTGTAATTTTGATTCACATTTTGTTTCCTAGTTGGAGTGACCCTAAATTATTAAAAAACATTGTTACATTAGTGTTTTTTTTTTTATTAATTTTTAGATGGTATTCATTAGTGAACCCCACTTTTTAGCAAAATTACTGACGGATTCCTTTAAAAAATTAACAGAAACGACTTCAAAAATCTAATAAACCAATTATAAGAAAAGAAACTTGTACAACAATTACATGCCAACAACTCATCCACAACCATAGAAACAAGCTATAATCTATAACTTCTAGCTTAACCACAACAAAAATTTAATTAGCATATATACCGCTAGATGGAATTATTGTTTCAATATTGTTGTCTTGAGCAAAAGTGAGAGCTTTTCATCATGACTTCTAACTAATTGAGAGCACTTAAATAAATTTCAAATTATATTTGTGTATGTATATCCCATTAGTAGTACTGTGGCAATCAAAATGATTGGATTTAGCAACGGCCATTTGTTTTTTCTCATGACTTTATAGTGTTATGTTTTAGCTAGATTGGCTCAAAGTCATTGACCTTAAAAAAAATCAAAAGGATTTTTGTTGTACCAAACTCACTTATAGTTTCTTAACCACCATTTGTAATTGATTAATTGAAGTTGTTTGCCCAATAATCATGTTGAGCCTTTAAAGCAATATATTGCATTAGGGATTGGAATTGAAGATGGTTCAAAGAGACATCCATATGAAGCAATTAAAAAGTTTTGTTGCTTTTATTATCATATTCCAATTATTGAATAACTAAACCTTACTGAAGTTAAGATGAGCATCA
Organism: Ficus hirta; assembly: GCA_038430175.1. Taxonomy (NCBI): domain Eukaryota; kingdom Viridiplantae; phylum Streptophyta; class Magnoliopsida; order Rosales; family Moraceae; genus Ficus; species Ficus hirta. The sequence goes on along the minus strand of CM076593.1, from coordinate 4,810,952 downwards.
AATATTGCATGGTGTTACAATATATTGTCACCAAATGTACGTTATGCTATGACTTTTCTTTTATATTTTATTTAAGGATTATTCTCACACGCTATTCAAATTTTGAGTCTGACTTGTTTAATTCTTTTTGGTAGAATTGTCATTAAAAACAAGCCGAAAAATAGTACTCAATCACACTTAGCTCTTTCCTTTTTTGTTTATTTTTAAAGTGCCTTGAATGAGACTAATTTCAAATTCAGAAAGTAAAAATAAAAATGTCGAAAATTCAAAAAATAAAATGAGAATGATCATTCTATTTAAGGATACATATGAGAATAATCTTTGGATGATTTGAAGGATTACGCTTCAAAAAGCACATCTCTCATATTCTTCCCAGCTTCCAACCCGCCCTTCGTAGATTATTACCCCATGTATAGTAATTTCAGGTTTTTTGATTTCCAATCAGATAATTATAAAGCAAAAATTCAAATCAGTATTAAGAAATGAGGGAAAAAAAAAACGATAAATATATCTATTTAACTGGTTGTTTTCACACTGTGGTTCTGCATTATGGTTAGCCTTGCAATGTCTTGTAAAGGTGAATGTATAGGAGTTTGTCCGACAGATGTAATTTCTTTTTTGTCACATGGGACACTGTCAAGACAGATCATTTTCAACTGCATGAATAAATAGAAATATTAATCATGCTAAAAATTAATAATGAGTTTAAAACGGAATTAATATTACACATTTACTACTTCCAGTCTTTCCAGACAAACAAACACATCCAACGAGAAAACTAAACAAATTTCACCCATAATCATTCTTGTACTCATTTGCTATGGAATCCCTAAAAGAAACCTCTTTTTTTTTTCAATTAAAAAAAACTATATATAAATACTTTGCCGGTAAGAACGGGAAAGTTACTTATGAGAACTAGTCTCCTTTAGAAGTGGAGCAGCCCAATTATATTTTGTCACCTAAAAAATCGGATTACTTTAATTGGCTTGCTTGGAAGCATTTTGATTTTCTCTGTTTTGTTAGTGGTTTGAAAGGAGCACATGTCGAAGGATCCCGGCATTTCACCTCAATTTATTTAAAAAAAAGAAAAGAAAAGAAAAAAAGACCAAGAATACATTGTATTTCTCTTACAAAACTGGGTAATTTTGGACTGAATTAATGGAGAAATGGTCAAATCATAACACTGTTCAACAATTAGTTTCATACTTTCACTAGATTCCGAAATAAATAGTAAACGGGAGTGTGAAGACACAACCGATCCCCATTTATTTTCAATAAAATAAATAAATAAATTAGGAATAAGATAAAACATTTAAATCCTTTTTAGGCCATGCTTAATTTGTTATTTTTTTTATCAAGTTTGAGCTCAATTGTCGGATGTTGTTCAGTTCTTTTGGTGCACGCTGTAATCTTATAAATACTCTAACTAGAATCATAATTAGTTTAATTTAGAGAGTTTAATTATTAAATTTTTAGACTTAAATTGATCAATAAAAGAAAAGAAGGAAACGACGTACATCTTCCCAATTTAGATATAATTTCATGAATACTCGATTAAGAAGCATAAAGATGGTACATTAAATTACTTTTTTCCCGTTCCTTTATCTTATATGTCTCTATTTTACACAAGGCATGCATGTGGGCATCAAGATTTAAGATCAAATAAAAAAGATAAAAGAAAAAGAAAAAGAAAAAGCATTTGGACCACTAAAAACTTGACTCAAAGTTGGCACTTTGCTTGAGAGAGAAGTAGTAGTAGTAGTTATAACTAGATCTGCTTCTTACTAAAGTGTTTCGCATCACATGGGCTTACACCTTATTAATCTCCTCATCCTTATTACTTCAAATATTTATCAAGTAGATAAGGAGTTCTTTATTTATACTATTTATCTATTTTGAAGAAGGAGTTTTTTTTTGGCTGAAAAATAGTTTGGGACGAGGGCCAATAGTATTAGCATATATATATATATATATATATATATATATATCCCTTTAGAGCCTCTCCAATCACACACTATTTTAGAGTTTTTCACCATTTTAGAGTATGGGAAGCTCTCCAACCCATACTCTAAATGGAACTCTAAATATAGAGTTTGAATAGTATACTTCATATTTGAAATATCACTATTCATACTCTAAACTACTTTTTCTTTTTTTAAATTAAATTTTAAATTAATATTTAGATAAAAATAAAAATTATAAAGTTATCCTTAACTTAATTTTTCTTTCAAAATTACCCATTTTTCTATATATAAAGTATTTGTATGTTCAAATCTTAAGCTATATTTATTTTTTGATACCTTTTTTTATTTTATTATTTTGAATAAATTTTGTAAGATAGTAAATCAACATACAAGTTTTACAGATCAAGGATAAACAAGCTCATATCGCGTTTCGAAATGCATTGATCGATCATTTATGGGAAATATATACTAATTCAGAAGCCTAGGGACAAATGTCATGTAATTTTAAGTTTTTTTTTTTTTAATATTGAATGTCAGTTTGTTTCCCTTTTTTTTTTGTGTGTGGAATTAAGAAAATCATGTAATTTTTTTTTTCACTCAATAATAATTTATTTTTTATAATCGCACTAAATTTAGTGTTTTGGTTATTTGATATAACTTTCTATTTTTAAAGATTATTCTAAAAAATAAAAATAATCAACGGATTAATATGTTAAAAAGATTGTATGGGGGCATAATTTATAAAATACAAAGATTATAGGGAATAAATATAAAATAATATCTAAATGATTATAAAAAAGAATATAAATAGAATATTCTTTTTAGAGTATGATATAGAGTGAATGGGTTGGAGATGGAATAGTATTTGAAGTGACAGATACTCTATTTTAGAGTTTCTGTACTCTAAAATAGAGTAAATGGGTTGGAGATGGCCTTAGGTGTTACCAAAAGGAATCTTCAAACACTGATACGAATGTTCGCTGAAAATCCTGCAGGCAAATCCTATTTCTCGACGACGAGTTCTTTTAAATTTGTTTGTTTGTTTGATCTCTCTCTCTCTTTGCTTTTGTTTTGTTTTGTTTTTTTTTTCTTTTTTAAGATTCCAAAAAAAAAATTCTAATTTGACTTAATTTTTTCATTGTTTCAAAATCCATACCACATTCATTATTCTCTCTCTAAAAACATCAATCCAAAAAGATTATCAATTTTGAATTGGAATATTTTTTAAAAGAATTTTTGAAACGTATGTTCCAAACACGAGCTAAGTTTCCGTTACTTGCCATTTCGATATGAACATGCTACCCATATAAATTACACGTTTTAATATATTAGAAACTTGCTAGCTATTAGGAGCGATGATCATCATTACTGAATTTTTAATCAAATATTGAATGACTGTATGGGAATCTGTGACATAACGACGATCATCCGTAATGATATATATGACGTCGCTCAATATTTTAATTTGTAACTCAAATTGTTGCTCTCATCCCTAGCTGTCACGAAACAATCTCGACAAAAAAAAAAAAAAAAAAGTTGGCAAAAAAAAAAGATAGAAATTAGCAAACTACTTGACCCAGTCCACAGAGTTTTTCATTGAACTAAAAAAGATGCATTTTCCCCAGCTTTGTTACAGAATACAGAGAACAAGTGCTTAAAACACAGTTACGAAGTTAAAAGGAAACAAAAAGATCTCAAGAGGGTGTTGGCCAGTTCTTCGCGATGTCGAAGTAGTAAGTAACGTCCAGGTAGCATTTTCCGTCGTCATCCATAAACTGAAACAAAGAATGGAAAACTTAAAATTCAGTAACAAGAAAAAAAAAAATCAAGAAAAACAAATTGTTTTTTATTTTTATTTTTATATTGTATTTAAATTTGTTTAAATCTTGCCTTGGTTCTCACGCAATAGGTGCCTCTTGCAAAAATTATGGTAGGAGTAGTTTCTTCCTTGGTTTCGTAAGTGTAAGGCTCTGCTTGAGGACTATAAGTTCCCAACATTGTCTTTGAATTGTCCACTGCCCAAAAAAATTAAAAATTAAAAATTAAATTAGTCCTTTTTTTTTTCTTTTCCATGTAGTCAGTATGATAAAATTAAAATCCAAACTATCTAGCAAAGTAAGGATAAAATTGCTAAATAACACTACTAGTACTAAGAATTTGTTGTTACGCGACATATAACAATAGCACACACGGGGTCTGTGATTTAAGGACCACTGCAATTAACAAAGAAGTTCATTATCTACTATTGATCACACCAAGAAATAACTTAAAAAGGAAAGTTGTATCATGCAGATTGATCAGTGTAAATCCCATGTGGTCACAACTCTTGTATTTTTTTTCGATACGATACCTCTGAGGCCGGACTTCCAGACGCAGTTGGTGTACTTGAGGCCCGAAACAATGTTGTTGGCGACGGTGAAGGTGAATTTGAGGCGGTAACGGTTGCCTTGCTTGAGGGTGAAAAGACTGCTCTTGGAATTGTTAGAGAAGGGAATTGGCAACACAAGATCCGGCCGACCCTGGCGCTGAATGGTGAGGCTCAATATCTTCACTTCCGGTTCTTTGCTCTCTGATTCACCAAACGGTTGTTATTTTTTCAATTCCATTATTATTTGTTTTCTTTTTTTTTTTTTTTTTCCATTTGGAGTGAGTAATTCAAACTTTACACTTTATATGAAGTCAGTTGTAAAATTACTACTAGATTTTACTTGCTACCACCCATTTGTTTTCGAAGAAATTGAACAAGTTTTTTTGGAGTTAAAAGTCAAGCTCAATTTGTCCCCACACACAAATACCCTTATTGTGAGGGAATTGTGGCATTGATTTTGTGTAACCACCAAAAATTTATTGCCCCAATCACAGAGTGACAACCCAATTGGCACCAGAGAAATGCCCAAAAGTGATTGAAATAAATTGTGCTTTCTGTTATCCCAATCAATCAGAAAAAGAAAAATGGTAAGAAAGAGAATGGGTTAGTTGGTTGGTTTGGTTTGGTTTGGTTGGTGAAATTGTCTGCAGTTTGGGATTTTTATGGAAAAAAAAATAACAAAACAATAATTTACCCCCAAAAAATGAAAAAAGAAAAAAGAGGAGGGAAAAAAAAAAAGAAAAGAGTAATAGAGTACCTCCAACAGCAGAGAGATCAACTCTCCCAAGAAGTTGTTCCTTCCATTTCCTCAAACTTTCATCATCCTTAAAATCAAAAAACAAAAAACAAAAAACAAAACGAAGAAAGGAACATGACAACATTAGCATGAGAAACATATATACAAACACGTTTATAAACATAATATATATGATATCAGACAGGACGTGAAGATACTACAGTTTTTTTTTTTTTTTGGTTACATATATCGGTGTATTTGTACTTGCAAAGACATGATGAGAGAGTAATGCACTTACTTTATCTTTCTCAAGCTGGTCCTTGAGAGAGAAAAGAGGGCCAGGATTCAAATCTTTCTCAGATTCCAACTTGGTTAGATCGCCGCCTTCTTCCTCGGTCTCGTCATCGTCGGAATCATTGCCGTTCTCTTCATGATCAATCTCATTGTTGTTGGTGATCAGCTGAATTTTGTCACCACATTTGGTGTTGATATTGTTCTTCTTATCCTTGAGCTCCTCCTCTTCTTCCTTTTGGGGTTTGAAGGCCACTTCTCTGGCTGCAGAGACGGCTTCTAATCCTGCAGACATTTTCGGTCCAAAAGAAAGTTCTCAAGAACAAGAAGAAGAAGAAAAGTAGAAGTCGAGCCTAAAATTGGGTTGTGTGAGACTTTCAAGTTAATGCCAAATTTATAGGCAATTTCCTTTGAGTTGTGGTGATACTTTCTTTCACTATTTTTTTTTTTTTTTCAGAGAGAGAGAGAGAGAGAGAGAGAGGGAAAAGTATAGTAGTACTGGTAGAGAAGAGAGGTTGTGGTTTGAACTAGGAAAGATTTTTGAAGATAGGAAGAGGGCGAAGTTTGTGTAATGAATGCAGTTGGAACTTGGTGAATTTATATAAATTTGCAAACCAATGAGGTATTTTTTTATATTTAGCACTGATGTCCCTAAAACTTATCATTATTTGGCAACTCGTCCATCAAATTTTTAATTTTGATAATTTGCTACCTGAACTTTCAAAATTATTAAAAAATACCATATTTAGTTAATTTTATATTAAATTGAAGATTTAAATTTGGAAGATTTACATTATGGTTTGCATGGTATTTGTTAATTTTTACTCGAAATGGAGTTTTCAGTCTTCCCATCAGGCATAATGGGCTTTTCATGGCTAATTTAATAGAAAAATTAAGCTTTATAAGGTACATTGTGATAATTAACAAGTTCATTAAATAAATTACCAAATTTAGAAGTTGGGTGTAAGTTGTCAAAATGTGACATTTCGGGTGTCAATGCTAATTACCTTTTTATTTTTTTATTAAAAAGAAAAAAAGAAACACTGAAGTTTGGTGCAGATTAGGGATAATATTACAAAATGAAGGTCCTATAATTAATTTATGAGGTTCTATAATTTGGCTGTTCAGTCCTTTTACTTTTGTTTGATTGCAAAATCTTACCCCACTCTTTTTGTATTCCCATGGCAGGTGTTTCCACACTTGTACTAATACACCTTTTACTTCTTCTTTTTTTTTTTTTTTCATTAGAAGAAAATATTTGTTTTAAGGGTATTTGTTGAGTTTGGTGAAGTTTCTAATTTAAGGAAATTAAAAATGACAAAGTGAGAAGGTGGAGTGCTAATTGAATAATTGCAAATGATTAATTTTATTCAACTGACACATATATAAAAATTAGTATATAAAATTGCATATTAAGTGATGAAGTGATATATTAGATTGACAGACATGTTACACTCTAAAATCCCCACCAAAAAAAAAAAAAAATCCTTTAAGGGACGTGGAAGTTTGCTTATAAACTACTCCTACTAACCCGTGCCCATCCAATGATTCCATAATATCACATATACTTGTTCTTTTACTTTATTGACTTGTCAATTTACTTTTTTACATTTTTTTTAAATATATATATATATATATATATAAACGAATAAATAAATTGAAACTAAATGAGTACCGACACTTTTCATCAAAGGCTTTTGAGATGATAGGTTTCACCTAGCAATCATAATTGAGGGTCAATTCAAATCAAATGGTGAAAAAGTGTTCGATGAAGACAAAAGAAAGTTTACCTTAGTAGTGTGAGAGTAATGGTACAACACATACTGTATGAAGAATTTTGTAATTCACATCTTGAATATTGAGAGTTATTAAAAGTTTATAAGCCTTTTAAATATTAAATTAAGCAAATGTTTTAAGTCTTTCACGAAAGTCCGATCGACAATGCTGTATATAATATATAAAAATTGAAGTTATACTATGATAATTATTTTATGTAAGAATGACTTTACAAAAATATAATAAGAAAAAAAGTAATATACTGAATCAATTTTAAATTTTTATCTCATCATAATCACATAGAGTTAATGTCATATTGTATTCTTTATTTTTTATGTTACATTATTGAACCAGCCTAGTGAAAGATGTAAAATAAACCCAAAAAAAAAAAAAAAAACCTTAAAAAAAGATAAACCCAAAAGTTGTTTTGCTCTAACTGTTAAACAATTTTTATCTCTATCACACTACTATCTCCAAATGTTTCATATAATATTCCCATGGAGTGATTTGGATTATTCCTTCAATATCTTGTAAGGAATCTATTTAAATTTGAACTGAAAAATTTAGGTTTGGATTGAGAATCTAAATTAGATTGGTGTTTGGGAGATAAAAAAAATGAATGTACTATTAATTTTTAAAATGTGAAATTTTAAATTTGGATTTGAGTTCAATTCAAAAAAATTGAATCCAAACCTATGATGTAAACACACTAAAAAATATGTTGTTTACTTGAATGAATAGTCTAATCAATTTTCTAGTCAAATTTACATCTTTTTTTTTTTTAGCTGTGAAATCATCATTTCTTTTGTCAAGATCCGGGGGGTGGTAAAATCTTTATATAGGACAGATTGTGGATAAATACACAGGCTGGGTTTACTTAGCTTAAGATTCTCACTGGCACATATTAAAAGTTCAAATTTTTTAAAGTGCAAAACCCAATATAAAAACGAAAACCCAGCTCCTAGCACGGCTTTTTATTTTTTTTACTAATGTAAAGAGCCAATGGTAAAAGTTGAAGAAAAGTCCATGTACAAAAAGGATGAAAAAAGCAGCATGGCCTTTGTGTTGGACAGCTTCGTTAATGCATTTTCTTATTCAAAAAAATAAAAAAATAAAAAATAAAAATAAAAACTTGATGATAAGAAAAAAGGCCCCAATCCCCAAAAATTCTTTCACCTCTCAGGTCTTTCATCACGTGCTACAACATTCCATTCCATATTTTTCTCCTCTAAGCCTGCAGAGATGAACAATGTTTGCTTTCATCCAAACTGTTTTCGGATCTTGAAAACGGCGACCCCAAGATGTTAGATATCAATTATCCCATATAGAAAGATTATAAGATAAATAGTAAGTTTTTAAGTCTTTGGGTCCCCTTCCCTTACAAGCCGGTTTTATGTTCTACCTACTGGATTCCTAACAATCGATAGCAGAGCCAGTCCACAATGCATTGGTGGAGTCGTCAACCTGTTGAATACTAGTCGAGTGAAGCTGCCGAATGGAGGAAAGGGTTACCAAAAACACTGGGTTAGTGTCAATAATATGGACTACTGATTGGGACTCAAGCGTGGTGGATTGTTACAAACCACCATGTTGAGTATCATACGTAATATGGGCTACGGTTCTCTAGTTGTCGTTATGGATAGGGTAACCTGGAGAAGGCTATTACCTGATAGAAGACAGGATCTGTGAAGTCACCTAGCTGAAAAAATGGGCCACCGTGGATGGTTGTTGAAGAGCGTGGTGGAATGTTAGATACATATTGTCTCACATGAAAAGATAATGAGATAAATAGTGGGTTCATAAACCCTAGAGTCCCCTTCCCTTGTAAGCCAGTTTTGTAAGGAAAAGTTCTACCTAATGGGTTCCTAATACCAGTTGTGATGCTTCGCCTCGTTAACAATAAAATGCTATGTCTTGCATATCCTTAGAAGTTGCACTCTAATGCTAACAAGCCAACATAAGCTTTGGCATTTGAGCATAAGAATATTAGCACAGGCTTTAGGATTCAGCAAGTTTGGAGAACAGACTTTTATTCTGTTCCTGATATTACCAAAAAGGAATATCATCGTCTATGCTTTGAATGATATCAGAAATTAAGACGATACTCCCCAATTTCTTTATTCATTCTTTGTTCGAATAACGTCACGGCACAATTGCCTTTGCTAGGCAGCTTATAAATTTCAAAGCAACTATGCTACATTTTTTATTTAAGGATAAAGCATACGGAAAAGTACCTCTTCGTAACTAACAAATAACATTCTCCTCATCTTTCGGCATCAAGTGCATTAAACACACTGCATTTGTCATCTCGAGCCTTCTGCAACAAGCGTTGAGGAGTCGTAATTCTGTGTTATCTGTGAACACGTCTACTGCTGCCGCACGAATGTGCATGCATGTGGTGTATATAGGGTCAGCTAATGCATCTGCTAGACTGGTCTCCACAGTGCAATTTGATCATAAGAGAGAGTATTGGCGTGGGACATGTTATTATAGGGGTTGCGGACGTGTCTGAACTACAAAGATATCTTTGCCAACAACACATCCTTCTACATCCTGCGGGCAACCAAACTTCCGCTCGAGGAAGAATCCCACGGCACCAAGGCGCTGACCAAGCTGTCGACGGAGTATTGGATCAACTGTTAGTGGTTTCTTGCTGTAGTCTACAGTCGAACGGATAACCTCCCCATCAGCAGGGCCTGCAACAAGAATCACCAGCTCCTCACTGAAATTTGCAAACGCCAGAGTTCTCACAGATCCATCAAACTTCTCCGAGGATAAACGCCAGGCTGTGCCTCTAGTACCTGAAGCCAGAGTTTCACCAAGGCCAGGAGCAATTTCAGCTTCAACATACTTATGATCCTGGTCTGTCGGGCTCTGTGTGTGGAGAACAAAGGACAAATCTGGTGAAAGCATCTCCTGCACTAGAACTGCCATTGAAGCTTCCCCCTGAGGAACGCCAGCCGCTCGGCGGCTCAGAATTGCTCTCCGGGTATAAAGGGAAGCCCATACTCGACTAATAGCATTTCCTAAGATGGACGGATTTGAAGTACTAACATTGGGAATTGATTCATAGAGTCCAGCAGCTGATAGTCCAGCCAAGTCCTCAACGTTGGCACTTGAACGGACAATTAATCGTGCATTCCCAGGAAATATTTTCTCTATGCTATCAATTATATCCTTCGGGGGCCGTAAGGAAGAGATGAGTTTCTGGAGCTGACCACATAATTTGTCTAGTTCACCGCCTTCGAATTTTGCTGTTTCTATCTTATCGAGAAAGGACTTGAAAGTTTCCGTCAACTTGCTCTGCTCTAATGCTAATTCCATAGAGCCAAATGGTATCACTGCCCCTGCAGGAACGCAGAATGTTGCTGGGACTCCAAGGTCACTGTAAACTGCCAATGTAGAAACACATCTTCAGGAAAATCACAAAATTCACTTAATTTTGTATTATGCATAGCTAGTCTTTCACAATTAAGGTAATTAAAATATATGGATAACAGTTACAACATTATCATGATGAGAACAAGACATATAAACCGTCTCCAATGTCTATGCCAATGCCAACGCTCTATTCATTACAAACCGTTAAAATAGTATATTTGAGACTTTGTGCTTCTGATGTATATTGTATAATGCTATTTCTAATGCTGTAACTACCTTTTGTCATCATCATCATGCTTTGGAGTTCGTAACATAACATTTTAGTATTTAAACAATTTAGAAACGATAAAGTTTAAAACGATTAGACCAACCAATAGCAATCAGGTGTCAAATTTAACATTTTCTATACTAGGTGACAAATTTGCCACCAAGTTTAGCATTTGCCAAATATGCCATCAAAGATAGCACTCCATTGGAGAGCAATTTTTCACTCAAATTCCAAAAGCATTGCCACACTTGTTTGGCACTCCATTGGAGATGCTCTAAGCATCATATACATGTCTAAATGTGTCGATGCCAAACATAAGATCCTGTGTTTCCAGTATAATTGAGCGTTTAAATGATGAAAAACTATCCACATTGCTGACGACTCCAATTTTGTTCGACAGGCTATTTTCTTTATAACGCTAAATCATACGAAGATTCCAATATAGTTGTTAGTAACAAATGAATCATACGAAGATTCCAATATAGTTCCAGTTGACAAATGAAACCTATGAGGATCAATTTGTGATTTTGTGCTGCAAAAGATAAGAATACTGCACAAAAATTCCAGCTTACAGGTAGCACATCCTAACTGCAAATGAACAAAAGCAAAAGACTTTGCACGCAAAGAAAAGATAGAAGTATTGACCAACACAGCTACCTTTATCAGATGCTGCTGCCAATGAAGCTAAACGACCACAAGCAGTGGCCTTTGCGCCTGAAGTTTCAGCCGATGCATCAGCAAGTAATAGAACTCCACCAGCAGAACCCTGGTTAGAAACACAACCATTGACAAATTGATATTCAACAAATCTTGGACATTTGCACTGTACAAAAAATAGAAAAGCGGCTGAAATTTTGATGAGAACAGAAGGGCGAACAACAACGTAATACCCGACTGGAATAAGGAGAATAAGGGGCTTTTGTAGAAGACCAGGATGGATCTTCAGGTTTGGGGACTTCAACTGTTGACGAGTCATCACCTGAAAGAGTTTTCACTGCAAAGTTCTGTTTGCTATCATCGGAAGAAGAGAGATAAAGATTAACACCAGTTGAGGACGCATTCAGCCTTCAGTGTTCCATATGGGAGACGTGCAAAAGGATTGCCAATATAAAATAATGCATACCAGTTAAAACAAAGCAATTTCTAACAACGAAAAAAGTGTTATCTAGATCAGGAGGTGTTTTAGAAACATAACCTCACATATTTTCCAATATGCTTTTGTACATCAGCAACTTTATCATCGTCTTCACATGTTACAAAGACAACTTTCTCCTGTAAAATACCATTAATGTGTAAAGAATTTATTCATAGACAATATTAGCTAAAGTATAGTGCGGTGATACTTGCCTGCCGGGCCCTGACACCAAGATGAGATAAGTGAGGCAGCTCTTGCAAGAGAACAACTCCCGCTATATCACTTCCTGCAGCTGTCACCTGCAAAATGTAACGACTGTGAGAACAACACCTTTTGTTCAAAATAACAACATATAATCTGTCATCTGATATTAAGTATTGGAAACCTCCTCATCTCCGTCTGCTTTGTTGACCAGAAGAACAATTGATCCTTCCACTGATGATGGTATTGACCCGGGGATGATCCTATCAACCTGGTATTGTCAAAAAATAATGCTATATAGTGATCTATAATGCTGATAGAAATATTATAAGTTGAGGTCATTTGAAGCATCGTATATCAAATAGATAAAGACAGACTTTATAAACGGTGCATTTTCACAAGAGGGGAAGGGGAATAAAAACATCATGCTATATCGAGCCATAATTGAATGCTCATTTTCAATCAAATCCTTAACCTTCACGGGTTCGGCTAAACCTGTTGGCAGACCCTTTTTATTTTATTTTATTTTATTTTATTTTTGGAGGGGATGTTGGCAGACATAAATTGGGCTAGCTCAATGTAACTATGTAAGTGTATCCCGGGACACCATAATTTACGTCAGAAGGGCCAAATACGTGGAAATTGATGAAAATACAAGCCAACAATGATTTTCATACCTGAACCAATGTTCCCGCAGCACCTCCTGGAACGAGGACATCCCAGCCCTCGGAACCAAGTGTAGTCCTGACAGCTTTTAAGAATAGGGTGCAGAGTTTGGAAACCTGAAAGATTACCCTGCAGAGGAAGCATATAGAAAAGGTTTGAAAACAAAATTTGTAATATAATCAGTGAAAAATATGTAGGATCCAAAGTCATTATAGGAACCACAAATGCTGGCCCACAAAACGAAGTAAGTTTGGAAACAACAGTGGTTATATCTCCATTAATGCAGCTTCTGGTGTAAAAGCTATAAAAATCTCATGTCAACCTGAGTTAGCTTAAGAAGTAACAGAAACACTATACCCAGCACGAATCTCAGCTTCAGCGTATGTCCTGACACTGTTCTCAGGGATACCAAAAGCTTTTCCTAATATCTGACAGAGCCATAGAAGGTAATTTTGTCAGACCTACAGGTTAGTTTGTTCAGCATTTATAGTAATCTGCAAAACAATTAGATTCCCTGATATAGTTTAAACTCTATTGCCTTTCCAGGCGAAAATATTCATGTAATAATTTGCTATTTTACATATATTTGCATGTGTTCAATTGGAGCTTCTAAGCAAACTTTTTAAGTGCATGCTTGATCTAAAATCAGAAGTACTCCATTAAACAATATTAGAAAGCACAAAATAAAAGCATTAGCCAGGTCATCAGCGGAAGAAGACTGGTGATCATACAAAATTTGTCATGCTTCTTTTACTTGGGACCTAACACAAACAAAAACGGACCTGAACTTTTTGAGGAAATATTTGAAGAAGTGCTTCAGAATATTCTTCGGTTAGCCTCCTAGCTCTATCAAGAGTAGCTTTAAGCCTTAATGCCCAGATTGTCTTTCCATCTTCACTTCCTTCAGAAAAAGAAATAGGAATAGTTCAGCCAGAGAAAAAAAGGGGTCCTACAAAAATCTGTCTTGTGAACTAACTAGACCAAGAAAGAAGAGATGATCACCTTCCGTTTCAGAAAGTCCTTTCTCCTTCCAGGCAAGCAGCTCATTTTCAATAGCGGCACATTCATCAGACTTCCAACCGGATAATTTTACCTGATTAATCCCGACAATTAGAGCACCTAATGGATCATTCCAAGGAATTACATTCTTGGCTTTCACATTTTCTGCCAACCAATTAGCACCTCCAGTGGCTTCGAGCACATTGAGGAATCTATAAAGAATAATGACGGTTAGTAGTGCACTGGTCCCATTGCTAATAAGCAACAACAAATGATGAAACAGCTTTGAGAGTCTAAAACAGGTAAACATATCTGCAAGATTTCAAGTTCAAATATGGTAATGGTTCATTAAAATTAAAAATTAAAAAGGTTTGGTATATGTATAGCACTCTGAAAAATAACATCTGCTTCTGAAACTTTTATCCTTTAGGAACAAAAGGGCAATTCGCACTTAAGCTTTTGATCATCAAAGAACAAGGAATGAAAACGTCTCAAGGCCAAAATCATGTGTACCTGCTTAAGATAACAAAGGAATAGTCCTCAAGCCCAATCTCACAGAGACGCCACTGTGCACCATACGAGAGAGAAAAAGGAAAACCAACAACAACCATAAAAATGTTAATTATAACTAGCAGTTCTGAGCATATTTATATGTTTCTCTTTATGAAAGTGCAGCATAGTAACTGAAAAATAGTCTCACCTTTTGACGTATGGCTATTGCAGCATCAGGAGCATCATTTCTAAGACCACTTTCAAGACCCTTTGCAATTATTCCTCTCAGAGCATTCAGTGAGAGCATGGTTTGGAGCAACAAGTCGCCCGTATTATTTTCTGCAGCAGTACTTATTTCTTCTCCAGCATCCAAATTCTGGAAATAAGCAGACATTTGCCTTTATGACTTTCCCAAAATCAGACCAAAGAAACTAACGATCAACCAAAATTAAGAAACCCTCAAAGGATCATGTAGAGTTTGGTTTTCTGTAATTATGCAATAGGAAGTTCAGACGAAGTCATATCTGTTCTGAAATTCTTGGACATAAGGCATACACTGCTATCACTTATCTCTGAGTGTGTGCCACGTCCTATTGTCTATGATTACCATTTTTTTTTCTCGTCTACAGCTTTTTTGCTGTTATTTTTAGGCCCTGTTCAGCCTAATTTTTTTTAACCTTCTCCTCGGTAGCATTCATCCTTTGACAATCATTATGTCTGAACATGTAAATGCTCTCATTGGAAGAAATTTTGTAGGATCTGTAAAGGAGAAATTTATGACAAGTGGTACAAAGTGGATCAAAAGAAATTTAGTTCCCAAATTTTGCTTTTCTAGTTTTCGGAGTGGACTCTTTAGGTGACTCCCATGACTTGGCTTCAATCTCTTGGATCTCATGCATCAATACCGGGTTTTATCAATAAGCTTTAGGGATAATTGCACTTATGGCTCATCACAAGAGCTGCGATATCTAATATGATGATCCATACTTAATAAGCACGGTCAGATTAGTTAGGACTGTAAGTTTTTGAGAGAAAAAATCGTATTTCTCTTATTCAAATCTGAATTACAGCAATATGTAGGAAACTATCCACCCAGCAGATCCTAACTAATTGGTTGGATATTAGTTCCTATACTAGTGCTAGAATCTGTTTCCTAAACTAAAGGAACAGATTTTTATTAACAAAGAATCATAACAAATAAAATAAAACAAAATAATCAACAACTCTAACAAATAATTCTTAAGTTTCCGACACTCCCCCTCAAGTTGGAGAGTAGATGTTGATCAATCCCAACTTGCTAACTAGGATCTCGAAATTAGGTTTGAACAACCCTTTGGTGTGAATATTTTCCATTTGATGTGTCGTTGGAATGAAAGGCATGCATAGGACTCCTGTCTCGAGCTTCTCCTTTATGAAATGTTGATCTATTTCCACATGTTCAGTTCCGTCATGTTGCACAGGATTTTTGGGCAATGCTTATTGCTGCCTTGTTATCACAATACAGCCTCATTGGCGTGTTCATTGGCTTCTTTAGTTCTTCTAGGACTCTTTGCAACCATAGCAGCTCGCAAATTCCGTTGGCCATAGCTCTAAATTCTGCTTATGCACTGCTTCAAGCCACCACTGTTTGCTTCTTACTCCTCCCAGTAACAAGGTTGCCCCACACAAAGGTACAATACCCCGTTGTTGATCTTCAGTCTGGGCAGAACCTGCTCAGTCAGCGTCAGTGAAGGCCTCAGTATCTCTCTGCATGGTTTTTTGAAAGAATAACCCCTTCCCTGGACAACTCTTTAGGTACCTTAGTATTTGGTAAGTAGCCTCTATGTGCTCCTTCTTGGGAGAGTGCACGAATTGGCTCACAAGACTTACTGCAAAAGCTATATCGGGGCGCGTGTGGGACAAATAGATTAACTTTCCCATTAGTTTTTGGTACCTTGTTGTATCAACCGGCTCGCTCTTCTTGTCTTCTCTGAACTTCACGTTGGGATCTACTGGGATGTCAACTGGTCTACATCCACTCACCCCAATCTCCTTGAGGAGATCTAGGATATACTTCCGCTGATTCACCATAATTCGCTTCTTTGATCTTGCGACTTCCATGCCAAAAAAGTACTTAAGGGCTCCCAGGTCTTTGATCTCGAATTCTCTGGCCAAACTTGTCTTCAAGCAGTTCATCTCAGTTACGTCATCACCTGTTAAGATGATATCATCTACGTAAATTTGAGCCTGACTATAGCCTTGATTCTTCACAGATCGGGTAAACTTCTCAAACCATGCTCTAGGTGATTGTTTGAGACCATAGAGAGATTTTTTCAACCGACACACTTAAGAGCCAAACCTTCTTGAAAACCTGGTGGAGGATCCAAATAAACTTCTTCTTCCAAGTCTCCATTGAGGAGAGCGTTCTTCACATCAAGTTGTTGCAGAGGCCAGTCAAGATTAATAGCAATAGACAATAAGACTCTCACAGTGTTTAATTTCGCCACCGGGGCTAACATCTCTGTATTATCCTCACCATATGTTTGTGTGAATCCCTTGGCCACCAACCGAGCCTTGTATCTTTTGACAGTTCTATCCGACTTATATTTCACCGTGAACACCCGTTTACACCCCACGGTTCCCTTTTCCCTCGACAGCTCCACCAAATCCCAAGTCCTATTCTTCTCAAACGCCCTCATCTCCTCAAGAACCGCCTCCTTCCACTCTGGAACCTATAAACTTCCTGCACAGTTTTTGGAATCTCCACAAGGGAAAGGTGAGTGGTAAACACAGAAAAGGATGGTGACAAATTTTTGTAAGACACGAAGTTTGACATGGGATGAAGGGTACAAGACCTAACTCCCTTACGAATGGCAATAGGGAGATCGGTCTCTTGGAACAAATATTCTGAGGGTGGACGTAACTGAGAATTACCTGGAGAGTTTGGTTGTGGGTCGGACTTTTGGCCTTGCAGAGAATTTTTAGACTCTAGCTTTTGATTTGTATGTCGTTTCAAGTAAGTTAGTCCAAATATTTTTTCCAGATTTGCGCCTCCTCTTCTTCCTGAAGGATCCTGACTCTATAGTGGCATTGCAGGTGGATTTGAAATATTTTCAGCATTTGACTCACCTATTTTCCCTCCTGAGATAGATTCGGTTTTTTTAAAATCTGAATTTACTTCATCCACTGAATTCGAATTTTGTTGGTTTGAAAAAAAATCATTCGAACCAAAATTTAAATTTTCAAAACGAGAATCTTGTGGTTGAAGCAAATTCGGTTTTTCAGGTCGTAGGAAATCTGAGAATATCATATTTTGAGCTAACTGAGGATCTTGAACATTTGAATTTGAAAACACATGATCTTGAGTATTTGAATTGTGAGAATCTTGCTTTGGTTTTTCAAAAATCCGAGTTTTTGAAGATTGAATTTGAAAAAACGAGTTGTCTTGGACATGAATATTCAAATCTTCATTCTGTTTCTCCCCCTAAAGATGAGATCGAAAAAAAGGGTTGTGTTTCGAAAAAAGTGACATCCATGGTAACAAAAATTTTCCACGTAAGAGGATCAAAACACTTGTAACCTCTTTTTGTTGGTGAATAACCTAAAAAACACACTTTTTTGCTCTAGGATCTAACTTTCCACAATTTTTGTCATTATTATGAACAAAACCTGTACATCCGAAAATCTTGAGTGGTAAATCAGTTGAGATCCTAGAGGTAGGTAACAGTTTATGAAAAACGTTTAACGGGGTTTGAAAATTAAGAATTTTTGAAGGCATCCTGTTAATAAGATAGGTAGCCGTAAGAACTGCATCCCCCCAAAGGTACTTCGAGACATTATTTGTAAACAATAACGCCCTTGATACCTCTAAGAGGTGTTTATTCTTCCGCTCGGCTATCCCATTTTGTTGAGGGGTGTCAATGCAAGAACTTTGATGAAGTATTCCTTTTTCTAAAAAGAACGTCCCTAAGACAGTATTAAAAAATTCCTTCCCGTTATCGCTTGAAAAATTTTGAATTTTTTCAGAAAACTGTGTTTGTACCATGGCGTAAAAATTTTTGAAAACACGTTCAACCTCAGATTTTTCTTTTAAAAATAAACCCAACTAATTCTAGTGTGATCATCGATGAAAGT
Source organism: Ficus hirta (assembly GCA_038430175.1). Lineage (NCBI taxonomy): Eukaryota > Viridiplantae > Streptophyta > Magnoliopsida > Rosales > Moraceae > Ficus > Ficus hirta. The sequence continues at coordinate 4,792,562 of CM076593.1, read as the reverse complement.
AACAAACCATATTTTTCCCTAAAAGGTGGGCATCCTCAAAGGTCCCTAGACGTCACCGTGAATTATAGAAAACGGTTTTGTGGGTTTATATGGACGAGGAGGGTAAAAAGCACGTTGATGTTTAGCCAAAGCACAAATCTCACACTAAAATAAAGATGGACCTTTATTAAGAAACAAATTAGGAAATGAGTGTTTCAAATACTGAAAACTAGGGTGGCCCAACCTATAATGCCCCAACATAATCTGATGAAAAACAGAATTAGACAGACTCAAAACATGAACTTTGAATTAAATTACTAGAACGACGTCCATCTTCAAAAAAATAGAGTCCTTCAATTGCTCTAGCACTGTCAATCGTCCTCCCCGAGACCAGTTCCTGAAACTCACAATGGGATGGATAAAAGTTAACACGAAAGTGAAGGTCAAGAGTAATTTTGCTAATTGACAAAAGGCTACAAGATAAATTTGGAACACGGAGAACATTATGTAGGGCTAGAGAAGAAATTTTGATTGAGCCTATTCCGGCAATGGCCGAAAAAGAGCCATCGGCAACTTTGATCTTCCTCTTCCATGCACATGGACTATACAAGGAAAACAATTTGGAACAACTCGTCATATGATCAGTTGCTCCGGAATCAATAATCCAGGACTGCTGTGAATCGAGTGTGACGCTAGAAAGGACTATAATAGGGGAATTACCTTGGTGGGCTCAGGAGCAAGAAGGAGTAACAGAAAATTGTGGAGATTTAAATAACTTGTACCGGTGCTCAAGTTATTCCTTTGTAAAAAGAGTCGCCTCTAAATTGACAGTTTGCTCTTGAGAATCGTCGGACTGAGATTGGAAAGCGCGGCCATCAGGCTTCTTTTTTAGGTGTGCCGGTTTGCCATGGATTTTCCAGCATGTCTCGTGAGTGTGCCACGATTTCTTACAATGATCACACCATGGCTTCTTGCGTCGCTCACTATCACCATTCGAACCACGTGAAACAAGGGCAAAAGTCTCGGGTTTAGGATGGCCAGTTGGTGTCGAGTTTACCATCATGATCCTCTTCATGCACTCCTCATGTCGAACCTCAGAAAATACCTCCTGAATGGAAGGAAAAGGCTTTCGTCCTAGAATCCTTCCTTTCACTTCATCCAAGCTCCTGTTTACTCCTGCAAGAAACATATAAACCCTGTCGTTTTCTTCACACTTTTGGAAGCTCGCGCAATCGCTCGGATTCTCCCAAACATCGTCATAACACTGATCCAATTCCTGCCACATGGTAACCATCTTGTTGTAATAGATGGTAACTTCACGATCGCCTTGTTTGGATTGCCACAGTTTTGACTTCAATTCAAAAATCTGGGAGAAATTCTCCAAGTCAGAATACGTCTCACAAACCGAATCCCACACATCTTTCGCCGTCGGAAGAAATAGGTTGGGTTTTGTGATTGAGAAGCCAGGCCGTGACTAAAGAGTTCTCGGATCGCCATGTAAGGAAACTAGGATCATTGGCTGCAGGTTTCTTAACGTCACTGGTCAGATAGCCTAATTTGCCACGGCCATCAATGGCTAGTTTGACTGATTGGGACAACTCCAAATAATTTTTACCATTCAATTTATGAATGGTGATCTGAAGTGAAGCACCCGAGGACAATTGGTCAACACTACCAGTAGTTGTGGCATATCTACAAACTTCTGAAGTTTTACCAGAAACGACATCAGAAAAGGAAGAAAAATCGGTTGCGCTAATCATCGCCATCTTAGATCCAGGACGTTGTGCCATTAGCGTTAGTGTGGCCCATCGGGCTCTGATACCATGTAAGTTTTTGAGAGAAAAAAGCGTATTTCTCTTATTGAATCAAATCTAAATTACATCAATATATAGGAAACTATCCACCCAACAAATCCTAACTAATCAGTTGGATATTAGTTCCTATACTAGTGCTAGAATTTGTTTCCTAAACTAAAGGAACAGATTTTTATTAACAAAGAATCATATTTGTAAAAAGGAAGGAGAATCAGTCGCACCGGTCATCGCCGTCTAAGATCCAGGACATTGTGCCATTAGGGTTAGTGTGGCCCCACAGTAAGTTTTTGAGAGAAAAAATCGTATTTCTCTAATTGAATCAAATCTGAATTACATCAATATATAGGAAACTATCCACCCAGCAGATCCTAACTAATCGGTTGGATATTAGTTCCTACACTAGTGCTAGAATCTGTTTCCTAAACTAAAGGAACATATTTTTTTAAACAAAGAATCATAACAAATAAAATAAAACAAAATAATCAACAACTCTAGCAAATAATCCCGAAGTTTCCGACAAAGACCATCAATGGAAGACTTGGATCTAATGTCTCAATTAGTAAATAACAAGAATCACCTTTTTATTCTCCAAAAACAAAGTAAGGGCTGAAAGTCCACGTTCATCCAGAGATTCCTTGATGGATTCAAGTTGTTCAGCAAGGCTGCATCAGGAAAAATCAGACACAATCAGCAAAGTCAAGGTTTTCTACCCACAAAATTTTACACTTGAAGACACTAAAAGTTAAACAGAAAGAAAAAAATGCACTGACAGTTCCATAAAGTCTGGTCAATTCAGCAGCACAAAAATTGCCCTCTTCTATAATATAATGACCTTTTTATTACAGGGGATTACTTGGGGATGAGGGATTCGAACTCTACTCCTTGTGGTGGAATCAAGTGTGGAATTTGTTACTTAAAATTGTAAAAACATCATAAAAGTTCATCATAAGTTAATGCGTATTCTTCATGACTTTTTACTTAATTCCCATACCATGTACCATTAGTATGCAGATAGATTAACACAACTGTATAAGACAGAACACATTAACAATGTAAAAGAGAAGCAACAAATATGGACTAGCTTTTTAGCAATATCATGAAAACTGAAAAATAAAGTTATTAAAAATTTAAAAAAAAAAAAAAATCACCTAAGTTAGATAATTTAGCAGCTTTTCAGTCTGGGTATAGAGATACCGAAGATTTATGCGAAGAAAAAGACTCATGGAAATGTCAATGTAATAGTGATTATGGAGACAACATATGTAAAAATAAATAAATAAATAGGGTCCAAGGCAAAAGTTAAATCAGAACCAATGGAAGAGGCAATATTGGTTTTGGGAAAAACTATCACAAGATTACAGTTTTAAACCATAACATGCTATCACACAATAACTTTGGCATTTGTTCAAAAAAATTGTTAGAATATTTCCTCGTTTTTCTTTCTGACCAAAAAGTTCTTTTGCATGGACTAAATTATTCACAAACCAACCAAAAAATAAACGTAAAAAAATGATATTGTAATTTTTCAATACAAATTATGTATAACTTTGTTAAGATCAACCAAAAGACAAAGCAATTCTAAACTTTTATATGCATTGTTTCAAACCTTCCAGCATTGAAGAAATCTTTCAGTTCCTGATGGAATATCTTGAACTGCTCCACAAATGCTTCACTGTATTCTCCTGGGGTTTTAGTTATTCTTGCAAGCATTGCTTCTGTAGAGACCAAATCTTCTGGACCAGCATTTCTGTGAAGCTTGTTTTGTATTGTATGCTTAATCTCTTGCTGAAATGTTAGAACTTATGTACATTAACACTTATCTGACACACCAAACAATAAAAGTACCTAATCATTTGTGAGGCATAACCTTGAGATCATGAGGAATATCATTCCGATGAGCAATATCTCGTATTCTTGTTAGTGGTACAGATGCAGTAAATTCCGCCTTAAAAGACGGCAGGCAAGGATGAATCTTGCGGACAACAAGTATTTCCTGTATATAGATTATAAATTTATAAGAGGGAGTATAATGAAGAAGTGCAGATCATTTATAGGTCTAAAATTTTCTAGATAATTTCACATTTTAGTCATTTACAAATGAAAGATACATCTCATATTTCTTAAATTGGCGGGCAACATAGAACTGGACAATGGGCTCCGTGAGAATTACAATAGACAGAACGAAAAATAGCTAAGGTTAAAGGGAAACAATGAACTAGTGCCGACTTCCAAGACCACTTTCAACAAACGCCAAGGTAACCAACTCTTTGTAACTGATAATCATCACGACAAAATAAAACAAAGAGAAATGGCCATAACCAATTCAGACGAAATGAGAAAACACCTGGAGTGTAGTATCTTTCCTAGAATAAATCCGTTCCAATTCACGAAATATAAGCCGGGAAATCTCAGCATGCCTGCTTGGCCGGTGATGACCTCCATCTTCAAAGCAGGGAATTTGGCCTGTGTTTATCCACTGCATAAGAAGAAGATCTAAGAAGTGCATGCAAGAGCCAATTAAAGATAGAAGGAATAGAAGAAAAGTAAAGAAAACCTTCAAGTAGATGGCAGAATATAAGAGTGCATCCAGCCGATCCTCACTTTCTGAGTTTTCAACTACTAGCTCCCGTACGATTTCAAGCTTCAGCAACAAAAGGTGTGTGGTTAGGAAGAAAATTAGGGATGTTAATCTCTAGGACAACCCAAAAATTTATGTAAGTTGAAAATTCAGCTTTCAAATTTCAGACCACTAAATTCAGAAGTTGTTACAAGAGAACACTGAACTCCTCATTTAGTTTCCAAGAACTAAAATGTGTACAAACTTTAAGGTCTGCATATATACAGTATAATTGTCTATACAAAGATTATTTTAGATAAACATTAAACTGATAACGTGCTCAACAAAATATAAATGAATTGTAAATTTATCAAGTTAAATACCTTTCTCCACCAATTTCTTGCAATTCTGTCACCTTCAACTAATTTTAAAGCCAGTCCTTCAAGACCTGAGGTGTCCCATGTTCTTTCTGTCTCATGCGTTCGATGCTCATTAGACCGCATGAAAGAGGCAGCCTTTCCTTGCCATTGCCCAACAAAGGGACTCGTCTCCACCTCCAATGGAGCATCAGCGTCAACAGTTACAGACCCATTTTCACCTGCATCATCCTCTTCCTCCAATGCCAATAAATCGACAGCCTCCCCTGTTTCGTTCCAATGACAAACAATTCCATAACTCCCTTGTTTGGGCAGCTTCAAAACTCGATTTCCACCACTTTCCCATACCAATGTCTCATCCGTACTCACAATTACAAACTTATACTCAATAGATTCACCCCCTTTCAGCTCTAATTCGCACACCCATCCACTTTCTGTCCAATTCAGAGGCACCTTCTTCTTCCATGAACCCAATTCTTTCGTTGATCCCAGAATAACAACGTGCTCTCCAAAATTAACTTGGTGATTCAGATGTACACTTAAATGCACTTTGTCACGCCTTGACTTCGATTTTGTCTCCTTCTTCTTCTCCTCCACTCTACGAAGAAAAAAGTGAGAAAAAAATCGTGGATAGGGGATTTTGTCTCTAATTTAGGATCCAAAGCCATTGCATTAGTTTCTCAATAACAATGAAAGGTGCGTGTAAATCTCTCTGATTGCCGTCGAAACAATTCATTAACGATTGTTTCATTAACGAAGTACAGAAGCCATTTCCTCAAAATCTCTAATCAGCCATACATCTACACAATATATATAGATACATATAAGTATGTATGCATGTATGAATGTATAACACGTAAAAGTTTTCCATTTTTTCAAAGAAAAAAAAAAAACTGAAAATGTGCTTTGATAGCCATACATATATATATATAATGCAGAAAAAAAGCCATTTTCTTAAAAATTCTTATCATCAAACACACTCCCACAAACAACACAAACAAAAGTATCCATTTGATCCACTAGTAAACCCCACAATATGGATGATTACAGAGAAAGCGATAAATGCAGAGGTAATATATATATATATATATATATATATATATAATGCAGGGAAAAAAAAAAGTCATTTACTTAAAAGTTCTTATCATCAAACACACTCACACACAAACAACACAAACAAAAGTATCCATTTGATCCACTAGTAAACCCCACAATATGGCTGACAACAGAGAAAGCGATAAATGCAGGGGTAATACATATATATATATATATATTTATATGGAATAGTCTCCCGTACATATGTATGTAGACATATGTGTATATATATATATATATATGTATATGTATGTATCCATATGTATGTATATACAACTGTGGAAGCCATAGTCTGACGATGTACAATTAAAAATAAAACGAAAATATAATTATAAATAAAAAAAACATTTCTTCACAATTTTGAAAGAAAAATCGCACAAATTTGTGTACTTCTTACAAATGCACCGGAATCTATGATCGGTAACCTAGACAGCGAAAAACACGCAAAAAAACAAAAAAGCAAAAAAATGGCATAAAGTGATAAATTAAGGTAAGTTACAGAGAGAGAAACTACTTGGTTTCAGAAGAGGAAACACCGGCGGCAGAGATGATCGGAGGCGAGCAGCGGATACGAAGAGGGAGAGAAGAAATCCTGCCTCGTCCGGCGGAGAACGGAACCGCCGGAGAAGTTCCTCGGCGACGGCTAGAATCGGACAATGTGAAATGGTTCTTCTGGTGAAGGATTTGCGAAGCGACGGAGCTGCGAAATACGCGCAGAGAATCCATGTGATTGGGAAATCAAGAGAGAGAAAACAGAGAGGGAGAGAGAGAGGAGTGACTGATCAGTGGTGCTTTGGAGAGAGAGAGCAGGGTTAATACAGGAGATTGGATTGGGAAAGGGAAGCATGAGTTCGGAAACTCCTCGACCCGCCACGTGGCGTTCGATTTGAAATGCCTAAAAAATATTTAAATCTCGATAGATACTTTTTATTTTTTTTATTTTTTATTTATTTTTGGAACATTTTTTTAAGCGGTTGGGGAAGGTCAATGGATACTCATTAACAAATTTGAGATATTATAAAAATAATTTTAAAAATTGGGACTAGATATTATTGATTTTTAACAATATCAACATACTAAAATATTCATTTGTACAAAAATGCAAGAGAAAAATAAAGAGGAATAAAATGTTCTAAAATATCATCAATTTTCTTTTTCTCTTTCTTATTTTTATTTTATTTTATTTTATTTTGTTTTTTTGGGGTAAGGAATGTGACAAGATGACATTTGTAGTAAAGCCTCGTGTACAATGGTGGCAAAGGCAAGTGTCCGGTTCAGATGGGATACGCACTGAAATCGAAAGGAAGTCTTCCTTTACCATGTCATGTGGTAGGCCACGTGTAATGTCATCACGAGTTTTAATTACTTTTGTAATTCCTAATAACGATGTCTTGGATCACGCGATCAAATTTTTTGCAAGGACAATTAGGAAATCAAGAAAAAGGAACTTTGGGGCTCTCTAGGGAAAGTGTTGGAAACAACATTTTTATTTGTTTAAGGACCGGTATGGGGAGGTTTGAGCCTTTGTTTGGTAGGGTGAAAAAAAGGAGAGAAAGGAAAGGAAATGAGGGATTATAGAGAGACAAATAAATTTTTGATTGTTTGGTAGGGTGAAAAATGGGAAGGAAAGGAAATGTAAATCTATGAGATCCCTGACATTTTAATCTAAGAGGAAAAAGTTTGGCCAAATAAATGATAGGTGAAATCACTATTTTAACCTTACTCTCTTATTATCTTTTAATTTCTATAAGGTCATAATTGTAAAATACATTATATTAGATATTTTCTTTCATCTTTTTTTTCTTCTTTACCAAACAACATGAAAGAAAACTAACTTCTTTCCTTTTAATTTCCTTCACCTAGTTATTTTACTTTTCCTTCCTCTCTATTTTCCATCCCTCTTACCAAATGTAGCATAGATATAGTTTTGGAGACATTTGAATTAGAGTTTTGAAAATATGTGTTTGATTGAAAAAACTATTTAGACTAAGTATAAAAACTTAAATGTAGTCGGAAAATAAATCAATATGGATCTTGCTTTATTGCACTACAAATTCTATGCAATTTAAAAAAATCCTCTCATTTGGACATAAAATAATTTCTTTTTGAGTAATTGACCTAAATAGTCCATGAACTCTTTCAAATGTGACAATTTGGTCCTTTTTTTTTTTTTTGCCGAGATGACTCTAAACTTCTATTTTCTTGACTGTTTTAGTCATTTCCGTCAAAATCTGTTAAATTTCTAATGGAATATTGCTCAAATGATTATTTTTATAGTAAAATGACTAAAATAAAATCAAATCCCTCTCTCTGTGTTTCGACCCCCTGCGACTGTCCCCATTCCCTCTCTTAATCTACCCCTCCCCCTCACTGCTGCGACTGGGTTCTACCCCTTCTGCCAACGTGACTGGGTTCGCACCCCCCACCCCCGCAACTATGTTCAGCCTCCCTTGCTGCCTCGTAACTGGGTTCGGCCTCTCTCACTCCCTCCCTCTCTCCCTAACCCTAATTTCTCAAAAATTTGGGGGAAAACCCTAAGAAATTACCTATTTGACCTTCAAAAAACATGCAACATACTTCTCATGTGACCAATCTGTTAGCATTTTGATGGGAATGACTGAAATAACCAAGAAAATAGATTAGGGTCATCTCGGTAAAAAAAAAAAAAAAAAGAGAGAGAGAGAGAGAGACCAAATCGTTACCTTTGAAATAGTTTAAGGATTATTTTGGTCAATTATTCTTTTTTTTTTTTTTGTATTTTTTAGCACATGTTTTTTGAGATGGAATGCGTTGTTAATGTTTTTAGTTTTATTTACAAATCTTAGATCTCTCTAACTTGAGAAATTTTAGATGTTGTCAAGATTTTAGTGAGATTTTGAAGTTTGGAACTGTGATATTTATTTAGATTGTTGTTAGAACTTCGAGATTGTAAAGTACACTTCTGTTCTAGCAACAGAACTTGACAAGTATGACAAAATTTATGTTTCATTTGGATGGAGTGTCCATTTTCGAAAAGAAAAATTTGCTTGTTTTAAATGGAAAGTCTTTTCATTTTAAGAATAAGATAGAGTTTGGATGTGTAAAAAATTTTCTTCTTGAAAACAAAAGGTTGTTTGGAATGAAAAAAAAATGGTGTTGAAAATTATGTATTGTGAGAAGATTTTAAAAAGATTTCTTTTCTTCTTTCAAAATGATTTTGTACAAAATAAATTTGAAAATGAGATAATTTTTCTTTTCAAAATAAGAAAATAACGAAAAAAGTGGAAAAAACATTTTTTCAGTATGTCTACCAAATAGAGAGTTACTTTTTCACAACACCTTCTATTGTCAGTGTCACTATTTAAACTCAATGAAATTCCTTAATTGAAGCCCATGTTTAGTTGGTCCACTCCAATAAATTTTTTTCAAAAATTTTTGTAAACCAATTTCACTATTTACATTTTCAAATGTCTCATAAAATTTTAAAAAATTAAAACTAGTTTTATTTCAAATCAAAATGAGATGATTTTTTTAACAAAAATTACCTCAAATGACAAGATGAATAAAATAAAATCCGTATTGATACTTTTTTTTCCAAACACATCTCTATGCCTACATTTTTTTTTTTTTTTTTTTGCTCTAAAGCAAATGTCTACTTTTTTTTATAAGACTTGGAGGGTTATAGTTTGTGATAGAGGTTGACATACTCAGATAATCCTAAGTGTGGATGTTTCATGTGATATATATATCCCTTATTAAGTGGATTGTTCATACACCCTGACCATCATAATTGTGGCAACTCGAACTTAGATTTTTAGCGAGAAGGACGAGCACCCTACCAACCTACCTAAAGGGGTTAAAAATTTTAACTTCAACCGGCGAACCAAACGTAAGCTTAGTCACACTTGACTATCCCTAAAAATGGAGAGGTACATTTTGGATTATAAAAATATTGGGGGCAACTGTTGTATTTAGCTAAAGATTAAGGGGTACTTTCTCTATTTTCTGGGGTCCCTCTTTTTTTATTTATTTCTTTCAATGCATCTCTCAGCTCAGCTCTCTCCCTCCTCTCATCTCGTCTCCGAACAGTAGAGCCGCCACCGGCCAGCCGTCCGTCGTCGCACTACCAGGACCTCCTCCGGCCGCCGCTGACGTCATCCTTCGCTGAATCGACGGTAGTCTTCTCTTTATTCTTTCTTCTAGTTTGAGATACGTTTGAGATTTGGGTTGTTTCTTTAATTTGAAAATCTGAAATCAGCAATCATTTTTTTTTTCCAGGTTACTGAAATTTCAAATTGAGTTGGAGATTATTATTATTTTTTAATTATTTGGGATTCTGAAATGCAAATTACTAGTTTTTTTTTTTTTTTTTGGGTTCTGTTTTTATACTAAGTGATACACTTTTGATCTTTTCCTTTATCTCATATATGGGTTTTTTTCTGTATTGATCGGAGACTGAGAAATTCTCTTGGAATTTTCTTCACTAGTTTTAGCTCATGAGGGCAAAAAAGAAAATATTGAGGATAATTTTGTTGCTTGCTTCATTTGTGTTTCTGTGCATGTTTTTGAATTTTTTCTGATCATGGTTTTACCAGGGAGAACTGCTGCCTGAATCTGCTGGAAATCTACTGCCGGTAACGGCCGAACTTCCGGTCGGTCTCATCGACGGTTAACCAACGAACGGCGCCTAAACAGCTATGCAAGCAGCTACTAGCCATCTATACTTTTGTTTTCCTAACAGGTTAAAACTCTCTTTCTCTGTCTTTTGTTTTACATTTGCGGATTTTCATTTTCTGAATTGATTTCGATGTTTTCGCTACACAATGCAGAGGAAGTGCTGTAAAATCAGATGGGTGGGTTAAGATGCAATTGCCAACTTTGAATAAACCGGTTAAAAACATTGTCTTTGTTCGAAGGCCTCGGGATTGTAAATTTGTGCTGCGAGAAACCCGATTGCTTGCAGTTCCCAACACGGATGATGGCCACCTAACCATCTCTGAGTTAGAAGAGTCTAACTCAAACCATTCACCCAACTCTGAAGCGGAAACCTTGTTGGACAAATGGTCACCTCCCCGGTTCTTGTGGAGGGGATTGTCGGTTCTTGTTATTGCTGGTCAGGTGATACTCAGAATTTTAAAGGGCAAAGTTCATTGGAGGAATACTCTCCAACAGTTGGAGAGAGTCGGGCCAAAATCAATTGGGGTTTGTCTCCTAACTTCAGCTTTTGTTGGAATGGCCTTCACCATCCAATTCGTTAGAGAATTTACCAGGCTGGGTTTAAGCCGATCCGTTGGCGGAGTACTAGCTCTGGCCTTTGCCAGGGAGTTGAGTCCTGTGGTTACATCAATAGTTGTCGCAGGTCGTATTGGAAGTGCATTTGCTGCGGAATTGGGAACAATGCAGGTCTCAGAGCAAACCGACACCTTGAGGGTTCTTGGGACTAACCCTGTTGATTATCTTGTGACGCCAAGGGTCATTGCTTCTTCAGTTGCTTTGCCATTTTTGACACTAATATGCTTCACAGTAGGGATGGCATCAAGTGCCATTCTCGCCGATGCTGTTTATGGTGTGAGCATCAACATCATCTTGGATTCAGCTCGTAGAGCGCTTAATTCATGGGACATTATAAGTGCAATGATCAAGTCCCAGGTGTTTGGTGCAATTATATCTATTGTGAGCTGTGCTTGGGGAGTTACTACCTTAGGAGGAGCCAAAGGTGTGGGCGAGTCGACGACTTCATCTGTTGTGATATCCCTTGTTGGTATCTTTATTGCAGATTTCGTACTTTCTTGTGTCTTTTTCCAGGGTGTTGGGGATTCATTGAAGAATTGCGTATAAAACAATTTCTAGTCATCTAGTGCTTCCCTCTTTTGTGTTTTGGTTGATGTTTGAGTGAAAACCTGGTAAGCATGAAATAAATTAAATTTCTATTTGACCAATTTGCATGCATTTTCCATTTGATTTTATGTCTATTCTTTTGCATTTGGCAAGTTTTATGCCATGAAATAGTCCTATTATTTATTCCTTAATCTTTCAAGTTTACTTTTAACAATTTTGTAGACAGCTTGTTATACACATGATGCTAAGAAGTAACCAATTTTTACTTAGAAAAAAAAAAGGATAGAAAAAACCCCTTGAGTTTTCACTCTTTCATTCCGGGCTTGTTTGGAACCCAGATTGGGAAAAGAGAGAAAAAAAAAAAAAAAAAGTAGAGGGAAGAGGGTATTCAGATTTCTTTCATAAATTAAAGGAATGAAAATAGAATTTCAATTTGTTGCCTGTAAGCTCTTTTTGTCTATGCTCGTTCTTCTCCATGCCCTACTCCTTCGCTTTCTCCCTAGGGCTAGGGTTTCTCTTTGCTTTTGGAGTTGAGCTCTTCAATCTCTCTGTTGGAAGCGTAGATTTCTCTTGGGTTTCATTCATCTCTTAGATCCCACGTCCATTGTGTCACTCTATCTTCTGCATCAAATTTTCCGGTGAATACTGAGGTAAGCTTCTAATTCTCTCGAACTCTTGCTCTTTTCTGATCTCTTAATCTTGATTTGCATTTTTTTTTTTTTTTGGTTATTAGCTTGATTCTAGGCCTTTAATCTTGGTTGTTATGGTTGTTCGATTTGTGAAATAGTCTCCTTTTCTATTTTGAGAAATGATCTTTCAATCCCTACGTTCAAACGAACAAATCATACCATTTTGTTTAAGAGATTTCTATCTCTATTTAGGTACCACATATACATTCAACTTATTGAAGTATTGTGGTTCCCTGTTCATTGCTTTGTGAGTTTCTGACATGTAGAAAGTTTTGGATTACCAAGAGTCATTCCAAAGTCCTTGATTATTGTTCTTAGATTCTAAACTGGGGATTGCACTGGGCGTGGTGAAGCCCCAACCTTGATGGTGGTTATGGTATGGTTTAGTTATTCTAAGAAACTACATTTACTATTGGACCTTTTTTGAGAAGATGAAAATATTGGGCATTTTTCTTGGTGGAAAATGGAATGGGCTCAGGATTCACGTAGGAGGATTTGGATTGCGGTATTGGTTTTATAGATTGAAGCTTGTACGATGGTCCCGCATGTTGGGTATGTGAACTTGTTGGATGCAAGTCTTTGGGAGACCCTTTTAGATTGACACTGTTCATTCATCATCTTTTCTTTGAGAGCTTAAGGGTGACATACCATGTGAGTTTCAAAATCCCAACTTTATATCAAACTCTCTCTCTCATTCATTTTCAAAAAACTCAAACTTTAAAAGTCCATAACTTTCTCATTTCAAATCAAAATGAGATGGTTTTTATGTCAAAATACTCGTAACGACGAGACAAACATGACAAGATCCATTTTTGCATTTTTTTTTGCCCCCCCCTAAACACATCTCAAATTTTTGTACTATTTTCTATATCACATAATTTTTCCAAAGTTTTCCCTACAAACACACATTTCCAATTCAACTTTCAAAGCACCATCTCCAGATGTCCTCCCAAATGGTCCCTAAGTCCCACTAGTTCATTCAAGGTTTCCCTAGACATTTGAATTCCGGGCGCTCGTAACATATCATGTTAATCATTTTTGAGCTTCATAAGATGCTTTACATCAGAAGTTAAAATAGTATTCTTCTCAAGTGATAGATAATTTCTATGTTTTATTGTGGTATGAAGCTTCGGTAATTGATAGGTCTAGCTGGCTACCCTTCGAGGTCCATTCTAACTACCCTAGAAATTCCATTAGAGCATTGGTTACTTTCTTGCAAGTTCGCTTGTTTACTCTTTTCCTAATTTAACGTCTGAATATCTATGCTCTAAGAACTCGGTGGGAAGATCGGTTCCTCCTTTGTAACGCATCCTAAACTATGTTGAAATTGATCTAATTCATTGAAGGTAATTGTTTATTCTAGATTAGACGTCGCATGGAGCATGTCATGCTTCAGTTACCACCCAAATGCAGACAAATCAAAGAGTTTCGTTGAAGAGACCTGATATGTTTGCAGCAAAGGCTATCGTTGAGCAGAAGACCGATGATGAAAGAACTGCCCCTGAAGATGTTTCTTCAAAAGATTTCAATGAGTCTAACGGTAACTCGTTGATATTTTGTGTCTATAGATATGCATAATGAAAATGTTCTTTCTAAATTGTTTTATCTCTCATTTCATGCCACTTTTGTATTAACTTCTGAAGTCAATGATCTCCTGAAATTTTGTTTCTTTATACATCAAGATGATACAAAATGGGAGAGGTTGGTCACAGCCTCGGAATAATAAACTTTTTTGTAGAATGTTTTCTCACAAAAATTTGAATTTACTGATTGAAATGTAAGTTTGAACTTGTGATTCAAGGGCTTTGAGTTTTATGTGTAAAACCACAGTACTGGTTATATATATATATATATATATATATTTGGCGGTCCAAGTATGATATAGCGCCTACAACTATTGCGTGGTATAACCGCGGGCTTTTGATTTTGGAGATGGCTAGTTTTTTTGTTTGTGGCAAGGTTTCAAATGTAAAGTGTAGAAAAAGAAGACGATTATAATATTTTCATGATCATTAATCACCCCTCTGATGCGTCTTTTGATTCATCTTTGCTGCTATTTCTTAAGTTAGTTTTGTTTCAATTTGTCGAAAGCTTAGTTTTGTTTCAATTTGTCGAAAGCTTGAGTCAGTTCGGTAGTATTCGTTGTTTTTATGGCCAAGTTTTTAGTGGAAATCCAAGACGGTCAACAATAAAGAAATGGTAATTTTCATAAATATAATATCTAGTTTTAAATATTTATGTATTTTAGGTTTAATTAAAGAGTATTTTTATGTTAATATTTTGTAATAAAAGAGAAAATAAGACGTTAAATACCACTGCAGTGGGTTTGCTAGGGGTCCCGTGCGATGGTGTATGGAGTGTAATTCACGGCACCAGTTCGGTTCACACATGTATCATTCTACTATGCAATGCACTATTCAAAGTCTCCTCGAGAATCCCAAATTGATATGGATCTATATTAAATACACAACCATAAATAATCCATTTGAGCGGTTTGATTTGGACGGCAATTTCTATTGTCTCACAAATATTAATGGCACATTTAAAACAGATTAAAATTGATTGATTTTTCAAAAATTAGTTATAATTTTTATTGATTTTGTAGATAAAATTTTTTTTTTTTTGAGATAAAAAATTTAGATTCACACCTAGAAACTAAACGCATAATAAGTCTTTTATATACGAAGATAAAGATAACATCCAAAATCACAGATATTATATAATTATCTATCTATAAAGATAAAATATAACATTTGAATATAAAGATCGAAGATAACATTCAAATTTCACAATCTTAATTCTTAAATTACAAATATCTATTTTCAAATAATTATCGTTTGTTTCAAACCTCAAAACTACGAACTGAATTGACCATTAAGTTAATTGTAAAAAAAATTAATAAATAACAATACTAATTAATAATTGGGATTTGAGTTATTTATCTTTTTTAAGAAGTTTTTTTAACAAATGTTTGAAGTTTTTAAAAATTAGTTAAAATATTTTTTTTTTCTTTCTAAAATGGCTAATTAATAAATCAGTTATTAACCACATAATATTGTTAATTAGGTCAATCAATGATTAATGACCTAGTGATTAACTACTGATTGATTTACTCAATCACTAATTGATCATAATATAAATTATAAATTTTTATAGTCAATCACTGATTAACAGTTAATCACTAATTGACCTAATCTGAAAAAAATAACAAACGATTATTTTGTTAAATAAAAAAAGTTCGATTATCTATTAAATTGAGTGATCAAAATCGACTAACCAACCTAATTTTTCTAAATAAGTTAAAATTAATTAATGATTTGGTTCAATTTGATTTGAATCTATAAGTTTATAAGACTTTGCGCAATAGTATATTAGAAGTACTCCATTGGCAAGAAGACTAGTTGGTTTTTACTAAAGGAGTTCTTAGCGGCCAATAGGCAACCATGCCCGATCTTTGGAAACAATTTTTGCCAAATTAACCCCAAAAAAAAAAAAAAAACAAAGAAGAAAGCTACAGTTTTCCAAATCATCAATGCGGTCCAATGGCAGTCCATAATCTCGAAAAGAAACAATGTTACGGATAAAACACTAATTAAAAAAAAAAACTTTGTATTAATGACCATTGGCATGTTCTTATCCAGTATATATATATATATATATATATAGGATGTCTATTATCCTTCGGTCTTTACCAATAAAATTGAAGGACCATCCTTCAAAATTAATATGGACCGTAGAGATGATAATGGACAGCTAAGATTACTTGAAGGGTAATAAAGTGGTATGGAACTTTTTGTCTTCGAGCGACCGCTTAATCTCCAACGAAAAAAAGAAGGCCCAAAACAACTCTTTGTTTGGATGGTGCTCTCCCTACCCGTCCCTTTTTTTTCTTTTCTTTTTTTTTTTTTTTTCCATAATTTATTGAACCTCCTAATTGGCACGTGTCTTCAACTAAAGGTATATTATCTATTTGCATATCAGATTTCCTTATAATTGTAAAATCTCCTTAACAGGAATGGATTTGTAAATTCAACTTCCACCATTTTGGTTACTTATTTTTATGGATTTTGTTGCTATGATTATCTTACGTACTTATTTCATGGGATTTAGTTTATAGTTACATTTTGCAAATCTTCATGCACATGCAAGACCAAGGTTAAGTTGTTTATTATTTTACATTATCTTACATCACTGATATGTTCCTTGCTAATTAATACCGCAAATGTATCGATGCAATTTTGAAATATTCTCGTTGATTGAAATTCATTTTAAATGTCATAGTGTGTTAATTGTATTCATTAGATCAGCTATAGTATTTTTTTTTTAAAAAAAATTAGATTAATCTAGACCATTCTCACAAATAACCTCAATAATTTATAATATGTTTTTCTCAGCTTAATAGCCATTGTTATGACCTCATTCTATTGACAATTATACATACACATGACAAACCCATATTTTGTTTAAAAATATACAACATTTTATTAACGTTACTCTTTTTAGTCAATGCGAAGTAGGTGAATAGCTGTATTTTATTAAACATATTATGATTATTTTCTAGTGGGATTAATTATGTTGGACCTTTTTTAAACAAAAAATACTTATGTTATGCTTGTTCTATGTTAATGTTATTCTCTTGAAGATTTATGTTATGATATTGTTAAAAAGACATGAAGCATGAGCATGTACTTTAAATAATTAAATGAAATATAATTTTGAAATTACAGTTATAACCCTCAACATTACATTGATTTACTGACTTATCAGAGCATCCACTGTATTTTACCCCTATGCTTGGTAAGAAGGAAAGAAATCAAGAGGGAAAGAAAAAATGGAAGTGAAAGAAATAAGAGGGAGAGAAGATATTTTAGTTTTTTTTTAGGTTGTTTAGTATAAATGACTGAAAGAAAATAAGAAAGTTATATAATGATTATTATATCCACTTATGTGTATTATTTTAATTTTAAAAAAAAGACAAGAGAGTAATTTTAATCAACTTTGAGTGGATTTTTATTTTCCACTCAACGTTGAAGAGATGAAATTTAGTGGGCTCCACTAGAACTATTCTCCATCATATTTTCCTTTTCATCATTTCTTCCTTCCTACCAAACAAACACATTTTTATTTTCCATTTAAATTTCCCTCCATCTACTTCCTTCCTTCTTATTTTCCATCATACCAAACAAAGTATAACAGTCGGTCTCAAAAGAGAATATATGAGTTAATAAATTCATTAAAACTCACATGTAAACCCCATTATAACAATTGATTATGCAATTTTTAATAAAAACACAGCACATGGATCAGGACCGTCCTTCGTGTAGGTTATTACACTTGCCTCTATATATATATATATATATATATATATATATATATATATAGTAGGTGGCATAGGAGTACTCAAATCTTTACTCAAATATAGATAACCACTTAAAAACGACAAAACATAAAGTTTAAAAAAATGGTTACAAGTAATACTATATCTCATTTCACTATAAGATTCTGAGTTCAAAAACTTTTAAACTTAAAAATAAAAAAGAACATACCAATTCAAACCAATTAATCAATTTTTATTTCTCTCTCTTTTTTTTATTAATTTTTGTTTGAAAGAACCCTTTTTTTTTTTTTTTTAATACTATGGCATCTTATGGACATCAAGTTTTATAAACGTCTATAATTTCGAATCTGGAATCTTCTCAGGACTCAATCACTTCTTCATTTAATTGATTACTTTGTTTATTAATTAATTGGAAGTCTCGATCTTTTTTTCTAATTGGTTAGAGTAACCTCGATTTTAGAGATCTCAAACTGCAGATTAACCAAATCAATACTCTTTCTTTCTCTTTTCTTTTCTTTTCTTTTTTTTTTTTTTTCTTTTTCTAAGTTTGTTTCATTATTTTGTTATTTGTTTATATTTCTCCATTTTCAAATATGTTAGTTATCCTTTTACTAATTTGTCTTGTATGTTTAAACTTCTCTAGTAGCATTCTTACAAACAACCAAATCTTGTCCCACACTGCTGGACATATGAACATCAAATTAGCTCATTTTGCCAAAAAAAAAATTGTGATAAAAAATTTCACCTATTGGACAAGGTTTAAGAACGATCTCATCCATTGATTTTTTTTAATAAACTTTTATCAAATGATGTTTGATAGGCTTTTTTCTTCACCACTTCGGATGTATTATTACTATCATCATCATCATCATTGTTACCAAAAAATAGAATGGATGTATATCTCAAAATTGAGATGTATTATAGTTTTATTAGGAGATGATGCTATCTGACACTTTTTTTATACAATATTTATAATTTTTATTATCATTTAGTATACTAATCAAATAATTCTAGTGTAACATTTTCAATTTATATTATATAACAAGATTCTAAATAAAAACTTATATTAAATTAATTAGTTATTATAAGCTTCTAACAAAAAAAAAATTATAAGTATCGGATATGGATATAAGATCTTTCATAAAAGTAAATTTGGTTCATGTAGAAGCTTTTGTTTCTTTTGCACCATTATAATTGTATATTTTTCGGGGTTTTACTCGGATAACTTGTACGATATTTCGCACGTCGCGACACAGGGACAAACGGTGATGAAAGTTATATGTTTCCATGTTTATGTCTCAGAAAATTACAAGGGTGGTGTACTACATATATATATATATATAAATATATGTGTTCACTGTTCCCGACGTGTCAATATAGTGGAAGATGCTAATTAACAAATAGACATAATTTGTTATTCATAAAAAAAACAAACATAATTTGTTTTATATATTTATGTGTGTGTACATGAATATGATAGCAATCAGTGGACTTTGACATACATTGAATCTTGGCAATCTTTTGGCTGAACAGAAGTTCAAACCACCTTGGACTGTCCAGCACCCACACCATTCTTTAAGGTGAATCCACAGAACTCATTTTCAATGTTTATTTTAAAAAATATATAAATATATATAAATATTTGTGACCATTGCTTCCACTTTGGTTTTGGGGGGGACCGTGACAGGTCAGCCTTGGTGGATCACAATATATATATATATATATATATATATATATATTTATAATATAAGATGGGATAAACTCAAAACATAAAACTTTAATAATTAATAATGATATGGACTATAACAAAGAGGAAAGGAAAAAAGAAAAGTTGAATAATAATAATAAAGTCGGCATGTGAATCCACCACCAATCAAAAAGCATTTTGTCACGGGGTGAAGCAACACGTGAGCATAATATCCAATTCCCTTACCGACTCAATATCATTTCCCAGTGACAGAATGCATCTCCTATTGTGAGCGTGATACAACGATAAAGATAAAGATGTCTATTTTATTTTCTTTTTTTCTTTCTCTTAACATATATCCAAGAACAGGTTTAAGGGGGTGTTTGGTGTATAAGTTGAGTTTGAGTTGAGTTGAGGATTTTAAGTTTGAATAGTAATTTTTGTTGACTTTTTCAGAAAAAAAAAAAAAAAACTTTTGGGGAAAAAGACAAAAAACATGATGAAAAAAGTATAGTTTAGTTTAAACCAAACTTACCAACCAAACGGGCCCTAAGATTCAGTAATCTCCACTAGAGGATCAGATATTTTGCCCGGAAGTAGATTGTATGATGCCGACTTACGATATTATAAATACAAGGATAAATTATTCATTTAATCTCTAAATTTTTAATATTGTACAATTTTTGATATCTGATTTATTTTTTATAATTATAATACTTCTAAACTATTAAAATATTATTATAATAATTTTTTATTGAATTTTTTAACGGAGTCCATTTGTAACATAATTAAAAAGTGATGTTAATTAATGAATTCCGTTAAGAAATTAATGGAAAGGACTACTGTAATAACATTTTTAATAGTTTATAATCATTCTAGATACAAAAAAAAAATTCCGCTAAACTATTAAAATGTTGTCACAATAATCATTTTCATTAATTTTTGAATGGAATCTGCTAGTAATTTAATCAAAAAGTGATGTTATATACAGATTTTATCCAAAAATTAATGAAAAATACTATTATAACAATATTTTAAAAATTTAGAAGAACTCTAGCTATGAAAAAAAATATCAGAGATCAAAATTATATAAGATTAAACTTCAGAGACCAACATGATAATTTATCCTAAATACAACTAGACTAATCTTCCGATCAAATAGAAAATCCCATAATTTTTTCTATAGATGATAAGGATATTTTGAGATAGAATAGCAGGAATAATCTTTTTCTTTTTGATCAAAAAATAGCAAAAAAAAGAAGAAGTGGACTTTAGCGTGCAAATCACGTGCCAACTTCAACAATGCTCTTTTCATTTATTTTTTGATGGCCTAATTACACAAACACCCCCGTGACTATGTTTAGTAGGAGGGATGGAGAGGCGGAAACATGGACAGAATTAGAAGGAAGGAGAATATGAAAGATGGAGAGAATTATAGAAATCCCTCATATTGTTTGGTATGAGTGAGGGAGAGTTAAATTAATAAATGATAGTTCTTTAACTAATTATTATATTATCAATTTATAATTTTTTTATAAAAAGAATTGAGGACAAAGTTATCTTTTCAATTGAAAATTGGAAGAAGAGTTTACATCCTTCCATCAGTTTGGTGGGCTTAGAAAGAGAGAGTTTCTCTCCACCTCCTTATTTCCTTCCAACCAAACAATAGACGGGAGCTCTCCCTTCACCTCTCTCCCTCCACCCCTCTCCCTCCAACCAAACACACACAAATTACAAAAACACTATTTTGATTGAAATATTTTATGTCAGCACTCATTGGCTTTTAAATAGACACCTCTGGAAGTCAATCCTGATAGAAAAATGAACCTCGACCGTTGAAAATTTTTAAAATGTCCAAAATATCCTCTTTTCATAATAAACTGTCTCTAGCTATGTAAACCTTAAAATTTTGTGTTCCTATAAAAACTCCCTTCTATGGTTAGTTTTTAGTTCTTTTTTTAAGATTAAATTAATTTTAGTAAATATAAATTTAACGAAATTAAACTACTAGGTTATCTATTATTTAAAAAAAAACTAATAAGTTAACTATTTCAAATCTATTCTTAAAATTAAAAACCTACTCTTTCAACTAAAAAAAAAAAAA
This sequence comes from Ficus hirta, assembly GCA_038430175.1. Taxonomy (NCBI): domain Eukaryota; kingdom Viridiplantae; phylum Streptophyta; class Magnoliopsida; order Rosales; family Moraceae; genus Ficus; species Ficus hirta. Next base: position 4,771,105 of record CM076593.1, on the reverse strand, counting down.
AAAAAACCAACTACTTCATTGATTAAAAATTCAATTATATTTAACTTTGAAAAAAAAAAAAAAAAAAACACTCAACAACCACTGCTCGGAAAAATAAATAAATAAATAAATAATCATCTATTGGGATTTGGTCGACGTGGGCTCATGTGGAGGCGGAGCTTGCTGTTGGTTCACGCTACAAGGAAAGGGGTTGTGGTGGTCTCACGGGGGTGGCCATGGGCTGCATGGCGAAAAGGGGAGGAAATGTGGTTGCCGGGGGTCACATGGCGATGGTGATGAGCACGTGAGGAGATGACGGACCGGAATGCAGCGCTTTGGGGAATATGTTGAAAAAGTAGGTGGTGGAAAACTGTTTTGGTGTAAAGAAACAGAGTAGAATAGAGAAAATCAAAAGGGTTTGAGGCGTAGGAATTACTTTTCTTAAGGTTTTATTTGCCCCCACTATAAACAGTTTGCTATCGGGTGTTTTGGCAAATTACCTCCAAGATACAACAAACCCACGAATTTAATAAGTAGCAATTTTATTAAATTCCAGAACAAAGATATGAAACTAATATCAGAAACTGGATTTTTATAGACCTTGAGATGCCTGTTCATGAAGCATTGCAACAGATACAACAACGCACCTTTTGATCCAACAATCACAACAGATACAACAATTGTATCTTTTAATTTAAAAGGTGTCTTTTCAGTCAAAAAACGTATCTGTTCAACAGACATACCTGTTGGTCATCAGAATTAATTATGACCGTTAGATTGAAATAATTCAATTAACAGTTTAAATTAAATCTGAAAACACTCAAATCCGACCGTTAGATCGTGTCCGATCAAATCAACGGTCCAGATTTAATTTGAAAAAACACTACATCGAAAAGTGCAAAGTGTGCCCTAATAAGGGCCCAAAAGCGCCCTAAACGCCCAATCGCCCTCGCGCGCGTGCGTGTGGTGGTGCATAGTAGTAACATAGTCTCCACTATACATTAGTAATTCTTACACTTCACTTATTTCATTTTATATCACTATGCTTGCTTGTGCTTTTCCAATGTGGGACTTTTGTTTCCACTACCCAATGGTAATACAAGAGATATTACAATCTCTCTAACAGAATATCATGACGGTGAGTTCTTCTGTTGGTGATTTCCGGGTGCATAGTCCTAGATCAATGGCTTGTAAGGGTGATTATTTAGTTGGGGTGTCTCTGTAATTTAGGTAAAACATAAAGGGTGTCAAATATAATACTTCTTTATTGTTTGTTAAAAATCCCAATCAATAAATAACATATATTTTCCCTCCAATTCTTTAAAAGTTCAGTACTTTCTCTTGTGAAAATGTGAATTTATGTATTTTATAAATGCACATGAACCTCTAAGAATTATTAACGAGAGTGTGATTGTTTTTTTTTTTTTTTGTCCGTTCCACTTGAAGTCTCAATTAAATTTTTAAAACAGCCCTAATTAAAAGGATGAAGACAATACTTATGTCTTTTCAGTACCAAAACTAATTCATATTATTTTTCCAAGTCAAAAAATGGAAACTCGGTATATAAGTTAAAATTGAAATATTACCATTTGGGATCTCTCTCCCTCCCTCTTTTTTCTTTTCAAATTTTCTTTTACTAAGAAAATCTGGCTCCCTTTGAGTCACCGGAAATAATTTTCATAAACAACCATAACAATTTAAGAAACTAGCTCGTGACTTAATTTTATTTTTCAATCTTAAGAACACATAACAAAAAGTAAAAAACCACCAATAACCTATATCATCAATAACCTAATCTACGAAATAATCGTTAGAAGAAAATATTGTTTTTATAATACTGTATCTCTACGGTGGTACATGTTTTTTTTTTAAATCATTTTTTATAAGTATCGTATCAAAATTAAAAAGCAGGTAGAAAACTAGTTTTTAATATGGATCCAACTGTATTTAAAAAAAAAAAAAAAACCTTTACCAACAGTTTTTGTTTTTGTTTTTGTTTGTTTTTTCTCAATCCCTATTGGAGAAATCTGCTTTCTAATATTGACATATTCACTTCCTACAAAGACCAATAAAAATTGTGTGTGGGCTTGCTGTGTATATCAAAAAAATTGATAGCCACTTGATGAGTCCCACATTGGTGGGAAGTGAGGATCTTGTATGATATATAAGTACTCACGAATTCTTTTTCAGTCAACGATTGTCTGAAAATTATAATTTAGTGGGTTCACTTATGAATTCACTTGGTTTATCCTCTTGAGACAATTTGAATTTTGGGAGTTTATTTTTTAGTAAGATTTTTTTTAGTGGTTTTTCGTATCGTTTGATCCCGTGATCATTTTTATTATCATTATTATTTTTTTTGCTAAAACCCAATGATCATTGGATTTTGGGAGTTTTATTTAAGTTAATAAGGAAGCAAAAAAAAAAAAAAAAGCAACTTTTCTTTTTTCCTGAATAAAAAATGAAGCAACTTTACAGCAAAAGTGTAGTAGCAGGCGCAGCGACTGTCCCCACCCGCGATTGCCACCACCACCAACATTGCCACCACCACCAACTTTGCCACCATGGATGGCCAAGTGAAAAACATCACACACTACATTATCTCTCATTTCATAAGTGTTAAAAAAAAGAAGAAAGAATTGAAAAGTAAAGTAAATTAATATAACAATATTAGGGAATATCGGTAATGTTTAACATCACTCACTAATAGAAGGTAAATTCCACAGCATAAGACCTACCAATAGGGTCCATTTCTCTATTAATGTGATGTTGAACATCACTGATATTTTAAAGTATTTTTCAAATTAATAGGGTAAAAGATTAAAAAAAGAAACTACAAAACCAACATACTTTCAAACGATAAAAATAAGTAATTGCTCTTCCTTATTTATTTGTTTCAAAACCTTAAAACTATTTGATTTTGAGATTAATTGTTAGGAAATTTTTACAATAAGATCTCTTATTATTATTATTATTAAGAATTCTTAACTATAAGATTAATGTTTAACGCTCTGATATATGAGTGTTCACATTAAAAATTTATTTCACGTAATATATAACTGCTCCCAATAATAAATCGTTCAAAATATTAATATAACAGCTAAATTAACAATTCCTAACGATTGTGAAAAATAAGAGGAAGACAGGCCCCTCCCAAGTGAATAGAACCCGATCTCGTCTCATGCAAAGTTAGGGCTTTTTATGTTCTTTAGTTAATCTGTGTTCAATTCTTAATGATACTCACCAAAAAAGAAGAAGGTTTTTAGCACCTAATTTTTATTATTGTTAGGAAATACTTTAATGTGGGGTGACTTTATCAGAAACACCATTGAATTCAAGCCTGTATCATAAACACCATTGAATTCAATCTTGGTTTCAAAATTAGTGTCTTTAAATGGAGATAACAACATATAGTGTTGATCCGAAATAACACCTTAATGACCAAATAACATTTTATGTTCGTCCTCAAATTAACATTTAAATTAAAATAAATTGACAGATGGGGATTAACTTCTTCGTCTTCTTCTTCTTTCTTTCTTTTTCTTTTTTTCTTTTTTTCTTTTTGTGTGTGTGTGTGTGTGTGGGTGAAATGGAAATTGCATTAAAAAAAATTAGAATGATACAATAATTAAATCATCACAAATTATCCCAAAATACAAGGTAAATGACCTTTAAATAAGAACGGATCCATTAGTAAATTTTGATGACACTCAAAGGGGAAAATGTATATCGAGTCCCGAGTAAGACTTTTTTGACAATACTTCTACAATCGATGAACACTTCTGATTGATCGAGGGCCAAAAACCTAAAACACTAAGGCCACCCCTTACTCTACACAAAAGCAAATCTAGCAGAACCAAAATAAACACATCGCCAAAACACAGATCAAGCAAACAACAAATAAACTCAGAAAGTGAAGAGACTATCTCTATTATTAAAGATATAAAATAATAACAAAAACACAAAGAAGTATTTACACAAAATGACCATTTTTGAGTCTCCCTCTCAAAATATGTCTACAAAGCAATTTATTTACAAATTTGAAGGAATTTTGAATTTCAATGATTTTCTTTTCCACATATGCCCTTCCACAATCTGCGTTTGCAAATCAATTTTTTTAAAAATATTTAATTAATGAACTGAATGCACGTTTTCATCTAGCTTTTTTATTTTTATTTTTATTTTTTTTTATATATAGGCATTTTTTAGGGAAACTGTTTGGTAACCTTTTTTTTTTTTTTTCACTTGTGTGTTTTTTTATGGAAAAAAAAAACCCTCCTTTTTTTATGCCATTACTTTTTAAACTGATTTGAAAATTTTAAATATATCAATTAAATTGAAAATTAAGTTTTAAATTTTATGAATGCACATTTATTTCATTTTGTTTCCTTAATTAGTTTTGTTATATATATATTTTCTAGTATCTGCCTTCATTCTTTGAGTTTGCTAGTTTTATCAAATCTCTCTTCCATTTTTTTTAAGTTGCATGCAGTTTTTTTTTTTTAAAAAATTTCATTTAATTCTTTTGATTACACATTTTTATGGATTTAGTTATTTTAAATACACATTATATTCATCAATTTATAATCAGTGGTGTATTTCCATATTGATTGAGTTACTCTACTTTATTGACCAATTCTAGCTACCGAATTAACTGATATTTTCACACAAAATTGACAAGAAATAATAAAGATATTAAATTAAAATAAATGCACAAGAAATTTGAGTCACTATCAAATTGACCTTGTTATTGAGAAAAAATAAGACATATTCACTCTATATTATTTTGTAATATATTGACATCGTCAATATGACATTGACATTGAGTACCAAAAATCAACAACAAGAAACAAAACGTATTAAAGTAAATGTTGATCTTCATAATTTATTGACCTCGTCAATATGACATTTTCAATAACTTGCACTATAGTGTGGTGACTGATTTTCTTATTAGTCCATTGCTCTTTTGGCTTCAAAGTTACTCCCTTGTTTACATGATTCATTTTAATATCAACAACAATAAACATATAATACCAAAAAGACTGAGTCAATAACAAAATGATTCTTCATAAATAAGTGATAAAACCAATACGGTAATGACTGTATCATAATGAACTAACCAAATTATCTCAAATTACCATAATGACTATAACAAATACAAATTCTAAAACTTTGTAACACATATAGCCAATATCATTTTAACTGATTTCATATTATTAGTAGTAATGCTAAGCATAATAATAAAAAGGTTGAGTCATTTTAAAATTTTATAACAAATAAAGATTTATTATTGCTAAGCATGACAACAAAAAGATCGAGTCACTATGATATTTCTAGAACCAATAAATTAAGATAAAATAGTTCCAAACTATCAAATTATATCTTGCTATACATAAAACTAATCCAACAATTCAATTATCCATTTGTCTTGGTCCTTATCACGAAGATCAATAGTTACAATTCAAGTAAAAATAACTCAAACACTAAAAGAAAAATGGAAAAAGTCGGATCAATATGATAATTTCCAAGGCTTTATTAAGACATACCAAATATTCTTCATAGAACTAAATCCAATTGCAAAATTTTAATAAGAAACTAGTACGCATAATACTATAATTTGAGGGTTTATGGTATGTTGTTTTGATATTGATATGTGACAAATCTCCTACAAGGATTAATAATCTGCAATTTATGATTTTTCAGTATAAAAAAGAATGAAATCACAAATGTCGTTAATATGATAAAGACCGAAATCCTAAATCATTAACACAAACAATAAATTGAAATTGTTGACAGAATAAAAAGACCCTTCAAGATAAACCCTAAATTTGAACTACAAAATTGATCAAATCACAACATTGATTGTCTCAAACAGAATCTAGAAACCAAAAATTCGAGGAGAAAACCTAAGACCATAGTTGATATAATAATGATCCAATTCGTACATACCTATTGCAGCACATTGACATATGAGGAAGATAGAATTATCAATAGATCATTATTTGTGAAGCGATGCTCGTGGATCACCTTGAGGAGGGGGATACCAACCCAATTTCTATAGGTTTGGAGGCTACTTATTTGCTAGATTTTTCTTCCCCATGGTTAGAGGCGCCGGAGCATGGGATGCAGTCACGCCGAATAGGAGAACAATGGAGATGTTTCTGAGAGAAGATGATGAGGAAAATCATGAAAATGGTTTTTGAGGGAGGAGGAAAATAATGAAAATGGTTTCTAATATCCGAGTCCCTTAAATTTAGGAAAATTTTTAATTTTTGAATCTTTAAAATTGTGCTTAAAAATCAGGAGGTAATCATATATTTTTTTTTCACCTAAATTTGAGTAAGGGGTAGTTTTGTCAATCTATAGATGCAAGTAGTTTTACTTTTTGTTTATTTTTACAAATAGATTGATTGATGGACATATTTTAAAAGTAGGGTTCATATTCAATAATATATGTAAATAGTCCAAACGCAAAATCCAAAAACTGGATAACAGAAATATCAACCTTACTCTACACAACCATATATCACTAAAAATAAAAAATAAAAAAAAATAAAAAAAAATCCAAGCAGCATAAAAAAGAAAACATTGGGGACAAAGTCGACCCATGCAACCCCAGACAGTTGGGAAACACAAAATTGTGTAGAGCTAGAACCACCAGACAGAACACCACTACTCCGGTTCGAGAGGTCCACGCCATGCCACCCAAGGCCTCCAAGTCGCTGTCCCTTCATAGGCACCACCATTGACCTGCCTCCAATGCCTGACGTCCATCCACAAAGGCCTCCTATAAACAAGAATCTTTACCATGAAGCCTAAAACTCCATCTTAATGGACATAAATCTGGAGGCTCACTGGGTGCGACAGTAAACTCTAGCACACACATGAGAGAGAGAGTTTTCTATAACGTTATTCACTGAACTACGAAACCCAAATGATCACTTTCTACAATAGTTTCATTCACAAAAATTTAGGCTATATTTGACATTAAGGTTTAACTTCAATTAAACTGTATTTTTTTATCTTAATTTTTTTTAAAAAGTTAACAAAATTTATAACTAATTTTTAAAAAGTTAACCAACTTAAATTTAAAAATTTTATCTCTAACTAACTTATCGAAGGCTTAAATTCAATCACTATTCGAGTAAATTATCAATAATTTTTCTAAGTCTCAATTTAGTATTATGAAGTTGAAATTTTTAAATTGGAATTAATTAATTTTTTAAAAATTAATTATAATTTTTATTAATTAAAAAAAAATAAAAAAAAAAATAAAAAATTTAAGTTTTAGTTAAACTACCAGACGAAACATAAGATTAAAATTATGATCCAATCGGAACGTACATCAAATGAGATGCGAGAGTAAAGCGAAAGAAAACGCACCGAATTATTTCTCACACGTGACAAAAAAGTCCGTACAGACTAATCTCCTCCTTAGGGCCTCGGTCCTCCCATCAAACCTTTACTTTTATATACAGGTGACTATAAAATATTCCGTCACCCACGGGTGATCCAATCGGCTCTCGTGGACTTTACCCCAACAAGCATCCTCTCTCTCTTCGCTCTCTCTCTCAAGACCAACTTTCATTTATCTTCGTTTCCCTCTCTCTCTCACTCTCTTGTTTCTCTCTCTTCCGTCTCATCATCCCGATTCGTCATCCTCGACGGCAATAGATGTACCCCCCAACCTCCTCTTCACCATCTCAGAAGCCGACCGGTCCGCCGCCACCGCAGCCGCCGGGTCTGACTCGTTACGGCTCGGCTCCGAGCTCGCTCATAGCCACGGCCGTCGACGCCGTCATCGGAGCCGAGCGCGAGTTCGGCGCCAACCTCAGATCGCCGTCGCTGCTCGGCGGCGGACACGGACAGGGACACGGACACGGCCACGGCCACAGCCACAGCCACAGCCACGGCCACTACTTCTCCGGCGACTCGTCGTCGATAACCTCCGAGTCAACCTGCAAGGTCAACTCGTCCTCCTCCTCTGAGCATCACAACAGGACCTTGCACAGATCGCACGGCCTCAACGATATAGCCGCGAGGATCGGATCCTCGTCGTCGTCGTCTTCGTCGGATTCGCCGTCGTCGTCTTTGCTCCGGCAGAGGAGTTCTCCGGCGGGATTCCTCAACCATCTCACTGCCACAGCTACTGCTGATAAGAGCGGTAATGCTAAGATATTTTCCTTTTACTCTTCCCTTTTTTTTTTTTTGTTTGTTTGTTTTTAATTTAGGATTTATTTGATGTTTTGGGTTGAGTTTGAGAAATTTTTAAATTTAAGTTTGTTGATTTTTTAAAAATTAATTATAAATTTTATAGATTAAAAAAAAAATAAAAATAAAAATTCAGATGAAAAACTATAATTAAAATGTCAAATATGGACTGTTTTATTTTCGAGAATTGTTTACGAAATGACGATTTTCTCCCTGCCAAATGATCTTAACGAGGAAGAAGACTGCCACGTCGAGTGGGGGCCACTTGGCCACTTGTTATTGGCATCGCAGATTTTTTTAACACGCATGTTAATTAAATTGTCCGAGCATGGCTCCGTATGGCTCCGTTTGGGGATGCTTTGCAAACTTACTTTCTAAAGTTATTTTATCATTTTTTTCTAATTTTATTATTTATTTTTTAAATATTTTTAAAAATTTTAAACTTTATAAAATTTATAATTTTATCATTTTAAATTAAAATGAGATTTTTTTTTAAATATATTAAATTTTGAGAGGAACAAAAAAAATCTAAATTTTTAAATTTTTTTTTCAAATATATTTTAAATTTTTATATATATTTTTTATTCTAAACAATTAATTTTCACCAAATGTATAATTTTAAAACTCAAATTATCTCCAAATGTGTTCCTAAATGGAGCCCGAATTCATAGTTCTTTTCTATTTTTTTTTTCGATTTTATTTAAAGGAAAGTATTTTTTTCCTTTTTTTTTTTTTTCGAGCTTTCACAACTCACCAATACTGTTTTCCTAAGAGTAACAATTAGTCCTATGAATTTTGGGCTGTGAAATGTTGGGATTTTTTTTTAATTTAAATTTCTTAAAAACAAGAAAGCATTGAGTTAAGGCATTTAGAGATAATTTTTGGGATAATAGCATTTTATTGCAAAAAGACATTTTTTTAAATTTCTATTAATGCTAAAGGATGATTCCCACTTGTTAAAAGCTAAATGAAAAAACGTCTAAAATTTCGAATTAGTTTCTAATCAAATCCCTCCCCTGAAGGAGTTTATTGCAAAAAAAAAAAAAAAAAAAAAAAAAAAAATCTCTATTTTGAACTAAATAAGTTGACACCACTTTTAGATAAGGAGTCGTAATAAATGGTTTTTATTGAACCCCTTGAATATTCACGTGTAAGCATAGGAGGTAGGCCTGTATTTTTATTTTTATTTCTCATTTTTGTTTTTATTTTTTAATGAATGCTTGTGTGTCTCCTTTCCAACATCATATTTAGTATAGGTAGTTATTTTATTGCAATGATCCTTAGAACTACTCATTTTATTTTCGTTGATTTTTGTTTTTTATTTTTAATTTGACAATTGGAGATTGGTTTCTACTATATATATATATATAAGTGAATTGGTCTTTTCAATGGTTAGATATACTTTTTCCACTTAAAACGACTTATCAATTAAGTAGCGTATACCGACTCAAAGAGTCTGCTCTGATACATTGATTAGTACAAACCAATTGGAATTAGGTGGGACGTGTACATTATTGCTCCATGTCTTCATAACCAGTTTCCTGAAATGTTCCCTAGGGTTTAGTTGTGCCCATCTTTCAGCTGTCCACCAAAATGCCCTTCTTGAAGTGGAATATGCCACCTTTTTTTCTTCTCCTGATCAAAGTTGGAAATTTTTTTTGTAGTGTAACTAATAAATCTGTTTTGATACATGTAAGACTACCTCCAATATATTTGTCTAAGCTAATGATATATTTTTACAAAAGAGTGAAAAATAAAATTATCTTACTTTCTGTTCCAATGTGTAATGCTTTGTTATTCTATTTCTACTTTTTGTCGTAATTATTGTGCTTTACAACTCTTAAAAATAAACTTGTGGTATTTACTTGATGTAATTATAAAAATATGTTAATGATTACATGAAAAGTGAAGACAGCAACCAATAAGAATCAAATACTAAATTTAGCAGTGGTATACCTTGTTGCAAATTTGCCACGAAGTTCAGCATGTAGCAAATTTGGCATTAAAGATAGCACTTCATTGGAGGCATGTTTTTCATCCAATTGCGAAATTTTACCATTGACACAACAATTTTCATTTGTAAAGGAGTGCTGAATTTCTTCTCTGTTTTTCTGAAAACGTGAACAGCAGCAGGGTTTCCACTTACAAGGGGAACTGGAGGTTATGGCTCCCAAGGTGGCACTAATTGTGGCCATGGAGTTTCAAGGTTGAAGTCTCAGTTGAGTTTCACCAGACAAGATTCTCTTTCTCAAATTTCTGAAATAAGTGAAAGTGTTATTGACGGCGTCAGCTCCGAAAATGGCCACCATAATGCCACCCATTCTTTTGCCACTACTAGCTTTGGAATGGACTCGTGGGATAATACCAATTCTATTGTATTTTCCGCTCCTCCAGGCAAGCGAGCCAAGAATATGGATGGAGACATATTTAACTGTCTTAATGTTTTAGAATCTCAGGTACTTTAAACTCTTGGCTGTTTATAGTTGTGTATTCGTGTTTCTAACACCAATCTGATGAACTCTGCAGTTCACGGCTCACGCACATTGTCTAATAATTCTTCAGTGCATCGTATAGAAAAAACTGAAAATGGGATGATAAAAGCAAAACATTTGAATTTATAAAAATATACTCTTTCCTCGTTAAATTCTCTAACCTCACTGGACGTGACTAATGTTGTCATTGGGATGAACTACAAGCGTTTATCTAATTTCTCCAGCTGGACTACTCATTGAAAATGTAAAGAAGCAGCTCATAAACGTCAAAAACTATTTTTTTGTTTCCGTGATGACTTAATAATATTTTTCACAGAAAGCTCAAGAAAAGTCACCATAGCTTTGTTCTATTTCTGATTTGTTGCCCATTTCAGTTTAGCCTTCCACAGACAAGTCTAGAAATGGCAGCAGTGGAGAACCTACTTCACATCCCTGAGGACTCTGTTCCTTGCAAAATTCGTGCCAAGCGAGGCTGTGCAACACATCCAAGAAGTATTGCTGAAAGGGTTAGTAAATATGTTAAAGATGATACGATCACCTTTTTGCTGAAAGGATTAGGTGTTAAAGATACTTTGGTAGGAGGCTATCATTGGCAGTCATGGTGTTTATGACATCTAATGAGCGACAAACTATTTCTTTGTCTATATGTTATTTTTGTGAGTGCATTTGTTTGTCTTTCTTTCTTGTCTAAGTATTATTATTTTTCTTATTATTTTTTTTTTTTGAAGAGAATTTGGAGGAATTATTCTGAACTTGCTATTGCTTATGGTTTAAATGCATACAATTGTACTGATTCCAGATAACTATGCTTAACTATTTGCAGGAGAGAAGAACTAGAATAAGTGGGAAACTGAAGAAGCTTCAAGATCTTGTTCCAAATATGGATAAGGTAATAATGACCTGCTTGTAAAAGCTGACTCTTGCTCAATGTTACCGGTAATATGCAATTTAAATTGTATTAGTAGAATGTTTGACTTGTGTGAGTTATAATTTTGAGCTTTATCTGGTTAGTTGCTCCGAGAACATTTTTGATCATTTGTTTTTGGAACCCAAGCAAACTTTGAAGAAATTGAGGCTTTTAAGAACTTTTAAGCTGTTTCTTGGTATTCGGATTGTCAGTGACCATAACCTATACGCTAAAAAGAGAACCAACTCTAATGATGAATGAAAAAAAAAAAGATTTTTGTGCCCGCATCACCAATTTAATTACTCAAATTTTAAATTTGACTTTCAATCAGAAGACTAACATGCCAGTAACGCATTTTTCAAGATTTTTCTGTGCTTTAAGATTCATTGCATAACACTCTTATACAATATAAAGAAAAGAGAGAGATTCACTGCATAATGCATTTTTAAAGATTGGTCCTCATGAGAGTTGGCAATGTAGTGGTCTGAACTTGTTAACCTGGACACTATATCTAAATTTCTTAAGATGATGGATTTCATAAAGCATATTGTTAAGGTTGTCCGCCCCATTTATAGGCTTGAGCTTGACTAATAAATGGGCATAAGCCCAACTAGTTTTAAAACAAAAAAAGAAAAGAAGCAAATGGCTTGCTTAACAAGAGTGACGTGAGCAGCATCAAAAGAAGAAAACAAAGACCAAAGTGAAGCTTTGGCAGAGAGTTAGTGAAAAACAGAAGGGGAGAAGATAAGAAAGAGCGAGAAAAAGGGGTGGGGTTTATGAGCTTTTGCAAAACGATCAAGAGGCAAAATCTCGGTTTTGGCTCAAATGTAACGTGGTGAATTACATTTCAAACTAGTATGCTAGATTCGGTCATTGTGTAATATTAACCGGGACAAAATGTGCTGACGACGTCATACATTTTTAAGAAATTGCCGTTTGTGTTGATGGACACAACTCATTATTTGTGAACCTGCTTTGTAAATGTTGTTGCAGCAAACAAGCTATGCAGACATGTTGGATTTGGCTGTACAACATATCAAGGGCCTTCAAAACCAAGTCCAGGTTCGTTACAACACCATAAAGAAAAACAAACAGAGCAATATTCTTTATGTTGTTCTTATTATTTTCCCTCTCTAGGTGTTTTGAGGATTTACATGTCTGTCCTAGTTTTGCGTTGATATAAGGATAAGAATAATGCTAGGGACACCAACTTCTGCACACATTTTTCTATAAAAGAAAAACTACCGCACCAACGGAGGTGGCAGGTCAACCATGCAAGCTATACTATCCTTTGGCTGTTTTGGCATAGAATATCGGTGCGCTAGTTGGTGTCCCTAGCCGAAGAGAATGCCATATGTGCCATGCATTGCGTATCAAGCTAATCAATGATACTCTTTGCTCGACAACACTGACTATTCTCAATCCCTTGTTTTAGAGTCCTTCATTGACATGTTTCCCTTTCTTTTCCTTACAGAAGCTCAACAATGAACTCGAGCATTGTACTTGTGGTTGTAATCAAAATTCGTAGAGTTCTCAAATGACGGTACACGACTAAATGGCTTCGGAACTTAGGGGTTCGGGTGGAGGATCAGAACGAGACCAATTTTGTTGCATGCTTTGTAGTGATTTGTATCTACTAAATTCTTGCAATAAAGATATGTATATATGACGAATTAACCGTCATGTAAGTTCACAAGGGAATTAAAATTTGTTTCTTTATTCAAGGAAATGTGGCAGAAAAATACATTTAATTTTTGTTTTTCTCTTGTATTATAACTTTTGTTTGTATGGTAAGCTTAAATTTTTTCCTCCAAGATGTCGAGAAGAAACTGTGTAACATTATAATTTGTTGGTGCAAATTGATTACACGAGTAACATTTCGTGGTTACTTTTTCTTGTCTTCTTCTTATTCTTAAAATTTTTTTTGATCAAAAATTTTTAATAGCCACTGTTCAAGGATTATGTGAATTTCAAATTCCTTTTCTACACACTAGTCTACAACATGTGTTAATGCACATGTTGGACAAATTTAAGAAAATTAATTAAATAGGGGAAAATTAAAATAATAAACAAAAAAAAATAGACAAAAAAAAAAAAACAAAAACAAAGTATCTGAAAAGAAAAAAAGGACTCATGAAAATACGAAAACGATAAAAGGACTAAATAATATATAAAAAGTTAACCAATGCAGAAAAATAAAAAAAAATAAAAAATGGTCAAAAGAAAAAAAAAAACTGAGGACCAAAAAAATAATAATAAAGAAGTGTTTGATCCAAAACGAATCATTTTGGACGAAAGTGAAAGTACACAGTAATGTGTTTTCACATTTCTATATCTACTAGTTTAAAGCATGCACATGTTAAACATATTTGAGAAAATTTATTGAGTAGGGAAAATTTAATTAATAAGTTAAAAGAAGAAAGAAAAAAAAACCAACAACAAAGTACCTGAAAAAAAAAAAAGAAAAGGCATTAAAAAACAAAATAATAAAATGACTAAAATGTAAAAAATTGACCAATATAAGAAAAAAGGACTAAAATTTAAAAAATGGGTCAAAAGAAAAAAATTGAAGGACCAAAAAGAAAATATTGATTAGGGAAAATTAAAATAATAAGCTAAACAAATAGATAAAAAACAATATACCTGAAAAAAAAAAAGGATTTATGAATAAAATACCAAAAATAACAAAACGATAAAAGGACTAAAATGTAATAAATTGGCCAATATAGAAAAAAAAGGACTACAATGAAAAAAACATATATAAAAATGGGCCAAAAAAAGATAATTGAAGGACCAAAGAGAAAAAAAAAAGTTTTTTCACCCAAAATAAATCGTTTTGGGCAAAACTTCAAGTGCATAGGAGAAGCTTTTCTTCCAATACAAAAAAGGACTAAAATGAAAAACATTAAAAAATAAATAGGCCAAAAGAAAAAAAAAGAAAATTAAAGGACCAAAAAGAAAATAAAAAAGCTTTTCGTCCAAAAAGAGAAGTTTTTCTACTTTCTAAATATGACCAAAAAGAAAATTATAGATACGACTGATTTCACTTTTCAGTGCACTTTGCATTCCTTTCAGGTGCCACAATATCATCTCTTTTATCTCAGGGGTATAAAGAGTTCAAAGAAAAACCTATCACAGCTATCCATCCCATCTTAGGGTTTGTTTGCTTCATATGCCTATTTTCGAAATGGGTGGAGAAAAAAAAAAAAGCAAAAGAGTATTTTTTTAAAATTTTTTTAAAAAAGCAAACTTTTTTTCGTAGTTAGAATGTCCCTAAACTTTTAAAATGTTACTACAATAGCCATTTTTGTTAATTTTTGGATGAAAAGGATGGACAAGATTTCTATCTTATATATATATATATATATATATATATATGTGTCTATATGGATGGTCTTACCTCCGGCATAGCCAAAGTACCGGATCTGTCCGATAGTCGAACCAGCACCGTTGGATTAGAAACTAACGGCTTGATTTAAAGGGGTGTATAAGGGTACCCTAATCTTTTATCTTAGGTGTAGTCAGTAAATGGGAGGGAAACTAATGCTTCGTTTGGTATTTTAACTCAACTCTAACTAAACTGTATTTTTTCATATCAGCTTTTGTATTTTTTTTAAAAAGTCAATAAAAATTATAAATAATTTTTGAAAAATCAGTCAACTCCAACTTAAAAATTTTATCTCTAATCGGCGAACCAAACATAAGCTAAAATTGCAACGGAAAGAAAAGGGAAAAAAAAAAAAAAACAAAGAAAGAATCCAAAAGAAGATTAAACGAGTGGGTTTAAGGGAGAGTCGGCTTAACTGGGTAGCCATGGATAATTCTTTTGATAACTCAATTGCTATCCCAATCCTTTTAATTCTCTTTATACTAATAATAACTCATTTGGACATTTTGTTAACTCATATGGTGAAGTCAATCGGAGACGTCTGCTTCGGTAGCCATGGGAAGAGAGAGAGAGAGATGGGAAGAGAGAGAAAGAGAACTTTAATAGTTTTTAATTTTAAGAGAGGGGAAAAAGTGTGGGACCAGAAACGGAGAGAAGGCTGTGAAAAGATGTGGACTTTTGTGAACTTTTTATTTTTTATTTTTTTTTATGTAGGACAAGTTTGATGTTCATCTTTGAAAATGGTCGCTTTCTATGCGGTTGAGATATTTTTTTTTTTTTGGTGAATAGATATTTTTTTGTTTGTGTGAAGGCAAAGTGGGATTTTGTGGTGTCGTTTTCGTTTTGGGTTAAACTCCCCTTATTTTTCATTTCCCTAATTTCCAACTTGCCCTTTAATATCATCACATATATGCTGCATTATCGTATTTTCAATTAACCTCCATTGATTTGCCGGTTAAAGATGAAATTTTTAAGTTAAAATTTAATGACTTTTCAATTATTGGTTTTTCAGAAAAAGACAAAAAATAATAAGGAAATCTTGAGTTGAGAAATAGCAAACCAAACACACCCTGATTTTTTCACTGTGTCATATATATTTTCTCATTGCTTATTATTATTATTTTTTTAAATTTCTTAGCTTATCTATAGTTTCTCATCCCCCTATTTATACTCTCTTTCCAAAACTTCTTCCACTACTTGCAATTTCCTCATCCCAACAACACTCTTACATCATATTCGATTAAGAGGATTAAGAGGTTTTTTGAAAAATGCTCCAAAAAGAGCACATCTTTAAAATATGATCGTATCTATAATAGCTTCATGATTTTCAACTTGCCCTTTAATATCATCAACTATCTGTTGCATTATATGATTTTCAATTAATCTCCTTACTGTGTCCTGGGTATTTTCTCACAGCTTATTTTTTGTCCTTTCTTCGCTTGACTACAGTTTCGCATCCCCTTAACTACACTTTCCCTTTCCAAAAATTATACCAATGCTTGCAATTGCATCATCTCAATAACATTCCTGCTTTGTTTTCATCTAATCTATGTATACTTATTTTCCCTCCCGTTTCTCCTAACTATTCATATCTCTCGTTACCAACATTAGTTACTATTTCTCTTCCCACCTATTCTTCTCATTCTATGAATGTCTCCAGGCCAACGACACTCATGTTATATTTCACCAAATATTTACAATGTGATTTTTGTTTTCATTATTCGTAATCCTAATATACATATATTATAACAACCCTGTTATATTTAACATTATATTTACATTATTGGTCACCAAAATATACATATATTCCTTCTTAAATATACATATACCTCTAAGTTTTTTTTCCCTATGCCAACGACAATGACTTTCATGCCGTAATTCACATTAGATCTACAATAATTTCACATAATATATCACTCAAATATATAGATTGCCTCATAAATACACATTCACCTCTAAATAATTTATTTAATTACTTTCCTGACACCTCTATAACTACATAAAATTACCAATCCGCCCTTCATTGGATTAAAATACGTTTTCCATTCCTTACTTCTATCTTACTTTTTTTTGGCTTTCTTCAGTCAAATTCAACCTTCTTCCTACACGTTTCCATAGTTAGAGGACCACATCGGTACCGCTTGACAAACGGTATGTGTGTGTATATATATATACATACATATTATGTGTACGCCTAAAATTATTTCTTACACACATATCAAGTTATTATTTACCTTTAACACACGTCAAGTTGAAATTTTAATGATACTAATCATTGGAGAATAGAGCATGATTATGATATGGGTGATTTGAACAAGCCAATTCAGTTGAATGGAAGATTTGATCAACTTGGTTGACATGTATGTATGCATGTATGTATTATATTGAATCAAATTGATTGTCCAAACTAGACGTTTAATGGTATATTGAGTTGAATGCGGACGATCCAACAAAGTTATGACATCACCTTTGGCCCTTCTTTGGAAGTCATTACTCACCCAAAAAAAAAAAAAATAAATAAATAAATTTGGGTCATCATTTATTTGATTGCTTTCTGAATGAAGTTTGAAGAATTTATCGTTCTTAAAACTACCGGTGTCGAAGGTCGCTGTCCCACACGAGCTGGAGGAGGCGGAGGAGAATGATAGGTTGTTCTCGGGTCAGACTTCAAATCCCTACTGTGAGCATACCAAAACCAAGTCCAATTGTGAGAAGCCCGATTATTTTCAAAAGCCCATAACTTCTTCTCGTAAACCCAAACCAAATTTGCCTCAAAGTCAGCCGATTACTCCAAGTAATATGATGCAGTTTGTGGCTGAATGGCTTGAATTTGAAGAAAAGAAAATGTTGCTGAAGATACTCTCATTGGTACAAAACTTTCGTTCTCTAGAGTCTCATTAGAATCAATTAATGATGATTTTACTGAAGAAGAAAGTGCCGGATAGGTTATTGTTACAAAAATGAAAGCGTTTGAAAATGCTAAAACTGAGGTTATTAAAGAAGTGGAACCAGATATTATTACTTTTGAAGAACAAGATTTGTGTAATCTGGAGGTGAAACATGCTTTAGGTTGTGCAGATAATACTGATGAAGAGAAGAATGTATTGGTTACTATAGATTGCAGTAATGATGGATTTACTGGTTTTGGACATGAAGCTACCTTGGAGATTGTTTCTATCTCATCCATTGAGCAAAGCTTGTGTTTAGTGGATCAAAGTCCCACCACAGATAATTTTAAAAAATGTGAAATTGTGACAGAAGCATTGGAATTAATTCCAATGTACGTTGAGCACATCACAATTCCACACACCAGCTTGGATGAATTTGTGGTTAAAAACCACGAATTGACTCGTGGTAAGTGTGGATTTGTCCGTTGACAACATCTTGAAGCCATATAAAGTTGATTTGCAGCAGCGGGACTTCAAGCAACAAGTGAAAGTTTTCTTGGAAAGAATTTCGTTTGAGTTTACAAAAATGTGTTCCATGAGCAATGGTCAAAACCAGTGTAATCCTTACAAGGAGCTTGTGATAATGTGGAAGGTTTCTTTACTGCCTTTGTGGATTTGGGATGAGTTACGGAGAGACTTCTCAGTTGGGGTCTATCACTCCCACAAAGACAAATAGGATTGTTCTCTTCGTCAACTTTTCAGAGCTTCCTTCATTCCTTATTTCGCTTGCTGTGTTGCTTGCTACAAGATTCTCCTTTTTATGTGCATTAGCAGAACTCGAGGTCGAGTTCCTTTCAAAGAAGGGGTGAATTGATGTAGTAAAAATATCACTAATAGCTTGTTTTGTTATTTTTGTTATTTTCATTAAAGTTTTGCTATCTCATTTAGGTGTTGTTTCTCTATTTTAGTGTCATTTTGGTTGTTGTTAATAAAGCTATATAAGCCTAAGGCTGGAAGTGTAATAGACATTATTGAATATTGAATATTAAAACCAGAGTATTGATTTTTCCTCGGGAAGCCTCCGAGGGAAGCTTAGAGTTGTGGACGGTGACCGGAGAGTGAAGGACTTCTTTAGTTCTAGCAGGAGCGGGTTCTCTAGGGTGTTGGACTCGTTGAATTTGAGCTCCCATGATATGTTCTTGCTCAAGTGCCTGGTCGCGTCCGGGCAGGAACACGTGCTGGATTTCGGGTTTGAGTTTGTGGACAGCGAATTGGAGTCGGTGAGGGGCTCAATCAAGAGTGCGCTTTATGCTCTGGTTGGGATGATTGAGAAGTTGGACGTCAATGGCGGTGGCGAAGCCAATGGGATTGGGTTTGATTTGGCTTGAGTTCTTCCCAATTCCGTTGCATCAGTCACTCCCACACTTCAGCTGCAAGCATGCCATGGGTTTTGTTAGGCCCTCAAAGCGACATGTCTTGTACCGAGATCGTATCACCTTATGCCCCTCACACCCGAGGTGGGTGCATCCTTCTCCACAATCAAAGTGATGGCACACTACGGTTGAGAAGGAGGCTTCCATCACCTCAAGCTTGAGGCAAGTGTCGACACCCCCCCATGCAGTCGAGGTGCACCTTCTCACCACCTTGGCCCTTAGGCCCCTAGGTTGAGGCTACTACTGTCTCACGCATATATGGACAATCCCAAGCAAGGCCACAACATCCTGCTATGTCTGTGTATGCGATATAGAATGTTGGATGATAGCCACTCGGTTGCAAAAGGACGAGCAACACCTCTGACGTACAAATAGCAAAAGATCAAGATCCCAATGCCGGAGTTGGGGTTTCGATTCCAGTCCTAGGATTCAGCTCACTATAAACAGAACACAAAGCCATCATAGGAACATTCCTCTCCACTGTATCACTTGACAATCACTTGCTCATCGTCACGTTGAAGATCCCCCACAGATGGATGACCACAGATGCAGGCAATGAGGTAGAAATTGGCATTAGGACTACCACTACAACTTAGTGATAGGACAAATTTTAAACCATCAAATTTGTATTAAAAACTGTTATTATTTTATACTTTTTCTTTCCTTGTTCGGTGTGATTTTAACTAGACCTAATATTCAAAAACATAAACTCTAACGATTGGGATAACCTTGTCATTAAAAGTTCCTTAAAACATCGGTATGGGACAAAAGGGTTATTTTTCCACCAAAAAAAGAAAACTCATCTAGTTCTAATCCCATTTTAACTCTCTCAGTACCTCACTTCCTTTTGACTTCAGGAAGAAATTTCAGATCCCTTTCTGATCCCTGTCCGAACCATAAATCTACAAAACTTGATAAAAAGAGAAGAAAAGTGCAACCATAAATAATTTTTTTATTTTTATTTTCCAAAGGAAAAAATAATACAAGAAATATGGGTGTTAATGTGGTATGTTCAAAACTTTTTTTCTTTTTCTTTTTTTTCCTCCTATAGATTTTTAATCTAATTACTGTAACAAATACAACAATGAAAGGTTAAGCTCCATAGGAATAAAGGTCCATCTCTCACCTGCTTACTGTTTTTTATTGTTAAAGAGGACTAAGAACCTGCATGGACTTGGCTTCCGAGTTCCCACAGAAACACCCATGACTGGTCACATGCTCCAGTGCTTTTCCATATGTCCATACGTCCAAACTACATACGAATACAGTAAAAGTTTATTGCAGACGTCTTGAAAAGCTAAACATCTAGTTTTGCAGCAAAACTTATCATAGTTGAAGACTCGACGAAACAAAATCTCAAAACCATAGTCTATGTCACGTCTTTTCCATTCTCAAGAAAGTTCTTAAATTGGTTCTTTTACCTAATTTCTTTGCTTTTGTATTCTGATTCTATCTTTTCCTCTTTTCGAAGCGTTTAGCCAATATGCATCATATATTGGTCCATTTTCATTTGTTTCTGGACAGAATTTTTATGCACCACAAAGAAATTTAAATGATTTTGGGTAAATGCAACTCTGTAAACATTTTCAACCAAAATAAGATGAATAAAAAAAGGTCCGAGGCTCATTTAACCTTTGTGCTTGGCAAAAATAACTCTCAGACCTTTTTACCAATGAACGAAAGGTTGGTTGCCAGGCAGTTACTCCAGAAAAACTTGAATACGGTCTCCGATTCTGTCATTAAAATCTAACAAGAGCTTCCCTCCTGGTTCATAAGCCGCATCGTCCAACAGCTCTTTGAGATTTACTCCACCCAAAGCTGTAAAACAGAGTGTAGACTTTCTGAGCTTTCAAGGACTAAAGTAAACCAAAGGCCAGTTTGCAACAACCTAGAAAACAGAATTAGTACCTGGGACTATGTTGGTGACTCCTTCCAAGAATCCAGCCTGTTGAAATGGCAACAAAAATATGGAGAACAAGAAATTAAAAATTATTGACAAAAAAGCAAACTCAACGTTTGTTTCACTTAAGACGGCCATTCTGTGTTATTAGGGCGGATTCAGATTAGGATCTTGAGGTGTTTTAAACTATGCACACTTAAGTCAAGAGCCCGGCTGATATCTGTAATCTACCGAACATGATAGGTCCTTTTCTATTGGCCATTTCCTTTTCTGCTTTCCTCGTAAAGTAGTATCTTGAGTTTTAAAAAAATTATAGAAATACATTGTTTCTCAATTTTCGTCATGGTATCAGAGCTTTAAGGCTTTGAATTTTTGGGAAGAATTTTTCTGATTGCTCGCTCTTTATCGCCAGCAGTTTTGTGACTCCTGCCAGCCTTCATTGCTGGGTTTTTTTTTTAGCGATATGCCTTAATTGCCTAAGAGATCGGGTTTTTTCATGGAGGATGTCGGAGGTTGCAGAGACGACTGCTACAGCACAATTGGAAGAGATTTTTCGATCTCAACAACCCGGTGAATTGCAAAATATTCAGGCTGTGTATAGGCTGGATCGAAAAAATTACCTCAAATGGTCTCAACTTGTTCGCAGTGTGCTGAAAGGGAAAGGGAAAGGGAAGATCAGCCATCTCACGAATACAGGGCCAAAACCAGGAGATCCTCGTTTTGAAGCATGGGATGAAGAAGATTCCATGATTATGGCGTGGTTGTGGAATTCTATGACTCCTGAGATTAGCGACACATGTATGTTCTGGGCTATAGCTAAGGATAATTGGGACGCAATCCAACAAACGTATTCAAAGGCTAGAGACGCGGCTCAAGTATACTAAGTCAAGGTGAAGACGATTGCTGCAAAACAGGAAAGTAAAACAGTTACTGAATATGCCAATCAATTGAAAGCTTTGTGGCAAGAACTTGATCATTATAGGGTGATAAAAACCAAATGTCCCGAGGATGCCGCTATTCTGCAGGATTTCATCGAGCAAGATAGAGTCTATGATTTTCTTGTTGGGCTTAGTCCAGAATTTGATCAAGTAAGAATCCAGATTCTTGGCAAGCAGGAGGTTCCGTGCTTTAATGAGGTGGTGGCACTGATTCAAGGTGAGGAAAGTAGAAGAGGGCTGATGCTTGAACCACAGAACATGGACAGCTCGGCTATGGTGGCTAGTGGTGGCAATAATTTAGCCACAAACGTGGAAAGAGTACCAGTTTTTGAAAGTGGAAAACCTAGACAACCAAAGGCCCTGAATCGTGATTACAAGGACAGCTTGTGGTGCACTTATTGTAAGAAGGCACGCCATACTCGTGAGCGATGTTGGAAGCTTCACGGAAAGCCTTCGAGCCGAGAGCGGGGATAGAAAGGAGCAGCCAAGAAACAATGGTCAGGCCCATGTTGTTGTGGTACAACAGAATGAAGCGGCACCAAAGGAGTTAGGCAGTCTCAACCAAGAAGAGGTCGAGAGGGTGAGATCTCTCTTTGGCAACCTTGACAAACCTTCAGGTACTTGTTCATTGGCGTATTCAGGTGAGTTTCCATCCTCTATTGGATTAAATGTCTCGGGTACAACCTTTGCCAACTCGTGGATCATGGATTCAGGAGCAACCGACGATATGACCCACTCACCGAATGTCTTTTCCACATACTCCCCATGTCCAAGCAGTAGGAAAATAGCCACAACCGATGGTTCTTTGACCACTGTAGTAGGTGTAGGAGATGTTAAAATAAGCCCATCACTGACCTTAAAAAAGGTTCTTTATGTCTCTAGATTGTCCATAAAACCTTGTCTCTATCCAAAAGCTTACTCAAGATTTACATTGCAATGTGATTTTTCATCATAGTTATTGTGTATTTCAGGACAAGGATTCGGGGAAGATGATTGGACATGCTAGAGTACGGGATGGGCTCTACTACCTTGAAGCACCGAGACAATCAAGCATTACCAAGGGCAAATTACCTCATTCTTTTGTTTTAGAGCTTTGTTCATCCAATTACGGGAAAGTTTGGCTTCACCATCGCCAACTTGGACATCTGTCGTTTAGGGTTGTTAAAATTATGTTTCCTTCTTTATTTCAAGGTCCAGATGTTGAGAATTTTCATTGTGATGTGTGCGAACTTACTAAACACAAACAAGTACCTTTTCCAATTAGTAATAAAAGAAGTTATATTCCTTTTTATCTCATTCATAATTACATTTGGGGTCCTTCTACTATTCCTAATGTTTCTGGGGCAAGATGGTTTGTGTCATTCATTGACGATTGTACTTGTCTTACTTGACTTTTTCTGCTTAAACTGCTTAAACATAAATTTGATGTCAGTACTGTTCTCCCAAATTTTTGTTCCATGATTAGGACTCAATTTGGGGTCAATGTCAAAAGGTTTAGGTCGAATAATGCCATAGATTATTTCAATCAGGTCCTAACTCCTACTTTCAAAAGGAAGGGATAGTACATGAATCATCTTGTGTCAATACACCACAGCAAAATGGAGTAGCAGAAAGGAAAAAAGGCCACCTTCTTGAGTCAACCCGAGCCTTCTTGTTCTAGAAAAATGTGCCTAAATCTTTTTAGGGGGAAGCAGTTCTTACAACCATTCATCTTATAAATCGTTTGCCTTCCAGAGTCTTGGGATTCAAGAGTCCAATAGAGACACTCTCAACATTCTATCCAAACCTACACATGACAAATAATCTTGTCCCTAGGATATTTGGGTGCGTGTCATTTGTATATGTCCATAGTCAAAATAGGGGGAAGTTAGATCCAAGGGCGTTAAAATGTGTCTTTGTAGGTTATTCTTCAACTCAAAAAGGGTATAAGTGTTACCACCCGCCATCAAAGAAGTTCTATGTCTCGGTGGATGTTACTTTCAATGCACAAGAGTCTTAATTCACCACACCTTATCTTCAGGGGAAGAATTCAATAATTGAAGATAAGGACGGGGATTTCTTACTTGATCTGTCGTCACTTCCCATGTCTAAACCAGTTCCTACGCCTCGTTCCATTGTGCCGAGTCTTATGTCTCTGTCGTCTGAGCCTAAATTCGAGTCCATGCCAAATCTTGTATCTAAACCCGTGCCTAAAATTCCAAAAAATCCGCAAGAAAATTCCAACTCTGCTCTTGAGAATGTGAGATTTTGCAAAGGCAAGGTGTTTTCAAGGAAGAAGATGGCTACCCCCTGAATCTATGCAAGTCTGAGAATCCAACTCAGATCCTGAGAATAAGGTAACAATTTCTAATCCTTCATTACAAGCTGAAACTGAATCTCATGTGAGCAAAAAATGACCAAGATCTTCTCATTGATGTTAGGAAAGGGACTAGAGAGTGCACAAAACGACCGTTGTTTCCTTTGGAACATTTTTTATCCTTAAACATTTTTCACCATCTCATAGAGCCTTCCTTGTTAGCTTAAACACCATTGCCATCCCTACCACCTTATCCGAGGCTTTGTCCGATAAGAAATGGAAACAAGCTATGAATGTGGAGATGGAGGCATTGGAGAAGAACAAAACTTGGGAGCTGGTGAAGTTGCCAACAGGAAAGAAACCCATAGGGTGTAAATGGGTCTATACAGTGAAGTATAGAGCAGATGGATCGTTGGTAGCCAAGGGTTATACTCAAACCTATGGGATTGATTACTTAAGAGACTTTTGCTCTAGTTGCGAAGATGAATACTGTTAGAATCCTGTTGTCACTAGCAGCTAATTATGGTTGGGATTGCAGCAGTTTGATGTCAAGAACGCATTTTTGTACGGGGAACTAGAGGAAGAAATTTATATGGAGGTCCCACCAGGTTAGGCGAATAATTTGGCTACTCATACCGTGTGTAAATTGAAGAAAGCCTTGTATGGACTTAAGCAATCACCACGGGCATGGTTTGGCAGATTTGCAAGAGTTATGATTGCCATGGGGTATAGACAAAGCCAAGGGGCTCACACACTGTTCATTAAACACTCACCTTCAGGGGGAGTCACAACACTCTTGGTATATGTTGATGACATAATAGTGGCCGGGAACGATGATAAGGAGAGACGGTCTCTAGGTTAGTGTTTGGTTAAAGAGTTTGAGATCGAAGCGTTGGGGAGGCTGGAATATTTTCTTGGAATCGAGGTGGCTCACTCTAGGCAGGGCATTTTTATCTCCCAACAAAAGTATGCTATGAATCTTTTCAAAGAAACAGGTAAGACAGCATGCAAACCAGCAAGTACTCCAATAGACCTGAATCTTAGACTTGGAAAGGCAGAGGACGACGCTGCAGTAGATAGGGAAATGTATTAGCGCCTGGTAGGAAGACTCATTTATCTGTCTCATACACGACCAGACATAGCATATGCTGTGAGTGTGATTAGCCAGTTCATACATAGCCCAAAGGAAGTTCATCTGAATGCAGCTTACCAAGTGTTACAGTATCTCAAGGGGACACCAGGAAGGGGTATTTTGTTCAAGAGGAACGGAGGTTTGGTACTTGAGGCATACACGGATGCCGATTATGCCGGGTCAATAGTTGACAGAAGGTCAACCTCCGGATATTGCACCTTTCTTAGTGGTAATCTCGTAACGTGGAGGAGTAATAAACAGAATGTAGTAGCACGGTCTAGTGCAGAGGCAGAATTCCGAGTAATGGCTCAAGGCGTGTGTGAACTACTTTGGTTAAAGATCATCTTAGAAGACTTAAAGATTAAGTGGGATGGACCAATGAGACTCTATTGTGATAATAAGTCTGCAATTAGCAAAGTTCACGACCCGGTACAACATGATTGAATGAAGCACATCGAAATTGACACACTTCATCAAGGAGAAATTGGAGAGCGGGTTGATTTGTACGCCGTACGTGTCTGCACATGGCCAACTTGCAAATGTACTTGCTAAGGGGTTAAGTAGTTTAGTGTTTGTTGTATCCAAGCTGGGAATGGAGAATACCTGTTCACCAACTTGAGGGGGAGTGTAGTTGCATGTTTAGGAGATTTTGTAACATTTTGTATCCCTAGAATTAGGCTGATTTGGTTAGTTTCCTATTTTGTTAGAATATCCCATAAATCATGGGATTTGATATAGTCTAGTTAGTTTCCTTTTTCTTTTGCTATGGTCATTATATATAGCTAACTCAGAGTGTATTATTGACACCAATTAAGAAAAATTCTTCCACAAAAATTGTTTCTCAATTTGCATCAGAGTCTACTTATGGAAGTAAATTGCAATCAAGGTTTGGGACCAAGAGTTCTGTATCAAGAATTAATTCTTTTGAGATGACCGTAGAGCCTTTGCCTGCCACCTTTGAAATAATACCATCGGCTATTAGGACTGAGGCATTGTGAGAACAAGGGAAATAATTACGAAGCATACTTGCATTCCCAGTCATATGATCTGAAGGCCTTGAGTCAACAATCCATGAACTCGATTTTTCTTGTTTCACAGTTAAGGTGTTGAGGAAGTTACCTTTTTGAGCAATTGAACCAGTTAGAATGACAGTTGATGATTGATTTTGAGTTTGATTTATCATCCATTGGAGGTTTTCCAACTGCTTTTTGCTGAACAAGTTGTTTTCTCGTGGAGATGATTGTTCCTTGGCTGGACTGGTGGCTATATTTCCTCGGCTTTGATGATCTCCTTGGGCTCGAGGTCTCGGTTTCCAATCAACTAGCTTACCATAAATTTTCCAGCACTTATCTTTGGTGTGTCCAAGCTTTCGGCAATGATCACACCATGGTCTGCCTTGTCTTGAGCGTTCTTCACTGATTTGTTGTTGATTTCCACTGGCAGCAAGAGTGGATGACTCATTAAGACTTGTTGTGGTGGATCTTCCAACCATTACCTTTCTTCTACTTTCTTCTCAGCGAATCTCGGAAAAAGCCTCTCGAATGGACGGAAAAGGTTTCGTTCCCAACACTCAACCATGTACTTCGTCAAGATTATTATTGAGTCCTAAGAGAAACTTGAAGGTTCGTTTTTCTTTGATGATTTCTTTGCATTTGACTGCACCTCGAGAGCACGCCCACTTGTGATTCTCAAACATGTCGAGTTGCTGCCAGAGTCGAGTGAGAGTATTGAAATATTGACAGTCTGTTTGGTTCACAAGTTTGAGTTAAGATTTTTAAGTTTAAATAGTAAATTATGTTGACTTTTCAGAAAAGACAAAAAATTTTTTAGGAAGAAGACAAAAACTTTTAAGAAAAAAGACAAAAAAATTTGAAAATGTTAGTTTAAAATGTTGAACCAAACTCCCCCTGAGTGATAGATGATTCTCCTTGTCGGAGTTCATGGAGTGTGCTCTCTGTCTTGAACAGTTCAGATGTGTTCTCATTGTCTGAGTAAGTTTCCCTTGCAGCGTCCCATCTTTCCTTTGCAGTTTCATAGAACATGAAATTTTCACCTATTTCAATGTTCATGGAGTTGATGATCCAGGACAGAACCATATTATTCTCAGTTTTCCATACCTTAAATTTCAGATCTTCCTTACCCGGAGCCTTTGTGACTCCTGTAAGATAATCATCCTTTCCTTTGCCGTACACAAACATCATAACGGATTGGGACATTGGATGAAATTATTTCTGTTAAGTTTGTGGCCAGTCACGGGAAAGAGTACTTTCGGGAACATTGATAGTGCTGGGATTGGTAACTTCAGAGGTTGAGCTATCATTTGGAGTAGGATCAGAATGATTGGTGGTCATCCCGTACTTTGTCATGGGGAGGAGAGAAGGAGATGGGATATTTTACAGAAAGGAGGAGGCTCTGATACTATAAAGTTTGAGAGAGAGAGAGAGAGAGTGAGAGAGAGCAAATTCATATATTTTTCTATATTACTGACAAAGAATACACAGCAATATAAAGGAAAAAGAAGGCAACTATCCTGCCTACTCAATCCCTACAATCAAAGCTAATAAACACTAAAATAAACACAATCACTAAATCAGCTAACAAATCTCTCCTACAATTATTCTGCCTATCCTAAATAAAGAAACAGATTCTTGTGAATCTATTCCTAGAAAGTTGTAATTCCGCAGTTTGGCTAGGAACCTCTAATCAAGTCATGTAGAATGTAAGTATAACACAGAAACCCATAGAGAATAGAATGACTTACTGGAATTCTAACGTCAAGTTTCTCAAATCCATCATTTCCAGTTATCTTTACTCTCAAGGTCCGAGCCCAGATCCCAGAAAAAAGGTCCCTTGAACCATCTGCACCAGAGTTATTGTACACATCAGGAGTTATTACTTCGACTACAGGACCTTCAGGACTTCGATCTCTTTGCTCTGCATTATCTTGAGTCCTCTTTTCAATATCATATACCCTACTGCTCACTGAAAAATAACCTTGGTTTAGAATAATTAATGAGTATGATATCATCTAATTTGCATGCATAAATTTTTTTTAATGATTGTATACCATGTTATTTTATTATTTTTAGTGCAGCACCTAAATTTTTTCCCAAAGAAAAAAAAAAGTATAATATTTAGAATATATACACACACACACACACACACATATGTGAAAGGTACCTCTAAAACTTCTAACAAATAAGCTCGTGAAAAAAGCAAAAAAAAAAAAAAAAAAAAAAAAAAAAAAAAAAAGGTATTGTCCTACTAAGAGAATGAGGAAGATCAAATTAGCAAATAGCTGCTAAGAAAGTTATCACTGATAATTTAACCACAACAGCTGATCAGTTGTAAGTTATTAATTGTAAAGAGAGGAGAAGAAAGCAGAGTGATAACATATTGGATGTGACTACTTGTTATTGTTGGCCAAATGAGAACAAATTCTGATTGCAACTAGAGCTGTAAATACGACCAGTTGCCGCCTGTCCTGCCCCGCACATGGCGGGGCCGGCCGGCCTAGGTTTAGCAGCCCATATTTTCACCTCTAATTGCAACTCTTTTGATTTTTAACAATAATAATGTAAGGTCTCTCTCACCTCTTTGTGAAGACAGCTGGCCAGAGCTGGACCTGATGGTAGCATATCGCTTCTCTTCTTCATAATAATTGTTGAAACCCAGTATTTCCTTAATCTCTTCAAAAGACGGCATGCTTCCAGGGGGAGGGATACGACCACCTTTGATAGCAACAAGTGCATCCTGCATTTGAATATAATTCATGAAACTAAAATCAGTACTATCATTCCTAATTTTCTTTCCATTATGTTAGGATTCCAGAGTTTTGAAGTCGTTATTATGTAGTTGAAATTTTCAGTAAAATGAAAAGTCAATATCCATAACCCTTATCCGCTGGACCATGGTTAGAATGAGAAAGATTTAGATACAGAACCTGCATTGCTTGAATAGATACCCCGAGCAAGGAAAGTGGATAGGCCACAATTTTATATCCAATTTCCTCTAGTTCAAGAAGATTGAGAATTGGTGTTTTCCCCCCTCCTTCAAGCATATTAGCCTAACAGGAACCAACTTACATCATCAATACAATCTATTTCAGTAAATCGAAATACAACTTTTAATCAAGCAACTTACAATAAACAGAATCACCAAGAGATATTCCATAAAATTATTTTTAGTTTTGTGAATAAATTTTTGTTTCCCCTCAAAACACGAAAGAAGCTAGTGAAAATGATGCACTGCAACAATTCTACAAGAATAAAGAACAGAGAATACCAAATTTATGTGCTCAACACTCCTCAAGCTCTAAGAAAAACCTTAATATCATGCCTTTTTTTTTCATAAGAAACTTCCTTTTGTTGATGATAAAATCACATACTAAGCTTTTAATTAAAACCTTAATAGCTTAGTAATTCCATAATATCAATAATGCATAGACATTTTTGTGCAAAGATATAGCATACCATTTTTGGAACTTGAGGAGCAATTTCGCAGAAAGCTTTCATCTCTTCTCTTGAAGTTAGTGCATCAATGAAAAGAACATCTGCTCCAGCATCGGCAAAAGCCCTTGACCTCCAGAGTGATTCATCAAAAGATATTGCTTGACGAGAATCACTCCGTGCCACAATGACAATGTCAGAGCCACTCTCCTTTCGAGCGTCTACAGCTGCTTTTATATGCATCACTGCCTCCTCTCTTGACACGGCTTTCCTGCCTTGTGTATGACCACAAGCTTTGGGAGATACCTTGCAATAGCAATTTCATAAGGGAAAGTAAGCAGGGAAAAGTTTGCAAACTGCAGATTGCAACCAAAATAAAGAGAATTTCACAGATGTACCAACTTATAAACCTTTAAAAGCGAGAGAGGTGTTCCAGACAAGGGACTAACTAAAAGCTAACATCACAGAGTTGTTAGATGCTAGGACTGTATGTGCTACAAGAAATGAGCTTCCTTTTTCCTGAGAATACCACACAACGCAAAGCAATGGACAAAGTTTACCAGCAATTCAATCCCTTAAATGTAAGTTGACAACTTCAAAGGTCTCACAATTTCTCAGACCCTCGACAAGTTTTAGAAACTTTTCAACTGATTGAGTGGTTTTTAAGTAGATATACCATTGCTTTCCTCCTCGAGAGGAAAAAATTGTTTCCATATTACCAACACCTATTCTTTAAAAGTTCATAAGGACAATGAGAAATTCCCACACTAATTCTGTAAGACCTTAAAAATGGATCTTCAACAACACTATGCAATTTACATCCAACCTTTCATCCCAGCCTTCAAACCCACTAAAACAGCATCCCAACCATAAAACAACCTCATCCCTTGGTAAAGTCTATTTACTGCCCTATCTGGTCTGTTTCAAGAATTCCTTGCAACTTTTGATAAAATCGTAACATAAACCCAGATAAGAAATCGTTCCATTTTTCTTTTTCAAAAGACCATCAAATATTAAAACATGTTACTCTCAAACTTCTACCAAACAAAAAAAAACCAAGTTGTGAGGGACACACATCAACATACCTGATCTTCAAGTATGATCCCTGCAAAACCAGCTCTAATATATCCTTTAACAGTCCTCTTTACATTCATTGCATTCCCATATCCATTGTCACCATCCCCAATTACAGGAATCGAGACAGCTTCGGTGATAAGTCGCCCTTGTTCCACCATTTCTCCATAAGATATCAACCCCGTATCTGGCAATCCCAATCTTGCAGCTGATATTGAAAACCCTATACCAATCACCAAAAAAACAAAATGAAATTAACCAGACACACTTCATTTCAAGCACTTGTCAATAACATTGAAACATGATGCAAAGTCTCACTTAGTCGTAATCCCTAAAGTTAGAAAATTGTTACCCTAAAAAAAAAAGTTAGAAAATTGTTCCATTCCGCAGAAATCAATCCAAATCCGTCACGATAATTTGTTGAAAAACGGTGAATTAAGTGAAATTGCCCCCAAAAAACAAGGAAATAGAAAGTAACTTAACAAACACATTTGCTTCATTTCAAATGCTTGTTCATTAACAAAAGGGGGAAAAAAAAAATACTTTTCTCGTACTCACTAAAAATAGAAAAATATTCCCATTCTGCAGCATTCAATCAAAATTTTCCGCGAAATTGCTTTTGCTAATTCAAATTGAAGGGTGATATAAAACCGGTCTATCAACCCAAAAAACAAAAAAGAAAAAAAAGGAAAAAAAGGAAAAGGAAAGAGAGAGGAAATTAAGCGCCGGTATAGTTACCACTAGTGAAGCAGAAACTGAAGCCAGCACTCTCGACCAACTTAGCACTGAGGGCGTCGAAGCAGGCAGGGCCCTGGTGAATCCCGGGCGATTCCAGAAGCCGACGAAGAGCCTTCGCCGGAGAAGGCGACTCAGCCGCGGCGAAGTCCTTGTCGCCGGAGTAAGCAAGAAGCGGCGGCGGAGAGCTTCTGCGGAGCAGTGACAGAGAGCGTCGGTGAAGGAGTGATGAAGAGGCAAATGAGAGATTTGACGGCGGTGGCGGCGGTGGTGATCGGAGTCCAGTGGCGAGGCGATGGGGAAGAGAGATAGGGAGGCTTTGGTCTCCGGCGAGTCGTTGCGTCGATGAAGGCTGAAGATTCATTCCCTCTCTCTGCTCTGCTCTTTCTCTCTCTAGGTTCTCTCTCTAAAAGTGTAGGGAGTTCTGTTTTTTGTCTTTGTGTGAGGAATGGTTGTTTGTTTTGTGCATTAATTTATCTGAAATCTGAAATACACATACTTTTGTTTTGGTTTCTGAATTCTGAGATCCTATTTTTGTTGTTCAGTTTTTTCCCGCAATTTGTCCCGTTGCGTCTTCTGCGTCCACGGATCGGTCCAAACCCCGACCCGATTTGGTCCAGTTTTCATATTAGGATTAGGATATGAGACGAAATGGGCAAATATGAAAATGATCCAACCTGTTGTTGGATTGAATCCCGGTGCCTCACAAAATGACAATGGATCCTCAAGTGATGTGAGTTCCGGTATTCAATTTAAATCTCATTTTTCTAATTTAAAATTTAATAAATGTCTTTTGTAATTGCTCATTTCCTTAATGAATTATCAATGTAATTTGTCAAAAAAAAAAAATTATCAATGTGATTAATCAGTGGCAACACTTAAATGGTCATATGACTGAATCACATTGCCTACCTTCTTAAGTGCACTTTTTAATAAAGTTAAATATGTTATTACCGCTAGGCTAATGCATATAACCACATTTCTCATCTTGATTATAAATTCAAATAGTTTATATATAGTTTGATACATTTTTTTTTTCATTTACGAACAATAAATTATACAAGAATGATATTTGGATAAAGTAGTTTAGTCCATTTGATTTGTTAAAAATAAAGAAAATCACATAAAAGTGCCCTTTTTTTTTTAAGAAAATAAATTAACATCTAATAAAATAAAAAAATAAAAAAATAAAAAGAATAGGTCCAAATAGCTCATGAATTCTTTAAAATGTGACGGTTTAATTCTTATTTAATTTTTTTGGCCGAGAAGACATTAAACTCTTAAAATGTTGACCATTATAATCCATTCCGTCCAAAACCATTAAATTTCCAAGGGAATGTTGCTCAAATCATAATTTAGATAGTAAAAAGACCAAAATGTACTCCAATCTCCCAAAAATCCCCCCACCTTTGCTAGCAACCAGCGACGGCACCCCTCACATAGATTCACCGTCGCCCCCCCCCCCCCCTAGCTGCCCCACACAGAATCGCCGTCGGGTCCCCCCCACCCCACAGATTCGCCATGCACCCCCCCCCCCCAACAGATCACACCGTAGTCCCCCTCCAGATGTCGCCATTGCCAACCCCACCCCCCCCCCCCCCCCCCCAAAACCCTCCCCCAACCCAAATTCACCGTCTCCCCATCCTAATAGATTCACCATTGCCCCTCTCCCCCCTCCCGACTGCCATTCGCCGAACCCAACCCCAAAACCCAACCCACCCATTCCCCGTCACCGAACTCACGCCCCCCTTCTTCTCCATCGCCGATCGTGCCACCATTGAGAAATGAAGAGAGAGAGAAAGGAGAGAAGGAGGAGTTTTAGTTTTTTTATGATTTTTTTAATTTTTATTAAATTAATTATTATTAGATTATTAAAATACTCTCACAAATCAGATCACATGCAATGCACATGACTCATTCCGTTAGAAATTTAACGGATTTGGACGGAAAGAACTATTATGACCAATATTTTAAGAATTCAGGGTCTTCTTGATAAAAAATAAAATAAAACAGGAACCAAATTATCATCTTATAAAAAGTTCAGGAACCAGTTGAGCCAATTACTCAAAAAGAAATTAGTTATAAACGACAATGCTGATTCTCAAACCTTTTCCCTTTATTTTCCATTTTTTTTCCAGTAAGAAATCGAAACTTTATCTAAATAAGCATGATGTCTAACATATGGAGGACAAGAAATCTATCAGAACCAAACACAAATGACACAAAGGCACTCAAGATTACACTGCACTCTGCCGACTATAAAACTGAAAAAAAAAAAAAAAAAAATTAAAAAAAAAAAATCTTTGCACTCCTTTGCTGAAGAAGTGGAATCCCAAAATTAATTTTGATCCCAAGATTTTATCTTAGCTTTATGGTTATCCAAAAAGTCCTATAATTCCCAAATCTCTACTACTCCAGGAAAACTTGAATCCTATCGCCTGAAGGATCTTCGAAATCCAACAGGCACTCCTCTCCCTTTCCATTTCCACCACTAGCATCATCCACCATTGCCTTGAGGTTTACAATTCCCAAAGCTGTAGTTATAGCAGAAAACGATCACAGAATCCGGAGCTTTCGATTCCATGCGATAATGTACATAATTGTAAATAAAGTCAGGAAAACGAATGAAAAAAAGAATACCTGGGATGAATTTGGTAAGTCCTTCCAAGTTTCCACCAGCCTGTCAAAGCATTTTAACAAAGATTAAGAGGAATGCTAGAGTCTTAAGACATCATTTCTTTTTTTTTTTTTTTTTTTTTTTTTTTTTTTTTGGGTTTATGGGAAGAGCGACCTCCGGTAGTGTCCGGTTTATGATCCAGGTAATAGACATAATAAACTGCCATTCATATTTACATTTAAAGGATAAGTGACGTACAGGGATTCTAGCATTAATTTTCTCAACTCCATCTCTTCCAGTAGTCTTAATTCTCAATTTCCGAGACTCAATTCGAGAAGAATACACCCTTTGACCATCGGCCCTTGGATGTCGAGGAACTCCTTCTTTTTTCTCTGCATCGTCTGTAGCACTATGTTGAACACCGTATCCACTGCTGCTCACTGTCAAATAACTAAACTTCTCTGAGTTAATAAGGAGAGTACTGGCTAAGAAATAGAAGAAGGGTTTTAACGGTAAAAGTTTGTCATCGAAAGAAAGAACTCAGGTTCATATGGTTTTCAAAGTGGAAGATCGTCCAAGCAAAAGAGGGAACTCCAAAATCTGTCTTCCAAACAGCTAGTGAACTAGTTGAAAAAGTATTTATGATTTTAGGTTGTTACTGATCTGCTTGGCATCAAAGAGAAAGGAAATTGAACTGGCAGTTAACAACATGTGAACACTAGAGAATTATATTAACAAACTAGTAAGAGCTGAATGAACATGAGCTTCATGGGTATTAAGGGTAAGAGATCTCCCACTAACCGCTCTGGGAAGGCGACTGACTAGTGCTGGTAGCATACCTCTTCTCCTCTTCGTAATAACGGTTGAAACCTAAGATTTCCTTAATCTTTTCAAAAGATGGCATGCTTCCAGGGGAGGGGATATAACCACTTCTAATAGCGTTAAGTGCATTCTGCAGTTGAAGTAATTGTAAGTTAGCTTCACAAAACAACAGTCACAAATTATAGGTAAGTGGTAGTAACTAGAACAGACAGAACCACGAGATAGTAAAGGACCTTGAACCACTTTCCGACTCTTATTTTGCAGTTGCAATGAGCCAAAGTAACAATGTTTCCGACATCACGAAAGGATTGCAAGGTGTGATAAACATGAAATTTTCTACCAGTTTTTAGTTATGTACATCTATGCTATGCACAACAACCACTTGCCAAATAAGTTCTCTTTTCTGTAATGCAACTTTGGAATGTGGAAAAAGGTTTAGATACATAACCTGCATTGCTAGAATAGACACCCCGATCAAGGAAAGTGGATACGCCACAAGTTTATATCCAACATCTTCTAGTTCTGAAAGATCAAGTATGGGTATTTTGCCTCCTCCTTCAAGCATAGTGGCCTAACAGAAAGAAGGAAGCTCATTAAATGACCAAAAACACTATTTTAACACATATAAACATCCAATTCACCTACTAAAAGTATGAACGATGAAGTTTTAGTTGATGAAAGAGTTAGCTGCATTTTATATCATCGTGAAAGCTAACAACATTAACTTTCAAGAAAATATGGATTTCGATTACTTGATATTCTTCAAAGGAAGAATAGTTTACCAGCTTTGGCACAAGGGGGGCGGTTTCACAGAAGGCTTTCATCTCTTGCTTCGAAGTTAGTGCGTCGATGAAAAGAACATCCGCACCAGCATCAGCTAAAGCCTTTGTCCTCCAGAGTGCTTCCTCAAAAGACAATGCTTGACAAGAATCAGTTCTTGCCAAAATGACAATGTCAGAACCACACTCCTTGCGAGCATCAATCGCTGCTCTTATCCGCATCACTGCCTCTTCTCTTGACACCACTTTCCTGCCTTGTGTGTGACCACAAGCTTTTGGAGATACCTTTGAGAGAAAATTTCATAAGACAGTGGGAAACTAATCAGGGTATCGAAAAGGACAAGAAAAAGAAAACTGAAACATCACATACGGGTCAAAGTACAAAATCCAAATGAAAGAGAGTGACTCCACACAATGAGAGGCCGACTCGAAACATGAACAGTAGAAGTTCATAAGATGCAAGTCCAAGAGCTTTTTAAAATGAGCTATTTCTCTCCTCTCATTCTCTCTCGAATACACAAATAAACAGACAGAAAGTAAGGACATGGCATGAAAATCTCGATCAATCTTATTAACCTGATCTTCAAGCATGATCCCAGCAAAACCAGCTTTAATATATCCGTTGACAGTCCTTTTCACATTCATCGCATTCCCATATCCATTATCAGCATCTCCAATAACAGGAATTGAAACAGCTTCGGTGATTTGTCGCCCTTGATCCAACATTTCTCCATAGGAAATAAGACCTGCATCTGGCAATCCCAATCTAGCACCCGAGATTGAAAACCCTACAACAAGCACGAAACATAAGTCACTAACATTTAGTTCACTTGCACCTACAAACCATGAGATCATCTCACTTTATCTCGATCTTCAACTCGTGACATCTACTACCCGTAAACTTAACATTTATCTTAGTTTGCACCTTCAATCGCTTTCTTTCGTTTGTCATTTTTGTGGGATTCATCATCTTACACAGTTCCACCATCATTTCTTTGACGGAATTCGTCAGCTTCCGTCAATTTTTTGGACGAACTTTGTCACCTGCCGTCCGACAAAACTGACAGAATCTGACGGAAGATGCAAACTAAGATAACTAAGGATGTCAGTAAATTGAAAAGGGGCAAAACGAGGAAACCTAATTCCGCTACGTTCGTAACATTAATGCTATTAATAAATAATACCAATGGAAGTCATAACAACAACACTAATTACACTCACAATTTGGATTTTGACGACCTATGGTGGGGACATAAGTAACAACATTAATCCAAGAACTAACTATAACTTCTATTTTTGCACTAATAACAGTCGACTAATTTACACTTGCACAGAACAAAGAGAGAAAATCAAACCAAAAAAAGCCAAAAATAAAATCGAAGAAACAATATGAATCATGATATTAATCAAGAAACTAATTACAGTCCATTTGTTTGCACTTTCAGAAAGAAGATAAAGAGAAAAAAAAATCGAACCAAAAAAAGCCAAAAATAAAGCCAAATCGAGTAGTGAAGGAAGTTAATGGCACAATACCACTAGTAAAGCAGCACCGAAAGCCAGCTCTCTCCACCAACTTAGCACTGAGAGCATCGAAGCAAGCCGGACACTGCTGAATCCCCAGGGACGTCAGAACCCGGCGAAGCGCCTTAGCTGGAGACGAATCGGCGGAGCGATTTCCGTCCACCGAGTGTTCGGCGACGAATCGGACTCGGAGAAGCGGAATCGGCCGTTTAGCATCGGATTTGTGCGACAGTAATGGAAGCAAGGGTTGTCGAAGCGCTGAGGAGCGGAAACCGAGAGTCGAAATCGGAGACTGAGGATTTGATCGGCCATGGAAGGACAGGAAATCGCCGGAGGCATTGGCTTGCGTTTGCATGTGAAATTGAAGATTCATTTTTCTCTTTCAATGGCTCGCTTTTTTCTTTTTTTTTCTTTTTTCTGAATTCAGAAATGGTTGTTTTGGTTGGATTTTGATTTTGGTTTTGACGGGATGGTGGAGTGCGGAGAATAGCTGCAGATTGTTCATGGCTTTCACGTTTTTCTTCCAAATTTGGACGTGGTTCTTCTTAGTGGTTGTAGAAGAAATTCTTTCAAAGGCACGGAATCCATGTTTGTAGGGAAAGAAAAAGAAAAAAATAAAATAAATAAAGGGGAGATATGTAGTAAAGCCCTTTTGAGCGACCCTATCGTAGAGTCCTTTTTCTTCACCGTTCGATATTATATCCAACGATAGGATGTAAGAGTTGCATAATAGCTCACTAAACTTGACCATAGCCTATCATCCAAAAAAAAAAAAAGAAAAAAAATCCAGAAATGCCTTTAAGCTTTCATCGCCATGGATGTCAAGTCAAGAACACAGATCGCCGTCCCATCATTGTCGCCGTCCTTGTAGCTGGCGTCGTCCCGTCGGTGTCACCATCGCTGTCGATGAGTCTGCCCTCTCTCGCCGGTGCCATTCCGTCACTCGATGTTGCTGTCGCTCTTGCCGGCCTCTCTCTCACGACGGCCAGTCGCGACGGCGAGAGACTAGAAGCCAAGAGCTCTGGCGATGACAAGAATGGTTGAAGAAGCGTAGATGGCAGGCCTTTTCCGGTTCCCGTTTCACTCTCTCCCTTTCCCTCTGTCCCTATAATAATTATTTATAAAAAAAAAAAAAAAAAAGCCCTCTGTCTATATTTCTTTAAAGGAAAAGAAAAGCCTCTGTCGTCGTCTTCTTCTTCTTTTTCTCTTAAAAAAAAAAAAAAAAAAACCGTAACATAAGGAAAATTG
Source organism: Ficus hirta (assembly GCA_038430175.1). Taxonomy (NCBI): domain Eukaryota; kingdom Viridiplantae; phylum Streptophyta; class Magnoliopsida; order Rosales; family Moraceae; genus Ficus; species Ficus hirta. The sequence goes on along the minus strand of CM076593.1, from coordinate 4,732,297 downwards.
TTTTTATTTTATTTTTTTATTTAAAGTCTTTATTTTTTAAGAAAAATAAATGTATGAAGTTTTTTTTTAATGACTTTTTTAATTGATGCTTCTGGTAAATTTGTCCACCAGTGGACAATTGCTATCTCACTATAGGACAATGTAAAATCTAGTAAATATATATATATATATATATATATCATTTATCTTAAAAGAAAAAATTTGGTTATCAATTTAAAGGAGTGGCCAAAAAACGTCACTCTCCTAATTTTTCTATCTTAAAATCAAAGATGTAAATGTCAAATGTTCACAAAAATAATCGGAGGTCAGGATTTACTGAAATATCAACGGAAAATATCGATGTTGATATTGATATTGATAAAAATGGTAAAAAAAAAATGAATATTTACATAAAAAATTAAGAAGTTTCAAATGAAGTGATAGGAAATGACCAAAAAAAAAAAACCTAAATCTATCCATGTTTACAATAAAATTATTTAGATGCAGTAAATGTATGTACAGAATAATGTACAGAAAAAGTGATATATAACAAATAAAAAATACATTGATAAAATAACAACTTAGTAGTTATAATAATAGTTAATAAAACAAATAATTCATGCATTAGATTATTTTTCACTTCAGCTTTTTACAAAAGAAGAAACTTAAGGGTTTATCATCATCATCATCATCACCATACGACAATACAGTATCAAAAAAATAGAAGGCATGTGATTTTTTTTTTCCTTAAAAAAAATATTTTTATTTCTTTTTTAAGTCTTTCTTGATTTTTTTGTGTGCATATATTAGTAGATATTTAGCGTATACATGTGAAAATATTCATATATATATCCGGATATTCTGATAAAATTATAAAGAAAAAAAGAGACATTGATATTTTATGAATATTATCTAAAAACTATCAATATTTCATTGATCTACTGTTTTATATGAAGGATCCCTATTTACGGATAACTACAGAAAAATATCAATAAAATTGTCGATATTTTCACTATTATTTAATCATAGCTAAAACTTGACCATCTCCACTGTAATTGACAATACCAATACTATATTAATTATTTAAAAAATGAGAAAATAACATCTTTGAGATTTTAATTTTACTTTATGCTTTAATATCTAATGTCATTTTTAATATTATATTTACCTTCTACCGTCATCATTGAGCTTTAAAAATTATAAAACTAAACTCTTTTATATTTATAATATGAGGGTTGTAATGATTACATGAAATTAAATATCAAACATTTGTCGTATTTGATGATAAATTTCAAATGAGACAAAAACAAACAACAAATTAAAATACAATGAGACAAAGGTAGGAAAGAAGACGGGGATCCTCAAAAAGCAACATAAAATACAAGAAGCAAAATGGAAGTCCTAAAAGACTTCATCAGTTGAGGCCAACAAAGAAGCTGAATACTTTACCCTTTTGAAATAGAATTTAGATCTGATATCTTATTTTTCTGTTTCAATTATTATCTTCTTAATAGTATTTTGACAATTCATCAATTTATTTAAAATTTTTTAATATTTAACTTTTTTTTATATGGTTAAATTTATAAATTCATATAATATGCCACAGCATCATTGAGAGGACAATCAATAAGATAGAAAATTCGGAACAACAAATCTTGATTCTTTAAAATGAAGTTACTCCAAGAAAACTTGAATTCTATCACCTAAAATGTCGGTGAAATCTACCAAGAGCTCTACTCCCACTTCATCACCAGCTTCATCCAACAATGCTTTCATGTTTACACCTCCCAAAGCTGCATAGTTGAATACGATGATACCGAATTCTTAGCTTTAGATTTCGATTTCGATTTCATGGGATATTCAAAATTGTTTGGTTCTAATAAAAGTTGAAAATACAGAAGAAAAAAAAAATACCTGGGATCAAGTTGCCAACTCCTCCGTAGTTTTCAACCTACAAAACACGTTTACAAAAATTTATTGGGTGTAATGTGTTAAGAAAGGTTTAAAATTGGCTCGCGATAGATAAATTATTTGTTGTTACATTTCTACGAAATCATATAATCACGATGGACCGGTCCTTCGTGAACGACTTAAGCCTTTGCGTTCATTATATACCCGTAAAGGATAGACGACTTACCGGGATCTTGGCAACAAGTTTCTCAACTCCATCTCTTCCGGTTATGACTATTCTCAATGTCCGAGACATGATTCCAGAATAATGCAACCTAGAACCATAATTCCCATCCACGTCCGGAGAATTTGGTTCGACTACATCTGCGGGATATATAGGAACTCGATGTTTTTGCTCTGCATCATCTCTAGACCTCTGTTGAACACCATATGCACCACTGCTCACTGACAAATTACCATATGTTTCTGAGCAAATAAGTGGAGAAACCACTGATTTCTAAATTAAAGAAAGATTATTTATGTTATTAACCCAAAAAAAAAAAAGTTACATATGGTAAAAAAAAAATTGGTTAAGAGCTCAGGTTTGCAGGGTTTACATCTAATCAAAAGAAGGAACTCCAAAATTTATGTCTGCCAATTTTTGCTACGGTCAGCTAGTTTTGCTTGATCGAAGCGTAATTCAGATTTAAAAGTTACATATGATTTGGTTGTAGCCGCAGAACTTTACATCGAAGAGAAGGAAATCGGACTAGGAGTTCATGACATGTCAATATTAGAGAATTCCATTAACAACAATTGAGAACTGAAGGGTGGCAATACAGGTTGGTGGGTTGTGCTCGTGTCGTGTTTGACTCCTCAGTTGACACTACAATACTCGGCACCAACACAAACCATTTAATAAAGGGTAAGACTCACCTCCATGAGAAGGCAGCTGACCGGTGCCGACAGCATACCTCTTCTCTTCTTCGTAATAATTGTTGAAACCTAAGATTTCCTTAATCTCTTCGAAAGATGGCATGCTTCCTGGGGAAGGGACATGACCATTTCTGATAGCGTAAAGTGCATCCTGCAATTAGGAAATTGAAATTAGCATTACGAAAGTAACATTCCTAATTTATAGGTAATCGGGGGTCCCTAAAGAAGACAAAATGACTAGTAAAAGGACCTGAGGTTTCTTTTTCCTTCTCCAAAGAGATTCAATTTAAAAAAAATAAATAAATAAATAAAAAAAAAAAAGAAGAAGACAAACATTTTTCTACCTGCTTTTGCAATGCTAGAACCACCATCCATCCCTCATTTTTACTAGAATTGCATGCCGAAATTGCGTGGTGTTATTAAAAAATTTTAACTTGGGTTTTTCAGTTATTTGTATCCCTTTGCTTGAAACAAAAATCTTTCTCTAAAGCACCTTTTGAAATAAGAAAAAAGGTTTAGATACATAACCCGCATTGCTTGAATAGACACCCCGATCAAGGAAAGCGGATAGACCACGAGTTTATAGCCAACATCTTCAAGTTCTAACAGATCAAGTATGGGTGTTTTGCCCCCTCCTTCAAGCATATTGGCCTAACAGAAAGGTAGGAGCTCTTTTAATCACCAAAAGTAATATCTTTACATGTAACGTTCTAGTTGATGACGGAGTTAACCGGATTATTAATCATCACGAAAGATGAATGCTTCGACTTTCAAGAAAATCCGGATGTCCATACTTGGCGTTCTACAAAGGAAAAGAATAGCATACCAGCTTCGGTACTAGGGGAGCGGTTTCACAGAAAGCCTTCATCTCTTGTTTTGAAGTTAGTGCGTCAATGAAGATAACATCAGCTCCAGCATCGGCGAAAGCCCTTGTCCTCCAGAGTGCTTCCTCGAAAGACACTGCTTGGCGAGAATCGGTTCTTGCCACAATGACAATGTCAGAACCACTCTCCTCGCGTGCATCAATAGCTGCTCTTATCCGCATCACAGCCTCCTCTCTTGACACCACTTTCCTGCCTCGTGTGTGACCGCAAGCTTTTGGGGATACCTTTCAGAAAAATTTCATACGTACGAGAGGACTAATCGTTTTGGTAAGGACAATAACAAGGAAAATGAGAAATCACATATAGATCAATGTACAAAATCCATATGAAAGAATAACTTGGGATATAGTATGGAAATCTCCATCAATCATATTAACCTGATCTTCAAGCACAATCCCAGCAAAACCAGCTTTAATAAATCCGTTGACGGTCCTTTTCACATTCATCGCATTCCCATATCCATTATCAGCATCTCCGATAGCAGGAATCGACACAGCTTCGGTGATTTGTCGCCCTTGATCCAACATTTCTCCGTAGGATATAAGACCTGTATCTGGCAATCCCAATCTAGCACCCGAGATCGCAAACCCTACAGCAAACACCGAACCAAATTATTTACTTTAATTTTACTTAAACGACTTGAAGAGTTTCAGACCGTCTCACTTTATCCCGATCTTCAACTTGGGACATATACAGTCCCTAAAAATTTATATCAGTTTGCACCTTTAATCACATTTTATCCTTTTCATTTTTATCTTCTGTCAATTCTATGGATGAAAATAGTCCGACACAATATGTCTTCGGAAAAAATTCATTAGCTTCGGTCAATTTTTTGGATGAATTTCATCAACTTCAGTCCAACAAAATTGATAGAATGTGGTGGAAGATGCAAACGGATATAAATTTTTAAATCACAGAGTTTTAGACGTCGAAAAATTTGAAATTGAGGAGCAAAATGAGAAGGCCTAATCCAGCGACATAAGTAGGAAAATCAGTGCTAATGATAATAATAACAAGGATCAATCTTACTTATGCTCCCTGAGCTTTAGAATCATTCCTATAAGAATTTATGTTTAAAACATAGGAAAAAAGAGAGAAATTAGTCTCATTTAATCAATTTTAGTAGATTTTCTGTATTAAAAAAAAGAAAACAAATGAAAACGAGCACGTGGCCCCACATAACTCCCTATTTTTCCAATTTTTTTGTACAAAATAATAAAGAGAGGCTTCAAAACTTAGGGATAACTGCGTGCAAGTTTTTAAAGTTTTGGAAATAAAGTGAGAACGTCCTTGAAGTTAAGGGTACATATGAGAATAATCATAGTAAGAATAATAAAAGATAATCATAATACTAATAATAATCACTGCCATAACACTATTGGCAACTGAATTGAGACAAAAATAATAATAATAATAACAATCATAATTATGATTATCATCATAATTGCCACACTAATAATGGTCGATTTGTTTACACTTTCACAAAGAACATTAGTAAAAAATTTTAAAAAAAAAGTAAAAACGAAATCGAGCACTGAAGGAAGTTAAAGGCACATTACCACCAGTTAAGCAGCACTGAAAGCCAGCTCTCTCCACTAACTTGGCGCTGAGAGCATCAAAGCAAGCTGGCAACTGCTGAATCCCCGGTGACATCAGAATGCGGCGAAGCGCCTTCGCTGGGGACGACTCAGCGGCATGATCTCCTGCCACTGAGTTGCTGGAGACAACTTGGATAATTGGAATTGGCTGTTTGGCGGGAAAAGCGGAGGCATTTGATTTGTGCAACAGGGGAAGCAGGGGTTGTTGGACAGTCGAGGAGTGAAAGGTGAGACTTGAAATCAGAGAATGCGGTTTTGATCGCAGATGGAAGGGGGAAGAGACAGCGACGTTGTGGTTTCTGGTATTCACTTGGGTTTGCATTTGAAGTTGAAGATTCATTTTCTCTCTCAATTGCTCGCTCGATTTTTCTGAATTTGGAAATGGTTGTTTTTGGTTGGATTTGGTTGAATGGTGGAGTTCTGAGAGGTATTTGTAGGGCCGCAATCTACAAATTGTCCATGGTTTTCACGTTTTTGAATGTAGTTCTTGCCTTCCAACACAAGAAAACAAAATGAAGAGAAAAAGTTAAAAAAAAAATGCTTTTCTTTTGACGCACGGAAAGAACGTTTGGAGGGAAAAAAAAAAAACAAAAAAGAACTATTATTATTATTATTGCATTATTGTTATTACTATTTATTTTTATTATTTCATACTTAACTCCAACATAAGATGCAATGCAGAGTTCAAATCCCCTATTCATGTATTCAGAAGAGTTGTTTCCTAAAAAAAATTTTCAAATTTTCAAATTTTCAAATCCCCTATTTAAGTAAAAGGTTTTGAACAATTTTCAAATTTAGAGGGCAAGGATAAAAAAAATAATTTAAATAATTAAAAAAAAAAAAGCTATTGTCTTTGTGAAACTCGAGCTCTAGCTCTCTCTCTCTCTCTCTCTCTTTTTTTTTTAAAATCTGTAGACATGTACTCAACAAGTTGATTTTTATTCTGAAATTTTCTTTCACATTTTACTTTCTGTAGAAAATTTTTATGGTGATATCATGTATTCAGCCTCATTTTTTTTTAGTTGTTTCTATTTGTTCGTTATTTTTTCGGATGAAAATATAATTTATGGCATGAAAAGGCAACAAGGACACCAATCCAATCCACACCTACATAGACTTCTATTGCACGAAACACAGTAGTAGCAAATTTTAAATTATAAGTTAGAACGAAAATGTACTAGGATCTACAAACGGATCTACAAACGGACAATTAAAGGGGTATGCTAAATTTCAGAGTACACATGTTTTTTTAACAAATCTTCTACAATTGATGAAAATATCTAATACCGATGTCAAGAATCATATAGCACTAATGTTACACAAAAAAACCATCAAGAAATAAAACTAGTTAATGGAAGACATATGAAACATTAACTAAATGCAACAAACAAATGATCAAGTATGGTTAAAAACTGCCTATCAAAATTTTTTTTTTTAAAAAAAATAGCCTATAAAAAAAGTATGGCTACAGTTATCATAAACATAAACCAAACTTAATACAGGAAAAAAAATAATAAATAAAAAATAAAAAACCTCATACTGCAACAACAAAGCTTCATGTAAAAGGACGACAATCAATGCCCAAAACAATAAGGCTAGGAACCAAATGAGGAGAGAAGCACTGTCAACACGCCACTGAACCAACGTTCATGCATCACATGCATAGCCAAACATAGCCACCCAACACAATGCTTCCAACACCTCAGATGGCCCACACCAGTAGAGATAAGACCACAAAGACAGCAGGGATGACGGAGAAGCGATGCACCTGAAAACAGCATTCACTCGCCCCTCGCCCTCTCAAATTTGGCACTCGTGCCTCGCAGAAGCAAAAGCCACCCCTACCACCATCCTCATTGCTGCGAGCTTGAGGGTCAAGACCATGAGCCTGTTAACTCACCCAAAGAAGAGCCGGGGCTCTCGCCAATATGCTCCCTTCTTCTCCACTCTATCTTCTCGTTAGATCCGGCAAGTCTATCTTTATGTTATTGTAGTTGCAAGGTTTATCACAAATAACAAATATTCTTGTCCTAACATAATTATGTAACAACTTTTTTTTTTTTTTTGGTTGAAAATTTATGTTATAGCTTGTTACATAAGGAATTTAATTTGGATTCACTAAGCTCACGGAGGTTGCTCACATTTGATGTCTGGTGTCTAGTGCAGCCTCATCCAGGAATTGCATATACTAGATCTTACAATACTTGTGGTGTATGAAGAACTTAAAGTAATTGCTCGAACAGGCAAAGAAACGTACAACAGTTGCACGAAAATGAAAACACACCACAGAAAATGAACTACAAGAAGAATTATGTGGGGAGAAACAGAAACCGATCCCAGCACAATGAATGTGAATAGTTACTCCCATTTTGGATTTGCCGCGAATGGTACAATTGCGTCTAATGTTGTACGGATTCTTCGAACATGTTCATATAAGATCTTTAATAAGTAACAAAAGAAGTCAGCAGTTTTACATTGACGATTGAATAAAGATCAGCCCAATTTCATAATTTACAGTTTGGGAGATCAGTCTAATCTAGTGCTTTATGGCTCCCCAGAGGAAACGCTAGAGGGGGATTCCTCGGTGCCATAGTTCCAAAGTTGCTTCAGTTCACCTCTTATCAGACCCAAAACGACTGTAACACCTGAAGACAAAAGGAAAAAAAATATCAAATTATATTGACCAAAAGAAAAGGAGGTGTGCAAATTGCGTAGAGAAAACTTTGTTTACAGAACTTAATGAGCCAATTCACTAATTTTTTTACCTAGTGTACATGGAACAAGGTACAGGAGAGCAGGTTGACCATCCCCATCCATTAGATACAACCCGAGATAAGTGAGAAAGAGGCCTGAAAAAGGCAACAATCGTCTGTTAGTATCAAACAAAGGGCATCATAGGAGCGGACAGTAATGTCACAACTAATACTTTCACAGGTAATATCACTGATCTACAGTTAATTAAAACAAAAAATTATTCAAACCAAGCTTGTGAGAACGTCGAAAAGTAAGTATTCTAACTAGGCTTGAAAGAGTTTTATCTTTCACATATGTCTCCTACTTACGCAAACAAATTATAAAAAAGAAATGATCCAGGGGCACTCACCAAATCCATAGCCAATCACCAACCAAATAAAATACCCATTTGTTAGACCTTTCTTGTTGGCTTTGTCATATCTGAGACAATGAAAAATGAAAACTTCAAAGAACCAAATCCATAATCACAGAAACAAACGCACACACGTTACCCCAAAAAAAAGTCCAATAAATAGCAAAAATGTCCCTTCTTTTCAGTGTAAGGACTTTTATAGCTCAGCTTGGTACTTATTCTAATAAAAGGTTAAAGAATTAACATTATAAAAAGAATGAAACTAAAAAATGCTAAATTCAACTTGTCAAAAAAGGGATATATATATATATATATATATATATATATAAAATAGGGATGAAGTCAATACCGAAAGGCAAATGAAACAAGCAAGCCGGGGAAGAGAATGTCCCCAAAGCCAATCATATCATAACCTCCCCAAGGGTCAAATATGCGGGGGATTCTCAAAAGCATGGGAATAGCTTCTCCACCGCTGTTATCACCTCGTGCAACCTATGGGCAATGAAACAAAATCCTTGTTAGAAACTACCAAACTGTAACAAGTTTTATGTATTTGACATGTTGAAAGAGCAAAGACAAAAAACCACGCAGAAATCAGTAAAAGCTAAAAGTATGTAGACCCGATTCATGATTTGTATCTATCAAACTACACCATCGAATTTTGACCACTAATTCCCACATGGGAACCATCCACAACATGGAACAAACGACAAGCCAAAGAAGATATTTGAAGAACAAAGATGTTTCAGAAAATTCATATGTAGACTGGTTCTCCTCAGAAGCTACATTGTAAAAACATTAATCAAACTTCAAAGATATATATTTGAGTAAAGAACAGTGCCCGGTAACTCATTAGCCCAAATGTTCACAATATTACACAGCAACGAATAAGCTAAATCATAACTCTTTAGGCCTGTTTTAAGTCAAAGCCTGTAGATGAGCCACCGACAAGACTGTTGGTGAATGTTGTTTGGCCCAAACCAAATAGATGCAGCTTTTGCATCATGCCAACAAGTTGCCTCTGGAAGATAACAACCTATTTTCCACTCATCCCATCCCCCTCTCCTTTTTCGTAACATAATGACTCATCTTTACAGTGCTTATGTAGGGCACAGTTTTCAACTTAGCACAAAAGAAATATTCCAAGTTAAAACTCAAGTAAATAAAAGTAATGATCTTAAAACATACCGCAATCATGACACTCTCGTGGAATATTACTGGTGATATGAACACCCAAAAGATGTCGTAGACAAATGCACAGCAAAGTAGTACAGTAGCAACCTGAGATGTGAAAGGAATATTAAAAGTTAGTAATAATAAGGTTACACTTACAGACATGATACACTGAAATAAGGTGAAGAGTTATATGCTGAAATAAACTAGTACCTTGATATTAGGTAAACGAGCAATTTGTAAGACTGTTATCATCAAGCATATACCCTGTCAAAGATAAAGTCAACAAATTAAGGGTTGGTAGAACTGCAGCATATACAACCAGTAAACCACATGTTACAGCATATCAATGAAAGAAGAAACCGAGAAATATGAAAATGGTTTCTGATGGAGTGGGAATAACAGCATCCTCCAAATAAGTCTTACAGTTCAGGCAAAAAGAGAAAAGAAGGTACACCTAGTAGATCGCTAAACTGTTTTAAGAAAACATAAAGAAATGTCCCGATGGTGGCAACATATATGACCAGTGAAAATGTTAGATTATAAGAACAGGAGAATGACTCAATAGTTTGGATTCAATCTCTCTAGGTGAGCGGTGAGTAATCCAGAAGCTCAAATTTAGTAACCACAATCAACCACAGTCAATCCAATTCTTTCGAACAGTTTTACAGTAAAATCAGGCTAGATATATGACACTTACAAGAACATCTTGGCCAATCCATGAATAAGAAGCCCGCCTATTTGCAGCCCAGAAAATTGCAAATGCTGCACAGAGAAATAATACAACAAGCGAGAGGACAGAAACCTCTCCAAATAGAGGCAAATCTACTGATTTTTTCCCACAGTTTCTGCATTTACTGCTCCAGAAAAAGTTTCAAAAAAAAAAAAAGAAGTACAAGTTTTACATATCAGATAGTAAGAATTGCGTCCCAAACAAATGCAGTTACAAGGCGTACCTTAAAATCAGACTCACAATACAGTTATGCATTCCCTGGACACCAAAGTTACGTCAATCAGCAGGAGATAAAAGTGAACAAATTAAACTGGTTGCAATAACTTTTAATCTAAAAGACGGTGATGTAAAGCCCATAGATATATTTAATGAAACATGGTGTGAAATTTTCTAAGTTCAGGTAGAAACTCTATTTCTCTCATGCACGAAACAAGAATTACTCTACACTTCCTTAAATCTTTTACTTCCAATTTCCTAATTTTCCATACACGGAGTGCTAACTTAATTCTTTCTTCAATAAGACCGTCGTTAATAAAGTTCACCAAGAAATTGAATAGCATAAAAACAGTATGTTACCTCAATACCACCGATGCAGAAAAGTACAATCAGCACCCAGATGAACCAAGATGACATAAAAAAGTACAGCAGCACCAAAAAGGTGGATGCCACTATTACAAAAATTACAGCTCCCTTCGCACTTATATCAAGAATTTCCTTCTCAGAATCATCTTTGGCTGCTCCAGAATCCTAGACAGTGAAAGGAGAGAAGATTCAATTGTAGCACATCATACAACAACTGACTGCCCAAAGTCCTTATAAGCACGTACTCAGTTGCAAACATACTAATATGACTATCTGCTTATTTGAAAGAACTTTATCATATCCTTTAGAGATCTGCTTCTAAAAATTATGGAGTCTATAAAATAAGCATGAATCCAACAAAGCATTATATTACATATATTCATTTAGCATTGTCAATAACAAATAAAAGAAACGCAGATATAGAAAGTAACCATCAGAGATTACAAGGTGTCTAGAACAAAATTATTAATTACGAAATATCAATCAGAGAATCATGTAACTAAAAAAGTGAGGATAAAAAATGTCTTGATTCAAAATACAGAAGCTAGTACGCATAGATTTAAAGCTTCCTTATATCTGAGGATTGAGGATTGAAATAAAAATATTCTTAAAAAACAGTTAAAAAACAGTTTAATGTAGAAACTAAACCTTAGGCGATAGTTCGTTATAACGCTCATCTGTACGTTCGGGTGCAGTGAATTCTGACCAAAGGGATGCACAGGCAAGCGTTCCAACAGCCATCATCCACAAAAAAATCACTGAGAAGTCCACAATTGGACGTTTCGGAGAATATAATAGAAGTTCCACTGCATCACAGAATTTCAAAATCATTCATACAGCATGGGACAAAAACAAACATAATAGTTGGGGGAAAGAACATCAGTTTCTAAATGGACGTAACTTAAGTTGAAGCAAACACTAACAATATAAGAAAACATACAAACTGCACTCCTATGACCCACATATTTATGCATATTAAGGCAAACAACATTTGTAGCCATGAAAAAAAAAAAAAAAAAAAAATTCTGATAAGGAAACATTACTCAGATTTGCAAGGAACTCATTTAAATGTAAGAGAAAAAGTTGCAATTTGAAAAAGTTTTAGACGGTGTCCCACCAAAGGTAAGCATTAGCTTATAATCATGAGATGCAATTGCAACAGTCCGGAGAATTTTTTTGCTAATTCAAGTTAATGGATCATTAAGGATAAAAACAGGCTGAAAAAAATGTAAAAATAGTGAGATAGGATTATAATTACTACAAGAGCATGGCTTTAGATACGCCTAGCTGCTGGAAAGAAATTCATACGGAAAGACCGTAAGTAATCTTTGAAATTCTTTTTGGGTCAAAGGACCTATTTAACCGTGCAATGGCCCTGGTCACCACTTGTTACTCCAACTTCTATACCAATACGAACAAAGATATTATAGGACTTCACTAACCCATAAACAAGAAAAAAATTTGGCCGTCTAAAGTCACTGGGATACATTACTGCCTCATCAAACTGCACTTCAGTGCTTTCTAAAACTGTAAAGTTGAGTCCATAGTACCAAATTTGGCATATCATAGTCTTTTTTTCCTTTTCCTTTCTCCATGAAAACTAAACTTGAAACCATCTTCAATTAAAAGGCTGAGGAAAAAAAACAAGCTACAACCACATCTTTTCATACTATGAAGCACTTGCAAACAAACAATAAATGTAACCAATCTGTACTAATTTGGTCCTATTCCCATTTTTGTGTTGATGGCATGTCATTTCAATCTGGTTCAGGGTACCAACGTTATACATATACATATATGTGTGTGTGTGTGTGTGTGTGTGTTATAGGAGACATGAATTTTAGAAGAAATGTAAGAACAGTTGTAGCTAACCTCTTTTTCCACTTGCCATAGTTTTGTTAAGAGCTTCTCCTCCCGATTTTGAAATCATCACGACAGGAATCGAAATATTTAAAGCAGTTTCATTCTCAGCACAAACCATCTTGTAAAGATCTGAATATGGGGGGAAAATGAAAGGTATAGTGTTTAATGAGGTGTTGAAAAAAAAATTATGTACATTAGAGTCGATTATCATCTTTACTCTCCTAATTTCCATCTTTCCTCTCTTCTTACTTTTTATGAAAAATTTGTTGTCAATTCTGCATTTAAACTTAAGGCTCCATTTTCAATGTGAAACACTTCCAAAAAATATATTTACTCTTAAGGTGTTTGGTATGCTAGCCAACTTATCATAAGATAACATAAGCCAGTCATCTTGCACAACTTTAGTCTTCCATAACATGTAATGAGTCTATTATGCCTTGCACCAAAACTGCACGTGACATATGCATGAAAAAAAAGTTCATTATTGAATAGAACCTTCTTTGTCATTTATCACCAATAATGCAGCAGCACCTGCAGCCTGTGCAAATTCTGCTTTCTTCCTAAAATCACAATCACCACGTATTGACAAGGCAATTTGACCAGATAACTGCAGGGCAAAAGGGACGATACACACCAAATGGATTAAACAACTAGTACAAAATTATGACAAAATTAATTCTCAGTAGATTACTTCTTAAAGAAATAACCAAAGATTTCATCTATTACCAAAATAGTGCAATTAGAGAAGGCATTACCTATTTAACTTTACTGCTGGTGATTAAAATGAATCATTCCATTCCAATTTACACATAGGAAAATAAGATTTAACAGTTAAATAAAAAAGTTTTGAAATCTTCACTTGAGCGCTAAAGCTCATGAACACATTACATGTAAACGTGAGAGTGAAATCAGGGAAAAACCTTCGATGAAGAACTGGAACAGCCATTTAAGGGATTTGAGAAAACAGCTGGAAACCTGAGATCTTTATCAGCATTTGAAGGCAATAAAGCCCCAAATCTTGCATTGACTCCTACTAAACTTTCACCTTCAGCGCCATCAACCCACTGTACAACCTTGACCTAAAAAACCAAAGGCGGCAAATACTCCGAATCAATAGATTTGCAATTTTTACTTTTAAGCTGGAAACGGATTTATGAATGACTTCAACAGCAATGAATAAATATGAACAGGGATGAATAGTAGCATAGCAATCAATAGTCCAATATAATGAAAAGAACTAGTTTTACAGATAGTATGAGAATTTCTTCTTTTGAAAACTACCCAACTTTACTTGACCATATCCCCACATCGTCTTCCTCATACAACTCATCCTAAGTTCGCTCCCTCAGCTTATGCTCGGCAGCTGAAGCACAAACCCCGCCTCTTTCCCCCAAACAAAACTGCCCAACTTCTCTTCAGAGACCCTTTTGTTTCAAAATTCGAATGTAACTTAAAGATGAATGCTGGGTAAGTAAGAATGGGTGGTGTGCAGGAACACCAAAAAAATTCCAGTCCTTTAGCCGAGTCATGTGTGTTAATGTGGAAATCAATCACTAGAAAATATTATTTGATAAAAATGAATCTCTCTCTCTCTAATTTAAAACAAGAAAACAAAAACAAAAATAAATCCAGAATATTCAAACATATATTTCTCAATGCTGATCTATTATGCCTTATCTTATATAGTAACTAATATTCTTCCTCTAGAACCATTTACCTAAAACTTGGTGTCCACATGTTAGAATAATAGCTTTTCTAACTTAACCTTTAATTGTACTCTTCTGAGAACACCATATCCCAAATATTTTAATAATAAAAAAAAAGCCCCCCAAAATCAAGGGATTTAGTTCATGAACAGAGACACAGCTAAAAAAAAAGGGGAAAAAAAAAGAAGAGTTCCTTTTCTCAATCAAGCAACCAACCACTTCAACCGAAATTAGATTGCCTTATAGATTTCTGAAACCCCAAAAATTCAACGACAACGAAAATGAAGACCACATTAGAACATCCGATTTCTCCCAAATTCGGATCCAAAACATACAAATCCAAACAATTCCCAAATCAATCTCTAATCATCGACAATTTTTCCACGGAAAAATACGAAACCCGAACCGAATCAGATATAAAAAAAATAAAATAAATTAAAAAATAAAAAAAACACACCAGATCAAGAAATGCGGGGAAAAAAATCACACCAGATTGAAAGGATTGTCGCAGGAGGGAGATTTGGGAGAGGAATCGTCGTCGAGGGTGACGTCGGCTCCGCCGGCGAAGGAGAGAGAGAGGAGAGAGAAGAAGAGGACGAAGCGGAGGAGGAGAAGGAGGCTCTGAGAATGGGAAGCCATTGGTGGGCTTTTTTGCTCAACTACCAGAAATATGTTGCCTGTTAATTTATAAATGTCCAATCTAATCCAATTTTCTCTCTCTCTCTCTCTCTCTCTCTCTCTCTTTTCCCCTCTTCCGGCGCAGAGAGAGACGGACACAAAAACCAATAATATAGGAAGTAGTGGCACTAAAGTTTTACCGTAACTGGGATCGAAAAAAAAAAAAAAAGGTTTTTGAAACGAAAAACCAAATATTTTTAGCAAAGGCTTATCAAAATTTTTGATTTTTTTTTTTTTAAGAGAAGGAGTTTCAAACACCAATTGGAGTTGTAATTTTGGAATTTTTTATTAAAAATGAATTAATATTTGAAAATGTGTATATGCAACCACAAAATCGTCCATTCCCGTGATTTTAGTGACTAACGGATGGTTGGTCCCAATTAAGGATAGCAATTTTCTCCATAAATCTATTAACTTGTAGGGACCTGTTTTAAATGGGACAGGGAAAATCTGATCTATATGAGTTTGGATTATAAATGTGTTAAACTCGTCACGTGTTATGGGTCTACGACAGGTTTAGGGGTCCCCAACCTTATTCTTCGTTTACTCGTCCTATTTAATTATATATTACTTTAATATAATAAATATTATTCAAGATGTTTTCTAATATATATGATTTCAAGTATTAAATTTTGACATTTTGATATATGAAAAATTGAATACTATATATTTTTTATTTATTTTACTTAAAGTCTCATATTTATGCATTTTTTTTTAATTATTGATTTTCTATATTCATATGGAAATAAATAATATGGTTAACGGGGCACCTTACGAGTACCCCAAACCTACGATGGGAAAAATTCGCCCGATTTTCATCAATTTAAACGGGATGCAAGATGGAAAGTTTTTTTATTCACGGAACGGTTAGCAAGAAGACCACTCTGTCCCGAAGCCGCCCTATTGTCATCTCTAGTCTCAAACCATATGATTTGGTAGGGTGACGAACACATAGTCCACATTAGATGATCCAAATAGTCATTTGTTTGATGTCCTTCAAGATTTGATTAAAATGAATTGTAATAGTTTAAAAAAAAACGTAAAAACTTAAACTATGTTCGAAAAAATAGAATTTGTAGCAAATAACATATTTTGTAAGTACTTTTAAAGGTTATAATATGCTTTTTAAAAGATGATAAATTATAACATATTTTCTAGTAAATCCATGAATTTCCTTGGATTTTCTAAAAAATAGGGGATTTACAGTTAATTTTTTATAACAAATTTATATTCATAGTTTCATATTAGAGAGAAATAGAGAGAGAAAGAGTGAGAAAGAGAGAGGAGGAAGGAGAGTTTTTTTAAAATTATGTGGTCATAAATTTGATTCTGTTTTTAATTATTATGTTTAAAATTTTATACTATAATTTACTATTACTCTTTTTAAAAATATTATTTTGCTCTTTCTCCCTCAAAAATTGATAGCAATATGGATCTTTTTTTTTCCCCCCTCTTATCATCCTATGTAATTAAAAAAAAAAATCTCATGTCCACTTAAAATAAGAAAGTTATGAACTTTAAAGGTTGACTTTTTTGAAAATAAAAATGAGATATTTGGACGTGTCAAATTTATGATGTAACATTATGATGGACATAAAATATAAGGAAGTGTCAAATTTATGGCTTTCTTGAATATAACCCTCTGAAGAATGTACTTCTCAGCATATGTTCACGGCAAATCCTTGGTGGGTTCATCGTCCTCCTGATGAGCTTTGCATATTTATCTATCTTTTCATTTTTTAACACAGTCTGTTGGTCTGTGTGTGTGTGTGTGTTTTTTTTTTTTTTTTCTTTCTCTGTTCCTTTTTTTTTTTTTTTTGGCTTCTTTCTCAAGTTTTTATTCAAGTCATTAATTCGAAACCTCAAGAATTTCACTTTCGTTGTTTTTTTCTTTTGGATAAATTTCACTTTAGTTGTTGACCTTCGTTTCTATAATTTCTTGTTCTTTTTATTTCTTATTTCGCTTATGAAACTGTATTTGTTGCTCTTTGATTTTTTATTATTACAGGACTGAAAAGACTTGATTTTGAAGTGAATTGTGCTTTTTTGTGAAGCTGGGTTTTCATTTCTAAGGAAACTCTTTTTGCATATTATAATTTTCTTATGCTCTTTGTATGTGGACTGGTGTTTGATGTTTGACATTGGGTTTCTATATTGGTTCTTTCATATAAATTGGATTCTTGTTATTTTTATGATATATATTTCTTTAAATTGTGGAACAGGTTCTTCGAAGTCAACAACATGGCTGCTTCTGTCCCACCTGTAGGCTCTTCGCAACAATTTTTTCTGAAGGAGTCGTTGGCTCTAGACCCGCCACTGCTGAGATATAATGGCTGCTCTAACCCTGAACTTACAGAAACGTGGTTGAGACTAATGAACAAATATATGAACGCGTTGGATGTTCCAGCTAAGATTCTGTTCCACTTGCCACGTTTTTTTTGGAGAAGGATGCTTGGGATTGGTGGGAATTTGCTTTGAGAGGCACTGACTTGGAACGTTTCACTTGGGAGGATTTCCAAAGGCGTTATCTTGATATGTTTTGTCCAGATACTTACAGGGCATTAATAAGGAACTTGTTTGCCAATTTGAATCAGAGTAGATACTCAGTGGCAGAATATGCCATGGAATTCATACAACTGTCCCATTTCGAGTTGCACATTATGGAGGAATCAGATAAGACCGAAAAGTTCATTTCAAGACTGAGTGCTCCTATCAAGAGTGTAATGACTTGGGAAGCATATGAAAACTTCGAAGACATTGTCAACAAGGCAAGGAGGGTTGAAAGGAATTTTGAGCTCCAAGACATGGGAGACTAGTTGCTGTGTTAATTAAAGACGCAAGTGTTGGGTCTTCGATGCTGCATAGGACTTGTAGGAAATTAGATGCACAGATGTCACATTGGTATGTTAAACTTTCAGGCAAAGTAAACGCATAGTTTAGCATCTCCGTTCAACATTGTGTAGAGGATTTAGTTGTTTTGCTTGGTGTATTGTTCATAGTTTCACGGCTCTGTTCAATTTCATGTAAAAAATTTACTGATTTGTTAGCACAACTGAATCTTCTATTTTGACAAGCTATTCACTTCCTATGAAACTTGATCTTGTGTAAGAATGCTACTCAAATGCAAGCAGACAATGTATTCAAATACACCTTCATGACATTCACAAGCACATAATAGTTGTTTCCACTGTCATCAACTGTTTAAAAACTTCACACAGTTTGTTTGAAAATTGGTATATTTTTTTTATCCTGCAAAATAGAACACGCATTATGGACCAAAGATTTTGCCCGAAAGAGAGGCCTTACCTGTTCTATTTTGCAGGATAATAAAAATATATCAATCTTCAAACAAACTGTGTGAAGTTTTTAAACAGTTAATAACAGTAGAAACAACTGTTATGAGCCCGTGAATGTCATGAAGGTGTATTTGAATACGTTTTATGCTTGCATTTGAATAGTATTCTTACACAAGATCAAGTTTCATAGGAAGTGAATAGCTTGTCAAAATAGAAGATTCAGTTGTGCTAACAAATCAGTAAATTTTTTACATAAAATTGAACAGAGCCGTGAAACTATGAACAATACACCAAGCAAAACAACTAAATCCTCTACACAATGTTGAACGGAGATGCTAAACTATGTGTCTACTTTGCCTAAAAGTTTAACATACCAATGTGACATCTGTACATCTAATTTCCTACAAGTCCTATACAGCATCGAAGACCCAACACTTGCGTCTTTAATTAACACATCAACTAGTCTCCCATGCCTTGGAGCTCAAAATTCCTTTCAACCCTCCTTGCCTTGTTCACAAGGTCTTCGAAGTTTTCATATGCTTCCCGAGTCATTACACTCTTGATAGAGCACTCAGTCCTGAAATGAACTTTTTGGTCTTATCTGATTCCTCCGTAATGTGCAACTCGAAACGGGACAGTCATATGAATTCTATAGCATATCGTGCGACTGAGTATGTACCCTGATTTAAATTGGCAAACAAGTTCCTTTTTAATGCCCTATAAGTTTCTGGACAAAACATATCAAGATAACGCCTTTGGAAATCCTCCCAAGTGAAACGTTCCAAGTCAGTCCCTCTCGAAGCAAATTCCCACCAATCCCAAGCATCCTGCTCCAAAAAAAGTGGCAAGTGGAACACGAATCTCAGCTGGAACATCCAATGCGTTCATATATTTGTTCATTAGTCTCAACCACGTTCTTGCAAGTTCAGGGTCAGAGCAGCTATTATATCTCAGCGGTGGCGGGACTAGAGCCAACAACTCCTTCAGAAAAAATTGTTGCGAAGAGCCCACAGGCGGGACAGAACCAGCCATGTTGTTGACTTCAAAGAACCTGTTCCGCAATTTAAAGAAATATATATCATAAAAATAACAAGAATCCAATTTATGTGAAAGAACCAATATAGAAACCCAATGTCAAACATCAAACACCAGTCCACATACAAAGAGCATAAGAAAATTATATATGCAAAAAGAGTTTCCTTAGAAATGAAAACCCAGCTTCACAAAAAAGCACAATTAACTTCAAAATCAAGTCTTTTCAGTCCTGTAATAATAAAAAATCAAAGAGCAACAAGTACAGTTTCATAGACGAAATAAGATAAAAAAAAAAAAAAAGAACAAGAAATTATAGAAACAAAGGTCAACAACTAAAGTGAAATTTATTATAAAAAAAAAAACAACTAAAGTGAAATTCTTGAGGTTTTGAAGTAATGACTTGGATAAAAACTTGAGAAAGAAGCCAAAAAAAAACACACACACACAGAGACCAACAGGCCCTGTTAAAAAATGAAAAGATGATGAATAGGAAAAGCTCATCAGGAGGACGATGAACCCACCAAGGATTTTCCGTGAACATATGCTGAGAAGTACATTCATCAAAGGGCTATATTCAAGAAAACCATAAATTTGACATCTCCGTTATATTTTATGTCCACCATAATGTTAAAATTGATAATTTTACAATTTCATAACGCTAAAATTATTTAGAGCAGGAAAAAATTATAAGGTGGTACTCAAAACATGTTTCTCCACCTAATTTTCTCTTCATTTCACATTACGGTCCTGTTATCCCAAAATCTTGAAGCCTAAAACCGAAATGCCCTTACAAGATTTTACCCAAGTCTGAGTGCAAAAGACATAAAAGACAGGAATAAAAAAAAAGGGGAAAACTGTACAAATTTGGGCTACTTACTTGATTTTTGTTGACTAGAATACCTGATCTTCAAACGTCTTTCTAATCCAAAAGTACAGCCAGATTCCACGTCTTGAAGCTGTGATTTTATAGAAATTTTATACAAAAAAAAAAAAAAGAACTTAACTAGATGGTGATTATATGATTCAAACGGAGGCAAAACAGAAATCTTGTTGGATTATAACTTCGGAGTCGAAGAATCTCGAATATCCCAGTCAATTAAGCGTTCAGAAGCTGTGGTTTTAGCCTCTACCAAGACAGAAGCAGAGAGATGGAAAAAAAGGAATGCGACTCTGGGAAAATATCGGGAATTTTCTTGGATGGGAGGGAAAGAGAGACCGTGAGATGAGACAGAGGAGGAGAGAGAAGGGTGAGCTAGATGAGAGAGAGGGGCGCGGGAAAAAGTTTGGACAAAACTAAGGGTTTGTTGGTTGGTCCATTTGAGTTAGGCCCTGTTTGGTACACAAGTTCAAGTTGATATTTTTAAGTTTAGTTTGAGTTAAGTTAAGTTGAGTTTAAAAAGTGAGTGTTTGGTGAAAAGTTTGAGATAAAAAGTTTAGTTTGAGTTGATTGTTTGGTGAAAAAGTTTGAGTTAAAAAGTTTTTAAAAAACAAGGGCCTTGTTTGGATGTATAAAAATTGAGTTAACCAAATTTTTTACGTTTTCTGTTTGGTAACTTATCTAAACTCCAACTAAATGGAATTTTTTCACCTCAACTACTGTCTTTTTTCATATTATCAACTAAATTTATTTATTTTATTGAAGAAAAATTATAATCAAACTACTCAGAACTTAAAATTTTCATTTATCCTCAATTTAAAATTCTATTATAGGTTCTATTAACGCAAAATGTCGCGATTAACAATTTCAATCTGTAACACCAATCAACTTACGTCATCGAACAATTTTGTGAAATTACGTAAATAGCCGTAAAATACACCCACCATCAGTATGTAGTAGGTCAGTGAACTTTATGTTAAAATGTTTTATTAAGCATTGCTGTCATAATGTTGTCAACAGTGACATCACGACGCCAACGTTCACGTGGTTCTATACCACGGGGCTGAATGAAATCTGTCCCACATATCATCAGCCATCATATCTCTCAACATATTCATGGCATCCCTCCTCGTGTCATGGTGCTGCGGTCTTGTACTTGGCCCTGTACCGGTTGTTACGTCGTCAACTTCATAATCTGCGTTCACATCGACATTCTCACTTACAGGCATACAATCTCCTTCGTAATCTTCGTGTAAGGGATCCCCAACCTGCACCATCCGTATGAAATTATGCAGAACAGCACAAGCCACGGGGATCATAGCCTGTTTGTCCATCGGGTAGCTATTGGTGCCTTTTAGTATTTTGAATCTTGCCTTCCAGACACCAAATGTCCGCTCAATACAGTTCCGCAACGATGAATGTGTGTAGTTAAACATCTCTCTTCGGTTGCCGAGCCCGTCGCGCCTTCTTCGGTATTCAGGTAAATGATATGTCTCTCGGCGATATGGGCTCAGGAAACAATCCTTGTTAGCGTACCCTGAATCGGCTAAGTAAAATTTACCTACAAAATAAATACCACCCAATGAATGGTATGTTGGCAGTTTTCTATTTCAACCTAAAGGGAATATGAATAATTTACTGACAGTTAAAGGCCAACTCTTTTTACCTGGCGGAGGTATTGGGAAACCCTTGAATGCAATTGCCTCTGCCAACATTCGAGCATCATGACACGAACCCTCATACCCAGTCAACATGTAAGTGAATTTCATGTCAAACGAACAGGCCGCTAATATATTCTGTGAATGAAACCCTTTTCGATTAATCCAGCCGTCCGCATTTTCAGATGGAGCCACACATGGGATGTGGGTGCCGTCTATCGCCCCAATACAACCCTGTAAAGTAGGGTAAACTATTTAAATCATGAAATCCAATCAACTTACATCTGATGTTCTATTAAAGTATTGGCATACGATGATATTAGTAATTGTTAATTGATAACTTACATCAAACCACGGTCGATATTTGTACCCGTGCTCTTGAATCAATGCTTGAACCCCTGTGTAGTCGGGTGGCCTGATGAACTCGTCTTTCAGCGAACAAATGGCCAATAACACAGCATAGAACCACCGCGACGTTGTTTCTTTCGAGTGTTGGAATAAGTACGAGGCTTGTTGGATTATGGCGCCTTGGGCACAAATATATAAAAAAATAAATAACTGCTCGTCCACAGTCATGTTATTAGTTGGGGATAATAATCCGCGACTAATAACATGGTTAGATATCGCTCTGAATGTGCCGGATTCCATACTTATTAAACCTTGAATTATACGTGGGTGACCATTTAGTATCTCGTTCACGCGCATCCGTCCTGTTAAGCTTGAATTATGCATCGGTACTGGATCTCTGCGCATGCTGCGCCGCCATGTATGATACGCAAACACTGACATTGCAGCCATAGCCGGAACGTTGCGTTGGCCGTTTTCGGCCCCATGGTTGGAATATGCTTCACGGTCGTGTACGGAACCACGATCGTTCATGTTTTTTTTCCCGAGCTGCACTATACTTGGGCTACAATTCCTGTTATACATTAACGTACATATGAAAAAACTTTGTATTAGTTTCAATTGGCAACCGCCGATATAACATAACGTAATTAAATTCATTCAGCGCACAGTTAACGTAAACATAAATTCACTTAACAAGACAATTTAGCATTAAATGTTACATAAAATAAATACATCATGAACTAATATTTTAACTTCGAACAAATACTTATAAAAATAGTCTCAATGTTGCCGAAGAGAGCAATGAAAAATTAAACAAACAGGGATAAACACATAAACACTCATATAGCTGGCGGCTGGGGGTTGATGACGGAGCCAATAATTTCTCGCCGGAGGTCGTCGTCAACCTGGCAGAATGGACCCATAAGATGTTGGTGAGAATCAAAGTAGTGCCACATCATCATCTGATAACGTGCTGAGTAACCCATCCCCTTCATTATGTTCATGCACTGCAATAGGCCACCGTTTTGGACTGATTGCGCACTGCCACCGCCAGTTTGCGATATGCCTCGGAAGTAGTCTCGGACTTCCTCCATAGCCTCATACGCCATCTCATCGGTTGCATCCCTTTGCTTTCTCCTACCCAGGCTTCCACTACGTCGGGACGGACCGGCTACGTCGGGCCCTTGCCGCGTCTCGGCCTACCGCCCACCGGCGGTCGGGGTTAGGTCCTCCTCTAAGCACGGGTGTGTTTCAGAGTTGGCGAAGTTGAACTCGTAGTCAACGGATGGATTACTGCCGTCTCCCATCGTAACTGATCCATAACCGTAGGCGCCAGCCGCGTGCGTTTTCTCGAACACGTTGTACTGCAACTCCTTATGGCGCAGACCCTCATAACGGAGATGCCTGCATAGTGGATGGGCCTGCAAAAATGGGATATGCCACGTCATCCATCTCTACTAGTCAAGTGGTTAATAAATATAATAAGCATGAAATACTTATTAGAAAATTAATATTACTTTGATGAAACTCTGCCACGCCTCATCTGAGCAAACAACCCTATCGGATTCAGAATCGTACCCTAGGCCGGTCTGGACTTTCAAGACCTTCCAACCCTTATAAATTTTTCTCATGCGCTCTTTTTTTTGGTATAAAGTAGAGCCGTGAGCGGGAACGCCACCAAACTCGGTGTTAAACTCATTGGCCCATAAGTCATATATCTGCATGCCGGGCTGTCGACCGGGATTGGATGAGTAGAAGTCATCCAATTTTTCCAGTAACCGTCTTTCCTTGACGGGGTTCCAGACAAACGTCTCACCCGACGATTTACGGGGCATTTCCTTAAATTAGAGTATATAAGGAAAAAAAAAGCAATAATTTATACGTAAAAATGTTAACTCAACTTGAACATCAAAATTCAACACATGACAATAAACGTACCCTAGAAAAGTTCAGATTTTTAGCATCGCAACACATTTAGGACAGATTACTAACAACTTGATCGTGGAATCATGAAAGTCAACAAGAATAAATTAAACGAGTTCAGTTTAAGAAAGCCAACCAGGTTAACCGAGTTCGAGCCGGAAGAGGAATAAACGGTGGAGGCCGGCGGATTCGGGCAGGAAGCAATGGGTCGCACCAATGCTTTCCGAACGCGGAAATAATGGGTAATCAAACCTTTTGTCCGATCCTGCTTCGTGGACCTCAATCTCCGCCGCATGTGCCACCGACGATACCGAATCTGAAAGTAGGAACTAAAAGCAGGAATAAAAAGACAAATAAAAAATTAGCATAAAGAGTACTTATTTCTGCATCTGAATTTGATCTATTCATATATATATATATATTGCTTCTTCACCCACACATAACATCCAAAAGTATATAAATATATATATATATATTTTTTTTTTGTTTCTTCACCCACACAGAAAAAAAAAAGAGTATATATATATATATATTTATATTTATATTGCTTCTTCACCCACACAAACGACATTCGGATTTATATGGATATATATATATATATAGGCCCTTATACCCACACAAACGACATTGGGATTTATATGGATATATATATATAGGCCCTTATAAAGCATTGGGATTTGTTAGAAGTCCAAGAAACGCACAAACGACACTCTTTAGTGCCACAAGGCCGAGCCAAGCCAGCGAGCGACTGCGGACGAGAAAGAAAACAGAGACAAGAGAAAGCCCGAAAAGCAAATCAATCGAATCGCCATTGGCGTAGAGAGAGAGAGAGAGAGAGAGAGAGAGAGAAAGAGAGAAATCCTAAGCCATGGAAGTGGAAGGATCGTCGAAGAAGATGATAGCGACGCAGGAGGAAAATTTTGGAGTCGAGGGTTCCGCTGGGGTACAGAGACCAGTGCGCCCACCTTCTGATCCCTCTGAACAAGTGCCGGCAGGCCGAGTTCTTCCTGCCATGGAAGTGCGAGAACGAGCGTCACTCCTACGAGAAGTGCGAGTACGAGCTTGTCATGGAGCGGATGCTTCAGATGCAGAAGATCCGCAAAAAAGAGGCTCAATTGAAGCAGCCCCAGTCTCACCCCATTCCTCTCATCCCCAAAACCGCCAATGCTTAGCCCACACACAGAAAAAAAAGTTCGGTTGCTAATCAAGTTGGCCTATCCCTCAATTTTTTTTCCCAATGTTCATATTCCTGAACGACAACCAAAACCAAATCCAAAACCCAGATGAAAATCCTCCCAGTTTAAAACTGATTGTGTTGGGGAAGACAGATCGACTAGAGAGAGAAACAGGAGAGAGAAACTAGAGAGAGAAAGTAAAAAATGTTAACTCACAGTTTGAGTTGGTAGTCGATTGTTGAACGTGCACTGTCGATTGGCTCACCAGTGAGGATAGTTGCCAGCGATTTGGAAAAAGGCGTCGTCGATGGGTAGAGGGCGGATTTGTTCACCGGATGGGCTGAGGAAAGAAAATGGGTTTTCGAGAAGGAGAGAGCAGATGGTTGAAGGTGGGGAGAGATGGGGCAAAAACTCGACTCAAGGCTCAACGAAGAAGAAGATGCGGGGTGTGCAGAGCCCGAATCTGCTTCCGTGCACTGCATCGCCACAGTGGGGCGAACTTCTTCTCTACGGAGGCGCAGCGAACAATGTGTGGGAATCAAACCACGTGGGTGTCAACTCTCAACAGTAAACCAAGTTCAGGGAACATTAACGGTTCAATCATAAGTCCAAGCTGAAATGAACCCCCAAACTGAATAAGTTCAGTTTGAACTATCCACCATGAGTTCAAACTCATGCCCCAAACAGGGCCTTAGAGTTTTTGAGGTATTTTAATGGTAGTTGTGTTGAGTATTAGAAATGTGCATTTGGTAAATTTAATTGTTTGAAATTAAAATGTCTTTGGAAAAATTAAAAAAACAGTATGAATCTTGTTTTATTTTTCTTAAAATTCTATATAGTTAAAAAAAATCATCTAATTTCAACTTAAAATAACAAAATTATAAACTTTTAAATTTTGAGTTTTTGAAAAAAAATTTGAAGATGTAAATAGTAAAATTGAGTTTATTTTTAAAAATGAAAATATTTGGTTGGAGTGAATCAACAAAACACCCCCAAATTTAGACATCAAAATACCTAAATAGCCTCGTAAATACTTTTTTTTTTTGGAATTTTCACCTTTTTAATATCTTGTATTTTCCTTGCTTATCTAGATATTACATGTTGGATTTAAAAGTTAAGCATATTACTACCATTGTATTGTATTCAATACACAATTTTTTATATTGTCAGGATCAATACTTCATTTTGACATTGAAATGTTCAAAATATCTTTAAAAATTAAAAAAGAAAAAAAAAAGACAAGAACTGACTTTCTTAGGGATTTATAGTTAAATAACATTTTTTTAAAAGTTTTCTAATAAATGGTTAAAATTTTTAAAAATTAATTAAAAGAACATTTTTTTTAAATGATTAATTCATTATCTTAAATGATTAATCAGTAATAGTCAATCACTGATCTATCACTAATTAACCATTAGTCAATAAATTTGAAAATTACGAATGGTCATTTTTCTAAATAAAAAAATTTAGATTATCTGTTAGATTAGTCACTCAAAAAGATCACTCAACCTATTTTTCCTTGATTATAAATCTCTATTCTTCAAAGTGCCACAAAATTACAGTAATAGTGACATTTTATGACTTGTTCAGATGGGCTATTGAAATAATTATTACTAAATTCAAGTGCATTACGCATTTACTTATGCCTTTTTTTTTTTAAATCAATTGATTTACTGATCCAGTCTATACTGTCACCTATTTATAGATCCTCCTCCTGTCCTTTGAGAACGGAATTTAGGATTGGACTTCCATTAGGTTAAGGTCTTTGATCAACCCACGTCTTTTTTTTTTTTTTTTTTTTTGAGGGAATCAATCCGCTTCTTTCGTTTAATTTTTTTTTAATTATTAAAATTTGTATAAGTCCTAAATATTTGGGATTTATTTACTTTTTTTTTAATAGAGTTTAAGGAAATCGTAAGAAATTTTGCGTCCCAATCCATCTCTTTCTTTTTATGAAAGTTTTCTTTATTTTTATTTTTTGAAAATTAAACTTAGATAAGCTTAAATAGAGAAAAAGTCGGTCAGTTCAATAAAAAAATAAAAAACTGAGAGAGAGAAAGAAATCGTTTCGAAATTTGAATCCCAATTCTTGTTTTATATATATATATATATATATATATATATATATTTTTTAATTAAATAGAACACCCATAGAATAGTGAAGATAATTTTATGGCTCCGCACGTTAACTTTCAAAATAGAAAAAAAAAAATTTGGAGGAAAATTATAATGAATTTTGAATCACAATTCTCATATTTTCTTTTTTAAATAATTTGAAGTTGGCGAATTTTATCTATGGTATTATTGTTAGTTTATATTTATTCACTCATCGTTTAACTCATTTATTTCAAGGGATTTGTAGTTAAATCTTTTTTTTTAAGAAGTTTTTTAATAAATATCTTAAAATTTTAAAAATTAATTAAAACACCTTTTTTTTTCGAAATGATCAATCAATTTTTTTAAATAATCAATCACCTGATTGACCACATTAATTATATTATGTGATCAATTAGTGATTGACCATAACATAAATCTTCAAATTTTATAGTCAATCATTGAAATCACCAAATTTCATAATCGATCATTGATTGACTTTGACCAAATTTAAAAAAATGATAAACGGCCATTTTGCTAAGAGCCTTGCTATTTGGCTCCATATAAACTCAGCTCCGCACGAACTCCGTATGATGTGGCTTTGCAACATTGGAGGTGTTAGCAAACATGGGCCCACACGTATAATTGAGGATGCACTTTATAAAAAGAGCAATGCTAGAGAACATCTCACTAATAGAGGTTGGGTCCCACAATATGAGATCCATCAGTGTAACTCACTTCTTTATTAGTGTGATGTTGAATATCACTGATGTTCTCTAACATTTTTCTTATAAAAAAAAAAAAAAAAAGGTGTCGGTGCCTTCAATGCTTATGAACGTCTAATCATGACATGTATCCGGAACTAATGCGGAGTTAAATTTTAAGAAGCTGAATATCATTTTTCTTTTGCTAAATAGAAAAAAGTTTGACCATCTACTAGTTTAGTGATTAAAAAAGACCACTCAACTTAATTTTCCTTATTTCAAATAGGTTTCATTTTTTAGAAATTATATCATCCAACATATTTCATAGATACTATTAAAATAAGTAGAAATAAGCATTTGAATGATACAAATTTCAAGACCATTAAACTAACATGACACAAAAAATTAATAATAGACCAATATAATACAAAATTAAACTAAAATTAACTAAAATTTATATCATGTTAGTCAAGAATGAGAAATTTATCATGTTGGTCAATATATTTAACCCAAAAAAAAAAATTTTTGATTGTTTAGGTAATTTTCTCTTAAAATAAATAGCAATTTTTTTAACATACTTAACAATAATAAATTTTTATTAATCTTTTAGAACAAATTAATTTGTTACAAATTTTATCCTTTTTAGTTTCGATTGTGTTTCTTTCTTCTCTTTTCTCTTTCCCTTCTGTCTTTCTCTCTCTATCTCTCTTTACTCTACCACTGAAAAGGCACAAGCCAGTGACGAAGGACGGTGGTTATGGATCGCGATGGTGATACCGACAGGATAGCCCCTCTATCTTTGCGACCTCATGCAGTGGGTTCTCCATCGAGATTCAGAGAAGATGAATTCCCTCAAGTAAAAGACAATGGGTCAGTTTGGTATTATCGTGACGTAGAATTATTTATTTATTTATTTATTTATTTTATTTATTTTTTATTTTTTGTAGATGAGCTATGAGACTAAAGTATTGTGACTAAAAGCAAGTAGACATTCAGTAAACTTTTTTCAAAGTTACTGTGAATATCATAGACAAATATATATGTTATTAGTAAATTATGAATAAATTTTTGTGCAAACGTATAATGCTTAAAAAGCACATACTATATTTTCTTTTTTTGTTTGTAGGGATTAAAATGATTGCTTATATGAAGTTATTCTTGTCACAAACGGGATAGGAGATGTCGGGATTAGACACATGTTTCCGAGAATGTTGAAAAACCAAAACAAGAACTATTTTGGCCTGCTGATGAAGATAAACAATTTAACAAGTATTGTGAAACGACAAGAGGAAGCTAACCAGAAGTTTAAGGATGATATCCTTGAAGTGATCAATAAGTTTACAAACGACATATCACGTAGAAGATCAGAACACCCCCAATGGCAGGAAAAACACGCCTCAAAAACCAGCAGACCACTCAAATACGATTGTGGCAAACCCCACTGTCGAAGGATGGATGACCACCACACAGAGACCAACAAGGCAGGTTTATCACCGGTCACCAACAAAATGCAGCACTTCGACCGTATCGTGAATTCCAAAGTGTATTTTTTGTTTGGCAGTAGGGGTGAGAAATGAGAAAATGTAGGCGAGACAAATAGAGATTAGTTTCACGAAGAGTAAGAGGAAGAGAGATGGACAGAGAGATCTTTTGTGAGGTGTACGGAGAGGAAGATGGGAGAGAGAGAAAGAAGAAGAGAAACACAATGAGATTTTTTTTTTTTTTTTTTTGGCTTGAATGAAAAATAAAACGATAAATTAGTTGTTACATAAATACCAGGACATGTAAAAATTGTAGCATTGGTCATTTCAAAAAAAAAAAATTTGTGACATAGCAACTTTTTTTTTTTTTTAATCTACAAAAGACGCTCTTATCTTTAATCAAGAACGGATTGATTATAGAACTACTATTAGAAGATAAAAATAGATAGATAAATAAAACTAAAGGCACTAATTTGATGCTCTAACTCGTCTGCTTTACTGAATGTAACAGACGTCTAAATTCAATTAGGGAACGTGATTCCCATAAACATGTAGAATTATACAGCCCAAAAAAAAAATCTGAAAATAAAAGGAGCATTCTACATTCCTACGATATTTTGTCGACAAAAATAAATGTAATCTAATGAGAGCTCCAACGTAATTATACGGCCTACGCAGCGGGGTGCATTTTGGTACCTTCTATAGCCAATTCCAAGAAAACTGTCTATCCTATAGTTTCTCTATTGTGTGTATCTGAGACTTCAGAGCATGTATATAACCCCGTTTTGAATAGAGAGGAGTTTCCTCTCCGGCAATGGGAATAGATTAACGATTCATTTTTGGCCTAAGATCTCTAACTTGGACCTGGTACTTATTTTGTAAAGGTCATATTATATGTAAGACCATCAACTGGATTCTACCTATCTAGTAGCACTTCTCTGCCTCATCCATTTTGTGGCAGACCATTTTTCGCCTGATAGCACTTCGCACCCACCATGTATGCTGTTCGGATCTGATTGTCCATCTAGACCCTAAAAATACAAAGTCAAAGAACAAGGAGGAAGAGAAGGAAAAACATGGAAAGCGATATCAGAATAGTCGCCTCTATAACTAAATCGAAAAAATAGAACCTGTAGTTAGCGAGCTAAAACAATGAATTGTTGTTAATAATGCAACTAGTTACTTAAAATTGATATCGGTAACAAAACGAATGCGTCTTTCATGAGAAAATTACTACTTTTTATCTTCCATTTTCTCGATAGATTAACGGAAGTAGGTTTAATCTATAGATAGAACAATCAAGAGGTTAAACCCTTATATCTTCACTACAGAATCAGCATAATTTTGAACTCATTTAATTCCTCGTGGCTACATACAATTAATTCACTCTCGGAGTTCACTAATTATTCCAAACTTATTGAAACATGTTGTTTTCTTTGCAACGACAGAACAAATTCTATTGATTGTGTTTTGCACTGGTAACTCATTATCTAGAAGCTTGTGGTTGAGAGTGCTGTAAGAGTTTCAACTGAGTTGGATGGCTCCTTTTGAGAAGTGTAGATTTGTTTCAGTCTTATCTATTTGGTTTGACAAAAGAGGGGAAGAAGATTTGGACGTTGTCGTCTTGGGTTTTTGTTGGGCAATACGGTTAGAAAGGAATACAAGGATCTCCAAAGCCATGG
Source organism: Ficus hirta (assembly GCA_038430175.1). NCBI lineage: Eukaryota > Viridiplantae > Streptophyta > Magnoliopsida > Rosales > Moraceae > Ficus > Ficus hirta. The sequence goes on along the minus strand of CM076593.1, from coordinate 4,700,896 downwards.
AAGGTATTGTCAGTGAAGTGTGGGATAAAATGAAATTTCAGGTTCAATTATGAATGCGTGAAGAGTCTTTAGTCATTTCAGTTTTCAAATTTGATAAGGGAGTGGCAGTTGTTGATGTAACTCAATTTTTTTCCTCTTTTCTCTTAGTTTCTCTCTTTTTCTACTTGCCGTGAACTTCTTTTTAAAAACCGCTCCTTGATCTACGATTTTGGAACCACTCTATCCACTGCACAAGTTGCAGAACACTGGCGGGTGAGCCAGAGCTCCATGTTTCACTAGCATCAAAACTAGAGTAAATAAACCACTGATCCTAAAAGCATTTAAGAGGTGACCACAAGGGTTAGTAAAGAAACAAACCATGCTCCAGAAAAGTATCGCATCTCCTTTAACTGGTTTTACGGATAAGCCTTTCACCATTTTTCCACCGCAGCTACATTCACCTGTACCAGCCTGAAATTTGGTTGCAAGCAACAACATACACGTGCAACGAAAATGTTAATTAATTCTTGTGTGTGGGTTATAGAAAGAGAATCAACGTCTAAGACAATTGAAAATGAAAATATGACGCTAAAAATCAAGCGCAAAAGAAAAAGTACCATGTCAAGAGCAAGCAACAAATATGTTATAGTTTATATATAAATAACAATGAAAGTATAGGGGAACGGATTTCCTACTGCAAAATGGATTCCCACATTATGATCATGCTATCAAATACTTCAAGCATCGGCAACTCCCATCAGCTCCCTATTCTCTAGTACTATGACACACTAATCTTGCTGACTTTCAAAATCGTTTGCTTTTCCCATTTTAAACTTGTATTGGGAGTTGAACGAATAATTTCACAAGTACCTTCAATAGATGTATACATACGAATAATCTTACTAGTGCCAACAACATACCCCAAGTGTCATAAATTAAAAAAGGTTTCTTCTATCAAACAGTAGTAGCATTTTAACAAAAAATGTTAAGCAACAAATCATGAAGTCATCTCTTAAATAAAAACGATTATATTACCATAGGGAAATATGTCTCTCCACCCTCAACATTGTCGCTTAAATACATGAGCATCGTTGCTATTCTCTGACCACCACGCTTCAAGTTAAACTGCCAAAGGAAAAAGAAGAGCGTATGCATATCAACTTATGGATGAATAAGGCAAGAGAAACAGCTCTAATGAAGTAACTATATGTAAAGGCAAGATGAAAAACTTACAGTATCAGAAAAGTAGTCGTGATGAGGTTTGTAAAACTGACTCTTTTCATACCTGTACTACTGCAGATGTCAGCTTTGATACTTTCTTTCTATAAACGTTAATGTGCTAGCTGATAAACTACATGCCCACCTTAAGACTTGAACCAGCTCTCCATTTTCTACCGGTATTTGAGAATAGACAGAAATACGCTTTTCAATAGCCTGATGGCACGATGGTGCAGAAAAAGGGAAAAGTTGGAAGAGATCAAGTAAAATGAAAATAGTTAAATAAATAAAAAGGGAGAGAAAAAGGAGGATGGTGCAGTGTAAAAAAATCAACACCAGTCAAATTCATATATTTAGTTAGTCAGCAGTATCACATGCAATGTTACATGATAAAGGATTCCATCTTTCCCTTTTCCTCAATTATGAGATGACAATTTCTCCATCGATAAACATAATAAACAGGTAATGATGAAAGCTAGAATCAAACAGACTTAACAATTCAGAACATAAAGAAAAAGATATCTTAACACAGATTAAAAGGCATAAGCATATGTACAACAGTGACTGTAAATAGAAGATAAATGGACTCGACAATGAAGAAACTAACCTGTACCATAGGATACTTTCTCTCTTCAGGACTCAAAAACATCCCAGAGCTCGTCCGGACATTACTCTTTATTCCCTGAAAATTGAAACAATGATGAGAAAAGGCATGTACTTAACTGCAAAGGTAAATCAATATTATTTCCTATGAAATCTCTGAACTTTAAGTTGGCAAAGCCAGAAACTTTGGGCTTATTTGGCAGGGCTTATGCTTTTGCTTTTAGCCAGTAGAAGAAGAGAAGCAAAAGCTGTGACTTCTCGGTAAATGTTTGGAACCAAAGAGTTTTTGAGGTCAAAATGATCTTTAAAGTATTCTAACAAGTAATAAAAATGTTTAAATGAATTTTAACATTTCTAATTTAAATTTTGTTACAAGTTTCAAAGTCTACTCAAAAGAGCTTTTGCCAGAAGCCACATTTTTGGCTTTGACAGAAAGCACTTCTGGAGACTATAGGCTCTTTTGACAGATCATCCAAACACTTTTAGTAGCTACTTTTGGACCTAGGAAGCCAAAAGCAGCTTCTAGGAAGCTCTGCTAAACAGGCCCTTTATCTTCCAACGTAATTTTTAATGAAGAATTAAAGTCGACTTTTCCTAGTCATTCCGGCATAACCATTGTTTGCCAAAGATTTTTTGCTTAAGTTTCTTAAACTCAAATTACAATAACCCACTCAGCCTTTAAATAAGCAGAAGTAAAGGTTTATCGAAAACGAAAGGAAAACCATCCTCCAAATGGACAACCAAAAGCGTTAGAAATTTGGACACAACCCTGTTTCTCATCAGCCTGGAAATTTTCCTACTAAATTTCAACTTTACATTCAACTTGAGACATTTATTCTACAGCTAATCAAAAGCTTCTACAGCTAATCAAAAGCTTCGCTGAATCCATTTTTGATTTATAGATTCACACTCACCATCAAGTACATTATGCTGTACATTGATGGAGCTGCCTATCTTCTTTGACATTAGAAGAAAAAATCACTGTTCGACAGTTGCATTCGTCGAGAGTAGCTGCAAAGGTAATAATATCAGGTATTCATCATCTGGATTCTAAGCATTTGAGCGTTCAGCCGTGTCCTCATCCAAGTCTTTGCTCTTGCCTCTGTTCTTTCTGTTTGGTATATTCATTGTGATAAATAGTTCTACTAATTAATAACAATAGCACGGAACCTGCATGGCTTGATGCCTTTCTCGCTTTTTCTAGAAAAGGATCTCTCATTTTGTCTTTTTGTAGTCTTATTAGCTTCCTTGGCCACATCGTCTTGGTTGAAAAATGAACTTTAGATTCGTCAACATGTTTACTAATGATAGTATAAGCACTATTCTACCTAAGTTGAAATAAATTTAGACTCTAGACGTTCAAACGGATCTTAACAACACTACTAACTTTGGAGCATCAACATCTATGCTCCAACTCATGGCTGAAAAGTTCCCAACAAACTTTGTCTCATGAATACTTGTGTATAGACGCCCTCATTCACTCGCATCTCAACATTTAAACTTAGTGGTATGCATTATAATTTGGACTTTTTGAAAACGAAATACCTTCTTGACCACAAATAAAGGACATATCAAGTTCTCTAAAGTATAATAACAACCCTTTCATTCATGCTCCAATCATCAAGATCTCTTAATCGGTCTCACTCGTGTATTATGGATTGAAGGAACGTTTTAAGAAGAATTTATCAATTGCAATAGTTGTTGTCACAAAACACCACTGATGTGAAACGTTATATTAATTAAACAAGTAGGCAAAAGCATAGAAACAAGGACATTATCCGCAGAAAAGCACAATTTTTAGAGATTTATATAGAATGGTCCACTCCCTGTGCTTGTTATTCTTAGAAGCCAATGAGATTGTGAAGTAAAAGGAGAAGTAATATTCAGGAAAAAGAAAAAGAAAAGACGAAAAAAAGAAGTGAAATGAAAAAGAAGCTACTGAAGAACAGGAAAACTCAAAATTGGTATGTTACCTTGCCTGTTTTTGCATCTACCACCGTAGAAACTTGAAGTCGGGGGAGGGCTATAGCTCTGAGATAATCACATTCCTGTAAGGACCACAAAAGTTTTAATTCAAGACAATATAATCGGGCTTTGTTTTAGCATATTCCATAACTCCTATAAGCAAAGAATATTTACAGTGCTGCCAAATATAAAGAATTGACAACCACTGCCTATTGCCTAACAACACTGAAAGGCGACTTTTAGTAGCTTGTAACTAATGGCCTACTGAAGAAGTTATTATCGCACAACAGAAGAAGATACTTTAACAACAATAATGATCTGCTTCCCCTAACCCACACCCCCCCCCCCCCCCCCCGCCCCCTCCCCTATCCTCTGTTCTCTAAACTCAATATGTTTCTTCTAATCTTGGAGGTAAGTTTGGCCAAATTTACAAAAAATCTCTACCAATGATAAGAGGCAAAGCATTTTTAGGAATTCATTCAAATTAATTCAACAACCTTCCTTTTGAAATCTTCAGGTCAAGTTCTTTATTCAAATACATCATAAAGGACATCCAACATACAATGTCCAACTATGAAAAAACTTCAGTTTGACTATAAAATTCTGCACTTCAGCAGTTGATGTTTCAAATTATCAGAGAATGGACCAACTTATATCTCCTCTGTCACATGCACTACTCATTTGATTCATGGACCAATAAATTAGCTCTCTTGAATATCATTACAGAAAAGCAATTTCATATCAAAAGATTCATGCTCACAATCATAAGACATTGTTGACAGTACTATATACGAAGTGCGTACCTCCGTGCTCAAAAAATTATGAAGCACAATGATCCGAGGTGACCAGCTGATGATTTCAGGTTTAACCTACATTTAGCAAAAATTTGAAACTTTAACTTACAGATAAGTCGCACTAAAAAGTTTCTATACCCCCAAACCACTTGTGCAACAAAAGGGAAATACAATAATCATTTCTGCAAAGAAACAATTACCTCCCCCCCACCCCAAACAAGAAAAACAATAAAAAAATAAAAACAACCACATACAGCAGTTTAACAGTGAGGTAAAAACTAACTTATTGGCATATGCTAGAGAATGGGAAAGAGGACAGGTAAGATGATGCAAAAAAGGAGAGAACGAAAGGTGACTGAATAAGAGCAAAGACGAACGGGAGAATAAGAAGATGAAGGGACACAAAAGAAATGACAGGGTAAGGCTTAAAGACAGACAATGGTACGCAGGTTCATCTCTCTCTACAGGTCCTTTCTGATTGGCAGACAAAAGAGACAAGGAAAAACAAAATTTCTTATTAGCATAGTTACTTCATAATTACAAATCATGAAACAGTAATTTAAAGAAAGAAAAGGAAAAAATAAATAAATAAATCAGGGAAGCTCGACAAATCAAATAAAATCCTCACACATATTAATCTCTGAGTAATTAAATAAAAAAATATCCAGTATTAGAAATTGAACACAGGGTTTGGTGGAATCTTAACCATTAAGAGAGAGAGAGAGAGAGAGAGAGAGCACTATGGACCACTTGAGGCCCTGGCCTATATGATTGCTTCCAATAAACTTTAGATGATTAGGCATAAAAGTGTTGTCTAACAAGTTTCCTTCGCCTGCTAAAACATCAAACTAATCATCTCTCCCATTTTCATTTTCTTCCCCTGAAATCCGTGGACAGCATTTCTTTATTTAATGGATGGCTATCAAGTTATTTAAGGAAGGAAACACTTGAGCACAAATCTACAATAAAATGTAGCAAACATACATAACCAAGGCGTAAAGTTGCTGCTTCTTTGTCATCATTCCACTGATGAATACCTGAAAAATAAATTTGAAGAGGACCAAATCAGATTAAAGAAAATGAATAAACCCAGACAGTTTACTCGGTGCCATACGAACCTCCAGGCAACTGAAGATAGCCATCAAGTTGTTGTCTGCGTACCATTCCAAAAGTTGGAAACTCTGAACCTATAGGATACAATTTCTGAATATTTCAGGGCACAGGAAAGAGAGAAAATAGACGAAACGGGAAGATATATGTTGGCATGCATAACTAAAACTTATATATATATATATATTTTCAATGTCACAGGAAGATAGTTCGATTTTTTTTTTTTTTTTTTTTGGATGAATAGAATTTCTGCTTTCTATGTTGAGCAGATGTTCTAGTTCTGTTTGCTTTCCTTTTCTTTCTGTTTTGTTTTTTGAGGAGACCTGATCCTCTTTTCCTTGTAATTGATAAATTATCAATCAAGGGATGTTTCTGCATTTTCTAAACCATATATCGGATTTTAGTTGTCACTGTCTGAGTTACCGAAGAAAACCTATAGATCCAACAACGTAAACTAACATCGACAACTAGGAGACTTGAATTTCAAACTATTGATAGGGTTCTATGTGAAACTACGAGCCAAATGAGTGAGAATTCATTTCAAATAAGAAATTAATCAATCAATAGTTACCATATGAATCTTCCAGTCTTCGTATAAATGCCAACTGAACCAAAGCACCTGCAATTCACAAGCCAAAACAATTCAATGTGAAGGCATATAAAAAATGGATGAAAATTCCATGTAGAGTCCAAAACTATCATAAACAGAACATTTTATTTCCATATTCAAAAGGCACAAGTAACTTAACAGCTCAGAATTACATTCATTTCACCTAGTTAATTCTGATCTTGACAGAAATTCCTAATATTAGACTTTTGGCTGCACCTTAGGAAAACATCAGTAAATATGACAGCAGGGTAAGATAAGAAATTTAGTATAACAGAAACAAAACAAAAAGCTCTCATTTGAAAACCAGACATTTGTTTAAATTTCACTATGTTAAATGGAATTCTCGTTCTAGTTAGCAACTTAAGTAATTTTCTTTCTTTTTTTATTTTTATTTTCTTTTATCGTATAGCTACCAAGATTTTCTGGCCCAGTTGCTTATGACTTTCAAACCTGACCAACTTGTTTAGTTTGGACAATTAATCACCTTAAAGCAAAGAGCATTCTCATCATGAATCTCAAATTGTAACAAGGTCATATTGAGGTCAAAACGCAATGAAAATATTTGATTGAGAAAACAAGCCCTCCGACTTGGATTTCGAAATTTACAGACTAGTAATCGAATCATACATGAAACACATTGCAGGAGACATAGGTTGACAATTGAGAGTTAGAAAGCATTTCAACACAAGGAACAATTAAATTTGTTCTCTTGATTAGAAAGACTATAGCAAATTGAACCACCAATAAATAGGAAAAAGAAAAACGAAAACAAACAAGATCTAAAACTGTTAGGAATAGAAACCAAACATATTACTAAATAAAACAGTTTTAACCTTCATTTATAAAAGAATATGGTGAAGAATAGTAATCAATCCAATCATTCTCTGGAAATTGAGGCTTTGTTTGGTTAATAAAGAGAGAGAAAATATGAAGGAAATAAAGGTATATAACCCGGGTGAGAAAAATAAATACAAAGGGAAATCCAATCCTTGCGTACAGGAACAGATCAAAATTGAGGTTCTTTGAAGTATTGAAAATCCCTATCTCACTACATTCCCTCCTCTTTTCTCTCCTACCAAACAATCATAAATTCTTGAATCCTTTCATTAATCCTCTCATCATTCTTCCTCCTTCCACAAACAAGCTCTAAATATTGTGATTTACCAGAAACACTATAGAACACCAAGAAATCAACATAAGACCAAAAAATAAAAATAAAAATAAAAATAAAAACCATAAAAAACTGATACAATCAAATTTACACTATGTCGATTTCTCTTTTAAAAGAAGTGAAGTGAGCTTTACCAATTCATCGCCTAACTTTATCTTTTCTTTTGCTCATTTTTTTTTATTTTAATTTTGATGTTTTACTCCGATGACAGTTCAGAAGTCAAAAAGCTAGATATCGGCTTCTGCAGACATTGCCGAGAAAATGCAGGAAGATCAGAGAAAATACGAGAAAGAAAAACTGTCAATTCACTGATTTCTTTTCACCAAAAAAAATTTTATATTAAATTCGCATATTTTCGTTTCAGCATAAAATCAAGTAAAGCAAGAAATGAGTTAGAGAATCAGAACGGTTGATCGCACCTATTATCATGCCGATAGTGACGAGCGTCAGAAGTCCGAACACGATTCTCATCGACGCAGCCATGGCCTCCACCACAAGGAAGATCTAGAGAGAGAGAGAGAGAGAGAGAGTAGCCGAAGAGAATTTTCGTTTGGAAATTCGTGAAGAAATCACTGCTGCCTTTACCCGCCCATAGCTTTTTTCTTTTCTTTTTTTTTTTTTTTTGCTTCTTTTCGCTTCTCTTTTTCTTTTTCGGTGGATTTTTTTTTTAATGTTTTTTTGGCTGCGGTCTATTTCAACTTTCTTCTCTGTGTTCAGGTTCTTTTTCCATTTTGTCCTTTGTTTTCTTTTCTTTTCTTTTCATTTTTTTTTTTTTTTTTGGGCTTTCTTTTCTCATAATAGACTTTTCAACAGTTGACTTCAACAAGCCTATTGACGTGGTTGGCGGAATTCTGCGATGGTAATTTGTAAGTTACTTTGAATTTTTTATAAATATAATGTTTGATTTTTGAACTTTTTTTTAATTAATTGATCCCTAAATTCATTAAAAATATATTAATTAGTCCTTTTTATTATTATTCTATTAGAATTTAACATACTTCTTCAACTTCATCTATTTTTAATGGGTAATTTAGGAAATTGGTTTGGTAAAAATACAAATAATTATCTAAAATGAAAAAAACCAAAAGAAAAAAAAAAGAAGGGAAATCTTCATTCTCTTTCCTCTATCTCTCTATGCTTTTTTTTTAAGGTAGAGTTTTTTTTTTCTTTTTAGTTTTAAAAAATAATCAGTATATAATTTTCAAAAAAAAAAAAAGAAAAAGAAAAAGAATCAATACATATGTTAAGGGGTAGTTTTGACTTTTAAAGTAAGTTAATAGAAAAATGTGGGTTTTTAGACATCCGTTAGGTAAAAGGACCAACTTACACATTTTTAACAAGTTCAGGAATAAATCAATAAAAAAAAAAAAAAGAAAGGTTCAAAGACCAAACAACACATTCATAAAAAGTTCGAGAACTAACGTAACAATTTACCCTTAATAATAATATACCATAGAAATCTCCAAATATCAGAAATCATACCATATAGCATATTTGACAACTACTATTTAAATAAATAATAGCTGTTACGAAATATAATAAATTATAGCATATTTTTTTATTTTTCAATTAAAACAGATTTTATGTTTACAATTTTACCATTTTTCTCTCTACTCACACACACTCTCTCTTCCCTTCTGTCTTTCTCTCTCTTTGCTCTCTCTCGTTAATTTACCATCAGAGATGCTCACTGGCGAACTACGCTACAACAAAGAACGGTTGCGAAGGATCGCGACGGCTACAAGGCTACTGCAGACAACGCCTTGGATCTCCCCAGTGTGGCGATGAGGTTCACAAGCGATCGGTCTTAGGGCTCAGGAAGGTGGAGATCTGCGAGCTTTAATCGCTCCGTGGCTTTTGAGGTTCATGACAGACAAGGACTAAGCTTCGATCTCTGCAACAACCAACAAGGACCTAAAGTTCGCGAGATCGATCGCGAACTCATCGATGACGTCTCAAGCTCGATCGTGATTCCAGAATAGTCGCGTGTCTTTTTTTGGCAATATGGTAACTACAGCGGATCTCGGCGGCAGCGAAGCTTCAAATCCACAACCTCACTTCACCATTTGCCATAGTCGCTCTTCTTTTCCGACGATAGGAGTGGTGGCTATGGTTGTTTCAATTTCCTAGGGTTTTCAATTTGGGAAATTTTCAATTTAGGGCTTTTGTTTTGTTTTTTCAAATCAGTGGTAGAAATTTTAATTAATAAATTAATAAAATTCTCTTTTTCACCTCAATAAATAGTCTATTTTTAAGAAAATAATACATGTAAATGAATAAATTCAATTATTTATAGGTAAATCCTAAAAAAACTATAAATCTAATTACTTACTAGTAAATTCTAAGTATACTCTGATTTTGGGGAAAAAAAAAACATGTAAATCCAATTATTTACTAATAAATTGTTAAAAAAAAACTGTAAATCCAATTATTTATTAGTAAATCTTTTAAAAAAAGAAATCTAAATCCAATTATTTATTAGTAAATGCTTTATATACTTCGATTTTGAAAGAAGAAAAAACAACTGTTAATCCAATTATTTATTAGTAAATCATTTATGTAAATCCTTTATATACTCTAATTTTAACCAAAAAAAACTATAAATACAATTATTTACTAGTAAATACTAGTATTTATCAAGAATATTTTTTATGAAATAGTATATCTATTCTCTTTAATAAAAATTTTCCAAAATAAAAAACTCTCTAATAATAATAGTAAATGAAGTCTCGAAGAGAAAATAGAATTGGTAAACATTATTACTTTCTTAGAAAAACCATCATATTTGGTAAACACTATTCAGTGATAAATACCGTATTAATATATTACGGTAAATATTGTATTTACAGGTAAAGAATTAGATTTACTTTATTTAATTTTGAATTAATTAGTAAAATATTTATTAGAAAAACTAAGATTCTTAAAAAATCTAATTTATTAAAGTATTTACTAAAAAACATGCAATTTACTTAATAAATTTGTGAAAAATCTACAAATTTTATAAATACTAGTAAATATCGTTATTTGTCAATAAATATCATATTTATTGACAACTAAATCAAGTAAATATCTTTTTTTTTTTTTTGAGGCACCACTATTGTTGTTATAAATATTGTTATTTGTTGCTTTTTATTTAACGAGTAAATATCATATTTATCAAGTAAAAATCAGATATACTGATTAAAAAAACCAAGTAATTATCATTATTTACTTATTTTTTCATTTTTTTTAATTTTCAAACCACACAATCTAGATTAAATTTTTAATAAGCCCCAACTAATTGAAAATCTCAAATCTACCCCAAATTATGAACAAACCCTAACTTAAAAATCTCATCCCCAAATTAGCAACATCATCGTCGATGACAGTGGAGCCGGTGACCAACTTGGCTGGAGATCAGTTTTGGTTGGGGGGGGGGGGGGGGGTGTGGGGTGTGGGGAAGGGGGAATGGTGGTGTTGTGGTGAGCTAAGATTCACAGCGCCAAGCTCATGATTTTCACGGTAGTGAGGGAAGATTCTCGACGCCAAGCTCGCGATTTTTCACGGAGGTGAGAGAAGATATCGTGTCGTGGTGGAGCTTTCCTTGCTCTCCAATCGTGTTCGCGACTCGTAGTGGCCGACGATCCCAGTTTCTCTGATTGCGATCTCGATCTCGTCAACGCGTTGCTAAAGATCGCGACACCGGCACGAATCCAATTTGTGTTTCCGTCCGATCTCGTCGTCGCTGTTGTGACCTCTGGTCAACGGGCAGAAGGGGAAGAGAGAGAGACAAATGAACAGGGAGGAGAGAGACAAAGAGTTAGAGGAGAGAGATATCAAGGGTATTTTTGGAATTTTAACTTATTATTTATTCTAATTAAGCTATTAAGTAACAATATTTTCAATTATGTTATAAATTTAAAACCATATATTAGATTATGCTATTTTGACCATTTACCCCAAAAATATCAGTTAAAATATTCACTAAAAATGATAATTTTCTATTTGTGTGAAGAAATTAGATTAATAAACTAAATATAAAAAAAACGGTTTATTGGCTGCCCTTTAAAAGATTAAAAAAAATGCTTTCTTGACTATAATAAATGCATAAATGTCCAGAAGAAAAAAGAATCCAGGTTAGGTTGTGAAATTATGTAAAGGAATTTGATGATTATTAATACCAAATTCGAGAAATGTAAAATTAAATTAATGGCAGTAGTTGACTTTTTTAATCCCATTTAATTCTTATTGAGACAAGGTAATTAATGATATTAGGCAGCAAAGTGGATAAAATTAATAACAAGTTTATTGAAGTATCCGCATGTTCGTGCAGTTAACTATCTTACTTATTCTTACTTCAATTAGTCTTAATATTTATTTATATTAGGTTCCAAAAATAAAGAATTAAAAAAAACATATCATATTCATACTTCAATAGTTAAATAAATAAAAATTTTTAACTGAGCAAATTGAAAATCTTTAGATAATAAATATCATATTCAGACTTATATTTAGATAATATTTAAAAAACTATAATATCATGTGAGTTAAAAGGAAAGACCCTAAAGTCTTTTTTCGTAAAGTACTCCTACTAGTTTAATAGTATCAAAATATTGAAAACATAGCTATAAATATAATCGATACAAAATAATTTAAGAAGTCTAAATGCGGAAATTAAATTCATGGTGGTATTCTACTCCCTTTCTTCATCGTCTCCGCATTGCTTCGCCAATCAAGAAATATCTAAGTGACAGGTTGATTACCCGTATTACCTACAGCACGAACACACACATATGAGCTTTTGCTCAGTTAGCATAAATTATATCTCATAAAACTTTTTAATAGATCATATCATCACACGTCACAATATGAATATTCAAAATACATATAATATATATGTGTTCAATTATGTTTTATTATATATATATATATATATATTCTACTTAAGAGTCCTTATGTAGTACCCATATGCGTGTAACTAATAGGGAGTTGAGGGAGCGACCCTCCAATAACCTTCAAGGTCATAACTTATAAATTTCATTCTTATCATATCATCTCACTATTTGGACGTTGGTCCGACACTTATTCCTAACTTTTGTTAGCCTTATTCTTATTAATTGTGACAAGTTGTAGATTTACATATCATTATGCATCTATCATTATGTCATAAATGTCTATGAGGCATAGTAATCATATTAGTGCAAGAGAAATTATGCACATCAAATACTTAATTAAAGCAATATATATAACGCATATATTCATCACATCATTAAGGTAAATCATAGCAAACATAGAACATCAACAAGAAAAACATTTTGTTATATGATGTAGATGAAGATTGTACTTACCTATCTTATATGCTTAAACTTTCAAAGTAATACCCCCCACTACGTAAGTTTGGTGAATTGTTCTAATTTAACAATACCTCGATATTAAAATGAAATCACAGTTATATATATTTTTTAATTATTTTTTTTATAAATTAAGATGAGCTTAATTTACTTGCATCATAATTAACCTTAATAATTAATATTAAATATTAAAAACTTACATTAATTATTATTAAATTTATTTAATTTAATTGATTAATAAATCAATTAATAGTTAGTACTTAATTTTGAATAATTATAAATAAATTACATAATTTTAATTAACTAATTAATAATTATATCATTAATAATTAATTATGTTACTTAAATATTCTTTCTCGTATAATAATTATCAATTATTTAATTTTTATATTAATAATTAAATTATACTAATAATTAATGTTTAATTAATATTTAATTATTCATCCATAATTATATTAATAATTTTATCAATAATCTAATAAATCACATATTTTAATTATGTAGTTACTCAACATAATATTCTTACTTACATAACTAATAATTATTTATTAGCTATTATAATTAATTATTAATAATTAAATTAATTAATTAATTATTAATTAATCTTCATCACCTTAGTGATAAGAAATCATCTAAGTGTCTATCCCTAATTGGGTTGTCTTCCATTTAATATTGGGCTTGTAAGGCCCAATCTCATTAGCCATATTCATTAAATTGGGTTAAAGTAATCTCTTAGTGTATGTTTAATAATCCTTTAGTTTATTTTGTCTTGTCCATCTAAAACATATTATTCAACTTTATAAAGTTAGGGTTTTTCACATTGATTTAATCATACACTTAATACTGAGTCATTTCATCAATCTTTATATCTATATGTTATGACTTACTTTTATGTCATTTTTTTAATGTTTAATCGTTTTGTCGGTATAAGATCTTAAAATATAAGATTTATTTAAATTTGTTTATAATTTCGTTTTAGATAGTTGATGACTTGTTGAAAAGTCTGAAGTGTCGTTTCTGTCATTATAATTTATTTTCCAAAATCTCAAGCATTTCAAATCTTATTATGGACGTATTCTTTAATGTCTCATAATAAAATCTCAGTTTACCAGATTTCAATCTAATATTCTATGATTTATTAAAAATTATGTACTTATTCGTTCTAAACGTATGATAACTAATTTCAAAACTAAAGATGTTTACTTTATAACCATAAGTTATTTTCTTAAGTTTTGGAGTTTTATATGCCGTATAACAAGGTATTGTTACTGTTGGTCTTACGTATGTACCATATGCCTAGATTTGTGGTTAAATTTAGAAAAATCATAACAATTCACTTATAAGTTCAAATAAGGTAAATGATATGTCACTAAAAATATTATATTGTCTAGTTTATGCAACAAAAAACATTTTATAAAACATTATGGTTTACTTACCTAAAACATACAAAACTTGTGGCTGGTATGGGGTGTTCAAGCAAAACCTTTCAGTTCATAGTCTTAATTTATAAAATTCACCAAAAATTGCATATATATTCGTTTTAGGCATAAGATACCTTGTTGGAAAGCTTAAAGAATCTAGTTTTTAGATCTATAACCTATAATCCAAAATTCAGAGCTTAAAGGGTTCGGATTTCATAAAACTCATGGCTAGACGGTACCCCAGAGTTCCTTTTCTTTCTAGTTTTGTGTCACAATTTCAAATGCACATAATATTAGACATACATAAGCAAATTAAGTGTTTCCAAAGCCTAAAATGAAGCTTATCCTCTATAGAATATTATTATAAAATTTATTTTTCATACTAAAGTTTCTAACTCATGCTATATTATCATAATATCCACAAAGCTCTAATTAAGTTCGCAGATCTTACTGAAACGCTCTATAGATCCTCTAAGACCTCGGACCTTCAAAGTTCTTCTCAAAACATTTTCCTAAGTAAGAAGGAGTCTAAAATTAATATTCAAACTACATAATATACTTTAGTTCTTTAAAAATGACCAAAACATAAAGAGAACCACTAGGTTACCTCTAGTAACACGTCTTCTAACTCCACTTCACACTTCTTCGAACTTGGTAATGAGATTACTTGGAGCTTGAAAATAGAGGGAGGAGGGTGCTAGAGGGATGTTGGGGATGGAGAATAGTGTTAGTAGTTTTTTGAGCTTGGTGGTGGCTAAAGGAGTTAGGTTTTTTGAGCTTAACTTATGTGAGAATGGAATGGGATGTTAGGGTTTATTTTCATCCAATATGTTTCTTAAATGGGGTTGTCTTTTAAAATGTAAAAGTGGAAAATATTTGTTGATTTTCAGCTTATAATGGCGCCACTTTGAAGGGAGGGTTGGTGTAGAAATTTTGTTCTACAAGGTGGAAGACAAATGGTCCCTTTGATATGTACTTAGTTTGTGTCATATTGCCTGAACAAACCATGTCATCTCTTACTTGAGGTTGCATGCATGCACCACATACCTCTTTTTCTCCTTGTTCAAATTTCTTCTTGCTTTGACTACAAAGATCCAAATCCCTTATGGCTTTCCATTTTAATTTTTAATTTTTTTGTTTTTCTTTCTTCAAATTTTTCATCAATTGATCAAAGGTTGTCAACTTTGATCTCACCCATTGGATTCTCTACCACACTAATCATTGACCTAAGCTCTTATTGGTCACTTAAAATCTAAATCTTTGCCATTGATTTGCTTAGGATCTTTTTACATAAAATTTACACTATTGATTTCATACCTAATCCCAACTCTTAATCAATCCTCTATATTTAGATTTACTCCTAGAAAATACTAACCATTCATCTCGTATTTATGTAACACATTAATTTTTCTCAATCATACTCTCAATACTTAAATATTATTATGACCAAAATAAATACTGAGGTCATCAAATTGACCTACTAATAATAATTTGGGTTCCTTCACAAAAATTAATATTTATCTCTCTAATATGACATAATAAATTTTTCGTATAAATTTATATGTCGTTCGACTCATTTTCTATATATTTATAATTTCTTATTTAAATAGAGAAACTCAATATTGTTAGATCATCGACATCATTATACTGATGATACATATTAAATCATTCATGATTTTGAAATTTGATATTCATCAAAATAATTCATTAGAAGTATATTAATAAAAGAAATTTATGATAATAATTTATGAAATCAAGTTTATATATTTCTAGGTAGTACGAGTAACATAAATAATAGAGAAATGATAAAAGGTTCCAGATTTTTTATTATCATAGCTAGCTGGCATTTATGTTAGACCCGCCCTTTTATTATTATTTTTTTCTCCTTCTAATGACTCCTTTGTAGGGTTGATCATCTGTCGATGATTATCGCATGTTGAAGACAGTCAAGTCGGATTTTCCCATTTTGTTGTGGATTCCTAACTAAATCCAAAATGGGAACAATTTTTTTTTATTTTTTTATTTTTTTGTGACAGAGTTTTGGGAGAAAGGAAAAAGGGTCTATATATCATGGATTTTGGACTGAATCTATAAGATGACACTTCTCGTTTTGTGGAAGTATTGCTTAAGCATTTCCATGGCGCCATGGCAGAAAGCTCAAGGAAAGAATAGTTGTCGTGGACTTTTCCAATTTTTGTGCAAGATAGTGGGATCAAAATCCAGGAGCCAAATAGTAGTTCTCTAAATTATATGACAATTTTAATCTCAATTTTGGATATCAATTTACATACACGCTGAGCTAATATAATTTGACAATTTTAATTCCAATTTTGAATATCAATTTATATATAGTGAGTTAATATCTTTTTTTAGTAGATATAATCAGATGATGTGACAATCTTTTAAACATATATCAATAAATAATGATAATTCATATATTTTGTAAGTTGGTACTCAAAAATTGATATTAGAGTTAATTATCCTATCATGTTTCCAATAAAATTATTAGGGAAGGCACCTGAATGACATAAATTCAAACATTATTATACCAACATGACATAAAAATTTAATACTAAACCAATATGATTCAAAAATAAACTAAAGTTTGTGTCATAATGGTTAAGAGGGGAAAATTTTGTGTAATATCGGTTAATAGATAAAAAAAAAATGTGACTATTTAGGTAATTTTTTTTTAAAGTTTGTTCAACTTTAGTCTCTGGTCTTTTTTTTTTTTCTTTTTTTTTTTGTACCTGAAATACCCCTAAACTATTAAATTATTTGCTACAATGATCATTTTCATTAATTTTTAGAGGAAATATGTTATTAAAGTGATGTTAACTAACATGATACATCTAAAAATTAATGAAGGACTATTATAATAACATTTTAATAGTTTAGGGCATTCTAATTACCCAAAAAAAAAAAAATCAGGTATCAAAGTTGTAATGCTTCGAAATTATTAAAATATTACTATAATAGTACTTTTCGTTAATTTTTTAACGAAATCCGTTAATTAGTATAATTTTGTAACTAAATTACTAAATGGATTCCGTCCAAAAATTAAGGAAAATGACTATTATAATAACATTTTAATAGTTTAGGGGCATTTCATCTAAAAAAAAATTTAATGATCAAAGTTGCACAAACTTAAAAGTTTATGAAGTAAATAAGCAATTTACCCTTTTTATTTTTTAGCAGTGTTTTGACTTTTGTGTAGTCTTGGTGCCACACATCTTGATTTTCGATGGATGGAGATTTTCATCGATTATAGAAATTTTGTAAAAGCCACACGTATGTTCGATTGTTGTGTACATAATTAGCAATCCATTTTTGAAACTTGGTACACATCTATTCCCCTATTAGAGTTTACTAGTAAAAACTGATTGTTTGTTCGGGTCGTGGTTTTCCTGTAGTATCAGGCCAAATAGGGTCAAAATCAATGTTTCGTATTTTCTTGATTTAGAATATAGTTCCCTTTTTTATAGGGAAAAAATCAATAATAAAAAGTGAAGGTTGGTTCTATTTTTAGTTATTGAAGTATGATATAGGCAAAAACACTTTTTGGTCATTCTGTTGAACACCAGTTGGATAAACCTATGTTTGATAGAGTCGAGAAGAGAGAAGAAAATTGGAGAAAAAATTTTGGAGAGGAAAATGGAATCTTAAATTATTTAG
The DNA here is from genome assembly GCA_038430175.1 of Ficus hirta. NCBI lineage: Eukaryota > Viridiplantae > Streptophyta > Magnoliopsida > Rosales > Moraceae > Ficus > Ficus hirta. The sequence goes on along the minus strand of CM076593.1, from coordinate 4,683,020 downwards.
TAAAGAGGAGGATAGAAATGAATGAAGCTGCAAATCCATGAAACTATCAATTTTTAGTTCTTCTAACTTTGGAAAGAAAAGTGCAAAGATTTTGATAAATCAGTTGATATGAAAATTAACTATTTTCACATTAATCTCTCATCTTCTTTTTTATATAAAGGTATAATTGTAAACTTAATATTAACAAAAGCTATAATTCTCTTTCCTCTTTCCTACACCATATTAATAAAGGTATAATTCTCTTTCCTCTTTCTTACTCTTCTAAAAAAATGATAGAAACCCAATTTTTGTCTTCCATCCTTGACATTTTTACTTCTTGAAAGAGGTAAATAGCATATCAAAAAAAAGCTAAAACAAATTTTAAAAAAATTAATGACACAAATTTTAATCTTAATTTCTAAATACCATGAATTGTCATTATTTAATTGATAAAAATTTAAAAAATTATCGTATAAATTAATTGCAGTTACTAATAAAATTATGACACATGAATTTATACTAAAAAAGTTAATATTACAATTGGTGTCCATAATTCAAATGAACAAATAAATAACATTTTTACAACATTGTTAAATTAAATTAATTCGAATGAACAAATAAATAACATTTTTACAACATTGTTAAATTAAATTGCATACTTATGTACGTTTTTTTTTTATCTAGAGTAAATAATTATTTACTTGGTAAACAAACATAATTACTAGTTAAATATGCTGTACACTATTGCTATTTATTTATTTAACTTATCTTCTATACTATTTACTATATATATTCTGTATTTTTAGTACATTGGTATTTTTCTCCTTTCTATTTCCCATCACTCTTACCAAATTTCCATCACTCTTTACCAAACTGGTTAAAGTAGCATTCTAAGGTTTAAGCCCAAAAAAATATATTATAATAATAATAAAAATTATGAATTATGAATTATGAATTATGAATAATAAAAATTGTAGGAAAAAAGGGGCCAATTTTTGACAAAATGTCTTTCTCGGCTAATCTTTACGTGTTTCCATCTCAAAACACAAGCCAAAAGGATAATCAAGTAGAAGACGTACTCTAACTAATGTTGATGAGAACAAAGATAAGATATCTTTAAATTGAAGGTGAAGATGGCGCTTAAAGGATCCAAATCTGCATTATTCTAAAAATGACATTCTTCTGTGACTGTATAGGCAAAAATCCATCAATGGCAATTACTAAACGAGCGGCAGTTACAGAGGCTGCCCATAAATAATGTGTTTTTTTTTTTTTTTTTTTACCTTAACCCATATTACAATAGTACAAACAGGGAAAATCTAACTCAACACAGGAAAAATCAATTCAGAAATAACTTGCTTTTATCGCCGGCAACGTCGAAAAGAAAGAACAACAAAAAATGAACACCGCTTGGTCCTTCCAATCTACTCCCCAACAGTCAATCCAAACCCAAACTTGTAGTCTTTCTTCTTGTGATCTAGCTGCAAAGGCATAAATGCAAAGAGACTTATTTTGTTAATGGAATTATCTTAACTAAACGACGCACCATGCCACACCAATCTGCTCTCCCTGTGTTCACATTCAGTTTTACGTGCGGTGGAACGTGGCATCTACACTGGCTAGGGTTTAAAAGTGGAAGGACCTCAAAAAAAGGTTTTAAAATTCCGCAGGTGTAAGATAAAAGGAAATTATTGATTATTAAACTCACCTCTGCAGAAAGAATAAAATTAAGACCCATGTTTAATCGCTCTTCCAGGAAGGCAGCCACGCAGCCGTTTGAATCTATCTTTCCTCTAAGACGGCACTGTCGCAATGATAAATATAGTTGAGCAGTAAGTTAAGCACAATGATAAGAAAAGAGGCAATATAGAGAAGCAAGTTTTGGACACACACACACACATATATATATATATATATATATATAGGCAAAATAGCTAGAAGAATAAGCATTGGCAATTTAGCTAAAAGAATAAACATTGGCAATTTAGGATGTTTATGAAAGGAAAAAAAAAAAAAACCTGTCTAAGGATATAATCATAACCAAAACTAGCTGTGACGTCCTTTGACATGTAGTTGTACATGAAGTCGGATGCCAGAGAAACCTATGCAAAGAAGAAAAACAACGTAAGAGATAAAGCTTGAAAACAAATCATAGCATTTTTAACCGCAACGATTTTCATTCACCTTCTCAGATACTTTTTGAACATAGCTCAGAGCAACCATTCCCGTACTAGCAACCTGCCCTGTGGCAACCTGCAGAAGAATGGATAGCACAATCCTCATAATTGAACTTGTGTCACGTAACGGGATACTATGTGAGAAATTAAATATATTAAACAAAACGAAGCGAATACCTTTGAAGACCGAAATAAGAAAAAGAAAATATAATTAGGATTATTCAAGTATCAAGCACAATTTGCATACCAAGAGAATGACAAGGCAGAATTACTTCATTACTACTGAACAAATTTTTCTTTGTTTGGGCGGTGAATACAAAAATATAACATCACTAAAGAGAACAAGGATGCGTGAATAGAGCTTTCTGAGACAAACCATCTTGTCTGTGTTGTATCTAGCAGCATAGCCAATACCAGACTTCCGATGCTGACCAGCCCAAAATACTTCACCGCCCAAGGAGAGATTCGGGGTCACACTCTGAAAACAAAATAATAATTTGTTGTTTGAGAAGGACAATGAGAGGGAAAAAAAGAAAAAAAGAAGGGCTGCTAATTTTATTGTTATCAAGAAACCTACAAAATCATGCTTATCGATGAAAGAAAAAAAATAAAGCAATTAAAATGTCCAAAATAAGTACAGTCAACAGTTCCAACCCAACTTCCTCAAACCAAAGAAAGAGGAATATAAAAGGAAAAAAGGCATCATGAAAGGAAATCAAACAAATATAATTGGAGAATGATACCAAGACGTAGAAAATTTATAAAGTAGAAAACTAATTAGTACACCGCAATCAATTGTACACACCTTCATCCGTCATAGTTTCAATATATATCTTAAGCAAAGAGCTAACCTGAATGTAACTAGCCCCAAATAATGCACCATTCCCTAATTGAAACTGTGTCCTGTAGTCTCTACCCTGTACAAAAGAAGTGGAATTAGAACTGGGAAAATTACAGAAACTCAAGTAAACAAATAAAGCAATCAAGGGAGCTCAAACAAAAAAAAAAAAAAAAAAATGAGAATGGATTCAAACAAACAACCACCACGATTTCCATCTACATCAAATGTCTATCCGAACTGTTACAGAGAATGCTAGAGTTTCATATTTCACTTAATCAAATGCCTGTCACAGACACAATTGAGGAATGCAAAGCATCAACGCAAAAGAACTGCTTTTGCCGGAGCATTTGGCAAGGGATTTTTTTTTTTTTTTTTGGATAAATCATCCGGTAAGTTGTTTGTGAGAGAAAAGTGATAAATGGAGCCCAATTTTCACCGTTCAGCTTCAAATTTCACTTTATCATAGATTAACCTCCTTCACTCGTGTCAAATATGCCTTTGGACTTCAAACTGCAGCAATCATCCTCATGAACTGTTTACTTGTTTACTTAATGCAGCAATCAGTCTCTTTGCTAAAACATTTGATAACAGAAATGATTCTTGGTTCATAATGCGAGACACTGTGACTGCTTGTTTGATGGTATATGCATTTAACAAACACTAAGGTCATTCTTAGCTTAATCAAACGGGAACATCAATAGGAAAAAATGAGATATGAATCATATGATAAAAAGAACATGCCTATAACTCTTAAGGTGACAAAAAAAGTTAATTAAGAAGTGAGCAACATTAATCATGTAATACATTGGTCCATAACTATCTATCAAAAGCAAATGATTCAAACAAAATAGAAGGGTTCGTTGAAAAAGTAAAACCTAAAATCTCGTAGGTTGATGACAGCATAGAAGTTCAAGGAAAAAGTTAACATCCCTCGCATAGTCTAGAAACATTTCCGCCTTCAAAAGAACTATCGGGACAATCTGCTAGCTTTCCAACTCTAGACTCACATTATGACCAGAACATAATTACTTGCATATGCAATCTTATTCTTAACAGTGTTACTAGTGGACAAAGAGAATCTGCACCACATAATCATAAGGAAATATTTCTAAGAACTGAATCACAACCTAGCTGAATTTTCCATTTGAAATAGTTCAGCCCTCTTGCTCCTTTCACACAATTACAGGACACATATTTCTTAGAACTGAAACGCAACCTCATAGATTTTTGCATTAAAAATATTTCGACCCTGTTGCTTCATCTTTCATAAAATAAGAAATACAAAGATGCCAATGGTATTGGTATCAAAGTTAAAGTATCTGACCTTGTAATCGAAATTGACCATGCCATGCGACATATGAGGCTCATTTGTGAGCTGAAAATAAAAAAACATAGAAAAAAGTTAGTCAACTAATTCAGATGTGATAAATTCGCCATCAGAAACGAATTAAAATTAGTACCTGTGCATTGGCCTTCAGAATAAGATTCTCAGTCAAATCACATTTCACTCTCGCATTTAACCTCCCATCGGTTAGTATTCTTCCAAAAAGCATCAACTGCATGACAAGTGACAACCATTCAAATTTCCCACTAGGCAATTCAAATGAATTCTTTTGCTAAAATAACAAGGCCCAGGAAGTGCAATTTAAGCACGAGAATCAGTTACCTTCGGGTCTATAAAATTGGCCCCAAACTCATAGTGAGCAGTTGGGATTTTGATAGTTTCAGAAGACTGGGAAGGAATCTCTGTAGGCCCCATGAACACACTAATATTGGGTTTAAGAAATAAAAAATAAAAATAAAAAAAAGAAGAAGAAAAAAATATAACCATCATCAGTATCAGTACTTAAAAATTAAGCAAATTACATCAGAATTTACACAGCGAAAAGCCCAAAATGGGGACCTGTGACTGAGTGAAAACTTCTGATTCAGTCCTTTAGTAAAATCAAAGCGCATCCCCTCGAAAAGTTCTGGCTTTAAAGACACTGTTCAATTCCACACACAAACACAAAATTAGCACCAAAGAGGAAAATTTCATTTCGATACCCTGTATTTCATCGAAATGGTGGATTTGCTCCCGTACCCTGTGCCCGTTTATTAGGACTTGGAAATGTTCTTTATTCCCTTTTTATTACTTTTAATCACTAATCCAAAAAAATACAAAAACAAAAAACAAAAAACAAAACAAAAGGTTACATAAATTATTTCTTATCTTGTATCCATTTTATTATTTTCTAAAAATTACATCCTTAGCAAATTCTACTCCTTTTTACACTGTTCATACCCACACAACACAGAATTAGGGTACAATCCCATCGTCCTCTTTGCAATTTCCCACTACCAAAAACATAAATAAATAAATAAAACCCCACAAAACCCAAGTAACATCCTTAAATATTCTACTCCTTTCAATCCTAAATTCACCCAATCAAAACTAAAACCTTTTCAATAAGCAAAAACTCCCTCTTTCGAATACATACATACATACATAAATACATATATATATATATATATATATATATAGAACATTGATTTCATAACAAAAATAAATAAAGGGGTTTGAATTCATCATTTCTTCCAAGGAACATAGGTCACCAGCGAAATGCGAATCAAAAGGAGATTGAAATGGTCTCAAAGCAAGGGGGAAAAAAGGGGAAAGAAGAAGAAGAAGAGACTGACTGAGAGCTTCGCGGTGGATCTCTTCGTAGGGAATGGGGCAAGGAAGATTGAAGTAGTCGACGACCTTCTCATCCTCTTTGCTCTTCTGCTGCTCGGTCGCCGGCGGAGGAGGAGGAATAAGGGTCGCCATTTCTGCTACTCTTTTTGTCTCTTCTTGTTAGCTTCTGCTGAACACCGAAGAAGAAGAAGCAATGGAAACAACGACAAAGATAAGAATGTGATTCAGCTAGAGAGAGAAAGACTGTCAGAAAGAGAGAAACAGTAATCTCTCTCTAAACCCCAAACCGATCAGAGAGAGAGAGAGAGAGAGAGAGAGCTAAAATGTCTAAAACCCTAGAAGACGGTTAATGGGTTGGAGGTGGGAGAGTCGAGAGTGGGAACTGGGAAAGTCTAGTTGGGTTGGGTCTTCGCTTTCTATTGTAACTCTCGGCCCACTAAACGGCCCAAGGCCGAGGCCCACTTTCATGTATCCGAAAACAAAAACGGAAATAGGAGTCACTAGCAGTTTTCAGAAAATAATAACATAAATTGCACCAAACTGCATAATCTTATCGTAACTTGAACGATCTTAAATTATTCAAAACGTTAGTATAGTAGTTATTTCTATAAATTTATAGACAAAATTCATTAGTTAGCACTAATTTTGATTCAATTATTGATTGATTCTGTTCAAAAATAAATAAAAATAATTATTTTAACTATGTTTTAACAGTTTAAACTTTAAAGTCATTCAAGTTACGGAAAAAAAAAATACTAATCAATATTAGACAAATTTAAAAACTTAAGAACTAAACGAGTAATTTACATTATGAATAAAACCGAGTAAAGTTTTGCAAGAAATAAGGTTTCAAAAAGTGACAAAGGTTGTAGTTGTAGGTATAATTTAGCGATAATATCACATTTAACTTTATATAAAGAAATCATCTCACATTAAATTAAAAATAAAAAAAATAAAAAAAGAGCCAAGGTTCCCTTTAAAAAAAAAAAAAGGTGAAGGGTCTAAGTATAATTATGTAATTTTTCATAATAAAAAAATGTAATTTTTCATCCCAAATCAGCATTTTTTTATACTTGTTCCTTTAAAAGAGACATTTCCTCATCTTCTCTACTTATCACGTGATGGTTATATGGGTTCGTTTGGTGAATGAGTTGAGTTTGAAAATTTTAAGTTTGAGTTGAAAATTTTTGTTGAATTTTCAGAAAAGACACTTTTTCAGAAAAAGATAAAAACTTTTTCAGAAAAAAATAAAAATTAAGATAAAAAAATACATTTTAGTTGGAGATGAGATGAAACACCAAACAAGGTCATAACTAGTTTTTTTTTTTTTTTTTAAATGTTAAGGAATTAGACGGAGGGCTTTTTTGTTAACGTGAACAACACTCAGGGTCACTTCGCTAAGTTTCTCCAATTCTCAGGGTCATTTAGCTAAAGCCTTCCTCAGTCGTTCGAAGGTCTCTCTCTCTCACTCTCTCGAAATCCCCTTTCCAAAATTAGGGTTTTGCTTTCTTCTTCTCTCTGATTTGGATCTGAAATCTTCAAAATTTTCGACTGTAATGACTGCAACTTTTCTTTTTGGAAAATAATAATTCTTTTTTTTTAATTATAATTTTAAGAAATATTTCGTTTGGGTATTTGTGAAATCAGGTGTCGGTGTGAGATCCAGACATGGCAACAGAGCCCAAGGCAGCAACGGAAGAGGCGAAAATCGATCTCTTTGAAGATGATGACGAGTTCGAAGAGTTTGAAATCAACCAAGGTCTGTAACTTTTTTTTCCCTTGATTTTTTTTTTCCTATTTTTCTTTTGTTTTTTGCCTTAAAATTTGCTCGTTGATTCTCAGAAATTTATATAGCTATACATATGATGATCTGAGGTTGAACTTTGAAGGCTTTTTGAACAATTGGGTGCCCTAAACCTTTTCTTTTGGCACTTGGGTTCTATTTTTTTTTTTTTTTCTTCTTAGTCTTTAAATTATTAAAACTAGAACAATTTTCTCCAGATAGTAAAGTGGTTATATATTTCGATGGAATAATTTTGATTTTTTATCCCCTTTGTTTTTCCTGAATCTCTCCTAGTTTGGCACTTTCATCCCCTGTAGTAATTACACACACACACACACACACACGCATATATATATATATATATATATTTATATATTGGCATTATATTTATTCTATGCACTGGTCACACAATTCACTAAAATTTAACTGAGGTGATTGCAAATATTTTAAAAAATGAGTGACCAAATTGCCAAAAAGGCGGAAAGAGTTGAATCACACGAAATTCATATGGAACAAGCGGTAAAAGCCCTCTGTTGGAGTGAAAAATGTTGCCCTTTGTGGTTAAAGATTATTAGGAATGGGAATGTTCCCCATGGGAGCGGGGCTTTGCAGGGTCCCATCCCAAATGGGTTGGGGATGGAGATGGGAATTGGGACAAAGTTTTTTTCCTGAGTCGAAAGTGGGGTGGGGACGGGAAAGCACTCCCTTCCTTGCCTCCACACCGATATGTATATATGTTTACTTTAAATATTGGTCTAAATTATAGTCGATTGCTATTTTATATTCTGATTTAGGCTGTTGTAATTTTGAAATGGATAGTTATATTAGACCGAGAATGGAGCAGGTATTGAAAAAGCTCCCCCCACGGGAATCCCTGACTCCGGCTCTGTCTCCCTACCTAAAGGCAGGGATGGGGATGGGAACATCCCTGCCCCCGACCAGCCCCGCCCTGTATCCATCTTTAGATTATAATTCTTCTGTTTGATTCCTTCTTGGTGTGTTCAACAATTTTCAGCCATATATTTTGTTTAAGGGTGATTTACATGCTTGATCACCTATATAAATCGTGATTCTGTTCTAGACTTCTAGTAGTCTCTCTCTCTCTCTCTCTCTCTCTCTCTCTCATGCTTTGTTTACAACCATGACAGAATGGGAGGATAAGGAGGAAGGAAAGGAGGTTACCCAACAGTGGGAAGATGATTGGGATGATGACGATGTAAATGATGATTTCTCTCTGCAGCTCAGAAAGGAACTCGAGAACAATCAGGACAAAAAGTGAGACTTTCTTGCCACCCAAGAAATCATTCTCTGCTACCCACCACCTTGTCATTTTGTCACTCCTGTCGTTTTTTCTTCCCTAAAACTTGATGCTCACTCATTTAGCTTGAGATTTAGATATCATATGTACTGATTTTAGCCCTTTTGGACCAAAGATTTCTATAAATATTGAAGCTCTTTCTCTTAAGAAGTTCTTACTAAAGTGAAATTTGGCAAATTCCATGTTCTTAAAGTGTGTTGAAGCTTTTTCTCTCAAGGAGTTATTACAAACTGAATAGAATTCATAGCAACTACGATTCTGGATCCTAGAACCAATTAAAACAACTTATTCAGACTTTAAATCCTCACTCTGATCCATACCTCTCCAATCACGCTTAAGTGAACACACTGCAAATGTCTTAAAGGATGTTATTGCAAAGTAGTTAAGATGACTGCGTTTTTGTGAGACAATTATAAGGATCGATAACATAACAAAAATAAGGATCATGGATACAATCATACAAATAAACATGACATAAATGAAGTAGTGGGACAACTATAAAACCTTACAAATAAAACTGTAAAAACGACAACCATAAGAACTCCTGATTAAACAAGTGAAGCAAACGACGAAGTAGATATCGTATTGGGGGTAGAGTAGACATGTATAACACACACACACACACACACATATATTTATCAAATGGTATCTTCACAAATGAAACATCAGATGTGACTGAATGGCTTCAAGGGCTGGTGGTGGAAGGTGGTGGGGAGAGGAATGGGAAGGAGGGCAATGTAGTCGGGATGGTGGGAATTGGAATGTTTGGAAGAGAAGTCACAGCCGGCAGAGGTGGGAGGCCCAAATTTGGAATTGTGGGCCCAATGGGCAAAGTGGGCTGAGGAACAGTTGGGCCTGTGGGTAAGTTGGGCAAGTTGGGCTGAGGCAGAGATGGTATGGCTGGCAATGGCGGCAAGTTGGGCCTTGGCAAATTGGGCCCAGTTGTTGTTTGCAGAAGATGACGAGCTGCTAGACCAACATCAATGCTCAGAAAGGCAAAGGCAGCAAACAAGACCAATGTGAAGCGACCGAGGCTAAATGCCATATTGGCTTAAAATAAAATGAAAGATTTCGGGCCAAAAGTTTATGAGAAAGAAGGATGTATGAGGTACTTTTGGTTTGTATGAAGGATGTGGATTAGTATGTGGGTTATATATATCTGGTTAATTCTGGTTAGTTCAACTTTCTTACCTTCTCATTTTGAAAACATGACACATGTAAGTAAGTACAGCTAAAATGTTGAAAAAAAAAAAAAAGTACATTTTTTGCTGGAAAAAAAAAGTACATAGGAGTGATTTAAAAAAATAAATGGCTAATGAAATATGGAAGTGATTGGAATGTTTTGTTGTTAGTGTTTGGTTATCTATTATCAGTTTTTGGATGTTTAGAATAAGGAGCAATTAGGTGAATGCATCTGTTTTGAAATCTGCCCTCCAAGGGGTGGATGGGATAGTTGAGAGATCGCTCCTTAGATTATCAAAACGGGGAAGTGAGGGGTGTCACCTTTGAATCCCTTTTCCGCTTGGAAAAGGAGGAAAAAAAATTATCACCTTCCTACTTATGTGTTACTTAAAAAAAAAAAAAAAAAAATGACATCTATTAGATTAACACCTCTCATGAAAGGCTATCAGATTTCTTTTCCTATATTCTCCCTTTATTTTTCTATGATGACTGTTGTATTCTTATTATTGAAGTAGTTTTCTGGAGTAATTAGTAGCTGGAGTTATGACCACAGTCACCGGCAGTCATTCAACGGCATTTATTGTAGGAGTCGGTTATCTGTTGGTGCCTATATATCAAACCAAGTTACCCAATTTATGACTAACCATCACCCACCATTGCTCATTCAGGTGACTCACTCTTGTGTCCAAAGTCAGTAGCTTTATTATCCAAAAAATAAAAATAAAAAACTATCATCTTTGAGTTTTAGGGAAAATACTGTGACATTTCACCTTTGACTTCAATCCTTATTTTTTAGTATTCTTCTTTGGTTCTTTTTTTTTTTTTTAAGGAAAAAAATAGTTATTTTCCGTCCTTGTTTTAAAAAACAAATATATTGTTTCATGCCACTTTGACTTTTTTTTTTTTTTTTCTCTCTCTTGTAATGCGAATTGTCGCAATGTTTAATATTCTCGAAGGGATATCATTTAAGAAACATAGACAGAAGTTGCATGTTTGAAACACGATGATTAAGAATAACTTGAAAATAGATTTGAAAGCTGTAGTTAGAAATGTAATTGTCTAACAATTGTTACTTTGTTTGGATCACTATTTTTAATGTAAAATATTCTATTGAACTCAAATAAAAATCCAAATCTTCACTTTTTAAAACCCATATCATACTATTTTTTTCCTCCCAAACACATTCAATTTAGATACTAGTTTTTAGCTACCAAAAGAGATGCAGGAAAATGGAAAGAATAGACAAAAATAATAAGAATAATAAGGGAGTGGTGGAAATACTACAACCTTAAAATACAGGCTTAGCTTCTAACAAAAACAATTACAGGCTTTAGTATACTCGGGGTCAAAATTTATATTTTTTAGACAACTAGAAAACTCAATCAAGGTTCCTCTTTTTCGCCTTCAAGGAGGTCCCATTTGGTAATGGACCGTATAGGCCGAGACGCAACGAGCCTTCCGCTAGACGCTGGTGGAAATAGTTCTTGTATAATTCCCAGAATTCATCCCTGCCAAAAGAAAATACATCGTATAAAATTAACATTAAATTCAGGGAGATTTACTGATCGGGATATCGCAGAGAAAGGGGAAAACAAGACTAGAATTGTTAACAAGATCGGTATGTGTATCTGGTGAGTTTGAAGTCATAATAAGATTCTCGAAGCAAAACTTAGCTCAAGGTTATATTAAAACAGAGACTTCAGCGTGATGAACGAACTAGAAAGTGGGTTCTGATTGTTCAAAATAATTAACGAAACACAACAAGACATTATGATAAACGTGACAACAAAATTCAGTCGAAACAATATAACAGAGATAGAGAAATGGTGATCAAACCTGACTTGTGGTAGTGTAAACAAGGAATAGCCCTTTACATCTGGCCGTACGTCAAGTAGAATAACTGCTAACCGTGAAAGCCCCAATGCCTCAATGTCAATTAGCTTCTTTATCCTGGAAATGGTATGGTATTAGAAATATGCCGAAAATTCAGATATTTAGATGTAACAAAATGATCGTAAGGCCAGAAAAATGATGGTGGCCATGTCACATGGAAATCTGAGCTTGCACTCAAATAACAGACAGAATACAAGCACAGAAAATATTCTCCCTCGAAAAAAAAAAAATCCTCTGAAGCAGCATTATGGACACAAGGAAACCAATTGAGGAAACTAGAGAAGTTCTAATATTGAGAAAAGAGGGGTAATACTCTAGTTACATATTAAAATTGGAAGCGGACGTAAATATATGGTCTGAGAAAAATGGAATATATTGAAATCATTATGTAAGGAAAACAACATAAAAAATCACAAAGAAAACTATGATAAATATTAACCTGCTTGGTGTACCACTAGCAATATTGACACGGTTCTTTAACAAAGATACCTGCACAAAGCACAAAGGAAAAATATTACATACAAGAAAGTCCGGTTAAAAAATATAGCAAACAAGAAGGCCAAACATCCCACGTGATTGTTAGAAATACATTAAAGGTGACCACTAAATAAAGTTTGTAAAAATAAAAAATAAAAAATAAAAAGAAAGAGAGAGTTACTGGAAACATAATATTAAACTTAAATTCAGGCAAAAAAAATAAAATGAAAATAAAACTTTAACGCGTGAAATTTGGGATCAGACTGACGTGCAAATATACAATTCAACATCGCTGGTGCTTTGATGATTAGAGTTATAGTTGTCATCATCTCCAAAAATCTGTTGTAAGAAACCGGTACGGTTAAGATAAAAAATGAGACAACATCCATGGGCTCAATTTATATAAACCAAAAAGAAAACTATGAGAAAAACTATCATAAAACTCCATCTTGTGAAAGTTTGGATCAGACTGACGTGCAAATATACAACTCAGCATTGCTGGTGCTATGATAACAAGTTCGTATAAAGTTATCATCTCCTAAAATCCAGTGTAAGCAACAAATTTTGGAAGGGTTTAAAATGCAAAATGAGATGACAACATAAGTCAACATTTTTCAAAAAAAAAATAAAAAGGGAACTTCATCTGGTGAAAGTTTGGGATCAGACTGACGAGCAAAAATATAATTCAGCATCGCTGATGCTTTGACTATAAGTTTGTACAGAGTAATCGTCTCCTAAATTCCCAAGTAAGCAATTGATTTTGAGAAAAATTAATAAAACCTCAATTAAAAACTTCATCTGGTGAAAGTTTGGGATCAGACTGACGTGCAAATACAATTCAGCATTGCTGATGCTTTGACAATAAGTTCGTATAGTCTCATCATCTCCTAAATTCGAGAGTAAGTTTTGGAAAAATAAAATAACAAATAATTAGAAACGTCATCTAGTGAAAGTTTGGGATCAGACTGACGTGCAAATATACAAATTCAGCATCGCTGATGCTTTGACAACAAGTTTGTATTGTGTCATCATCTACCAAATTCACTAGTAAGCAAGAAAATATATAAACAAAAGGGAAAATACAAACTGAAAAGGCTCCCATGGGCTCAACATTTTGCATAAACCAAAAAAGGTAATGAAGGGGAAAATATACGACTCAGAACTTCATGTCATGAGTATTTGAGATCAGACTGACGTGCAAATATAAAATTCAGCATTGCCAATGCCTAAGTCCGTACATTGTCATCATCTCACAAAAACAAGAGAAAGCAACTAGTAAGGGGGGTTAAGATAAAATCAAGATGACACCCGCAAGTTCAACACTTTGGATAAACCAAAAAAGACACGTAGGAAAAAACTTCATAAAAAGGCCATCTCGCGGAAGTTAAGGATCATCATGAAGTGCAAATAAACAGTTTGGTTTGTTATGACTGGAGCTCTGATAATTTTTTTGTGTTGTGGCATCATCTCCCGGACTTTATCATAAGTAGATTTTAGAAAGTCAAAACTGAAAACTTAGCGTATCAAATATAGAGCTCTCTCTGATACAAGGTTTTTATTTTGCAGAATTATAGAAGTTTAGTTAACACAAGCCTTCTTTCCTAGTTACTGAAATTGTCACTTGTTATAGTGGTGCCTAAAATTGTTCTCAAGGAATCTTGTTTAAAGCTTGACGAGGTTCATAGCAACTGCTATCTGCATGTAATATATTCTCAAAGCCAAAACTAATTAGTTTGAATTTTCAACTACTTATCAAGCAGTGCTGATGCAGATCTAAATGTTAATTACTTCTCATATTTAGTTCTTATTTAATTAGGATTTATGTTATTAAGGTAGTTTCCTCTTGCCGACTTCCCTCATTTTATTCTGGCTTAGTTTCGCATTTTATTATTCGGCCTTCCTATAAATAGTAATTTCTTTTCAAGAATATCAAGCTTATGGGTCTTGATTTCTTTTTCTCTCCCTAGAATCCCCTCTTTTCCATCCTTTGGTTCTACTCTATCTCTATAGTGGTTCCACTTCTCCATCTTGTCCTGTTCTTTTGTCTTGATTCTCTCTCTTCAATCTCTTCTATCTTTGTTCAACATCAAGTTCCCTTGTCTCTTAAATTTTCTTTTCTTTTCTTTCCCCCAATGAGATTTTTCTCATAATAGATGACAACCAACTTTAATACTGTTCAAACTTTTATTGCACAAACAAACCCCATTACTGTCAACTAGCACTGCAATATTTACCCGAAGTCCTGAACCTTCAAACATCTTAGACATTGAATTCCATTTTACTCGAACACATTGAGGGCAAAACCAAAAAAAAAAAAAAAACTTATATGACTTCTGGATTCTCATACGTTGGCATTGAAAATCCGAAAGAAAAGGAGCAACTACCTGATCTTCAACCTTCATATGCTTTGAGAATAGCTTTACTGCAGAGCATTCTTTAGTCAACGACCGTAAACCCCTAAAGAAAAAATTTAGTAAAAAAATTAATAAAATTACGTATCAAGAACTGGCCGAAAAGACGACATATTTTTATTGATGGGAATTCATATCTACCAGGGCTATAAAAGTTACATGCGAAAGATTCCCACTTAAATGACGGAAAAATGCGCTCTCACCTTAGAAGTTCTATTGATCTCATAGCAGATGAACTAATAACAAGGATTGCAGGATTCCCCGGATCAACTTTTCCTTCCAACAGCTGCTTTTCGCAAAGAACTTCTTTCCATGTCGGGCCAAAAGCAACCTTCATATCTTTTCCCAAGGACTTCGTGTCCTGATCGGTGCATTGGGATAGCTCTACAATGCACGTATCTACACAATTCACAAATCACAATGATTTGCGCAGTTTAAGCATAACTAAAATAAACTACAACGTTTACAAAACCCGACATGTAATAAAAACTATAGGTCTTTGAGCAATCGAGCTAATCAGAAATCTAAACTCTTCGATTTCATTTACCAAATCTTGCATTTTTAAACATCTTCTTATTCCTATTTACCACCTTTACTATACTGTACTTCCACAAAACTTATATTCCATATACAAATGGCTATCATATATATATATATATATATATATATATACGTATGTATGTATGTATGTATGTGTCTCAGTGTGTGTATAAGTGCATTGGCTCCAAGCACAGGGAAGCCTGTCCCACAACATATAAATATGTTTATATATATATATATATATATATCACAAAGTTGAGATTCAAGTTTTAGCTCCATTTCTTTCAATACTGCTTTAAAAATTTCCAATAAAAAGAAGAAAATTTTAAAATTACTAAATTAATTTTCCTACATTTCCCAACATGTTAACCATAATAATCACTCAAAATAATAATTAGACAATATATATACACACACAAAAACACTAGAACCGAACTAGATAAACGAAAAAGAGTATACCGTTAAAAGATTCCAACTCGAGAGACGAAAGCTGGACGCCATTAGCGGACTGGAACAGATCCAGGAAGAGCCGAAGCTGCGTCGAAGCCGGAGACGGAGCGACCTCGTTGTTGTCGTTTTCGCCATTGTCGTTTTGTTCTTCGTTTCGGTCGTCGTAGTTGTCGTTGGGGTTGCTAAGAAGTTGCTTCTTCTTCGTCTTGGATCTCTTCTGAAGAGGAGGTTTCGATTTTCTCTTGTTGTTGTTGTTGTTGTTGTTGTTAGGGTTTTTGAGAGAGGGTTTTGGTTTTGACGGCTTCTCTATCTCCTTTCTCTTACTCCCCATTTTTGTACTGCTTCCCCGCTATAGCTTTTGGGGGAAGAATATGTTAGGGTTTATACTTGTCGAGATTTTGACACAGGTCCCTCAACTATTTTGTAAGTGATAAATTGACTCTAGATTTTTTTAATTTTGCTAATTAAATGCCCCAACTCTTAAAATATTGGTAAATATATAAGATTTAGAGCTAAATAATCTTTCTTTTTTCTTTTTTTAAGAAAATTTTTAATAAATAACCGAAGTTTTTAAAAAATAATTAGAAGACCTTATTTTTTTAAATGGTCAATTAGTGATTGTCCACATAATATTGTTAATTTAATTAATTAGTAATTGATTACATGATCAATCACTAATTGATCATAAAGTAAATCATCAATTTTTATAGTCAATAACTTATTGATTAAATCTAGAAAAAATTGCAAACAGCTATTTTGCTAAGCTTCCTTCTGGTGTATGGATTTGGAATGGAATTTTTAAGGTAAAGTCGGTTGACTTTTCAAAAACTAGTTATAATTTTTATTAACTTTTCAAAAAAAAAAGGGTGGGGGGAATAAAAACTGATATAAAAAACTAAGATTTGGACCTAAGAGCTAAACAAAATATAAAAATATCCGGTCATCTATTGGATTAGGTGACCAAAACATACCACCCAGCCTAATTTTCCTAAATATATTAAGGAGTGTTACATTCCAATTGGAGTTATAGGTTTAGTTGATTATGAACTGTGATAATTAAAAGGCATAAAAACTGGAAATGTGTTTAAAAATAAAATATAAACATTGTTTCATTACTCTCATTGTTCTATGTAGTTTTTTGTTTTAAAAAAAAAAAAAAACATCTCACTTCAACTTGAAATAAGAAAATTATGAATTTTTAAAGTTTGAGTTTTTAAGAGATGTTTAGAGATGTAAATAGTGAAATTGATTTACTTTTAATCATCTATTAGATTAGGTGACCAAAACATACCACCCAGCCTAATTTTCCTAAATATATTAAGGAGTGTTTGGAGCATACATTCCAATTGGAGTTATAGGTTTGGTTGACTATGAACTGTGATAATTAAAATGTGTAAAAACTTGAAGTGTACTTCAAAAATAAAATATAAATATTGTTTCATTACTCTCATTGTTCTATGTAGTTTTTTGTTTAAAAAAAAAACATCTCATTTCAACTTAAAATAATAAAGTTATGAATTTTTAAAGTTTGAAATTTTAAGAGATGTTTAGAGATGTAAATAGTGAAATTGGTTTATTTTTAATCATCTATTGGATTAAGTGACCAAAACATACCACCCAACCTAATTTTCCTAAATATATTAAGGGGCGTTTGGAGCATACATTCCAATTGGAGTTATTGGTTTGGTTGACTATGAACTGTGATAATTAAAAGGTGTAAAAACTTAAAATGTGTTCAAAAATAAAATATAAATATTGTTTCATTGCTCTCATTGTTCTATGTAGTTTTTTGTTTTAAAAAATATCTCATTTCAACTTGAAATAAGAAAGTTATGAATTTTTAAAGTTTGAGTTTTTAAGAGATGTTTAGAGATGTAAGTAGTGAAATTGGTTTACTTTTAGGGAAAAAAAAACAAACATTTGGAAAACTTCAACTAGAGTGTTTATTCCAAATGGACAGTTAGAATCGAACTAAAAATGACAAGATATTTTTAGCACGTGATCTAAAATATGCGCAGCTAACCTCTTACTTCAGTTGAGACAAATGTTAGACCTTTTTTTTTTTAGAAATAAATTAGAATAACAAAAATTGTGTAACGATTAATGAGTAAAGTTTTTAGTGGGAACTTTTATCGAGATAGCTAATTGAAGTAGAGACTTATAGGGAGATAATTAATTTTAAATTAGAGCAAACTGTGAAAATCATGAAAACTTTAAAGTAATTGTAAAAAAATCAGTGGATACGACGGCCTCCACTTGGTCCCATTCAAGAGTTAAGTACTTATTGGTAAAAAAAAAATCGAGGATAATATTGTCATTTATTAAAGAGTCTGAGGAATTTTCGAATCAAAGCCTTTTTTCTTAAGAGCCTTATATCTCAATAGCCCTATGGCTTGTTTAGGTTTTAAGGACACTCTTTTAACTATAATATTTCATCGATTATCGTCGAAATGTAATATAAAATAACACATTGATTGTCAAAATTTTCATAAATAGATAAAATACCATTTTATGTAAAACGATATTTTTTTATCATTGTTAAGTCAACATACGTTGTGTTAAAAAGTGACTTAAGTTCAGTATGTTTATAAAATTTGTCATTTTACATTTAATGTGGCCTCAAATTTCATCCATTTGAGTGATAGGGATGATAAATTTAACCTTTTGAAGTTTAAGGGAGTGAATAAACAAATTTCTAAATTTAAGGAGGAAACGGAAAAGAAAAAAAAAATCTTTTCCAAGAGCTTGGCTTCTTCTTTTAAGAAGATTTTCAACCTTCTTCAAGGGCTTTAATAAGTTTTTATAAATTTCACTTTTAACATGTTTATCACTTAATTAAACAAAAAAACTAGTCCACTCCGATTTCTAAAATGTTTTTTTTTTGTCTTTTTTTTTTAAAGTAAACTAATTTCAAAATTCACATCTCCAAATATCTCTTCAAAAGTCAAAATTTAAAAATTGATAACTTTTTTATTTTAAGTCGATAAGATGGTTTTTTATTTCAAATCGTATAAAATACTGAGGAACGAAACAAGATATATATTGTTATTTATTTCGGAATACAATTCAAGTTTTTGCACCTTTTTAACTGAAAATAATTTATTTTCAACTAAACAAACAATTGAAAACATCAACTTAACTTTAATCAAAATCAAAATATCTCTAAAACTCTAATTCAAGTGGACACATCAAACGGTGGCTTTAATGTACTTTCAAACAGGCTCTTGATGTTCAAAGGATGCTCATGTTACTTTTTAAATATTTAGTGCCCATTTTGAGAGAAGTCAAACTTTTGAGGGTCCATTTTTAAAAATACGTCCTTGGTATTATTAAAACCCCTTTTCTCGCAGCTATAGCAACCGGAGAGAGAGAGAGAGAGAGCTAGGGAGAGAAAGAGAGATGGTTTCGCTAAAGCTCCAGAAGCGGCTCTCCGCGAGCGTTCTCAAGTGCGGGCGAGGCAAGGTCTGGCTCGACCCCAATGAAGTCAACGAAATCTCCATGGCCAACTCTCGTAACTTTCTTCTTCCATTTCTCCATTTTTCATAACTTTCGACACTTCTTTTTGGCTGATTAGAATTCCTGAAAATAACAGCTTTTAATCTTTTTCGAATTACGGTTTAACAATCCGACGAAGATTCTGGTTTTTCGATGCTAATTTGCGGGTCGTTTTGTGATATTTATCTGATGGTTCTCGGAGCTAGGGTTTTTTTGATATATACATATATATATATATATATATATATATATTGTAATATTGTATAGTTCGTAAGTTTTGTTACAAATTAAAAGGGCGATCTATGGAATATTTTTTTGTTGTAATTTTTTTTTTTTTCATTTCATTTGGCAAATAAAAATAAAAAATTAAAGATGAAAAGACGATCTGATTTGGGTCGTTTTGTGATCTTTATCTGATAGTTCACGGAGCTAGGGTTTTGTGATATAGACATTATATATTGAAATAGTTTTATTTACAAATCAAAAGGGCAATCTGTGGAAAACTTTATATTTTTTGTTGTAATTTTCTTGATTTTCATTTAATTTGGTAAATCAAAAAAATTAAAAGATGAAAAAGACGACCCATTTGGTTCGTGTATTGAAAACTTTGATTTTGAAATGTTTTTGTATGGTGTGCAGGCCAAAACATAAGAAAGTTGGTTAAGGATGGTTTCATAATCAGGAAGCCAACCAAGATTCATTCTCGGTCCCGTGCCCGTCGCATGAAGGATGCCAAGAGAAAGGGACGTCACTCTGGATATGGTAATTTTATATTTCTGTTGATCCGCTATTCGTGAGAAGTTGAACCTTGAGTTTTAAGGAAAAGTGAAAATTGTAATTTGCTTGGACCTTGCAATACATTAATTATGTAATGCACTTGTAAGTTGTCACTTGATAAACTCACAGTTGCTCGTCACATTTTCTCAGATGGAGTCTGATTTAAAAATTTTGTATTTCCGAATGAAAATAAAAATATGAAACATTTGGAATTAAGTTTTGAATTGGCAGTGTGCTTGCAGTAGACAACTTTTTTTGTTCTGTCAAGTAGGCTTGCAATTGCTCGACTCAAATTACTGGGTAGTGTAGGTTGGTTGGGGCGAGTGATATTTAGGAGTCATTAGTGATATTTCAGCGGATCCGTGCAAATATCAATTATTGTCAAGGTTTTATAGGATTACAAAGATCTATTGACGGTCATCGGTCCGCAATTGAATTTAAGAGTTCAATTTCCAATCCCACTAATATTTAATGTCTACCTTTTAGTTTTGTCTGGTGCTTCTTCTAAGTAAATATGTTTTACACCCTCTTTTAGTGTTGTTCCTGTCCTGTACATTATCGATCATAACTGGAAAATTTAATTTTAGGTAAGCGTAAGGGTACAAGGGAGGCAAGGCTGCCCACCAAAATCCTGTGGATGAGGAGGATGCGTGTTCTTAGACGCTTGCTCCGCAAATACAGGGAGTCAAAGAAGATCGATAGGCACATGTACCATGACATGTATATGAAGGTGAAAGGAAACGTCTTCAAGAACAAGCGTGTGCTGATGGAGAGCATTCACAAGTCAAAGGCTGAGAAGGCAAGAGAGAAGACTTTGTCTGATCAGTTTGAGGCTAAGAGGGCAAAGAACAAGGCGAGCCGGGAGAGGAAAATTGCTAGGAGGGAGGAACGTCTGGCCCAGGTATTACTTAATATATGGGTCCTGATTTGTTAAAACTTCGACCCAATTAGTTGTGATCGACTATTGATCATAAAAGTTTATAGTTTTCGTATGCCGAACTGCATTAAGAAGTTTAAGTTCTGATATTGTTGGACTTCCTAACTTGTTTACAGGGGCCTGGAGAAAAACTACCAGCAGCATCACCTGCTGCACCGCCTGCGGCAGCATCCCAACCTACACAGTAAGTATACTCCTGAAATTGCTGTTTTGAACCGGTTTCTTTTAATCAGATATTCTTGACTTGTGCATTCTTTTATCTTTTCTTTCAGGGGAACAAAGAAATCGAAGAAGTGAAACCTATGACAAGTGCACAGGAGAATGCTTGCCTTTTATGTCCCTTTTTCTTAGGGCAGTTTTGAAGAGTCAGTTGCGTTTTTTTTCCTTTTTTTTTTTTGACCGTACCTAAATCCTAGATGAAAGGAGTTAAGAAAATCTTTGTACTTCTGTTTAATTTTGTTTTCCGCTTTCTATTTGATTATTTTCTATGTTTTCATTTCGGTGTCTGTGTATTATGGATGAGCAAGCAGCACTAGTTAGCATGTGGGATAGACAAGCAAAGGAAAGCAATAATAGCAAAACAAAAAAATTAAAATTAAAATTTTTGGCATCAGTTATCAAAAAGGGTGTTACAATAGTATATAATTATTGTTTATATTCCATTTTCATTGTAAAATGGATATATATAGTTGAATAATGGCATATGAAAACTCATTGTATGGCCAAAGTAAAAAAGAATTGTAGAAATTAGGTTCCCATCATTTTATTGTTGTCAATTGATCTCTTCAATGTTCGATTTTACTCTGTCAGAATGTTTATGTGAATGAAAAAAATAAAAAAATAAAAAACTTATTTGCATGAATGTCTCTTGAATTTTTTAAATTTGATAATTTAGTCCCTAAATATTTTTTTTTAGCAATCAATCTCTTAAATTTTTAATTTTTGGTAATTCAATTATTTTTACTTAAATTCATTAAAATTAAGACAATTTTTTATACAGTATTTATACATTATAGCTCAAAAGAGATAATGTTAATCATTTTTGTTTAATTCTAATACAATTTTCTTTTAAAATTTAGGTTTAAATTTGAATTGAATTAAGGTTTAAATTTTTTAAAGGAAATTATATTAAAGTTAAGCAAAAATGATTAATCATGTTCTTTTTGGACCATAATGTGTAAGTTATGCAAAAAAAACAGTTCAAATATTTACGAATTTGAGAAAAAAGACTGAATTGTCAAAAATTATAAATTTAGGGGGTTGATTGTCAAAAAAAAATTTAAAGACTAAATTGTCAAATTCTAATTCATGGAGTATATGTACAAATAAGTTTAAAACAAAAAATAAAATAAAATAAAATAAAATAAAGGCATCGAGAGGAAGATGAAAGGCACTGTAAAAGTGCACAGTAAGAGATATTAAACATTAACCTAGAAGATAAATCAGTAAACTTTAGACATAAACATCAATGTGTGGGTATTATATTATCTAATCTAATCTAACCTAACATATATAAAAGTCTCTGAGACTTCTTCTTCATCTTACACCTGTCCAAAAGTTTCCTTTCTTTTTTTTTTTTTTTTAAATGAATTTTTTCTTTTACCCTTGTTAAAAACAACTAGTTTGGGCACGTACGTTGCACATATTGAATCGTGATGAAAATTTTCATAACGTTTAATATAAAAAAAAATATTTTTTAGAGATTATAAAAAAATACAGATTAATAAACAAAGTTGAAGAGTTAAACTTCATGATACAATTATAAAATACATAATAATAACAAAATCAAACATTCTAATAAATAAGATAATAACACACAACTCATTTGTTTGTTTGTTTTTTTTTTTCAAAACATATAGAGTTGCATTTTGTTATCTCAGAAAAAGTTTTAATCCCATTGTTGGCTATACAAAAAATAAAACATTGCAATAAGAAAAAAGTGATTGGAAAAAAAAAAAAACTAAAAACGGTTTGAAAATATGATAATAAAGTAAAAGGTAAATAAAAAAAAGAGTCAATATGAATATTTTACACACGTTTTAATTTATATATAGAGTCACATACACACATGCATCAGCAAACAAAGTTTAAAAAAAGCAAAATAGTTTATTTTTATAAATATTTTTAGCTGTAGAACAATATGCTAGCGGTAATATTTATACCTACTTGTTCAAAGTTTTGTAATAAAAATAAGTATAGATGAAATGCTAACACATTCCTAAAGCTAAGTTCTCACATGGCAAGTTGTAGTAGACGTTATCATAAGCAATATTGGATATATGTCTATTTCCCATATAATGAGCTCCTACAACTACAGTAGGACGGATGATCATTCCAAAAGTAGACAAAAGGAGGAAATTTCTAAACAAGAAAACTTGATCCAAACACAAATTTAACATAAATATACCCAAAAATAATAGCAAAATGACATAAAAGCAAAAATGAAATTTCATAATCAAAGAATTCTATTAACTTTGTTTTAAAACCTGAAGGCATCATTAGCTCATAATAAAAAAGAACTCTTTTTCCTGTTGTTTAAACAAAACTTTCTAAAGCAAAGCAAAAAAAAAAAAAAAAAAAAACCTAAACAGTGCATTGCTATGAGAAAGGACAGTAAAAAAAAAAACACCTAAACGTTGCTGTAAGGAAGGAAGGATGAGGAAAAAAAAACACTTAAATGGTACGTTTTTTACTATCAAAATGAACCGTAGATTTTTATCCACTCTTTTATATATGTAGGAAAATAAATAAATTAAAAAATAATAAATATGTAGTTACAATATGTCAAAACTGTAATTTGAATTAAATAGTCTTCGTTTAAGTTCAAGTGTCAAAACTCTTGCAAGAGCACAATACGTAGAAGGTAAAAATCAACTGCAGTGACTGTGAAAAAGGACAAAAAATAAAAAATAAAAAATAAAAAAACACCTAAAGGGTGTATTGCTGTGAGGAAGGAAAGCCAAAAAAAAAAAAAAAACACCTAAACGGTGCGTTGATGTGAGGAAGGACCAAAAAAAATAAAAAATAAAAACAAAAACGTTACTGTAAGGAAGGAAGGAAGAAAAAAAAACAAAATACTTAAATGATGTGTTTTTGACCATCAAAATGAACGATGAATCTCTCGTTCACTCTTTTATATATTTAGGATTTTCGTTGTGTTTTGTCATTTCATGTAATTGTTTCAACATAAAATCATTAGTAATGATTGCTTCGTTTTTTTTTTTCCCCTCCCGACTTTTATTAAAGGCTAAAATATTTACAGAGTCTTTTACATTTTTTTTTACATGTTCACATTGTTTAGGAGCAACAGGAGTTAATAAGAGAAATGAATCGTTTTTTTTTTTTTTTTTTTGGTAAATTGAAGGAGTTAATAACTTAAATAACTTAAAAATTTGTAATGTTAGTGATACAGGATTTTCTTTTCTACTTTTCAATTATATATATATATATATATATTTTTTTTCTGTTAAAGTTCTTTTTCATTAATCTATATGTATGATTTCGAATATATATATATATATTTTTCTGTTAAAGTTCTTTTTCATTAATCTATATGTATGATTACGAATACTTATATATATATATATATATATCTCTAAGTGTTATAGTAAAAGAGTTTAGGATTATTTCTTTCGTCCGCCCTTCTTCGTTTATTGTGATTTTATTTTTTTAACTTTCTTTAATCCTTTTTTTTTCTCTTTTGTTTTTGTTTTCCTCCTATTGAAATGATTTTTTTTTTCAAATATATTCTTATTTAAATATTTTAATTCCACCACCCTCCCAACTATTTTTTTTTTTGAAATATCTAATAGTTAATTCTCTATTTAACCATCTTCTATAAATATATGTGGTACATACGGAGCACGTACTCACTATCAGGCATGAATTTATACAAGGATTGGGGGGCACGTGCCCCCTCAATTTCTTGAAATCTAAATTTTACTCATATTTTTTCTTAAAATTTAGTAATTTACCCCCACTCAAAAGTTTTTTTTCTCAATGTACCCCCATTCAAAAGTTTTTTTTCCCCTCAAATGTACTATATAACACTCAACTAATTCTTATATTTTAATACCATAACTAACATTTGATTCTTTTTTTTTCCTCCTTATTTTTTTGTCTACTTTTCTTTCTAATTTTTTTTAACTTTCATTTGTCTTTAAGAAATCTATTGATTTTAAAAATTATCAACAATTTGTATATTTGTGCATGTAAGTTTTTATTTGCTAGTAAAAATAATTACCTTTAAAAGGAAAAATGATGGTGTAAAATAAATTAGAGTGAAATTTAATTTTTAATTAAAAGATTACAAACAACATACAATAAATCATGAGTTATTAGAAACGTCTATTTATAATAACATTTGAGATATAATTCAAGAATAAATTTCATAATATTTTAAAAATATAAAAAACAATATGTAATAGTTATTATATGGTAATAAACATTAAAAAAAATTCTTTTGAATAAAAAAAAAATATTAAACTGTTTATCATATAATGTTATTCATGTTCAAAATTTTCTCCTTGTGTGTGCCCCCACTAAGATAAATTTCTGGATCTGTCATTGCTCACCACTAGTCTATATAAAGGTAGGATAAATCCACGTTTTTTTTAAAAAGGATTTGGTGATGACTATGTCATTTCCTGTTTTTTAAGTTCACATAGATAATAATACTTCTCTAAATTGGCTGGGGATTCGAACATCCGACTTCACAGTTGGTGAGATCATAAGATTAGCTCCCTTATTAACTCACCCACCCACCACTATGTGTTCAAGTCTCACGTTGTTTCGATCTAGTGGTCATTGGCTTTTATCTTGGCGATTTGTATATTCGATACTGGCAATTTGGCAGTAAATTGTTGGTAGTATTTGCTTTCATACAAGTCTTCTATATTGTCCCAAATAGAATAAATAGACAGCCGATTAGATGGTACTACTCAGAAAAAGAAAGAAGTGCATGTTTTTATAGTGGAAATTAAATTTATACTTAAAAATAATTAATAAAATTGTTAATTCCTCATTGTAGATAAGTCAATTCGAAACTGCAGTAATTATCAAAATCCTACATTTGGCTAATTTGAAAGACAACGTCTTTTCAGGAACTGGATTGTCACATGTGTAAAAGGGTCAAGAATCAATGAGAAAATATCTTAAATACCAGTCTACCCTTTATTTTATCATAATCTCGGAAGAATATTTTAGGTCTGAAGTGATTGCCACTTCTTGGATATACTTGGATATACTTGCCTCTAGAAGTCACTCGAGTTGCTGTAAATGTCAAACTCTTATAATTTATGTCAGAACTGATCAAACTTAACTTTAGTGAGTTCAAAATATTAAGAAGATTATCTTAATTTACATTTACGAATGACAAGTCTGAGTCCATATCTAGCACTATTATTAGTACAATAGAAACCACTTTGGAGCGGAGAAAATTTGCGTGAGAGACCACCACAACCACAATCCTTTAACTCATTAAGAAATCAGAATACAAAATACTAGAATCTAAAAGAATTATCAATTAACTATTAGCTCTATTAACAAGATTAATGCAGAAAATAAATGGTTCTTTATTAAGTATCTATGGAGACAGAATACCAGAATATAAAAGAATTATCAACAGCTATACTAACAAGATTAATGCAGAAAATGAATAGTTCTTTATCAAACATCTATTTCTGGCAACTCGGATTGAATCTAAACAGAGATCACATGAGTGTTAAAAAAAAAAAAAAAAAAAAAAACCACCATCACGAACACCACCTGAAATCATTAAAATCTTTATGCATCTGGAAGAAATTAAACAAATTTTAAGAATAATTTCAGATAAATTTGCAATAAAAACAAGGTGTCGTGTTTGAACTAGTAAAAACAGATGTCGTCATTCGACACTGGAAAAAATTCAGAACGCCACGCCCCCCTGGTAGCTGAGGTGACATCATCCATGGCTGATGTGTTGGTGCGGGGCCGTTTGGCGAGTTTCTTTGAGCACCCAAATACAGAATGATCTGTGATGTGGTAAAAAGATCTTTAAGAAAATATAGCAACCAATAAGGAATCAATTCATTGCAGATAAAAAAGGGGGAAAATAAACAAGTTTGACAAAGACTTTCACCAAATTTCAGTACAGGGAAGCAATTCTCAGTCCATTCTAGGGCCTTTATGAAAATTTAAGAAAAGCCTAAATCCAGAAACCAAACAATTTGCAGCAGAAGATCATGCAAAGAACTTACGGGAATAATTACTTCCATAAAGAAAACAAACAAGAGAATATTTTTATACAAAAGATTAACAACTAATAAAACTTAATTACTGAGCCAAAATAGCCTTAAAGGCTGCCATACAGAGGAAACTTTGATGCGAAAGCGAAACCTGCAGAAAGTGATTTGCAAAAGCTAATAAATGATTCATTAAAATCCATTACAGACCAAAACAGATTAAAAAGATACAACAAAGAAAGGAAGTTTTCCAATTAAAAAACAAAACTACAAATCCTTTTATCTAATCCTCTCCTTCATCTTTACTCTTCTTTTTCTTCTTCTTTTTCTTCTCACTCTTATCTGCCTCGTTGTCACCGGCACTTTTGGGAGATTTAGCACTGCCATCCTCAGCTTCCTTGTCTTTCTTTTTCTTCTTCTTTTTCTCAGATTTTTCAGTTTCGGGTGAACCCGCGTCTTCCTTATCTTTGTGCTCCTTCTTCTTCTTTTTCTTCTCAGACTTCTCCTCCCCATCCAGAGAATCAACATGCCCGTTTTCATTATCCTTCTTCCTCTTCTTCTTACTCTCTTTGGTCTCCTCAACTTCATCCTCAATTGCATCCGACTTGCGCTTGCGTCCATCACTGCCTTCATCATCACCCTTACCCTTCTTATTCTTCTTTTTCTTCTCCTTCCCAACTTCTTCAGTTTCCTTCTCTTCAGTTGGCTTCTCCACGACAGCAGGTTCAGTTGCAGCTGCAAGGCTCGCGACCACAGAATCCCCACCGGCAGGCAACACCAAATTCCTAACCCATTCTTGAGGAGTCTTGTCGTTAGGCTTTCCGTGCTTATCCAATTTCCCGTCCGCGATCAATTTCTTTTTCATCGAAGCCTTAGGACCCAAACCCCACTTCCTCGGATAAGTGTCCCGATCCATAACCACCCTCTTGATCTTCGCCACCATGCCATGATCACAAGTGGCCATCACAGCTGTGGTCATCTCCGCAATTCCCAACGCAATCGCCTCCCCCTTGGTAGTCATAAGCACGACTTCCTCCCCAACTTCAATATCGTTCTCGAACCTCAGCAAACCGGGAATCATCAACTTGGCTCCATAGCAAATGGCATTGACAGCAGAGTCCTTCACAACGAGCCGCTTGTAGCTCGTGAGAAGCACCTCGAGCGGCATGATCACTCTCCTAAGATAACTCTCATCGCCATAGTTATCCTTAACCCACTGAGCATCCATGACATCGTGCATAGTGACCATGTTATCTTTCTCACCCAAAATCCCAGACCTAACCCTCCTAAGCTCCTGCATATGCCCACCCACACCAAGAAGCAGACCCAAATGCACGCAAAGCGTCCTCACATAAGTCCCGGCCTCGCACGAAATCCAGAAAACAACCAAATGCTTATCGGCATCGTACTCAAGAAGCTTGCTTTCATAGATAGTCCTAATCCTAAGCTGCCTCTTGACAGCAGAAATCAGAGGAGGCCTCTGGAACACAGCTCCGGAGAGCGTCTCGAGCGCCCGCACCACTTTCGCGACGTCGGGCACCGAAGAATGCAATCGGGCGACACATACGTACTCCTTCCCGGCACCTTGCTGGGACTTGACGAGCCTGGTGGCTCGATCGATGCAGACAATAAGGTTGCCGGTGACCTTGGGATCCAAAGTCCCGCTGTGGCCGGTCTTTTCGACACGGAGAATGCGCTTAATCCAAGCGACAACCTCGTGAGAAGAAGGGTTGGAGGGCTTGTCGAGGTTGAGGATGCCGTACCTGATGTACTCGGCGAGGGGGCGCTTGAGAGGGGAGTGACCGGAGGGGAGAGGGGTGTAGTGTCCGGTCCGTACATTGAGGCGGTCGTAGTTCTTGAGGAGGATCGGCCATTGAGAAGTGTCGATGGCTGGAGTGAAGCTCTGGGGCTTGATCATGAAGTCTAAGTCCTTCTGAGTCGGCTCGGAGGCCAACTCGCCCAGAGGTTTGGGGGTTTCTGGCGGTGCTTCTTCATCCTTGGAACAGTGCTTCTTCTTCTTATTCTTCTTCTCGGAGCGAATCTCCGCCTCCGACATGGCTGAGCGAGCTTTAGCTAGGGTTTCAATGGCGGCGAAAATGAAAGGAGAATTCTTTTTCGTTTTTTTTGTTTTAATTTTTCTGCGGAGGAAGAACGATCGTTAGGGTTTTCAGGGGTTTAAGAGAGTACTGCTACTAGGCAAGTGAGAGCATTTTGGAGGGTGGAGAACAGCGGGGGTTTCTTGTCATTTCCACGGCGTCTTGGGCTTTGAATCCAGTAGTTGGGCTGGGCCACACGATTACTGGGCCCAACAAGAACTAGTCCATTTCATTGTCGGGTGTGTTTTGAGAAAATTACCCAAATAGCCACGGTTTTTTTTTTTTTATCAACTTAACAGCATTATACAAATTCCTCATTATTAACCAACATGATATAAATTTTAATTTTATTTTATATCATATTGGTCTACAAATTAAACTGAAAGAAAACTAGGCTAAAGTGAGTTAATAAAGTTTAAGCTCAAACCTAGCATCTTTTAGCCTCCACGGAGCCCCAAAAACCACTAACATTACCCCCCATCTCCAACACCCCTCTAACACCCATTCTTCTTCATTTTCGAGCTCCAAGCAACTACCAAGTTTGAAGAAGTGTGATGTGGAGTTAAATGACATATTACTAGAGGTAACCTAGTGGTTCTCTTTGTGTTTTGGTCATTTTTAGATAACTAAAGAATGTTGTGTGGTTAAAATCTTAATGTTAGACTTCTTTTTACGTAGGAAAAGGTTTTGAGAAGAACTTTGGAGGTCTAAGGTCTTAGAAGATCCACGGAGCATTTTGGTAATATCTATGAACTTTGTTATAGCATGTGGATGTTATGATAATATGGCATGAGTTATAAATTTTGGTATGAAAAATAAATTATATGGTAAGATTCTACATAGAATGAGTTTCATTTAAGGCTTTGGAATCACTTGATTTATTTATATATGTGCATTTGAAGTTAAGACACAAAAATGGAAAGAAAAGGAACGTCTGGGGTCAATTTAGTCACGGGTTATATGAAATCAGAACCCATTATGCTCAAAATTTTGAATAATAAATTATAGATATAAAAACTAGATTCTTTAATTTTTCCAACAAGGTATCATGCGCTTTAAACGGATAAATATACAATTTTTGATGTATTTTTCAAGTTAAGACTATGAACCAAGATGTTTTGCTGGAACCCTGTACCAGCCACGGGTTTTGTATGTTTTGAGTTCATAAACCATAATTTTCTTTTTAACATTCTTTATGTTGTATAAACTAGACATTATAAGCTTTTCGATTATATATCTTTTGCCTTATTTGAACTTATGAGTGAATTGTTATAATATTTCTCAATTTAATCACAAATCTAGACATATGGTACATACATGAGACCAATAGTAACAAAACCTCATTATACGACATGTAAAGCTCAAACAATTAAGACATAACTTTATGATTGTAAAATAAACATCTCAAGCTTTAAAATGAGTTATATACGTTTAAAATGGATATGTACATAATTTTTAATAAATCAAAAAACATTTTATATTGAAATCTGATAAACTGATATTTTACTATAGGGCACTAAGAAATCCGTCCATACTATGGTTTGAAATCCTTGAAATTTTGAAAAATAAATTATAAGGACAGAAACTAGATACTTCAAGATTTTTAACAAGCTATACAAGTGTCCAAAACGGAATTATACGTAAATTTAAATAAATCTTATAATTTAAGATCTCACGCCAATAAAGTGATTAAATATTAAAAATATAGCATAAGAGTAAATCATGACATATGGACATAATTATTGATGAAATGAATTAGCCATTAAGTATATGATCAACTAAATGTGAAAAATCATAACCTTATAAAGTTGAATCGCAAGTTTTTAGATAAGCAAGACAGAGTAAACTAGAAGATAACTAGACATATACCAAGAAACTACCCTAACCCAATTTAATGTGAACAACTAATAGAAATGGGCCTAAAAAGCCCAATAATCCATGAAAGAAAACTCATTTAAGAGTATACACTTAGGTGACTTTTAATCAACAACGTGATGTAGATTGATTAATTAATTAAGAAATGAATTAATAAAATAATAAATTAACAAAAAGAAAGTATGATTATGTTTATTAAGTTAATTAGTAATTACTTAAAATAAATAATTCATTAATTATAAGAGATAATAAGTGATAATTAGTTGTATAGGCAAGATTATTATATTGAGTAACTATATGATTAACTAGAAATTAATTAATCATTAATTATGAATATAATTATTACTATATTGGAAGGTTAATTAGAGATTAATTAATCATTAATTATTGACATAATTATAAATGATTAATTAAATATTAAATATTAATATAATATATTTATTAATTATTAATATAAAAATTAATAATTGATAATTAGTATATGGGAAAGGATATTTAAGTATTATAATTAATTATTAATGATAGAATTATTATTTAATCAATTAAAATTTTGTAACTTATTTATAATTATGCAACTAAGGTTACGTTTGGTAAACTAATTCAAACTTAAATTTTTCATCTCAGTTTTGTCTTTTTCTGAAAAGTCAACAAAAATTATAACTAATTTTTAAAAAGACAACCAACTCCAACTTAAAAATTTCAACTTCAACTGTAACACCAAATGGAGGCTAAATAAATTAATAATTAAGTACTACATAATTATCTAATTAATTAATTGATAATTAATTAATTAATTAACATAAACTTATTTAACACTTAATAATTAACATGAATCAATTATTAAGATTAATTATGGTGCAAGTAAATTAAGTTCACTTTAATTTATAAAAATAAATAAATAGATAGATAAAATAATATAACTATAATTCTCTCTAATAATGAGATATTGTTAAATCAGGACAATTACCCAAACTTGCTTAGTACTACTTCGGAAGTTTAAGCACATAAAACAGGTAAGTACAAAC
The DNA here is from genome assembly GCA_038430175.1 of Ficus hirta. Taxonomy (NCBI): domain Eukaryota; kingdom Viridiplantae; phylum Streptophyta; class Magnoliopsida; order Rosales; family Moraceae; genus Ficus; species Ficus hirta. The sequence continues at coordinate 4,650,866 of CM076593.1, read as the reverse complement.
CTCACTTACAGCATGGAACAAAATGTTTTCTTTATTAATGTTTTATGTTTGCTATGATTTGCCTTGATGATGTAATGAATAAACAAGTTATATGTATTGTTTTGATTAAGTAGTCGAAATGCATAATTTCTCTTGCACTAATATGATCATCATGATGCCTCACAGATAATTATGTCATAATGATATATGCATAGTGACATGTAAATATACATATTGTCACAATTAATAAAAATAAGACTAATGAAAGATAGGATAAAGTGTCGTACAACCTCCAATTAGTTGAGAGGGTACGATAAAAACGAAAGTTATAAGTTATGATCTCAGAGGTTGTTAGAGGGCCGCTCTCCCAGCTCTCCATTGGTTGATCGCACATGGGTACGATACAAGGGCCTTGAAGTAGACAAGATATGTATATAATAAAACATAATTAAACACGCATAGATCACGTGCATTTTTGAATATTTATGTTGTGACGTGTGATGATTTGATCTATGAAAATATTTTATGAGATAGAGTTTGTACTTGCTGAGCGAAAGCTCATACGTACATGTCCATGTTGTAGGTAACGCGGGTAAACAGCACGCCATTTAGATATTTTCTGGACAGGCGAAACGGTGTGCAAGCGATGAAGGAAGGGAGTGTGATATCACTATCAATTTAATTTCCGTATTTAGACTTCTTAAATTATTTTGTATCGATTATCTTTTATAACTATGTTTTCAAATTATGGTACTACTAAACTAGTAGGAATACTTAAAAACTTTAAGGTCTTTCATTTTAACTCAAATGATGTTATAACTTTTTAAATATTATCTAAACATGAATTTGAATGTGATATTTAGTATGTAGAAATTTTAATTTTCTCAGTTAAAATTTTAATTTATTAAACTTTTTAAATACAAGTATAATTTGTTTTAAAAAGTTAAAAAAAAAATTCGGGTCGTTAGCATTTTTGAAATCAAACATAAACAAGTGTTAAGATTATATTAACTAAGAATAAGTAAGTTAGTTAGTGGTCCGAAAAGTCGGGTCGTTAAACAATGATTGTGTGAGGCCTATGCTAGGCTTTTTCTTCAACCTACAACCTGCGACAGTCAGATTTTTAATTGACTACCCCTTGACTTCGAAGAACAATTGCAAGTCGTCCGTATCAATGGCTTCGGCATCCAACGACTCCAGTTCACCAAACGGAAGGAGACGGTCACTGCATGGAAAATCTTTTCTATATATATATATATGATATTATTGTCATATAGCTATATTTAGAGTGTCAACTACATAATTTAGTCATAGATATCTTCCATGATATCGATCGATAACCCCACTAGCTGGTAACTTTTATTACTGGCTTGTTACAACTCATAACCACCTATACCAATTGGTTATCGATTGATCCCCACCTTACATGTTGGTTTAACTGCTAGTCACCGATCAATAACCACCTTCGTTTATTAATTACTGATCGATAACTGTCATGATCTAACTTGGAAACATTGACTTGGTAGTATTTTTCGTATTTCATCACCAGAACACTAAAAAAATGTACAAAATTCTCCAAAATCACAAAATAAAAAATTACAGGAATCCAAAAAATAATAATGATAAACATGAAAATCTTTAATGGCGACAACAATGTGAGATCTTTGTTGTGTAGAGGTGCTGAGAGCAACGCCGAAGTGGTATGTGATTATGCTGTCAATTACTATATAAAAATTAAATATATTTTGATTATGTGAGCTTCACTTTAAGTCAGAATTGCAATTAAATATATATATATATATATATATATTTTAGGGAAACTATACATCCATCAAATAAATTTTGGGAAGAACTCCACCATAGATATTTTGAAAGCATATTGTATATTTATTAATAATTTATGGCTTCAACAGATATATTTTAGACATATAGTTTCTCTCTAAAAAATGTAATATCATTTTGCACTTTATTAAAGCTCGCATGATTAAAACATTTTTTACCATGACGGAATTTCTGTCAATCTCTAAAAAATGTTAATTTTTACACTTTGTCAAAGCTCGCATGATTAAAATATTTTTAATTTCTATCATTTTTTAGGATTACTAATTGAAAGACCGACGTAGTAAAAATGTTTGAGGGTAATGTCATGTGTGATATCAAAAGTTAATTGTTAATATAAGACTGTGGATAATTTAAGGGTGATTGTGCCCTACAAATTAATGCTCTTAGGGCAAGAAATAGTCTCCATTTAGGCAGGTTTACTTCGCATCAAATGAAAGAAAAAAATAAGTAATTATTTCCTTTTTTTTTTAATTAATCATGTGTTTACTTATAAAATAGAAAATATATGAAATGAAAAAGATGAATGCCAGAGTCCCAATACGGTATTGATTCTCCATTTTCTTTCTTCTCCTTCAGATTTTTTCCAACAAGTTCCACCATTTTTCTTCTGCAAGTAAGCTCCAAATCTTCAATGTTCATTCTTCGAACTCTTTTTCTTCACCAATGTGACATCAATTTCGAACTCTCTTTTTTGTATCAGGATATGATCGGACTTCAAATTTCTTTGTTATTCTTGTAAATTTCCTGTGATTTTTTGAAAATTTCTACTGTGAACTTTCTTTGTAATTTTCTAAGAATTTACCGTTTTGGACTGGTTAGTTCAATTGAATCTAAATAACTTTGATTCATTTCTTAACTTACTTTAGCCTAGTTTTCTTTCTGTTTAATTTGTAGACCAATATGATATAAAATAAAATTAAAATTTATATCATGTTGGTTAATAATGAGGAATTTGTATAATGCTGTTAAGTTGATAAAAAAAAAAAAACCGTGGCTATTTGGGTAATTTTCTCAAAACACACCCGACAATGAAATGGACTAGTTCTTGTTGGGCCCAGTAATCGTGTGGCCCAGCTCAACTACTGGATTCAAAGCCCAAGACGCCGTGGAAATGACAAGAAACCCCCGCTGTTCTCCACCCTCCAAAATGCTCTCACTTGCCTAGTAGCAGTACTCTCTTAAACCCCTGAAAACCCTAACGATCGTTCTTCCTCCGCAGAAAAATTAAAACAAAAAAAACGAAAAAGAATTCTCCTTTCATTTTCGCCGCCATTGAAACCCTAGCTAAAGCTCGCTCAGCCATGTCGGAGGCGGAGATTCGCTCCGAGAAGAAGAATAAGAAGAAGAAGCACCGTTCCAAGGATGAAGAAGCACCGCCAGAAACCCCCAAACCTCTAGGCGAGTTGGCCTCCGAGCCGACTCAGAAGGACTTAGACTTCATGATCAAGCCCCAGAGCTTCACTCCAGCCATCGACACTTCTCAATGGCCGATCCTCCTCAAGAACTACGACCGCCTCAATGTACGGACCGGACACTACACCCCTCTCCCCTCCGGTCACTCCCCTCTCAAGCGCCCCCTCGCCGAGTACATCAGGTACGGCATCCTCAACCTCGACAAGCCCTCCAACCCTTCTTCTCACGAGGTTGTCGCTTGGATTAAGCGCATTCTCCGTGTCGAAAAGACCGGCCACAGCGGGACTTTGGATCCCAAGGTCACCGGCAACCTTATTGTCTGCATCGATCGAGCCACCAGGCTCGTCAAGTCCCAGCAAGGCGCCGGGAAGGAGTACGTATGTGTCGCCCGATTGCATTCTTCGGTGCCCGACGTCGCGAAAGTGGTGCGGGCGCTCGAGACGCTCTCCGGAGCTGTGTTCCAGAGGCCTCCTCTGATTTCTGCTGTCAAGAGGCAGCTTAGGATTAGGACTATCTATGAAAGCAAGCTTCTTGAGTACGATGCCGATAAGCATTTGGTTGTTTTCTGGATTTCGTGCGAGGCCGGGACTTATGTGAGGACGCTTTGCGTGCATTTGGGTCTGCTTCTTGGTGTGGGTGGGCATATGCAGGAGCTTAGGAGGGTTAGGTCTGGGATTTTGGGTGAGAAAGATAACATGGTCACTATGCACGATGTCATGGATGCTCAGTGGGTTAAGGATAACTATGGCGATGAGAGTTATCTTAGGAGAGTGATCATGCCGCTCGAGGTGCTTCTCACGAGCTACAAGCGGCTCGTTGTGAAGGACTCTGCTGTCAATGCCATTTGCTATGGAGCCAAGTTGATGATTCCCGGTTTGCTGAGGTTCGAGAACGATATTGAAGTTGGGGAGGAAGTCGTGCTTATGACTACCAAGGGGGAGGCGATTGCGTTGGGAATTGCGGAGATGACCACAGCTGTGATGGCCACTTGTGATCATGGCGTGGTGGCGAAGATCAAGAGGGTGGTTATGGATCGGGACACTTATCCGAGGAAGTGGGGTTTGGGTCCCAAGGCTTCAATGAAGAAGAAATTGATCGCGGAAGGGAAATTGGATAAGCACGGAAAGCCTAACGACAAGACTCCTCAAGAATGGGCTAGGAATTTGGTGTTGCCTGCTGGTGGGGATTCTGTGGTCGCGAGCCTTGCAGCTGCAACTGAACCTGCTGTCGTGGAGAAGCCAACTGAAGAGAAGGAAACTGAAGAAGTTGGGAAGGAGAAGAAAAAGAAGGATAAGAAGGGTAAGGGTGATGATGAAGGCAGTGATGGACGCAAGCGCAAGTCGGATGCAATTGAGGATGAAGTTGAGGAGACCAAAGAGAGTAAGAAGAAGAGGAAGAAGGATAATGAAAACGGGCATGTTGATTCTCTGGATGGGGAGGAGAAGTCTGAGAAGAAAAAGAAGAAGAAGGAGCACAAAGATAAGGAAGAAGCTGGTTCACCCGAAACTGAAAAATCTGAGAAAAAGAAGAAGAAAAAGAAAGCCAAGGAAGCTGAGGATGGCAGCACTAAATCTCCCAAAAGTGTCGGTGACAGCGAGGTTGATAAGAGTGAGAAGAAGAAGAAGAAGAAGAAAAAGAAGAGTAAAGATGATGAAGAGGATTAGATGAAAGGAATTATAGTTTGCTTTTTTTTTTTTTTTTTTTAATTGTTAAACTTTTGTTTTTGCATTTCTATGTTTTTCATCTGTAATGGATTTTTGCTTACTATCTATTAGCTTTTCTTAAAGATCCAGTTTCCTTTTTATGGCGTGATGTTTTTGCAGTAATAATAACCTTTATGAAATGGATAATAGTAAAAAAAAAATTAATTTGAAAGAAGCTTGCAATTAAGTAAATCGAGGTCCTGTTCTCTTCAGAATTTCATTGTCTGAGTTGCCGCCTGGATTCGTAATCTGATTGTGCTTCAGTGCATAGGACAATCACATTCTAACCAGGAGTAAATGTAAGTTTTTCTCTTCAAGACTGATCTCAATTTTCTGTTCGAATTTCTCACTGTACAACAGTTCAGATTCTTTAACTATTGATTGTGCTCATGGATCCTTGATATTTAATGCTTGACACGCGAAAACCTTGCTGCATTATGCAAACTCTTATTGTGGCTATTCAGATTGCCTGCAAGTTTTGTTTCCTCTGCTTGGTCCTACCCAGTCACAAATTCGTGGTGACCTTACGTTTTCTTATCTACTCTCTTCTGTTAGGGATTTTTTTTTTTTGGGAGGTTGGTACGGGTAGTATTTCTGTAACATTTCTGTCAAATTTGCAGCCGAAATAACGAAATTAGCATGAATACTTGTGGGCGGACTTCCTGGATAACACCAGATTTGATTGTCTGCCTATGGTATTTCATTGGATTCGGTCTGCGAATTGCTCGCATTTGGTGCGGATGGTCATCATATAGATCTGCTAAGGAGTTTTCCAATCAGTGGAACTTCTCTTACTGGAAAGCCTAAGAAATATGCTTCCTGTTTTCCAATCAGTGGAACTTCTCTTACTGGAAAGCCTAAGAGATATGCTTCCTGTCTTCTCTCTCCTTGACCAACGGCAAAGCACACTGAAAGCCATAACTTGAACATTCTCTTACAGATTTACTTCTCTTTGGCTTGCTGTTTAAATCGACTTTTAGCATATCGTTATGCCTTGTGCTACATTAAATGAGATTTTCGCGAAACATGATGGAACAGGACATGCTAAGATCAAACATGAATGACTAGGATCACCTTCTGACATAATTCCTACGCTGAAGTAGTATTCTCCGAGTAGCTGTTGCAAACTTCAAGGCCAAGAATCAAGCAAGCTATAGAATTTACCGAGATATGAGCACTTCTATTTGTTACGAGAGAATTTTATCTGATATAAATGTATCAACATTTCAAACCATAAAATACTTCTATTTCTACTTTTTTAAAGAAACATCCGGATTCTGAAACGAGTGTTTAACTTAAGATTAGTAGATTTTAAATATGAATAGAATGAGATTATACAGCATTAATGCAGATCCATGATCAGCAAGCGCTAGAATGAGGACTTTCCAAAACATAAAAATGTCCATGACAGTTTATTAAAAGATTCAAAAGAAAGTGAAAAACATCACTTTTTTTAATGTTAACCAATTGGTATGAGCCAGAGAGAAGGGAGACGTTTTTTTTCCCCCAATTATTGTTATTGTTATTTTTACTTTAATCCCTTTAAATGCAGAAAGAAAAAGGAAGAGAAAGACAATGAAAAATCAACCAAGAACAAAAATACCCCAACCTATTTCTTGCAATGTTGCTCTTTGGTTTTAGTTATGGTTCAACCTTACATTGTAAGAACATACATTTCCTAGTCTCCTTGTGCTGGTTCACTTCACTACAAACCCTTGAAACTTTGACCTTGTGAGGAAAAAGACAATCCATCAAACTACCAAGGAACAAAGATACTCCTTAATCCATAACATGTTTTCTAAATGAAGTATATACATAGTTTAATGTGCAAACCGTTGAGAGTGATTTTCTAATTTGAGGATGAGGGCTGTTCATGAGACTACTTTCTTGGTGTATAGTGCGACGAGCCACCTATTGCTAACGTGCTCACATAGTTATACTTCATGTTCCTAGTTAAAAATAAAAAAAGTTATAATTTTCCCCATTTGAATTGAAAATATAATTATGTACTTAATAAAAAAAAATCTTTTTAATTTTCTAGATAATTAATTCGATAGTTGTTATTTTTGATAAATTGCTAAGTTGGTCTATAATCTTTTAAGTTTGTGTAACTTTGGTCCCTATTCTTCCACTCTTTTTTTTTTTTTTTGATAGTTGGAGTGATTCTAAACTATTAAAAACGTTATTACAGTAGTCTTTTCTGTTAATTTTTGGACGGAATCAGTTAGTTAACATTACTTTGTCTTTGACTAATTTACTAACATATTTCGCAAAAAAAAATTAGTGAAAAGGATTATTGAGATAATATTTTAATAGTTTAGGGTTATTCAAACTACAAAAAAAGAGTAGAGACTAAAGTTGTACAAACTTAAAAATTTAGGGACTAAATAAGCATTTTACCCTTGTTATTTTATCCAAACTTTAGGTTTTTGATAAGTTACTCCCAAAACTTTTAATTGTAACAATTTACCTTCTGACTTTTCAATTATTGTAACATGTCTCAAATCTTATAAATTCAAATCATCAAAAAAGCAAATGAAGTATCTTGTAATAATTTATAAATTTAAGGAGATAATTAATAAAATTAAAAGTTAAAGTGATAAATTACTAAAGTCAAAAAGTTTGGAGGGCAACACCGAAAATCCTAAACCATCAACTTAAAGCCGACCTAACATGCCCACTTACGCGTTTATTCGTGAAGGAATGTGTCGTTTCTTGACCAACGAACGACATGTCGTTTTATTATTAATATTATGCACTACTAAAATTAAGAAAGAAAAAAAAGTGTAAAATAGAAAATAAATAAATAAACAAATAAATAAAACGGAGTAAAATAAAAGAGGAGAGAAAATCTAAAGAAAATCAATAATGAAAGGCACTACATGCGCAGTTTGTCTGTCTGCCAGCTCGATTCCATCATTCAATTTCATTCATTACACACTCTTTCTCTCTCTTTCTTCAATTCATATTTTCAGTCCAAAAAGAAGAAAAAAAAAAAAAAAAGGGAAAACCACCTTTAACTTCGATTCAACTATTTCTCTCTAATTTTTCAGCACATTTTCTGATAAAATCAGACTGTTTGTTTCCTGAGAAAAAAAGAAAAAAAAAAAAAAGAAAGATCAGAAAGAAAAGAAAAAAACGAAGCAGCAAGAAAGAAGAAGAAAAACGACATGTCGTCGTCGGAGGACGAGTCGGGGGAGGAGTACCTGTTCAAGATCGTGATAATCGGGGACTCGGCTGTGGGGAAATCGAACCTCCTGTCCAGATACGCACGGAACGAGTTCAACCTCCACTCCAAGGCCACCATTGGAGTCGAGTTCCAGACTCAGAGCATGGAAATCGACGGCAAGGAAGTCAAGGCCCAGATTTGGGACACCGCCGGCCAGGAACGCTTCCGCGCCGTCACCTCCGCCTACTACCGCGGCGCCGTCGGCGCCCTCGTCGTCTACGACATCACTCGCCGGACCACCTTCGACAGCATCGGCCGTTGGCTCGACGAGCTCAAGAGTAAGCCCCCCCCTAAAAACTACACACATATTCATATATATATATATATATATATATATATATGTAAGTAAAAATAGTTTTTGATTTGTTTGCTAAGGTGGATCTTTTTGGTTGTTTTTTTTTTTTTTTTTTTTTTTTTTTTTTTTTTTTTGGATTTAGCCATTTTTAGGTTTGTTGTGATGCTTAGGACTTTTAGATCTGAGCTTATGATGATACTTCTGTATGAAGTCTTCATCGAGAAGACTAGAACAAAGCAGCTATTTTGACTCTCCTTTTCTTTTTGAGTTTTTTCTTTTCTTTTTTCCGGGTAATTAGGGTAATAAAGCAACTTTTCAAAGTTTTATGGCCTTAAGCCGGGAGGTATTTAATCAATAGAAAGTCTGATCCGTTAGGCACATTAGAAAAAAATAAAAAAAAGGGTTAAGATAGAGGGTGACGTATCGAGATAACCTTGGAGAGGGGTGTATCCATTTCCCGCATGGCATATGAATCTACTTGATTGGCCATATACCTGCCCATTGCGATGGGACTGACTCGAACCCGATACCTTATCGAGCGTCCTTACCAACCACCAAGTGATTGGTGGTACACTATTTGTGTTCTGTTACTAGTGCGAGTGCATTATAACAAAGGTGGTACGATATGATATGATATGAATTCCATTTATCTGGTTATTATTTTTTGTGATCTCGAATTTAAATGGTTGGATATGATGCTGTCGCGTGTCCTGGAAGGTGTTTGAAAGGACGCTTGAGCAACATCTAAGATATGTGATTAGATGTACTTTATGATTATGATTATCTTGATAGATTAGACATTGAGATATGTCGGCGTGTGGTAAATCTGTGGTCAATCCCATGTCTAATCTATTCTTGCATGCCTAAAACTAGTATATAAGGTTCAATTAGGCCGAAGAATAACAATGATAATGAAAACTTCAAGTGGGCAAATACTACAAGAATTGTTATGCTTATTCAGTGGATGAAGTTATCATTATTTGTTCGATGTTAACTTTGTCAGAATTTTCTTCTGATAGGACTTTTTAGTTAGTCAGCAATATGTGAGGGCAGGGTTGTTGTGACTGTCAGTAGCTTCTTCTTGTAGTTGGTTGACTCTTGTTAGGAGTTTCTTAGAGAGAATTGGTAGTACAAATAGGAGAATCAATAGCTAAGGAGGATTATGAAGAATTTGGTAGAGGAAAGTCTTGGGTTAAGCCAAGCATGGGAGATTCAATGGAGTTTCGAAGGTCTCAAATGTCCTAGAGTTTTCTGTAATTCCCTAATTCGATAAAATAAAGATAAGTTCTTCTTTTCTTTCCGTGTTTGTGTGTAATTTCTGGAGTTCTTGGTTCTGGTTCCTATCATCTTGTTTGCATATAGTAACAATCTGGGGTATGTCTATCTACACGAAGTTACGCTTTGATGCCTGGTGTGAAGTTTTAAGGAGCAGTTGAGAATAGAACAAAAGACTGGAAAATCACCATTTTTCTTTGTAATCAGAATGGGGGATTTTGTCATAATCGAGACAGAGAGAAAATGCTGTTATACTTATAAGTTAAATTTACTTTAAATAAATACACATCATCCAAAAGTGCACGGATTTTGTTTGGTGGTTTCAACGGGTTTCAAAATTCCCTTAATTTTCCTGACCTCCCCTTTTATCCCTCTACCTTAAAATAGCCAAATCCGTTTTCCTTCCGTTTTCTCTCTACCATTTTGGATCCTCTAACATTTCCTCTCTACAGTCAAAGCATAACTCTGTGGTTGGTATAGTGGATTGGGGACTGGAGGGGTGGCAAAAATGAAAAAGTGAGGTAATGGTCTGTTTAGAGAGGGAATCGGGTGTTAAAAAAAAAAAAAAAAGGACTCAAGGATGGATGAATTTGAGGAACTAAAGTGGAGAATTGGTAAAACAGTAATTTCTCCTATAGACCTTTCTCTTTCCTTTCCTATTGTTGATAATTTCTCTCCTTCCTGTGTTACCAATTAGAGATGAGATTTCCTTCCTGCTTTATTATCCACTTTAAGTTTTCTGTATAGCTAGGGTTACGAGTAAAACTTATATTGATAGGACCCTAGGATTGAAGTTAAAAGAAAGCTTGCATAAAATTTCTGGACCTGCTATTTGTGGTTTGCTAGAGAGATATTTCGCCAATTAGTGAAAGGAAAACACTGTTACAGTGAAAAATGCATTCAGACTTCTGTCATTTCTGATGTGAATTTGATATTGCTTTTGTTTGTTAGCAGGCTGAGCAAGATGTTTATATTTTGTTTCTGTATGATCATATTGATTTGCTTGCTTGTTCATCTTCGAAGTGCTTCATTTCATGATTTTTGTATGATTTGAAATTAAGCTATAATTCTCTGAAAGTCGCCCTAAGAACGGTTTATTACCCTATGGATCCTCCTCATAAAGTCCTTTGGTTCTTTCCCGGGAAGATCAAATCCCACAAAAGCATTGGTCATGGAATTGATAAGAGGGAATTTTTATTTCATTCCTACGTGATGAAGCATTTTCTGGAGCAGAGATGTTTTTCCCGAAAGAGGGGGAACATTGTCGGCATTTTATCCGTGCTCTCCTTTCTCACTTAAACTGATAAATGCGTGAAACTTTTATACCAATTAAGTGATATGAAAGCTAATTAAGGTTATGTTAGTTTATTTTTTTTCTCTGAGTTTAATAATTAGATATTTATGCTGTAAAACCTAGTATTGGACTCTGAACTAATTATAATTTGTTATTTCTTCAGAACAAATATAATCGACGTTGAAACATAAGCCATGGATTTTTAACTTTTTATGTTTTATTTTTTGAAAATTAAGCCTTGGAATAAGTTGGTTCTTTGAATTATTAACGGGCAATTATATAACATTTCTTTCAAGATTATAACGCTTGAGTTTTTCATTGAAACAATGGTGCAGCTCACTCTGACACAACTGTGGCGCGGATGCTAGTCGGGAACAAGTTTGATTTGGAGAATATCAGGGATGTGAGTGTCGAGGAAGGGAAAACCCTTGCCGAATCCGAGGGGTTGTTCTTCATGGAGACTTCGGCACTAGACTCCACTAATGTTAAAAAAGCTTTCGAGATTGTAATTCGGGAAATTTACAACAACGTCAGCCGCAAGGTCCTGAACTCAGACACTTACAAAGCAGAGTTATCTGTGAACCGGGTAAGTCTCGTCAACAATGGCGTGGATGGGTCGAAGAAAAGCCAGAACTATTCGTGTTGTTCCAGGTGACCCACCTGGTTTATATCTCCTGAAGAAAAGGGATACAAGTGGGTGGCTTTGCATGATTGGTTTGTGAATTCTATTTTGGTTGATTAATTGTTTTGTTTGTTATTGGCTATGTTTTTTCAAGGATAACCAAATAAGACACTAATATTTATAGAAAGAAATTTTCTGTGTTTTAATTTATGTACAACACCAAATTTTTTTTTATTTTTATTTATTTTTACTCTGGAGACTGTAGTATAGCTGTGCAAAATAAAGCGGACGGTATTTTTCTCCGTGGGATTTGCTTTGTCTAGTATGCTTATTATTTATTAATTCAGTTAAAGCCATCTGTTGTCTTGTCCTTTTTTCTATTTCTTTTGTTGCTCAATGCAACGCGATTGTTATGTTCTTCGGGGGTTAAAATCGGACTGCAGGAGGGAATGGATAAAGGAATTATTCTTAAATCTCATAGAAAGTGCCCCGTAGGGCCTTAGAGGGGATCTTACTTTTAGGGTGGAGATTTAAGGAAAAAAAGGAAATAATCCGTCTCCCCTTGAATGGTAGCCCTTTCGGGGATTAAAGAGATATCACCACAGGGTAGGAGTTAAGGGGTTTTAGGCTGTTTGACTGGTGTAGCCATATTTTGTTTTAGTTTTCTACATTTTTTTTCTAAGTATTGAGTTATTTAGAATCACACAAGTATTTTTTAGGAGAAATCGATGACGTTAAATTCTAAATCATCAGTTTATGTCGGAATTAGATAAGATAAATTATGATAGCTCAGAACTCTCTCTAGAGGGAGGGAGGGAGGGAGGGAGGGGGTAGATGACAGGCTTCTAGTCTTCAAGCATTGTTCGATCAAAGATCTGCCTCTTCAATGAAATGCCTCCCGAGCCCCCGCCCCCGCCCCCGCCCCCGCCCCCAGCCCCCACAAGTTTTTTAATGAAAAAGTTTTTTCTTAAATGAATCGTCATCGGGAAAAAATCGCAATTGTTATGTTAAAATATTATGCCAACCTCAAAAATTTGGAATTAGGGTAACAAAATTATTCTCCAATATAATGCTTATTTAATTTTAAAATATAAAAGATGTGTTTTGATGTTAAATTTAGTACTAATTGTAGTTGAAGGCATATTAATTTTGTATATGACAATAACATAAGATGTAGAGTTTAACTCTGTTCACCTCAAAATAAAAAAAAATAAATAAAATTAATAACTAAACTAGTAAGTGCCTGATATTAATAGAAAAAAAAAAAAAAAAGGGTGGTTTAGTAGTTAGTGTGTGGACTTTAATATTAATCTTTGAGAAAATTACCCGTTTGGTCTTAATATTTTAACGAAGTTGTGATTTGGTCCCTCAACTTTTTTTTTTTAAATTTGGCTAAAAAGTCCCTAAAAGATGGAATTTAGTAATTTTTATTAAAAAAAAGGGTTAAAAATTGGATGAAATCTATCACATGTTGACATATGTAAGTGAAGTCAAGTAAATTTTTTTCTTAATTATCGCTTAATAGTGAATCATGTGCAATTAATATGACTTTTTTTTTAAAAAAAAAATTTTAACTTTTGTTAGTGAAATTGAAAAGGAACATTTTGTACCTATTTTTAAAGAGTTTAGAGATCTTTTAATCACAAAAAGGTTTGAACCAAACTGCAACTTTGTTAAAAAAAAAAATGGAGATCAAATGAGCAATTTACCATAAATATTTTAACCTTTTGAGGATTTAAAAGAGTTTCTTTTTACAAGTTCTAAAGCATTCAAAATTATATACATTAGAGTATAAAATATAATATTAAATATGTCATTTTAGGTAGAATATATAAAAGAATTTCTATGTGACCATTTAAATTGCAGATGGTTTAAGGTAATAATTAGTATTTATGATATTCATATAAAAATTTGGATTCATGATCCTCAAGACAGAGAATCCTTCTGTTTTTAATTTTCTTTTTTGCGTTGACTTTTACAAAGGAGAGAGCGTCCGCATTGGTCAAGACTCAAACATTTCCTTTCTTCTTCTTCTCCTTTTTTTTTTTTTAATACATGATATTGGTCACTAAATTTGCATTTTGGTTTCTGATAATGTATTTTATTTGATAAGTATTAGGAATATTAATTTTAATCTTAATTTTGAATACCCACTGACGATGAGTTATCTCTTTTTATTAATAAATATAATCAATTGATATAATAATATTTTAAGCACTTATTAATAAAAAAAATAACAGTTAAAAAGGGAAATTAGAATTGAAATCCTACCATTTTTTACTTTATTTTTCAACCAAACCTTCGAATTCAGTGCTGCCAGCCTTTTAATAATCGAAATCCACGTTGTTTTGTCCCACATTTTCTGTGTGAAACATGGTCAAGGAATTCCTTGGAGGTTCCTTGTATCTGCCTACTTTTTTCCGCTCATTATTATTATTATTATTATTATCATCTTATCTTATTTATTTATTTAGTTATTTATGGACTACCCATTAATTGAGGCTTAAGACCTGAGTGGAGCTTCAAACTAAAAAGTCAACAAAGATTTGGGGAAGGCCGTTAAAACCACACCCCTTAATTATTCTCAAACAAGCATATACATGCGTCCTCACTCATCATAAGATTCTTAGGCTACTTCATTTCATATAACTATTTACATTTCGTGCTATTTCCGAATGTTAAATATTGTCAAAATCACATTAAAATAAAAAAAATATATAATTGACAAAACCTGATAAAAATTTAACGATTTAAAAGAGCCTCCTATCAATATGGTATCTTTTTTTTTTTTTTTTTTTTATATATAATATTTAAGAAATGAAAAGAAAGGGGTCAAATTATGATTGAACCGGTTTTGAGTGAACACTTTAGGGGTAACACGACCTTTTAGATTCCTTTCATCAATAGTTTCTCTTTCTCATTTGGTAAAAAACTTGAAATTCTAGGTTGAAATGTACTCTTATCCAAAACACCCCTTATTTTGAAAATAAATTAAAAAAAAAAGTAATGAGAGCACTTGTTTAGTGTAGAGCAATAAAAATCACAAAGTGGAATGTTTATTGATATGTTTTTAAAACACAAAGTCAACTAATTTGAGCGAACACTTGTGCGGATCAAATGGCCTCAATTTAGGTTACTAATGGTCATATCTCAACTAGGAATAAACTTTTATAAGAAATGCATTTTCATCTAGTTGTCTCTCTTACCCATTTTTGTTATTAATTATTTATTATTATTATTTTGAAGTGTTGAATAAGAGGACCATAAAACCACACACACACACAGAAGCAATGAAAAATGGCATTCATATTTTTGTAGCCTTAAATTACGCTTCCTCTCCATGATGTGACCACGTGAATATAGCAATAACGGATAGAAATTAGAAACCAAAAAGATCCTCATTCATAACCAAATCAAACTTCTCCAAAATATTCAACTCCTCTCTCTCGTTTTCTACATCTCTTGAAGTGGTTCTAGCAATTACATTCTAGGTGGAGGGTCACCTGTGGGTGTTAGATATGATTGTGAACCAACCCAGCAAAAGAAGGAAAAAGAAAAAAAAAAAAAAAAGAAAAAAAAAGAAGAAGCCAATCTCACCACCATTTCCACCACCATTTAATCCCAATATAAAAGAGTAAAAAAAAAAAAAGAAAAAAGAAAAGGAAAGAAAACCAAAAATCAATCCATATCAGAGACAATAAAATCAAAATTATAATCATCACCTACCACAGAAACAATAATTTAACAAAAATAAAAATAATAAAAAAGAGAGATTATCTATAGGCTGACCCAACAATGACTTTAGTGATAAGCCATCTTACAAACCCATTTTTTGCAATTTCTTAAAACCTTCTAGAAGCTCATCCTCCCAATTACATCAAACATCTCTTTTCACTTTCCTACTCCATTGCTCATATGGAAGAAGAAGATAGTGACATTGACAAAGATAGGCCCTTTTTTTTTATTTTATTATATTTATTCATTTTTTTGTTGTTGCTAATTTATCACTTTTTTGTCGTTCATTGGGATCTCCAGTGCTTGGCCATTTCAAAGCCATTCTTGGAGTAGTAATAGTCCTGAATGGCTTGATCAATCTCAGCCTGAGTGTTCATGACAAATGGACCATGCTGGACCACTGGCTCATTCAGTGGCTGCCCTCCAGCAAGCACAAACCTCAGTGGCTTTGACGAGGACTTGTTCCACACACTCAGGCCGTCTCCGGGACCAAAGACGAGGACATGGTGGGCCGACACCGGTGACGAGTTGTGTGACCCGAAAACCCCCTCTCCTTCAATGACATACACAAAGGAGTTCCATGATTCTGGGATGCTTTGGTGGAGTTGGGCTCTTGGTTTTAGAATGAAGTCCAGGTACATTGTCGGTGTTCGGGTATAGACCGGTGATCTCACTCCCATTGATTCTCCTGCTATCACTCTCACCTCTACACCATCTTTCTCTGCTCTTGGTATGTCCTCGCTTGTTAGTTCTTGATACCTTGGCTCAATCCTTCCCACCAAAAAAAAAAAAAAAAAATACATTTTTAATTTGGATCACATGTAAAAGATGGTAAATTTTTCTCGAATCATGTAGAGAAAAAGGTCTCGAGTTCAATTCATCAATTAAAACCGAAATAGAGAATTGGTGAAAAGGTTGTTGAGTATTTCTATGATTTCTTTCTTTATGAAGAATTAAGTGGTAAGGTACGAAAACAAGAAACCTTGATGGTACGACAGGCTATGAGTGTCGGAGCACGTTTGAATCGTTTTAGATTTGACAGCTGGATTTAAAATTATGTTTATCGGTAGAGAATTGTATCTAGAGGGAAGGAAGGGAATTGAGAAATTACGAATGTCAGACACAGATTGATGGAACTTGATGAAAATCTGATGGTTTAAAATTGTGTTTTTTGTCTATGAGGGAAAGAAGGGGATTGGGGAAAATTTTCTTACATTTTGTCTTCAGAGGAAAGATTGATCCAAAGCTGCAAACCCGTTTGAGGTCCTTCTCCTGCAGGCATTTCAGAGTGGATTATCCCTCTGCCTGCTGTCATCCACTGCATACATACATACATACATATATATATGAGACGAATAAATACGTATTCAGGAGAGAAATAGAGGACATTTTTTTCTTGTCTTGTATATGCTGGAAAAAGAAACTACAAAATTTACTATTTACCTGCACATCCCCTGTTCTGATTGTACCCATATGTCCAGCGAAGTCTTGGTGAGTCATGGCTCCCTAAAAATCCCCAATTAAAAAAAAAAAAAAAGAGAGATAAGTTTCTGATCGAATCCTGAATTCAAACCTATAATCCAAACGAAAAAGTTTAAGTAAAAAAAAAAAAATATATATATATATATATATATATAGTTTTACCTGTAACATGTATGTAACAGTTTCAAAGCCTGAAACGCAAGTGGCACATCAGAATGTAACACAAAGGAAAAATGTTTTAGCAAAATTGTTTCACAAAAATTACAAAAAAAAAAAAAAAAAAAAGCAATGGAAATGAAGGAGGTGACTAAAGAACCTCTGTGAGGATGGTCAGGAAATCCAGCTGGTGGAGACACTGCAAAGATTCAAATTGTCACTATTAGCCCCCCTTTATGAATATCAGAAACAATCAAATTTTGACTTTTTTATTTTTATGATATTTTATTTACCTGAAAAATCATCTAGCATGAGAAAAGGGTCTAAGCTTCTCAAATCACTCCTGAAAAAAAGAAATTTATGAGCAACCCATGAATAACAAGGCAAAGAGAAGAAGAACCCACCCAGAACCCAAATTTGATCAGAATAGAAAAGAAAAGGAAAAAAAAAAAAAAAACTAGAAAAGAAAAGCCCATTTAAAAAATTTAACCTTCCAATGCCTCTTCTAACAACAGCACCATCACCTTCATGTTGGAGCTTGGCAAGGACCTTCTTGGCCACCAATCTGGGTGTGTTAAAAGCAGGGCTTTCATCTGATCCAGACATGGTATTTCTTATGAAAAGAGGGACTTGTTTTGTTTTCTTGGGCAGACTTGGTTTTGGTATGTTTGTTCTATAGTGCAAAAACTTTTGTGTTATGGCTCTCATAAAAATCTCCTACGTTTGTTTGTTTGTTTTTTTTTTTTTGGATGAGTGTATTTGAATGAGCTTCTCCCATATATATATATAGACAAAAATATTTATATGTACACACACTCGACGACATAGGAAGAGAAGAATTTGAAGAAACAAAGAAAGGAAAGGAAAGGAAAGGCCAAAGGGGGAAAAAAGAGACTTGGCTTTGGGGTTGGTTGGAACGAAGTTGGAGGCGTGAGGAAAATATGGAGTGGGACCCACTTTGCCTTTCCTGGACCAATGATGATTGATGATGTCAAACTATTGTCATGATGATGATAGGGTTTTTAAAATTTTTTTTTTTCAAGATAAAAACTTGGAAAATGAAAAAGGAGAGGAAAAGAAACTTTTGTCTGAAGTCAAAATAGTTACTGGGTATTTATCCTCTAAGCTTAATCTCACCTTTATGCACCCTTTTTGCCATAATTATTTCTTCTCCTAAATAGTGAGATCTAAAAAGATTTTTTTTTTTTTTGGAGACCTTTATTGGATCTGACTCGATTAATATACGGAAAATCTATAAAGGGGGAATGCATAAATAATTAAGGTAACGGATTTTTTTTTTGATTGCTTTTTCTATAATATAAAAGAGGAAAATAAATTTTTTGAGCCGAAAATTCCAAAAACAGGAAGAAAAATTTTATCATAGGGTTTTTTATTTTGTATTATCGGTAAGAAATATTTTTCTAATTCATGATTGAAACATTTATGTATCGCGTGTTATAAATATTTAATGTGGATCCTCATAAATCTTATCGTTACACAATCGTTATGTCAAAAAATAATTTTTTTTTTAGAGTACAATTATATCTCCCAAACAAAAATGGGTACATTGATCAGAATTTATAACTAATGATATGGTGCTCTAGGCAGATTTTTGTAATAGGATTTTTCCATGTGAAATATTCCAAATTATCCCTAAATAATCCGAGTTAATTTTGGTGTGAATTTTATTTTTGAAATTAATTAGTTCTTTTTTTAGGAGAAATGTGAAAGCCTCCTTAAAATATGAAATGCAAAGGAATGCTGAATCATCCATCTCTTTTAGTTTCTACCAAAAATAAATTAAAAAATGTTACGAATAAAAGAAAATATAAAATTTAGTTAGGATCATGTGATTCCCAACACATTTTTTTTTTTAAAGGTGATTCCTAACACATTGATAATTAGAGAAGTACATGTGTTTTTGTAATAAGTCCAATTGTTATTAGTTTTTTCTTTTCTTTTTTAAGATCAATGTTAAAAAATTGATTAAAAAAACAGACAATTATTAGATACATTAAAGAAGTATGTGGCTTTACTCAAAAAAAAAAAAAAAAAAAAAAAGGAAGTATGTGGCCCGTTCTTTTAGCATAGCATGAGCTAACTAAAATTTGGAAACATATATAATTGATTTTCTTTTAAATTAATAAAATGGGTGGTCGTGAAGAACCGTGACTAAAGAAATTGTGGAGTTTCAACTGTGAAACTATGATTTAGCTTTTAAAAGATTTTTTAAGTTCTCATTTTTGTCTGGATATGAAATGAACAGAATATGATTTTTTTTTTCCCCACGAAAAGGGGAGGACAAAAATTCGAACATGTCAAAAAAAAAAAAAAAAAAAAAGACAAAAGACAAAAGTAAAAAAGTAGAAAATATATACGTATAAAAAAATAGTATGGATTCGGATCTCTCATCAAATTATTTGAATATTTTTGTTTCTTGAGATCTTCTACCCAACAGGCTGGTGTTATTGTCCAAAATGAGTTATGGGTTATGAAATATATTTATAGTTTATAGTTTATGATCTAGTAAATATTCAGTCATCCGTTTAATAAGAAATATATATAGGTCGGATAGCTGTTGTGTTGCGGCCTTACAAAGTTGTATTAGTTGTATTTAATAACAATGTCAGAAATTATTATAAAAAATGAACTATATGTATATTTGTACAAATATATGTAAGATAAAAAGGAAACTTAAAGAGAGCTATATGTAAATTTATAAAACAACATATAGGCTAAAAATAAAAAAAGAAAAAGTTGAGGGTGGCTTAAGCTCCTAAGTCTTATTTGGCTTCCTCCCTAGTCATATTATAGTCTATTTTGCTCAAAAATTTAAGGCATGAAAAATAGATATGAAATAATTACAAATATAGTCAAACAGTAATTTCATTCATAATTATATTAAAAAATGAAAATTTTAAATTCTCTCTTTTTAATTAAAAAAAAAAACTTCAAATACAAATTTGGATCATCTTTTGTTGATGTGATATGATAAGAAATGGTTTCATTATTCTTCAAAAATGTATCTCTCGACTTTTAAATTAGAAAATGGCTCTTATAGGCGTTAATCTCCAAAAGAGAGCGCTAGGGTGTGAACAGGTAAGAAACAGACAAAAAGGATTTAAAGAAGTTAGGCTTTATTTATTTATTTATTAATTTTTAAATAGTTAAAAAAAAGTTTGGAAATAGAACATGTGAATTGAAGCAGTTTCATGTGCCATGACATATTGGATTATTTATTTTCTAATTATTTTTAGACGGCTACTTTTTTATTTTCTTAATATTAGTTTTTAATTAATTTAATTTATGCCATTGTTATGTCACTTTTTTTTAATGTCATGGTAATAATTAAAATGGAAGTAACGACTATGATTATAAGGAGTAGTTATAAAATGTACCATCTTTATTGTTGGCAATTACTATAATTACAATAAAAAAAATTACGTAAAAGAAAATATATTAGTGTGTTTATTTAGTGTTATAAAAAAAAAAATCTGAATTTATGTATATATGTATGCATCAATACATATATAGATATTGACATTTGTGGCTCAGACAGTTCTTATCCGTCCCCTAATTAATATGCTATACGTCATGAAAATATTAATTAGGATTAAAAATTCAGGGAACAAGTAACAAGAGACAAAGATTATATATATTTGTTTCCTTTCTCGGGTTAGCCTGGGGCTGGTTTTTTTTGTGTACTCTAGGCTTTGTTGCTTTGTTTTTTTTTTGTTTTTGTTTTTGTTTTTTTTTCTGTTGTGGAACGATTGGCTTATTTAAAAAAAAAAAAGATGTATATTTAATATCATAATTTATATAACAAAATGCAGATGATGTGGCAATACATAAGAGCATAAATTTATTAATCGTTATTCTGTTAAAAACATGCATGTATTTCCTGAAATATGAAATATACTAATTAAAGAATCTCATTGAAGCATTCCAACCTTGACTGTATTAAAAGAATATTAAAGACGTCAACAAATACGTAGACAAATAATTATATGCCACTCGCTGATGTTAGGGCAAAATTTAAAATAACAATAATAATTTGAATTTAAGGTGTTGAGTGCAAACTCAATTTGACAATTAATTAATTTTAGGGCTTGTTTAGAGTAACCACTGTGGTAGGAGTTTTTCAAAAGTTTTTTTTTTTCTAAAAGTGTACACGGTCTGATTCGGTCATAAATCGTTGTATTTGTCAAACCAAAACGTTTTAAACGGTCTAGAAAAATAAAAACCGAACCACATCATTTTATATGCATAGACTGGATCGAATCGGTCTGCTTTAAAGTGATTTGGTCTGGTTTAATCCGTAGTTTGTATATTTCTTTTGGTCCAATTTTGACACAATACATTTTCTAGATGGTTTTTTTAAATCAAACTAAAATACTCTTATTAATAAAAGTTTGTTATTCGATTCCAATAGTGAAATAAAAACATAAACATAAAAGTAATCCAAACAAACATAAAGATATCTAAAATTCAAAATTCAAAATCCAAATAACCATAAACACATTCAAATAGCGAATTTCAAAATACAAACAATCATAAACACAACCAAACTACAAAGTCCAAAATCCAAATAAACATAAACACATCCAAACTAAAAAGTCCAAAGAAACAAGAAGACATCCAACTACAAAGTACATGTTTAATATAACAATTAAAATAAAGAATATTTTACATATATGAGAAACGGTCCAGTTCGGCCTAAACTGTTCTAAAAAATTATAGACTGAACCAAATCATTTAGAAAACAATCTGATTCGATTTCAAACGGTTTTAAAATGGTTCCTATGTGGAACATGACCAACGGTTTAAAAACCACCAGATTGGTTTGGTTTGGCGGTTTACGGTTTTTCTTGCATAGCCCTAGTTTTTTTTCTTAATTTTTTTTCTCAAAAAATAATTCAATTTCACTATTTACATATTCAAATATTTATTTCTCATTTTCAAAAAACTCAAATTGTAAAAGTCCATAACTTTTGTATTATTAATTGAAATGAGATGTTTTTTAATTTATTTTTAAATTACATATAATGACGAAAAAAATGAAACAAGATTCATATTATTATTTTTTATGAACACATTTCAAGTTTTACATTATTTAACTGTTATAGTTCATTTTTAACTAAACGCACTTTTTCAAAACTTCACTCATCTCCAATCAAAATGTTTTCATAACTCCAATTCCATTTGATATTCCAAATGCCCCTTTAAGCTTGATGTGTTTTGTCTCTACATTAATCTTTACTGCATTATTGGTAGGGATTTGTAGGTAAATGATATTTTTTAGAAGTTTTTTAATCAACGAATGAAAATTTACAAAATTAAGAAAACGACTGTTTTTCTGAAAAATGATCAATCAGTTAATCAGTAATTAATCATGTTGAATCAATCATTGACTGATGTTTATATTTAATTTTCACTAATTGATTATAGTTAATAACTAATTGATTATAATTAATAATTAATTAACTATAATTAATCTCTGATTATCGGTCATTTTCTATTTAATTTTTTGTTACTATTATTTTATGATGTTGAAAGATAATCTTATGAAGAAAACAAGCATGAATCATCCCATATAATTTATTAGTACAAATAGCTAGAATGGTCTATAAACTTTTAACGAGGGTGTCGATTAGTTCTTAAACCTTTTTTTTTTTAATTAGTCCTGAATTATTTAAAATGGTTAAGTTAATCATTTTCACTAACAGACGTCCATTGTTCCATTAACTGTTCTAGATTTACCTTGAAAAGACTAAACTACCCATAATATATCAATCAAACACTTTTTCAAAACTAAATTAAAAACAAAAAACAAAAACAAAAAGAAAATCCCCAAAACAACAAAATTCTCACTTTCACTGGGCTTTAGATTTTAATGCAATTACTATTTTTCTCCCTGTCTGCAATTGTGCTTGTAAGATTGAGGACGAGAATACACAAAAAAAACTCATATACTCTCTCTCTCTCTTAAACACTCACCTACAGACCACAAAACAACAACCAAAAAATAAATAAAATAAAAAATAAAAAAATCAATGCCAGAAAAGAACACAGCCGTCGCGCCGCAAATCCTCCCCCACGCGAGCCAGAAGTGTGAACCAGCTCGCGCCATATCCGCCGTAGCCAGCCTCCGTCAAACCAGATCTGCCGTCAAGACCGTTCGCAAACCCAACCCCGCGTTGCCACGAACCACAGCCCCCTCCTCCGATCTTTAGCCAGACTTGGCATATAATAGAAGTCTGGGTTTGTAAGCTTGACTAGAAAGAGAAAAAGGTGTTTGTTGGGTTTATTTATTATTATTTTTTGAAAAATAGGTAGTATTTTAATCTTCTCAATTTCCTTAATTACCCCTGCAGAATAGGTCATGTGCCCTATCATGTGCACAAGTCTGTTAAAATTTGACGGAAATAATCAATTTGCACCATTTTACTAAAGTTTAAAGATCGATCAATTAAAAAAAAAAAAGTTCGAGGATCAAACTGTACCTTCATCAAAAGTTTAAGGATCATGATAACAAGTTTTATTTAAAAAAAATATTAAGTATACTAATTTTAATATTAACTTTTAAATAATAATTTATGTGACATATAAGTTATCGTATTTTTTTTTTGTGAAAATATTTAAAATATTAATACATCAATTGATTATATCTACGAACTCCACCAAATAGGACTAAGATAACGAGGAACGAGATATCAAAATCTGATAACACTAACAAAGCAATAACAATTAAGAATTTGCAACACGAATGAGGCTAATGAAGCATTCAAGATGATCATAAACCCAAAGTCTTTAATAAATAATTAAATGAAAAGTCGTTCCTAGTTTGCTTTCTTCTTTTTTTTGGGGGGGGGGGGGGGGGACCCTCAACAATGGGGCAAAAAAAGATAAAATTAAATTAAAAAATAATTATATCTATTAATAAAAATAAAATACTTCAGTACATATTCAAAAAATTTTAAAAATTTAGATTAAAATTACTGTCTCCAGTATTACTGTGCATTCCCTGTAAGCCTGTACGGCTGTACCCTAATTGGGTAATAAAGTAGAGCAAGAGCATAATTTTGGCTGACAAAAGTTGAGGTTTGGGGTGACGTATGTGTTAGCTTAAGATGTCGTGGGCACAAGCTTTTCTTAAAGACGAGTATTGAAATAAACGGCTTCAACGTAACGTATGTTGAAGAGGTTCATGTTTGTGGGCAATAATATTAAATTTGTCAAATATAAATAAACATCTTAACCACGGCAGAGCCATAAATCTATTTTAACAGGGTGTATTTTAAAATTTTTTTTGAAGATAAAATATATTTTAAAAGTGGTTATGTGTGAATTTTTAAATTTAATGGGTAAGGACAAAGTAGTAAAAGTATAAATTTTTTTTATAAAATTAATTTTAATGGAGATTATATGAGAGTTTTTTTTATTTTTAATGGGGACAAAATAAGGACTATATGAAAACTTTTAATTTTAGTGAGTACAAACTGTAAAAACTATAAAACTTTTGGGTAAAAATTAAATAACAAAAAATTTCAATGGGGACGCACCCCTGACTCCGCCCCTGATTTTAAGTTTTAACATATATGTAATGTTATTTTTAACATTATTTTTATTTTTTGTCATAGTTTCATATTTGGTGGCATAATAAATTTCATCTAAAAAATAAGACCATTTGAAGAGCCGTTTTTTTTTTTTTTTTTCGAATACCAAAAATTAAGCAATTCGCACCCCGTCAAAAATGCTCTAAACTCATCTTCTGAATCCAATTGAGTTATGATATTGTATTTCATCACATTGATGGATCTCTGAATTTATGTTGTAAGCAAGGAACGATAGATATAATGACTCTTGAGGATGAAAACAAGAATTTTCGAAATACCAATGCTTGAGATAGTTATTATCATATTTTTAGGTCGAGGAAATTTAAGCTTATGGGTTTTCTATTTTGTAATTTTTTCTTTCCTGATAGATTATCATGGAGATTGGAGAATTTTATAGTTCATTTGGATCATACGTTAATTTTGTATTGTATTTGAAGGTAATATATGGAATACAATTTGCAATTGGAAGTTCTTCTTACGTTGGATTCAACTGTAATGTGAGTTTAAATTATTTACATTTGAATAGTCATTCTAATGTGTATTGGTGACAGAAAGATTCTTGTGATATAATTTATAAAAATATATAGAAAAAGGGAACAGATGAAAAATAAATTACTGTTTAAATATGTTTATAGTGAAATATAATATATGAGATATCCAAACGCACATTTTATATGTTATTTGGATATAATATAAAATGGATATTCTGTAAAACATTTAAATTCCTAAAGGTTAATGATAAATGTCTAAATACTAATTTTATTAGTGAAAATGCACAGTTTCATTTTATAATAAATCTGTTTGTAATATATGTATGAGGACATCATCACCCTTAATTTTGTCTTCATAATAATGAAAAAGAAACCAATAGTGAAGATTAAATATGAAAAAAAAGATTGTCATAATGATCATTAAGATCCTCAAATAATACTAAACCTAAATATTAGAAATAATACAACAAACAAAATAGTTTCACGTCTCTTCAAAATAATACCAAAAAAAAGTTAAGAATTAGACGATTTGAGGTGATTGGACTGGAGGGTATATAGGCTGATGTTAAACTTTCTAGAACATTTACAGAAAATTGTTATATTGATGATTGACTTTATAAATCCTCTTAAATTATGTATTTTCGTGTATTTTGTTCCCAAATTTTTAAAACTGTTTAAAATGTCCCTTAATTAATACAAAATAGTTGAAAATGTCCCTTTTGTCGACTTTCGTATGTAAAGTTAATTGGATTAATTGCTGACGTGGCATGACGTACTAAGGTTAGTTTTATTTGAGAAGTGAGTGTTTTAATAGATAAATTATAATTATCAAAAGATATTAATGAATAAAATGATAAAATTTTTTAACAAAGGAGTGCATGTCCACAAACAGATAGCAGTCATAAGAAGCATTAAAAAGCTATTAATCAGAAGCATCTAATAAAGTCAAAACTCACGTCTTTTTGACACCTTTAGTTCTTTTTCACTCCCGTCTGTTAAAATTTTTTGCACATGCTTTGAACGTGAAAGCCGAAAAAGGCCCTTGCTAGCCATGTTTCACTCCAACCATTTTTTGACTTTTTCTTCGAAGTAAATTCATTTTTACTATTTATATCTTCAATTCTAACTTAAAAACTCAAAATTTTAAAGTATATAATTTTGTTATTTCAAGTCAAAATGAGATTTTTTTTTAAATTACAAAAAATTATGAGAGGAACGAAAAAAGATACATATTGATATTTTTTCTGAACACATTTTAAAGTTTTATATTTTTTAACTCTAAACAATTTATTTTCAACCAAATGCATAATTTCAAAACTCAACTCAACTTAACTCAACTCCAATTCTCTAACTTAAGCATACCAACCAAACGGCCTCTTAATTTCAATACAATTTTTTTTTTAGTTTATTTTCGAATTTGAGTTATAATTGAATCAAATTTAAGTTTTCAAGTGAATTTGTATTGAAATTTAATAAAAAGACTACAATGTCCTTTTTGGGCTATCAACGTGCAGGCGTGTAAAAAATTGTTTAAACTTTAATATTAACGAACGTGAGTAGAAAGGACTGATAGTGTTAAAGATTGTAAGTACAAGGGTTGATTACCAAAAGAAATTATTAGGGACTAATTACCCAATTTAAAAAGTACAGGGGTGTGTTTAAAAACCTAAATTTATTGATGGTCTTCGTCATGAAAATCAGCCATGTGGAATTATTGGAAAAGATATAAAATGACGTTTTATTGAATCATGCATAGATCACTAGCTACATGACTTGTGAGCCTTATTGTATTTGATTGATCTCTAATTTTTAATTAATTTGATCGAAGAGATTGACCATCTTTTAATTGAACATGGGACAGCGAAATGAATAGATTTATTTTTAGGATAATTAATATTTCCTGCTTCAAATGGGTTAAACTTTGAACTATTATTTAGATGCCATCTAATCTAATCAAGAAAAGGAAAGATACAAATGAAGGAGAAAATAATAATTAGAAAGGATTATTTGTATTTATGTCCTTAAATTTTAAGATTATTCTCACTTAGTCCTGAACTTTAAAAACTCCCACTTTATTCCTCCCTGAATTAATTTGAATTAGCTGTCACTTAATCCCTTTCATTATAATTTTAGTTAAAATTAAAGGAAAAATGTGAGTTAAATGCATTCATGTGATATTTTTCCGTTTGTTTTAATAGAAATCTTAAATGAATGGCTTTAGCTTTTAGTAAGAAAATTTTCCTATTTTTTGTCTATTTTTAATCAAAACATGAGACAAACCAAAAGTTTAGGGGCAAAGTGAGAGTTTTTTAAAATTCAAAGAATAAAGTGAGAATAATCCTAAAATTCAAGGGTATTAATAAGAACAATTAATTACAGTATAATTTTTTAAAGAAAAATCCATTAGAATATTTTTTTTTTTTCCGGATTTGTCAAGAATCCAGCTTACTAAAGCTGGCAATCTTCTTAAAATGGAAATAATCTAATGGTATTGATAGATCGATGACAGAAACAGGAAGGGAATAATCAAAACGCGCAGAAAGCAATGGACTTCTAGGGAGTTTTGTTTTGTTTTTTGTATTTTGTATTTTGTATTTTGTTTTGTTTTGTTTTTTAATTGGAGAGAGAAGCTTTCAGAACAAAGAGATTATTGTGTGCTTCTCACAATTATGACTTCAGTACTTCCAACACATTTTCAGTAGTAAGTGCACTTTTTATCAAGTTATATAATGAATAAGGATTAACCGCCAATAGATTGCTGCACCATGAATGGAAATATTTATCACGGTAGAAAAATATTTAAATGGTCAAAATAGTACTCTCTAATATTTAGAATTTTGTTAGAAGTTGCAAATTACTACATTTTGTAATATTTTATATTATTTCAAATATTTTTTTTTATTTGAAATGTTGGGACATTTTTGAAATAAATGGAGGGTTAATATTTCTGATTATTACAAAGACTGAAAAATAAAGTTATATTTATTTTTTTCCTCTTAAAGATATTTCTTCAGATTACCTTAATCTTTTCTTCTTCTCTTCATTTTGCTTCAAATTTGCTTTTGCTCTAGTGAGATCTCGCAAATGAATATGATCGTTAACGTGTCCTTATTGCTTACGGTGTGTGATTATTACAAAAGTAGTATTCGAATAACCGCAAAGAATACGCAACTCAAGAACTTTATGAAAGATTAAGAGAGAGAAGTGAGGAGAATGAATCTTTCTAGGGTTTCACAAAATGTAACACCAACTTTTATGTGTTTGCAAATGCACATATTTATAATCTCTTTCTTGATAATGGGATGTATCTAGACATTCTCTAAGCACAATATATGAGGAAAGAATATTTCTCATTAGTTGACGATGAGTAAATTTCCCTTATTTACTACATCTGTCAAGATATGAGCATATGGTACATAATATCCCAATACACTTTCCCTTTCTAGATTTTATTTCAAATAAAAAATAAATCTCTTTTTGAAGGATTATTTCAAATAAAATTTAATCATGTTGACTATCGGGTTATACACTACTACGCGTAATCCAAAAAGTCCAATAAACTAGTTTAGTGAAAAAAAAAAAAAAAAAGACCAATCGTTTGTTTAATTCTGTGTTTGTGTGGAGAAAAAAAAATTTTGTCCCCTCTTTTGAATCAATAGTTTACTAAAATTAAAACTTAAACCAGTGGTTTACTCAAAAGTAGATCAGTGGTTTATTCTACGATCGGGATTGTTTCATGATCTTTATAACTCATAAAAGTGGAATGTATTAAAAGAGGAGAACAAAGTGGTTGGAGTCAACAGCCTCCTTTTAGAAGTAACTAGACTAACTACCCATGCGTTGCACGGGAAGGAAGAAAAAATATAAAAAATTACCCCAACAAAATAGAAAACAAAACCTAAACCTCCAAAACAAAAATCATACAACAACAAAAAAGCAAAAAAATAATACACACCAGGAAAAAAAAAAAAAAAAACCCCCAAAATGAAACCCTAAAAATCCGACAAAACAAGTCACTGGAAAAAAAGGAAAAATTTAAGGAGAACACCAACATTAGACGAAGAAAGTTAAAAAATATAAATAACCAACAAAAACACAAAAAAAATACCAAAATCTAGGATTTGAAGACCAAGAATCAAAAAAACCAAAAGAGAGAGAGAGAGAACAACAGAAAGAAACAAAATGAGAAAAGAGTAAAGCACGAAAAAAGGAAGCAAAAAAAAAAAAAGAGGACCGGCGAACACAACAACAAAAACTCAAAGCTAGAGTTTCAAAACCCAAAATACATAAAATCTGAAGAGAGAGAGAGAGAGAGAAAGCAACAAAAGGGAGAAAAAATTAGAGAAAAATAAACAGTGAGGCAACAAACACAAAATGAAGAGAGGGGCGACGGCAACAGCAAGAGAAAGGCAAACTTTTGAGGGCAAAATTGTCAAGTCACCGTACAGCCCATATCCGGTCCACACACTTATAGGGGCAAAAATGACTGGACATTGTACATCACTGTAGCAAACAGTACTGTATATTACTATACAACACTGTAGCAACTGGAGAAAAAAGTACTGTACATTACTGTAGCAGAAGCGGGGAAAAAGGGGAAAAAAAGCAAAAAATACTGTTCATCATTGTTAAAAAAACAGTGAAAAGGTAGCATCCTTTTAGTATATGTATAATATAATATGCATCCTAATCTCTCTCTCTTTTTTCTCCTCCTCACAAGACAAGTTTGAGGTTTGATATTTCGGAGTCTCATTTTAAGTTGAATGCACTATGCGGCGTTAGATTATGAAGTTGAGAATAACCGAGTCCTTCTAAATAGAGTTGGATCAAACTCTTTTCATTTTTACGGTGAGACAACCCCTTGCATATACTTGCACCAAAAAAAAAAAAAAGTGAAGGAGCTTTTATTGTATGATCCACTAAAAAATACGTACATATTTAGAAGGTACTCCCACATAATATTCTTTTTCCTTACATAGGACTTTCCTCTTTATGGTAGAAAATAAATCATAGAAATTCTCCATTTCCATTCCCTATTTGGTTAATTTCAATTTCCTTTTTTTTTTTTAAATGCCTTTTCTTTTCCCTCAAGACTTGGTCAGTTTTTTGGAATGGAAGAAATTTCTCCACCATTTTTCTTTCTATATGATATGATATTGGTTCACCAAGCTAAGAAGTTACTCTGGTTTCTACAAATATTCCTATGTCAATGAAGTTTGGTGTTTCATATTCTCTTGGAGCGTAAAAAAATTGAACGTTTTTTGAGATGTCGAAATCTCTAGCCGGAAATTGCCGAAGTATTCCAATCTGCCGGTTTATATTTCTCATCTTCACTTCCTTGATTTTATATTTCGTCACCTTTGTTTCAGTCGATTTTTCCACTTTGAGTAGTGGAAATATTGCTAGTTTCACCACCTTCTTGTTCCACAACTTTCCCAATCCGACCATTTCTCACAAACCCGAATCGCCTTTCGATCATTCTAGTCGAAATTTTAGTACTCAAACTTCAAGTAATGATGCCACTACTTGGAGCAATAATGAGTTTCATAGCGAAATCCTACCTTTGGTTGCGTTCAATGAGACAAAAAACGTTACCGAAATTCATAAACAACATGATCCTCATCCGGGTTCTGAATGCTCGGGTCGATACATTTATGTGTATGATCTTCCCTCCCAATTCAATGAGGATCTCCTCAAGAACTGTAATTCTCTCATAAGATGGTTCAATTTGTGTCCCTATTTATCCAACATGGGATTCGGGCCTAGAGTTGATTACAAGTACAACTCCAAAGGGGTTTTACCAAAAAACAAGAGTTGGTTCAAAACTAACCAATTTTCTTTAGAAGTGATTTTTCACAACAGAATGAAGCACTACAAGTGCTTAACCAACGATTCGTCCTTGGCCTCGGCGGTCTTCGTCCCATTCTACGCCGGACTTGATTTAGGCCGTTTCCTTTGGGGCTTCAACACATCAGTGAGAGATGCTATGTCCGAAAATCTTGTCAATTGGCTCAAAGAAAGACCCGAGTGGCGAAGAATGTGGGGGAGAGACCATTTCTTGGTTGGTGGAAGAGTTTCTTGGGACTTCAGGAGAGAAACAGAGAAAGAATCCGAGTGGGGCTCTAAGCTTATGTTCTTGCCCGAATCGAAAAACATGACTATGTTGTCGATCGAAACGAGCTTGTGGACCAATGATTTCGCTATACCTTATCCCACTTACTTCCATCCTTCTAATGACAATGAGGTGTTTGCCTGGCAGAGAACAATGAGGAAGAGGAAGAGGCCTTACTTATTCTCTTTTGTAGGCGCTCCGAGGCCTGATTCGGAGGAGTCTATCCGGGGAGAGATAATTAAGCAATGCCAATCTTCGAAAAAACTATGCAAGTTTTTGGACTGTAATGATGGAGGAACTAACTGTGATGAGCCTGCAAATGTCATGAAGGTGTTTGAAAGATCGGTTTTCTGCTTGCAGCCGTCGGGAGATTCTTACACAAGAAGATCGACTTTTGACTCGATATTGGCTGGTTGTGTTCCGGTTTTCTTCAATCCAGGTTCTTGCTTTAAGCAATACTTGTGGCATTTTCCCAAGAATTATACTAAGTACTCTGTGTTCATACCCGAAAACGAGTTGAGGGAGAAGAAAATCAGCATTGGTGAGACACTTCTAAAAGTTCCGAAAGACGAAGTATTGGCAATGAGAGAAGAGGTTACAAGGCTGATTCCAAGCATAGTGTATGCAAATCCCACGTCTAGTTTGAAGACACTTGAAGATGCATTTGACATTGCTGTAAAGGGTGTGCTCGAAAGGGTGCGGAAAGTGCGAAAGGCGATCGAAGACGGTAAGGATCCTGGCATTGGTTTTGCAGAATTGAACACCAAGAGATTTGAAATGTAATTTTGGTAATGGAAAAATTAGTTTCAGGCTTTTATTTTAGCTCCTTGAGCAAAACTACATGAGCAAAGATCTTTGCCTTTTGAGTTGTACTTTTCCTCAATTTTTTGATATTAAGCTCTTCTATCAGTTTGTACTTGCTTAGTATAAGTAGGCTATAAGGAGTTCTTTTTTATTTTTTCTTTTTAATAAATTTATTTTTATGTAATTAATTAATTAGCTTTTTAAACAAATTAATTGGATAACTTAAACGGAATAGATAAATAAAATAAAGTAAAAATATTTTTAAAATTTTTTTTTTAATTTGCCACTTTGCGGGCTGCCAGTGAGAGAGGACAAAAGGGTCGATAAAAAGTGCTTTAGTAAAAGATTGATTCAGATTTTCCTAGAGAATTGGACTTTATAGTCTATGTAATTGCAATTTTTGTTTGTCAGTTGCTTAGTATTAGAACAAAAGGAGGCAATAATAGAACACTTTGACCCATGGGAAATGTACACGTGTGATAAAGAAATCGAAGGCAATAATAGTAAAAGCAGAAGAAATAGACAGTACAGAACATAGAGATTAAAAAAAAAAAAATAGGACATTTAATTTATTTTTTCACTTAATGGTTTCTCACACAGAAGTAATATTGTTACTGGTGACCAATACTAGAAAACACGTGTACGACTCACACTTGGCTATTGTCTTATAAGTTTAGTGACAACTTAATTTATTTTTTAATTTTTTAAAAAACAGAAGATTTGAATTCTATACTTTATATTAATATAAAATTATTCTCTGATTATATTTATAATCACGATAACTTCATTTTCAATATTTAATATAAATCTCTAGGTTAATTTATAAAAAATAAAGTTCTAGGTCCATGACATTTGGAGCCAAATCAGGAATAACATTCTTGATGATTTGTAAATTGATTGTGTAAAAAATAATTTTTCACAAAAAAATGTAAACAATTAACTGATTTTGTGATGATTGTCAATAGAGGATGCACAAAATGATTAACTGGTTCGATTCTTATGTTAATTTAGGGTATGTTTGGCAAACCACTCAATTTAAACTAAATTGTATTTTTTTCATCATGTTTTTTTATCTTTTTTCCCAAATTTTTTTTGTCTTTTCTGAAAAAGTAAACCGAAATCACTATTTAAACTTATAAATCTTAACTTAAACTCATACACCAAACTAACCCTTATTTATGTCTTTTTTATATAAACAAATCCTTTTTTTTAATCTATTAAATTATTAGATTCTTAATATGACACTAAGTGGAAACGTGAGTATACCATTGAAATTTTTTTTTTCGATTAAAAAAAATAAGTTGAAGAAACTAACTTTGTCGTGAGTTTGCCCATAATACTCATTATTATTCTTTTTTTTTAATAAACAATTATGCTACTCACCACAATTAAAGTGAGCCTCATGTTTCATGTTGTGACATTTAGAGACAGAAAAAAGTAAATAGCATTTTTATATAAATAATTAAAATAAATAGTATATTTTAAAAATATTAGTGATAATTTATAATTTGTTAAATAAATATTTTATTTACTTTTTATGAGTATGTTATTTATCGAATAAATTTTCTATTTATCTAAAATATTTACTATTTATTAAAATATTTTAAAACTTTATTATGACGAAAACAGTAACAAACATTCGCTCTTTTATGGCAGGTTAAAGATTTCACTTAGGCTCAGTTTGGGGCATTGGTTTGAACTGATGGGTTTCAGTTCAAACTAAACTGACACAGTTTGGTCAACTGGTTCAGCTTAAACTAAAAACTGAACCGTTGGAGTGTACCCTGAGCAGGAGGCACTGTTTTGAGTTCAAACCCACATGGTGAGATTCCACACCTTGTTCTTGCGCGAGACAGAGAGAAGAAGGCAGAGAGCTGTGGCGATGCAGGGTACTGAATTTTGCTGCTCTGAGCAGATTCTCCTTCAAGGTACCTGGCTTTAGGTTGTTTTTTCTCCTCCCCACCTTCAAGTTCGGCCTCCTCAGATTGTGAGAATAACCGTTTATTCTCTTTCCTCAGCCCATCCATCGACGCCTCCCGAGTCCCAACCGTCGGCAACTCCAGATTTCGTTCAGCCAATCGACGGTGCCATTAGAAGTATCGGCCACCAACCCCACAGGTGAGTTGTAATCTGTCGCTTTCTCTCTCTAGTTTCTCTCTCCTGTTTCTCTCCCTAGTTCATCTATGCTACCCACGCCGCAACGGATCTGGGAATGAGTTGTGTGACGACGCGCGAGCGCGGCCTCGTTGCTGCGTTACCCAGCAGGATCTCGCCGGCGACAAGGATGGAATGAGCAGTTGCGAGCATTGGTCCAGTCGGTCGCCGGAGATTGTTACAAGCGATGGTTGGGGGTTCCGAGCATCGCCCACCGCCTCGTGAGCTGTCGAGCGCCACATGTGTAGTCGATCGCCCACCGGCCGGTGATCTGTCGAGCCCACTGCTCGCCGGCCTTCGTACCTAAAACCCACAATTCTCGTCGGATTTATTGGCTCCTGTTTCAAATTTTTTTTTTTGGTGGCTTTGCTGTCGTGTGGAGTTGCAGATGGTGGGTGAAGTCTTTATTGCTCTTGAATCAATGTCGTTTAACTTATTGATACATGCAGTTTTTTTTTCATTGCTCTTTTTTTTTGGGTGGCTTTGCTGTCGTTCGTGGGGTGGATTATTATGCACCAACAGTTATTTTTTTCATTTATGGAAAAAGACGGTAGTTGAGGTGAAAAAATTCCATTTAGTTGGAGTTTAGATAAGTTACCAAACATAAAAGGTAAAAAATTTGGTTAACTCAATTTTTATACATATAAACAAGGTCCTTGTTTTTTTAAAACTTTTTAACTCAAACTTTTTCACTAAATAATCAACTCAAACTAAACTTTTTATCTCAAATTTTTCACCAAACACTCACTTTTTAAACTCAACTTAACTTAACTCAAACTAAATTTAAAAATATCAACTTGAACTTGTGCACCAAACAGGCCCTTATTTTCATTAAAAAACTGTTGACTGTGACTCTCATGCTATTCATGAGAGGAATCCGTGTACGGTGTTGGGCTCCATCTTTGCCCAATAAACTTGGGCTCAGTTGCATTATTGTCCTTTGACCTTTCCGTACATCGACAATGTGCTACATCAATTTTTAACTTTTTATTATTTTAATTATGAGAATCTATGATAAAGTCCTTCTTATATATCTTATTGGTAGAGTTTTATCTAAGATTAGTAAAATTTAATCTAATAGATAAGATTTTAAAAATGTACGATAATTAATACAAGCACTGATCTATAGGATCATAGAAAAAAATTAAAAAAAATTGAACCTCTTTTATTAATTTTTTAATTAAAAATTAAAAATTGAAAATTAAAAAAAAAAAGTAAAAAGTGTAAGAGGACCGCAGGTGGGGGCCTGAACGTGGCCGTGGGGGTGGAAGGTAGCCGGAGGCAGCCGAGGGATGTCGGGGAGGGGGCTTGTGGGGTCATGCAAGGGATGAAGGGTGATTTCGTCGTCTCAAGAGATTTCACAGTCGCACCGGGGGGGGGGGGGGGGGGGGGGGGGGGGGGGAAGGGAGGGGGAGGGATTGCAGGTCCGGAGCGGTGGGTGATCATCGTTTGGCTACTTAATTGTAGGTCGGCAGGCGATGGGTGGTTGTCATATGGCAATCGAACGGTCTAAAAAATGAGTTCTACCGATAGGGTATATAAAAGGGTTGTATCACAGTTTTTCCCATTTTAATTATTTATTTTACAATTAGAGTAATTATGCGGTGGAACCCCTTTTATATACCCTATTGATAGATCATATTTTTAAACAGTTAAGATATAATTAAACGGTTAATATGTTGATTGTAAATGATAATTATAATTTACCTTACCTCATACTAGTATAAGCTAAAAAATTTAAAAATAATATAAAAAAAAAATAAGTTAAAAAGAAAATACTATTCATTGCCTCCTCAACCGTCGGCGATGCTCCCGACCGATGACCCCCCCTGCCGACAGTCCCCCCCGGGATGCCGACAGACCCCCCCCCCCGCCAACTAGCCAGTCCCCAACCCCCCGAAAGCCAGATTTGGTCGGCGTTTAGGGGGGGCGTCATCGCCGGAGTTTGGGGGCCTGGTGATGGATTGTTGCAAGACTAATTTTTTTTTAGTTTTTTTTTTATTTTTTTGAATTTCTATTTTTTTATTTTTAATATATAATATTATGGATTAAGGTACATTATAGTTATCATACATAAGTAATACTTCAACCGTTTGATTACATCAAGGCGGTTTAAAAATAAGCTCTATTAATAGGCTATATAAATGATACTTTATCACAGACTTACCCTTACAATTAATCTGTTCAAGTTTAAAAATACATAGTAAACCCTATTAATTAACAATAACATTACTTTTTTTTAATGAAAAATAGCATATAACGTGTACACAAATTACTAATTAATGACATAAAATAATAGATGAACTTAAATATTTATGACAAGTACAGATCCGGTAGAGACGGTTTTGATTTTAGTTATTTATTTATTTTCCGTGAAAGAGTAGCTTATGTAATATGTATGTCATGCTCTTCTCAATCTATCCAGCTAGGATTGTTTGCTACACCACATCACCTAAGGAGCCAAAAAAAAAAAAAAAAAAAAGAGTAATGTTCAACCAAAAAGAAAAAAAAAAAATTCTGATTTTTGTCAGCAATAATTGGGATATTCAATTCATCACGTGAATCGTGAATAATGTGGAGGTGGGAACAGTTCTATTTATTTTGTTAAAGTTTTAACCTCATACAAACATGTTAAAATTTTATAAACAACGAACTGTTTCAATTAAAATTTTCCAACTTGACTTTATAAACTCCCAAATTTATATCTCAATTTTCTTTCTTTCGTTAAAAAAAATTTTAATTAAAAATCCATAATTTTCTTGTTTCAAGATAAAATAAGATGATTAAAAAAAAATCACATAAAAGAAATAAAATAATATTTTTAATTTGAAACACATTTTAAACTTTTACACTATTTTATATATCAAACTTTTTTTTTGTAATTTATATTTAAACCCAATATATATTTTTATTTTAATATACAATATTTCAACTTCAACCATTATTTCAAACACGCCCTAAAATAGTTTTTTGATTTAGCACTTTTTTTTTAAAGTATAAAAACTGGAATCAGATACATATATCAACTTGGAAAGAGTTGATTTTGGGTGGTTGTATATGTAATCTTTTTTGTATGCGGATGATATTTTGTCTTTACATGAGAAAACACATCTTTCTTCTGACTCATATTTTTATACTTTCCCACTACTTTATATGGCAGCACAAGATAAATAAACTTCTACAAGAATATGTTCTGTAATTTATCCACCCTCTTTTAAATCCTTCTTGTCCATAATGAATCTGCGCATTCATTTATTTATCAACTTTCTTTGGATATCTTTAAAAATATATATATTTATATATTTGGATACCATTTGTTCTTCTTAGTGCCCATTTGACAACAATACGTTATCTTATCACTGTAGTCAAATTGACATGCATTAATTGTTAATTGTAGATCAACCCATCATCAGTTCAAGTTTTGATATCTAAAAAATAACATTATACAGCATCATTTGATAGATAAACCATTCAAATTTATAAATGATGTGAAATTACTTGATTGTTTAAATAGTTTTTGGGGTTCGTTTGGATAATAGATTGTAGTTGAGTTTTTACAGTTTTTTTCATTGAAAATAAACGAATGCTTAGAAATAAACTTCTGGTTAAAATGTGAATTAAAAACAAAATATGACATTTGAATAGTGGAAAAACCTATTATGTATTTCGATTTCGATGGGCTGTAGAAATCTTGTTTTATCTTCTATGTTGCTTGTGAGCGTTTGGTAATTAAAGAAAAAAACAGATCTTATCTTGACTTGAAATAATAAAGTTACAGATTTTTTAAGTTTGAGTTTAAGAAAGAAAAAGAAAAATATGCATGTATAGTGTAACTAATTAAAGTATGAGCTCTTGGAAACCAATCTAAAAAACAGAGGACGGAGACCGACTTCCAAACGGGGCCCATCGAACGATTATTTAAAAAGTTGCACAAGTTTTGTAAAGCTAGGCAATCAAGCTAAAGCTTCTTGATACTTAACGGAACCTCAATGCTGACGACATAAAACAAAACCGCAAATATGGCACCACTCAACGTGACCCCAAAGCTTCTAAAACTCAAGCTTACTTGCATTTCAAATGATTTTTCTT
Source organism: Ficus hirta (assembly GCA_038430175.1). NCBI lineage: Eukaryota > Viridiplantae > Streptophyta > Magnoliopsida > Rosales > Moraceae > Ficus > Ficus hirta. The sequence goes on along the minus strand of CM076593.1, from coordinate 4,612,575 downwards.
ATCTAAAAATTCTCCTTAAATATTATACCAAAGTACTTTCACATCACAACTTCCCTCATCAAAATTCCTACAAAATGAACAATCTCAACAATTCTTCTTCGTCTCATCAGATTCAGATCCAATCGTCACAAGAACCAGGAGTCGAATCTGTCGAAAAATCGATACAAAATCTCCTCAAGAACTGGCACAGAAGGCAACGATGGAACCTCTTCTTCAATAGTACTTCCAATGAGCAAAATCTTATTAGCACATCACCATGGAGAACCAATCTAGTCAATTTCCTAGAATCCAAACAAGTCCGAGTTATCGCTGTCGCACTTATTCTCCTCGACCTAATCCTCACAACCCTAGAACTCACTTCCACCATACTTTCTTGCAGCGCAAGCAAGAATCGCCACGACAACGATATGCGGTACCATTGGCTCGGAATCGCCATCCTTAGCCTCCTATTTGCCAAGACCGCGGCCTTGGCGGTGGGGCTTGGGGGCAGGGGGTTCTTGCGGCGGCCAGGCCTAATTGTGGACGCTGTGGTGGTGGCAGGGGCTTTGGTCTTAGAGGGCTTTTTGGAATGGAAGGGGGGAGGGCTTTTGGTGGTGGTGAGCCTGTGGCGCATCGTTAGAGTCGTCGAGAGCACGTTTGAGCTAAGCGACGATGCCATTGAGGCACAGATTGAAGGGATTGTTGGACAGTTTGAGGGGTTGAAGGAAGAGAATAGGAGGCTATTGGAGATTATTGATGAAAAAGATAGGGATATAGAGAAGCTTCGAGAAGATCTTGATCAGTGTAGGGAAGACTGTGCTGGTTCCTTTTCTATATAGCTCTTTTTTTTGGCTAGAAATTTCTATATAGCTTGCTAAGAAGAAGTACGTATGGGAAATTGATAGTAATACTACGTTACATGATAGTCTTTAAATTTTTATACAAGCCAAAATGTACCGTATTGTAAATTTATTAAGACGTTCTCGGAACAATGAAACCATATATGTATCTTCCTCCTCAATGGATGCTATTTGACAGGTATGCCAAATATTATTAAACATATTATTTCATAACCTAATAAATAAAAACAGCTTAGTATTTCAATCCTCAGAAGATCAGACACAATACTCCACTTAAAAAAATTATTCTCAAAATGTGTATTTGACGAGCTCTCATTACAAGTTTCAAGAATCAAAAGGACATAATAGTATTGAGACATGGAGAAAGTATGTCCTCACTCGGCTTTCCATGAAGAGAGCGGTGGAGTATCAGCGTCCTTCCAAGTAGTTGAGATTCCACCATACCTATCACCCTTCACAGCATCTGCCGAAGCAAGAGATTCAAGCTCGGCCATTTCTTCCGGTGTCAGTTTCACAGACAAGGCACCAATGTTCTGGTTAAAATTCTCGATTTTGGTGGTACCAGGGATGGGACAAACATCATCTCCTTGGTGATGAACCCAGGCCAAAGCTAGCTGTGCAGGCGTGCATCCTTTTCTGGCTGCTAGTTCACTGACCCGCTCGAATACCGTTTTGTTATGCTCAAGATTTTCGCCTTGAAATCTGGGCAGATGCTGCAATAAGAAGCAAGCATGTTAATTTACACACATGTACAACACTGAAATTTTCTTGACAACTCTCAATCTCAAAATCGTCTGAAATGCATAGATGATCAATCCTTAAGCGTAGTACTTCTTTGGAAGTGAACAAACCTTGCGGAAGTCATTATCAGGCAGACTTTCTACAAACTTAGGACCGGAGGACAGGAAACCTCGTCCTAGAGGGCTGTATGCAACAATACCAATGCCGAGTTCCCTGAAAAAAAAAAAAAGAAAGTAGCATTAGCATGTGTATTGTTGTTGTTCTTATAAGAAGAAATCACTAATTTCAATTGATTCTCACCTGCAGGTAGGAATAATCTCTTCCTCAACATCTCTCGTCCACAAGGACCACTCCAACTGCACGGCTGTAATTGGGTGAACGGCATGTGCTCTTCTTATTGTTGAAGCTGAAGCCTCAGACAAACCAATGTACTTTATTTTACCCTCTTCAACTAGCTTTTTCAGCTCCCCCACCTTTTTAAGGACATTTAAACGAAAATAGAAGATTTCAAACTACAAGTTTTCTGAGAAGATTTGAAATCTAAAGCAATTAACTAAACAAATATATATATATATATATGTATCTCTCTCTCTCTCTCTCTCCAAAATAAGACGACATAGTAGCTACAGGGAAAAGACAAAGCAAAATCCCTATACAAGCTATGTAATTTCACTTATTTAGATGCACAATTTACGGTTCATGGAGGAAGGCTTCCTTTTAAATGCAGGTAAAGTACATGCTGCCTTGATATATATATATATATATATATTTATGTATATTACAATTTCCTAAAAGCCTAGAAAGTGCTAAATTCTTGGTATCTAGAATGTCAATCAATCAGTTATATACCTAGTAACAATCATCACATATTGGGTGATATTTTTGTCATCATATAAACGTTATTAGTAATGGGTTGAACCTAAATCCAAACAAAGGTAGAAGTCTACTTATGCAAGAGCTTCAGTAGAAACCTATCTAAGTCTATGCTTAGGTATAAGCCTATCTAGTTGTAAGGTAGGAGCCTACCTAACAACAAGGTAGGAGTCTACCTAAATAGACGTCTACCTAGCTATGAGGTAGAAGTCTATATTAGACCATGTCTAAGGTCAGAGGAGGAAATTCAAATATCTACAAGAGAGTAACAGTCGACAATTAATAAGAGTTTACAAAGGGATCTCAATTGTCCACATTTAATATTGACGACATTAAATATTCGAAATTATTATGTATCAAATCACCGGAAGGTGAATGATTTTATTGTAATTAAAGAGATAATAAACTCTCAAACTAATAGGAGAATTAAACTCCTTCCTTCCCAATGTACTATAAATTCTCTCGAATTGAGAGGAAAAAGATAAGACTCAATTTCTAATATAAAACCTTGAGGCAATTATATCGGACTCCGGTTTCTCTATATTGTTCTTAAGGTTTTCTTGAGTTTTCTTGTGTTATTGCTTAACATTCTTGATTATTTCATTTGCTTGATTTTGTTTTCTAGTTCATGAATATTCATTTGGTGTTGGACGAAATTTTGCTCCAACACTTTGGCGCTAGAAGGAGGGCCTTATGTGATTAACATCTAAAGCTCTCACTGGCATTTAATATTTTCTCTTAATCAATCTTTGAACCAAATGGTAAGAAATAATAGTTCAAGTGGGAGTCAACGCTTCAAACAAGCCCAAGTGGAAGGTGGTTTGGCTTACCAAGGAGGAAGGACACAATAACCACATTAATCCTTGATTAGTATGGATAGGCACAAGAATATTTTTGGTAGAAATAAACTCAATCACATATGTACACACATGGGCGGCAGTACAACCAAACAAAGAAGAAGAATGCGGTGTATCCCAAGACACTCAACCTGTATAGATAAGCTTGAAGCATGCACAAAAGACTTAGCTGGACTTGTGACAAAATGGACTTGTGACAAATGTGACAAAATGAACTTTTTGATAGAAACAAACTCAATCACATACGTACACACATGGGCGGCAGTACAACCAAACAGAGAAGAAGAATGCGGTGTATCCCAAGATACTCAACCTATATGGATAAGCTTGAAGCATGCACAAAATACTTAGCTGGACTTGTGATAAAATTTGTCACCACTATCAATGTGACATTGTCGATTGATAGGCAACAAACATCACCAACGAACTTGCAGAACGTAGAAGCCAAACAAAGTGGTCAAGCTAAGGAGGAAGACCAACTCGAGGAATGGCTAGGAGGGGTCCCGCTTACTGAGCAACTAGGGTTCTAAGAGCAAAACTACCCAAATGTTCGAACTCAAAGCATAAATAAGTACATTCAAGAGGATAATACAAGAACTTCCGTTTTTGTGAGGTTAGAGACCTGCTATGGAGAAATTCAAGATGAAGTAACACACTGCCTACGTTGGGCTTTTCGTAGAATGTCAACAACGAATTACGAGTACAATTAAAGATGTGACGAAACACTCAACTTAAGTTAATCATGCACCAAAGTTTCCTGATTGAAGCAGTATATCGAAGTAAAGTCAATAAGGTAAAACAAAAAAGAATGGATTCAAGATGTCTCAATATCCCACTCTAGAATGAAAATGGATGTGCCCAAACAAATAAAACAAGGATCTCAGTCTTCGAGAGGTTGAAGACATACTTATAAGGAAGTGTTAATGAAGTTGATGACATATGGACTCCTTCAAGTTTACAAGAATATGAGACTAATGACTTGTGCGATCGACTGAATGCTAGACAGATTTCCCTTATAAGATGTTTAAAAGAAATTAACCCTAATGATCTAGCCAATCAAGGAAACAGAGATAGCCATGCTATCAACTACATGAAGATTATCCAACTAAAGGTGGAGAAGTTAAGTATACCAAGGGGCTACTTAGGGGCCAAGAGCTTAGATTGACAAAGAACATGCCTTAAATAATCAAAGTCATGATTGGACAGTGAAACGGTTAGGCACCTAAGATGATTTCAGTCAAAATGAAAAAAAGAAAACTCTCAATACAATAAGCAATCGAAGAAGCTCCCAATCTAGCAATAAAAGTGATAACAGTGATTTACCCCACAAAATGAAGTTCTAATAGAATGGGTGAGAAATTGGAATTGAAGAGTAAGAAAACAGACTGAACAGTAAAATTGAAGTATCCACTCAGGTAGAAGCAAAGGAAGAAGCCAACCCAACTATCCGCTCGAGAACCACCATGGAAAAAGGGACACAAGTCCTACTCTTTGAAGAAAAAAAAACAATTGCTTAGTGCCATCAACAAGAAAAAAACTTATAAACTAAAACTTTTGGGGAAAAAAAAAGAAAGGGCAAAATTTCTTAGTCTCAACAAGGTTGTTAAAAAAAAAATTGAATTTTTCACTTTGTCCAAGTAATCACTCTCACAATTTGACATATGCCCATAACCAGATAAGTTTGTGCCTAGTAACAAGCTCGAAAATGTACATCGTAATTCCAATTATCGTCCAACAATTACTCCTAACTATGTTTGAGGTTCACACAAAAAACTGTTTTTGTATGTATTATTTATAACGTGGTCAAGATACAAGATTAAGATTGACGAGTCCAAATCGACATAGGCAAATGGTAATGATATTGTTAAGAAATAAATTCAAGTTCGACAATTAAAACAAAAGCATATAACTGTGACATTATGAAGCCACAAATAAAGTTCAACAAGATTGGACATAAACTTATTCAGTAGGTCCGAACATAAAAAGTCTAGCAGGACTACACATAAACATATTTAGCAGGTTTAGACAAAAATTGTTCGGCAGGTCCAGATGTAAACAAATCCAGCAGGATTGGATATAAATTATTCGACATGTCCGGACGTAAAAAGTCTAGCAGAACTAGGCATAAAATAGTCTAGCAGGACTAGACATAAAAAGTTCAGAATGTCTGAACACAAATTGGACATAAAAGTTCAATAGATCTGAACACAAATTGTTTGGCAGGTTCGGACACAAACAAATCCAGCAGGACTGCAGATACACTTATTCCGCAGGTCCGGACGTAAAAAATCTAGTGGGACTAGACATAAACTTGTTTAGCAGGTCTGGAAAAAAATTATTCGACAAGTCCATATGTAAAAAGTTCAGCAGGTCCAAACATAAATTGTTCGGCAAGTTCGGACATAAGCAAATCCAGAAGAACTGGACATTAATTGGTCTACAGGTCCCAAATGTAAAAAGTTTAGCAGTTTTGAACACAAACATGTTTGGCAGGTCCCGATCGTAAATTTGTTTAGCAAGACTGAATGCAAGTTCAATATCTCAAGTTCTTTTTACTCGATATGCTATACTCGGAAACTAAGGGGCTGATATTGGATAATATTTTCGTCATCATCTAAAAATTATTAGTAATGAGTTGAACCTAAATCCAAACCTAGGTAGAAGTCTACTTATGCAAGAGTTTAAGTAGAAATATATCTAAACTTGTGCTTAGGTAGAAGTCTACCTAATTATATGGTAGGAGCCTAACTAGCTGTAAGGTAGGAGCCTACCAAGTTATAAGGTAGGAGCTTATCTATTATAAGGTAGGAGTCTACCTAGCAACAACGTAGGAGTCTACCTAAATAAACATCTACCTAAATAAACATCTAAAAATTATTAGTAATGAGTTGAACCTAAATCCAAACCTAGGTAGAAGTCTACTTATGCAAGAGTTTAAGTAGAAATATATCTAAACTTGTGCTTAGGTAGAAGTCTACCTAATTATATGGTAGGAGCCTAACTAGCTGTAAGGTAGGAGCCTACCTAGTTATAAGGTAGGAGCTTATCTATTATAAGGTAGGAGTCTACCTAGCAACAACGTAGGAGTCTACCTAAATAAACATCTACCTAGCTATGAGCTAGAAGTCTATATGAGACTATGCCTAAGGTCAGAGGAGGAAATTTAAGTATCTACAAGGACTAACAGTTGACAATTAATAAGAGTTTACAAATGGAGCTCAATCGTCCATATTTAATATTGAAGACGTTAAATATTGGGAATTATTATGTATTAAATCACCGGAAGGTGAAAGATTTCATTGTAAGAGATAATAAACTCTCAAACTAATATGAGAATTAAACTCCTTCATTCCCAAATGTACTACAAATTCTCTCGAATTAAGAGGAAAAAGATAAGACACAATTTCCAATATAAAGCCTTGAGGCAATTATACCGGATTCCAGTTTCTCTACATTATTCTTAAGATTTTCTTGAGTTTTCTTGTGTTATTGCTTAACGTTCTTGATTATTTCATTTGTTTGATCTTGTTTTCTAGCTCAGAAACGTTCATTTGGTGTTGGATGAAATTTTACTCCAACAAAATCCATTTTCTCCTTAAAGAGAGAGAACATTACAAAAAATAGAGGAGGTTTTTCTTCTTCAAATGTGTTGCAAGTAAAACTTTATGCCCTGATATTGTGTGTGGAATTCAGATAACATTAAGCTGTAATTAACAAAAATACGTTTCACTCTCTGCAAACCTTTAGCGTCATAATAACCACAACCATTCCACTAAAAGGACGTGTAACAACGTTACCACAAACACAAATTGTGGACAAAATAACAGAAACAGTAATAGGGTTGAGAAAAATCGCTGATCTTGGACTAGGGCTCAATCTATAAACCAACCCAAAATCTTTTTCCCACTCCGTTACCAATCCAAAAGTCCTCTCCAACCCAATGCAAAAGTACTGAATTTTGCACATTCTGCAGATTGGGCTTCGAAATTTAAGACTCTTGAAGGTCCATTTATACACTATCCTATAAATTAGGTCAATGTAAGCATGAAAATTAATAAATAAATAAATAAAAACCAGGTTTTACTGTAGTCTCGTGACATTTTCAGTTCTTTTGTCAAGATGAACACAAACCTATCGCTTTTATAAAAGACAACCAATTGAATTTTCTTCAATCTGATATGGTCCATTGAAGATCCCTTGTGACATTGTCATGAATGCCTGCCATGAATGCTTTTGAAGTCTCTTGCTGCAACATTTAACTATTACTCTGGAATGCAACTTCTTCCTTTATGTCAGTTATGAAGTTGTTGTTGTCTTCTTCTTCTTCTTCTTCTTCTTCTTTTTTTTTTTTTTTTTTGGGGGGGGGGGGGGGGGCGGGGGTAGCATTCGTGACAATGAGAGGCATTCATGATAATATCACACCAAAGGCTCCTCAGTGGATTAAATAAAATCGAAGAAAATCCAAGTGGCTGTCTTTAACAAAAACGATAACATTGTTGTTCATCTAGATAGAAGTAGTGAACATGACAGAGACTACCGTAAGACATGGTATCAGTTCCAAGAAGACATCACTCTCCAAGGACAAAAATTACTGACAACTCTAGCAAATGTAGTATTCATAAATTGTACAAGTCACATATCTATAATGACAAAACATTTTGATGATAGCTTTATAAACAGAGCCTCAAGAAGAAGGAAGGACACAAAACTCGTACACCTCTTCTAAAATCTCTTTCTACTACTAATTCCCTCTTTCCCGTCTCGTAATCCCTCTCTTTCCCTTTCCTTAAATTTATATGTTTCCCAAGAGAATCCCAACATATTCGTAAGCTAATAAAGCTTATATGATCGTGTTTTCAATTTGTGAGTAGTTTTCTATATTCCGCTCTATCCATTGCTCACGGCTTCCGCCCCCAGTGAACTTTTATTACTATTATTATTTTCAATTTTACCTTTAAACTATTTACATTTTTTCTTATTTTTTACTCACTAAAAATTGATTATCCCTATATAAGCCTCCCTAAAAAATTTATCCTTTAACGCACACTCCATTTTACCCTTAGACTAGAACCATGTAACCGCAATGATCCTTCCCCATTGCCCATCGGTATCAGTTATATAAATGTTATGTAAAATATAATTATAGAGTTTGGATTTGCATATTGTTAAACGCAAAATCCACAAACCAATTATGAATCCAAATCCAACACAACCCACTGGATTGGTTTGGATTGGTCGGATTGATTGCATTCGTGGATTCGGTAAACACCCAAAAAAAAAAAAAAAAATCCACGAAAGTTATAAGGTATTTCTAAACCAATGTGCATAATAGGGTCCACCATGAATTTATCGGTGTTTGGTAAACTTTCAATTATGTGAAATGAGATTTTAAATTTTGAATATCGTTGACAATTGTAATCCAATAGCTAAAGAACGTCAATTAATAGATAAAATCTCCTATGTAAAATTACAGTTGAAATTAAAAATAATAATAAAAAGAGAGGAGATCAGACCGTGACTTCGATGGGCACGCGAGTGTCGATGCGATGCTGGTAATAGAGATCGATGGAATCGACATCGAGTCTTTTCAAACTCGCCTCGCAAGCGGCTCTCACGTACTCCGGGTCGCCGCGAATCTCCCTCTTGCCGTCGGCGAATCTGATTCCGAATTTGCTCGCGAGCTCCACTTTCTCTCTCACTCCTCCTTTCAGCGCCTAAGTTTAATTAAACCACCCAATTCAATATATATACAAAAAAAGAAAAACAAGAGAGAGAGAGAGAGAGAGAGAGAGAGAGAGAGAGAGAGAGAGAGAGAAGAGAAAGAAAAGACCTTTCCGAGGAGGATTTCGTTGGTGAAAGGGCCGTAGATATCGGAGGTGTCGAGGAAGGTGACGCCGGAGTTAACGGCGTGGTGGATGAGGTTGATCATCTCCGGTTCCGGCTTCGGCGAGCCGTAGAAGGCCGACATGCCCATGCATCCCAGCCCCTGCGCCGATACCTCCAGCCCCTGCGATCCCAGCTTGATCCTTTTCACCGTCGCCATTTTTCTGCTTCGACTTCGTTTGATTTTTCCTTCTCTTTTTTTTTTTTTTTTTTTTTTGGCAGAGGAAGGAGAGTGAAGTCTGTCTTCTAGGCAGTGGTGGTAGGTATTTATACATATATATGGTTCGTTTTTATAGTGAGTGCTAAGAAGCAGTAACAAATGGGAGTTTGGGGGCTGGTTGGTGGGGTGAGAGAGACAAGAAGGTCAACTGAAAATCCAAAGACATGGCTGACGTAAGGGCCTACGTTTTGTGTCTCGCTTTTTAATTTTTAATTTTTATTTTTCCTTCTTGCACTTTTTTTAATTTTTAATGTGTTAAACAACATGTCCAAAAAAAACTGCATTCCACTTATCAAAATAAAAATAAAAACTGCATTCTCTTTATAGGAGTCACAGATAGGAGGAGGGACATGAGATGAGATTGTTAAGTTCAATCCTCAATCCTAAATTTATATGGGGCCACTTTTTTCACTTTTATTTCATGCAAAAATGAGCTAGTAGAAAAAGAGATTGACTTTTATTCTTCATTTGTGATAAACAATCATGCAAATTGCAATTAATACTTAGTGTTCAATATCACTAATGTATTTTAGTGTTATTTTTATTTAGCCTATGTTAGTTAGATGAAAAGAAAACAAGAGGGAAAGAAAATATAAAGGAGGAGAAAGTTGTGTTGTTTGGTATTATAAAGAGGAAAAAAGTTAGAATTACCTTTCATTAGTTGGCATTGCAATTGAAAGTGGAGGGAAAAAAGAAGTTTTTTTTTTTGAAAATAAAAAAGAAGTATTATTCATGTAATTATTATTTTACTTATAGTTTCTTTCATCTTTAAGGCTTTTTATTAATACATAATGATAGTTTAATAATTTAATTCCACTTTTTAACAAAGTTTTCCCTCCACTTTTCTCATCCATTTTGGAGAGAAATAAAAAAAATATGGTCCCACAAAATTTTTAATCATTTTTATTTTTCTTTCCCTCCAAAGGTACTCCAACCAAACACCGTGGCTTTTTTTTTTTTAACCCCATCTTAAAATCCCTCATTCATCTTCCTTCCCTTAGATAACACCTTAGATAACACCTTTTTTTTTTATTGTGATTTTCCTATTCTCTCTTCTTTTTTTTTTTTTCCTATTGTTAGGGAATAAGAATTATTTGGATGAAAAATAATTAGAGAATAATGTATTGAGAAATAAGTTAGGTGGTCAGTTTTAGTCACATCTTTTCAAAAAAATGACTGATTGTTTTTAGAATTTTTGTCTTTTCAAAAAACCCTAGTAATTGATTGTGCCCATTTAAACTGGTTAATTAGATCCAGATGAGAATTGGATTGGCAATGACGTTGTGGAGGGGATGGGAGACTATGAACTAGACACAACGGCTCGCTCGTCGTTGGATCTAGACTTTGCCAATACTGATCAGCCGGGTGACATCGTTAGGATCGAATACAACGTAGTGTGAAGGGAGGAGGAAGAAAGGGCCTAACTATATGGCTAGTGTGGAAGAGGGAGAAGGATTCAATAATTAATAATCTCCCTCAGAAATATAATTCAGATAATTATATTTAAATTGTGAAACATGACAACGGGTATTTTATTTTATTTTTTATTTTTTATGAAGTGACGGCAACGAAATGACGGACATGTAATTCTAATAAGAATAATACTAAAGATTTAAATTTTATCCTAATTTTTTAAATATTAGAATAAAATTTAATTCTAATAAGGTCGTGAGTTGAATCGTTATCCAAAATTGAGATGAAATCTGTGAGTCCTAAGCATCATTCATTTTTATCTAATTAAGTGTGTAATAATTTGCCACACCAAAAAGTATTAAAAAATATTATAAACAAAAGAAAATATACGAACGGAGCTGTGTCAGGCTTGGAGCAATTGCTTCCCGATTTACAGAGCCTCTTCAACTTTCACTGCCTAACATTTGTACTCTTTTTACTCCCCCTCACAATTTGTCTCCTTTTTCTCCCACTACGAGTTATATGAATAGACAAATAAAGCAAAACAAAATTAAAAAAAAGTCGCATGGCATTAACTGTATTGCCACCTAAGCAACCACATGACGTTGAGGTGACTGACACATAATAATCATTGAAGGTAAGATCAAAAGAGTTATTGACTCTTTTAAATATACTAGTTAAACAACTGTTTTGCGAGTATGAATAATATATTATGTAAAAGATATAAGGTATAAGAATTTAAAGAGAAAAAAAAAATACAAAACGACAAAATAAGAAAAAGAAACAAAAAATCGAAACTCCATACGAAACTTAAACAACAAAAACCAAAACTTCTTAGCAAAATTTCAAAATTAGACAAAACCCTTTTCAACCATATTAATAAAAGATAAAAGTTATTGAATAGATATACAGATGATTACATATATGTGTATATATAATGGTGCGGTTTCAATGGTTACTCTTTTTTTATAACCATAAATGGTTACAGACAAAATTATAAAAATTAGTGTATTCTTTAATTACATTTGATGATGTGGCATTTTATATAACTTGCTATTATAAGTTAAACAACTTGCTAACTTCGTAATTATAATTAAATAGATTTTTTTTCAGGAGAGTCTATTAACACCACCCAATCTACTTTTCTGACACATTATTCAGTTAGTTTTTATTATTACTAGATTATGTATTAATAAAATTACTTCTAAGGACAAAAATATTTTTTTAAAAAATACTCTCTACGTTAAAAAAAATACCACCTTTTAGATACAATGAGTTTAATACCCGTGCATTGCACGGGAAAGAAAGAAAAAACTAAATAAATAAATAGAATATTATATGATAAAAACAGTTGGTTAAAATAAATATTATAATTATAATAAGTATAATTCTTTTCAAGATCTCTCCCAACAATGAAGATGCAAAATCAAAATGACAATAGTACTAACACTAATAAAAACAAAAACAAAAGCAAAAAAGGAAAATATCTTCTGTAATTATACTCATTTAAAAAAAATTAAAACAAAAATAAAGCAGAAAACAAAAAAAAGAACAAAAATCTTTAAATTCAAAAGAACCGGAAAAAACTAACCCTAACAAAAACATTATAACAAAATAAAATATATATCTCATTTTCTCCTTTTTTTTACTGTTTTTAAAAAAAATAATTTTTTTTTATCAGGTTATATACATGCAAAAACTTAAAAAAAATGTTTTTTAAAATATAAAACAAAACAAACAAAAAAGAAAAAAAATTGCATGCAGAATCCTTAAGAAAAAAGGGGTCTTTAAAAAATAAAACAAAAGAAACAAAAAAGACACACAAAACAAAATCCGCAATAAAGATAAAAAATTTAAAGTAAAAAATCGTTTAAAAAAAAAAAGAGCAAAGTGAGCAAAAACACAATACAACAATAGATCAGAATCTAATATCTAAAATTTAGTGTAAAAAAAAGACAGAAATAATATTAAGAAAAGAAAACAAACTCTAAATAGGGGTAAAACCGGTAACACACTATAGGAAAAAGAAAAGGAACTAAAAAAGAGGCGTAAAACGATAATTATACTGTGTGGGCAGCTTGCAATTTTTGCATAATAGGGGTAAAAATGTCAACTCACTGTAGATGAAGGAAAACCAACTAAATCAGAGGGGCAAAAAAGTCTCTGCACTGTAGATAAAACAGTAAAATATGTGAGGACAAAACCGTCCTTCCACTGTAGATAAGCTAAAATCAGCACATAGGATAAGAGCAAAATCGACAGTTTAATGTAGAAAAAACAGTTACTGTGCATTACTGTAGAGAAAAAAAACTGTACAGCAAAAGCAACAAAAAAATAATAATAATAAAAATCACTGTTTCTTAAACAGTGAAATATTACATCTTTTAACTGTAGTAAAGCAGCAAAAGTTAAAAAAAAAAACAACTGTAGCAAAGCAACAAAAGTTTTTTTTAAAAAAAAACTATTCACAGAACGGTAAAGTAAAGCAGCAAAAGTAAAAAAAAAAAAAAAAAAACCAACCGTAACAAAACACTAAAAGTTAAAAAAAAAAAAAACAACAACAACAACAAAAGTAAAAAAAAAAAAAAAACAACAACAACAACAGCAAAAGTTACAGTGAAATATTACATCTTTTAACTGTAGCAAAGCAGCAAAAGTTATAAAAAAAAAACAACTGTAGCAAAGCAACAAAAGTTTTATAAAAAAAAACTATTCACTGAACAATAAAGTTAAAAAAAAAAAAACAACCATAACAAAGCAGCAAAAGTTAAAAAAAACAAAAACAACAAAAGTAAAAAAAAAACAACAACAAAAAAAGTAACAGCAAAAGTTAAAAAAAAAAAACAACAACAGCAAAAGTTAAAAAAAAAAACAACAACAACAACATCAAAAGTTTAAAAAAAAAAAAAACCCCATAACAACAGCAGCAAAAGTAAAAAAAAAAAAACAGCAACAGTAAAAGTGAAAAAAAAAACAACAGCAGCAGCAGCAAAAGAAAAAAAACCACAACAACAATAGTAAAAAAAAAACAAAAACAAAAATAAAAATAAAAAATCACTGTTTATTAAACAGTGAAATATAATAAAAAAATCATTGTTTGTTAAACTGTATAGCAAAAGCAAAAAAAATAATAAAAATAATAAAAATCACTGTTTATTAAACAGTGAAATATTACATATTTTAACTGTAGCAAAGCAGCAAAAGTTAAAAAAAAAAAAAAACTGTAGCAAAGTAACAAAAGTTTTTTTTAAAAAAAAACTATTCACTGAACTAGTAAAGTAAAGCAGCAAAAGTAAAAAAAAAAAAAACAACCGTAACAAAGCACCAAAAGTTAAAAAAAAAAAACAACAAAAGTAAAAAAAGAAAAAACAACAAAAGTAAAAAAAAAAAAACAACGACAACAAAAGTAACAGCAAAAGTTAACAAAAAAAAAACAACAACAACAGTAAAAGTTACAGTGAAATATTACATCTTTTGAAAAAAAAATCACAATAACAGCAGTAAAAAAAAACAACAGCAACAGCAAAAATAACAAAAAAACACAGCAGTAAAAAAAAACAGCAGCAAAAATATAAAATTAAAAAAAAAAGTCAACTTCAGTCAACTACATCCCTTTAGTAAGTATAATAATAATAATATATATTAGATATTATCCGTCATTAAGTAATAAATAAAATGTAAGATGGCTTCCAAAACATATACATCTAGTCAAATTGAATTTTTTTTTCTTTTTTTGAAAATTGAATCGGCCATCTTATAAAGCCAAAAAAGAAAAAAAATTTCGAAACTTTCGCAAATGCTAAAAACATCCCAGCAAACAGATGTAATTAAATAAGATTGTGAAAAAAAAAACCTGTGAAAAGAGGAAAAACAACATAATGTTCAAGAAAAATTTAGAAACGTATATAAATATAATTAGGAAAAGAAAAACATACAAATATACGATAACTACTTAATGAGGTAAAGTAAATTAGGTCTTTTACTTTTAACTTATTTAAAAAAATCCTTTAAAACATATTCAGAAAAAAATAAAAATAAAAATAAAAAGTCATATGAGCAAGTTAACAACAAGTTGTCCATCCAACCTCATTTAACGAGTTCTCTAAGTTCCATGTTCATTAATTACCATTAAATTTTTTGATCAACTACTCAATTTGTTACAACTATCCGATCAACATCACGCGGCTAAAACAATGATAATCATAGGTAGGTAAATATTAGAGGAACCATTGAAAACTCTTTTATATATATATAAATATGTAATGAGCAACAAAAAAGATAAAAGAAATTAAAAAAAAAAAGATAAAAGCATAAAAGAGAATAAAGAAGAGAAGAAAAAGATAAAGATAAAAGAAAGAAAAAGACAAGTAAAAAAGAGAAGTAAAAAAAAAAAAACAACGGGTTAACCATGGCAAACCAAAATAGAGTATTATTGGCTTTTTTATATATATATTAAGACTAGTGTAAAGCATGTGCCACGCATACGTGAGACAAATTTAAAAAAATTTATCTAAATAGGAAAAAATTAAAATAATAAGTAATATATATATATATATATATATATATAAAAGGACCCAAGAAAAAGCTAAGGAAAAAAAAACAAAAAGATAAATGATTAAAATAAAAGAAATTATCAACATGAAAAAGGACTTAAGTGAAAAAAAAAAAATGGGCCCAAAAAAATTGAAGAAAGGACTAAAATGGAAAAAAAAAATCCGAGAGGAAATAGAGGATCAAAAAATAAATAAAAAAGTAAAAAAAAAAGGACCAAAATGAAAAAAAAATGGTCCAAAAAGGAAAAAAAGGACTAAAAAGTGAAAAAAAATGTCCAAAAAGAAAAATAAAAAAGTACTAAAATGAAAGAAAAATAGTCTGAAAAAAAAACCAAAGGACTAAAAAGTAAATACAAAAAATTTTCATATTGTTTTGGATGAAAGTGGCATGTACAGGAGAATATTTTCTCCTTTCTTATATATGTATAGATATATATATATATATACATATACATATATATATATATGTAAGAGGTTATAATCATATTTAGCTATGTACATTTTTAAAAAAAATATTTTCCATTATACCCCAACTTTCTAACTTTCAAGTCTGTTATACATTATTCTTGCAAAAACATAGTATGTAGTACAGTAATTCTAACTTTCAACTTTTTAATATATTTTAATGCATTAAAGATTTAACTAAACAATTCTATGAATTCTTTTTTTTTTTTTTTCCCTTTATCTAAACTTTAAAGTAAATTAAACTCTATTGTAAAATTAGTTTATTTTATAAAATATAAAAAAAGAGATACAAATAGAAAAATTAAATTAAAAAAAGTAGTAGTTACGCCTCAAAATTTTGGCTTAATTCATGTCTTTTGAAAAACAAAAATAATAATAAGTATTTTCACTCTGTCGTTTTTTCATTGTGAGTTGATATAAAAATTGAGATCTCTATCAGTACTCATTAATAAAATTATAAGGCCCTGTATAGGGTAATAACTCCAGATCCAAAACTTTTAACTTTATATCAAATTTTCTCTCTAT
This sequence comes from Ficus hirta, assembly GCA_038430175.1. NCBI lineage: Eukaryota > Viridiplantae > Streptophyta > Magnoliopsida > Rosales > Moraceae > Ficus > Ficus hirta. The sequence continues at coordinate 4,596,206 of CM076593.1, read as the reverse complement.
TTTATTTTAAAAAAAAACTGAAATTTTAAAAATACATAACTTTTTCATTTTAAATCGAAATGAGATGATTTTTATGTCAATATGCTCACAACGACGAGACGAAAAAACAAAATTTATTTTACATTTTTTTCCAAATGCATTTAAATTTTTGTACTATTTTTTATTTCGCATAACATTTTTAAAAGTTTTTCCTCCGAATACACATTTCTAACTCAACATCTAAAACACCATCTCTAGATGTCACTTCAAATGAACCCTAAGTTTTAGGGCACTTGCTAATGTCCTTTAGGAAGGACAGTCCTTCACTTATGTGGAGCATTTTTTTTATTTATTGAAAACTGCACTAATCAACTGTTTTAAGGAACATATAGGATCAGATTTTGATGTTTTATTTCCTCATTAGTTATCTAATTCATTTTGAGACCCGCTGTTGTGGGAAAAGAGAGTGGATGACTTAGTAAATTAGTGAAGCGTTAAGTGTTGCAGCTGTAATTTAAAAAATAATTTTAATTTATTTTTTAAAGTGAAAGTCCCTATTTGTGTTTTCCTAGACGACATCATAACATAAACACTTAAGAGGATAACATTTAGTTAAAACATACATAACATGAACCTTTTTTTTTTTTTTTTTTTTTTTTTTTTTTAAGTAGGTCCAAAAGTAATGAAAAAAAAAATATGACATATGTAATATATGCAATTATTTATCAAGATTTTTGAAACTTTTCAACTAGGGATGGCAATATTCCCCACAGAAACAGGTCTTGTGGGTTCGATCTGAATAGGAAAGGATAAAAGACAATATTTAGATATACCTATAATTTATGTTTGTTTAGAATTTGAATTTGAATTTAAATTTTTTATTTTAGTCTAAATTTATATATATGGTGAATTTGTAAGTCATATTTGTTCTTTTAAGTGTACAGAACATTACCGAAATACCTATATATAGATTTATAAATGGTTAATAGGGACCTAAAACATATATATTTTTTAAATCAGTCAACAAGCAGAAGTTCATGTATTTTTCATCAATATAGATTACTATTTCCATGTTAAAGTTAGTATTTCTAACATTTTTCTTCTTTTAATGGTTATATTTACGTACTGTTTATATCATAATTTAAAAAAAAAGAAAAGAAAATAGATAATATTTGCAAGCTAAGTAAACTTGCATCCTCCACTCCAAGATAATCATAAAACTACCCTCTTCTTAATGGTTCCTAAAATTCTTTTTTCTTAACGACTATTTTGCAAGATTGTTTTTAAATCATTGAATTCTCTTTACTATCAGAAAAATAGCTACACATAGAGATAATTATAGAAAAACTACCTCTTTAAGTTATAGTTAGCCATGAGTTTCAATGAAACTTTTGATTATTATATTTTTTTTCTTTTTTTATTTCTATAAATTATCCTTGTTAATTTAGATTTAGAGTTTAGAAACCTACTACTACTAGCAACATATGCAGGGAAGGCTGTGAGCGTATCATGAGTTATGAGTCCTTGTGGATGGTCTATAATAGCGTCATGTAATTTCACTTCGCACAATTCATTCTCTAGCGCTTTACAGATTTGAAAAGAGAATATGAGTACAATTTTACTTCTGGCCATATTTGTCATTGCACTAGAAGATTGGCGGTCAGACTATTTTTATTCCTTTTTTTTTTTTTTTTTAAACTTCTTTTCTTGATTTTACTCTCTCTCTCTCCAATGCACCGATCAACGCTAAACTGATGAATTCCGGTCGATTAACCGAACCGTTGCTACCCTCATCGGCTCGGTGCTCGGTTTGCCTCCATAGAAACGATGTGATCTATTCGGTAACCGAATCGATAAAAATGATCATTTATTGACCGATGTTCAGGCCTAACATTGAGAAATTGGTTGGTGTGTTTAGTCGGTCTTGTCCTCTAACACTTGACCACGTCCCTTGTGACATACAAACCAGGATTGTTCAAAAGGTTGAAAAATGAAGTTCAATCGAGTTTTTTCTCCCCCGAAAATGAGGTCCAAGGAGTTGTTTTAAAAATAGTAGCTCTTTTACAGATCCATGCTTTGGATCTGTAAAAGACCTCCTTCTTTCTTTTTTTCTTTTTCCTTTTTTTTTTTTAAATTATGTAAGCACCCCATGTCAATCCCTCCTTTATGAATTAATATATTACTAATTTTTACACCGATTAAAAAACCTTGAATTTATGACTCTTAAGTCCCAAATCTCCCTTCTCTTATTATTGTGCTAGCCCCAATGGTTTAAATAGGCTAATAGATTTTGGGTGATGAGTTCAAATTCATCACCATCAACTCAATTTTTGTCTTTTTCCTCAAAAGTTTTTTATCTTTTCTAAAAAAGTCAATCAAAATCACTATTTAAACTTACAAATCTTAACTCAAACTTACACATCAAACACCCCCTTAATGACAAAACAACCGCACATGTAAACAACACGTGCATATATATAAAAAGGACCGATGTACATTTTAACTGCTTTGTTACTTGTTTGATTATGGTAAATGTCATCACTATATGAAAGATTTTATGGTTCTTGGTTCATTGGATTTTTTTTTTTTTTTTTTCACTTATAGTTTGGCTCCTCTAACTAGACTAGATAACTAGATTCTCACCGCCTCCTTTCCGGATTCAACTCTCATATCTCTTATTTGTATCCTATTTATGTCTTTTAAATAATATCCTAACACATTAATTAAAAATATATATTTAATTATAATATCTTATTATATCAATTAATATATTTTATTAGTTTCTTATATGTGATAATATTATTGAACAGAAAAGAACGGGGACATATGAAGTAAATCCCTCACTTCCCCTCTCTCTCTCTCTCTCTCTCTCTCTCTCTCTCTCTCACACCGTTTGTTCCCTTTCTCACCGCTTCTCTTCTTCTCTGTCGCATCTATTCTTCTCTGACCCTCTCACCGTTTGTTGCCTTTCTCACCGCCTCTCTTCTTCTTTCTTTTTCACCGCTTTGGATTTATATCTCTTTTTCGTTTTGGATTTTTGTCTTCACCGTTTCATCACATCTACCCATTTCACTGTTTTCTGCTGTCTTCTCTCTTCCTCTTTGGGGCTTTTTGCAGACTTCCTCCAATCTCCGCCGCCCCTAAATCCGCCGCCGCCTTCCGTTTCCACTCGCTTGCAGCCCAGTTCCAGGTTTCTTTCAATTTTCCACCTAAATTTCGCTTCTCTTTCAGATGTAGTTAAGCTCTCTCTCTCTCTCTCTCTCAAATTAAATTAAATTAAATTGTTTTTTTTAAAGCACCGCTCAATTAAACAGTTTGGTTTTTGTTGCTAATGACCATGATTGGGAATTGTTTGGTCGTCTTTGTCACTGATTTTGAATTTTCTATTTGTTTGAGGCTTACTCTGCTTTTGCAATGCTTTAGTATATTGTGTCGTATGTTTTGGTTAGGATGGGAGTTTGGTCGAGCCTTTCTTTCGGATCTCTGCTCTGTTCTTTTTTTTTTTTTTAATGATTTTTTTTTCCGGAACTGTGAAGCTCGATTGTTCTCTATTCGATTTTGAATCCTTCCTTAAACTTGAATGCTTTAACATGAATGTCTGAAATTAGCTTTCTTTTTGGGATTTTTTTGGAGGTAGGATTTTGGGTAATTTGGGGATTTGGTGAATTTGATATCCTCGGCGTTGTGGGTTGCATAAAGTTTGATGTTTATTTGGTTACAAACTAAGCGAGGAAACTTCAAAATTTTCTGTCAATATTTTTTCTCTTAATTATAGAGAGAGAATTAACGTAAAAGGTAGCTTGATTATTGAATTTAGTTGATTTCCGTTTTGTGTATTTGGTACTCTGCTTTTATATATTTGGGAGATTATAAGGATACACTCTTCCAATGGGCAATGGGGACTAATCCCTATATTCTCAACATTATCTGCTATTTCATTCTAATCGCTTTCTAAATCCTCTAAAACTTAGCTGTACAGGCTATGACCATGCTTTATTTAGCCCCCCAAAACAATAAAATGTGTCCTTATATTGACGTAGTAGATAATCATCCTATTATACAGCCATCCATCTTACAGATTTACAATTTCTCTCGGATCTCTCCTCTGTTTTTTTTTTTTTTTTTTGGTACTATGCTTTTATACAGTTGGCATAATAAAAGGATGTTTGTGGTGATGTTGCATTAGAGCTTTTTGAATTTAACTTAGATTCTGATGCTATGAATTTTTTTTTTTTCCTTGTTGATTGTTCTATTTGGTTATGATACTCATTTCTTTCTCAGTTTCATTCTTTATTGGTCATAATTTATGGTAGTTTGATGCAACCTTTCATGCTGTCCATTCAAAAGGTAAGCAGTTTGTTATTATTCGATTTGCTTGTCCATTTTTTGGATCATTATAAATTGGCTTTTTTTTTTTTTGACTACTAAATCATACTTTCTTTGACAAGATTGAACCGAAATTGTGTAGGTGATTTAGCTAATTCTGTTGTCGGAGACATTGGGCCCACTATGTGTTTGTTAGGTTGTTCCTCTGTATTTAATGAAAGTTGTTGAAAATAATTCATTTGCAACTAGTAAGTTGTTTTGGAAGGAGCTAAACCCTCGAAGGTTTAGCAACCTTTCTTTTATTTTCTAAATTTTCCTTAAGCTAACTGTGAGTGTAACATATTGTTTCATTGGGCTAAAAATTCTACATACAAAAATAACAATATAATATTTTGATGTGTTTACAGAATGGAAAGTAGAGAGGGAAAATTGAATTCTGAATTCAGCGAGAAGATTTTCAGTATTTTTAAGGATTTCATGGCAAGGTAATATAAAATGTTAACTATATGATCTGTTTTACTCTGTGTTTTTCAAGGTTTTCTGGCATACTTGAACTTTAGTGGAGGAGTTTGATTGTTCATATTTGTAACGACGTGGCTTTTCGGACAGTTGACTAACTTGTTTATTCTTAATTCATTTTGTCTTAACACTTATTTATGTTAGGTTTCAAAAATACAAAATTTTTTTTAATTTTAAATAAACCATATTCGTACTACAAGAGTTAAATTTATTAAAATTTTTAACTGAGAAAATTGAAAATCTCTAAATAATAAATATTCTATTGAAATTCGTATTTAGATAATATTTAAAAAATTATAACATCATGTGAGTTAAAAAGAAAGACTCTAAAGTCTTTTTCTCGTAAAATACTCGTACTAGTTTAGTAGTACCAAAATATTGAAAACATAGTTTTAAATATATTCGATACAAAATAACTTAAGAAGACTAATGGTTTGTTTGGTGAAACATCTTAAACTCAAATTTTTCATCTCAGTTTTTGTGTTTTTCTGAAAAGTCAACAAAAAATATAACTAGTTTTTAAAAAGTCAACTAACTCAAACTTAAAAATTTCAACTCAAACTGTTTTATCAAACATAGTCTAAATGTGGAAATTAGATTCGTGGTAGTATCCTACTCCATTCTTTCATCGCATCCGCACAGCTTCGCCAGTCCAGAAAACATTTAAGTGACGGGTTGCTTACCCGCGTTACTTACAGCACAAACACACACGTATGAGCTTTCACTCAGTAAGTACAAACAATATCTCACAAAACATTTTCATAAAATCATATCATCACACATAACATCATGAATGTTAAAAAATGCATATAATCTATGTGTGTTTAATTATGCTTTATTATATACATGTATTGTCTACTTGAGGGTCCCTATGTCGTACTCATATGCGCGCAACCAATTAGGAGTTGGGGGAGCGACTCTCCAAAAATCTCTAAGGTCATAACTTATAACTTTCGTTCTGATCATGTCCTTTCATTAATTGGAGGTTGATACGATACGAAACTTCATTCTTATTAATTGTGACAATGTGTAGATTTACATGTCACATGTATCTATCATTATGGCATAAATATCTATGAGCCATGTCGATCATGTAAGTGCAAGAGAAATTATGTACATCAAATGCTTAGTCAAAGCAATACATATAACTCATATATTCATCACATTATCAAGGCAAATCATTGCAAACATAGAACTTCAACAAAGAAAAATATTTTGTTCTTTGCTGTAGGTGAGGTTTGTACTTACTTGTCTTATGTGTTTAAACTTTCAGAATTATACCTCCTACTATGTAAATTTGAGAAATTAGCATGATTTAACAATATCATAATTATATTACTTTATTAATTTAATTATTTATTTTATAAATTAAAATGAGCTTAATTTACTTATATCATAATTAACCTTAACAGTTAATTCAAATTAATTATTAAGTATTGAATAAATTTTTACTAATTATTATATTATTAATTTAATTTTACTTAATTTAATTTAATTTAATTTAATTTAATTGATTGATTAATTAATTAGATAGTAGTTAATTATTATTTTGTTTAATTGAATAATTATAATTAAATTACATAATTTTAATTGACTAATTAATAATTATATCGTTAATAATTTAATTATGTTACTTAAACATTTTTTCTCATATAATAATTATCAATTATTAATTCTCATATTAATAATTAAATTATTCTAATAATAAATGTTTGATTATTCTTTAATTAATCATCCATAGTTATATTAACAATTATATCAATGATTAATGATTAATTCAACTCTAATTAATCATGTATTATAATTATGTAGTTACTCAACATAATAATCTTACTTACACAGCTAATTATCACTTACTAACTCTTATAATTAATTAATTATTTTATTAATTACTAATTAATTTTCTTAGCGTAATTACATTTTATTATGTATTTATTAGTTTATTTATTTATTTTGTTCTTAATTAATTAATCAATTATGGTGACAACGAGTCACCTAAGTGTATACCTTCAATCTAGTATTGGGCTTGTAAGGCCCAATCCCATTAGTTATGATTATTTAGTTGGGTTAAGGTAGTTTCTTGGTATATGTCCAGTAATACTCTAGTGTACTTTATCTTAGTCCATTTAAAAATTTGTGATTTAACTTTATAAAATTAGAGTTTTCTTATTATTTGATCATACACTTAATACCAATTCATTTTATAAATAAATATGTTCATATGTTATGACTTACTCTTATATCACATTTTAATGTTTAATCGTTTTGCGGTGTGAGATTTTAACTTGTAAGATTTAGTTAAATTTGAGTATAATTCCGTTTTGGATACTTGATAACTCGCTGGAAAGGTTGAAGTATTTAATTTCTGTCTTTATAATTTGTTTTCCAAGATTTCAAGCGTTTCAAACATTAATGTGGACGTTTTTCTAAGTGTCTTATGGTGAAATCTCATGTAGACGTTTTCCTAAGTGTCATATGGTGAAATCTCAGTTTACCAGATTACAATATAATATTATGTGATTTATTAAAATTTATGTGCATATTCATTTTAAACGCATGATAACTCATTTTGAAGCTTGAGATATCTACTTTATGCTCATAAAGTTATTTTCTTTAGTGTTTGAGTGTTTCATACCGTAAACTTAGGTTTTGTTACAGTTGATCTCACGTATATACCATATGTCCAAATTTGTGGGTAAACTTAGAAAAATTATAACAATTCACTTACAAGTCCAAATAAGACAATATATGTTATTGGAAAGCTTATGGTGTCTAGTTCATACACTAAGAACAGTTTTGTAAAACATTATGGTTAACTAACCCAAAACATACAAAATCCGTGGCTGGTACAGGGTTCCAGCAAAAGTTCTCGGTTCGTAGTCTAAACTTATAAAATTTACTAAAAATTGCATATTTATCCATTTGAGGCACATGATACGTTGTTGGAAAGCTTAAAGAATCTAGTTTTCAGATCTATAACTTATAATCCAAAATTTTGAAACTAAAGGGTTCAGAGTACATAAAACCCGTAGCTCGACTGTACCTCAGAGGTTTTTTTTTTTTCTCTAGTTTTGTGTCACAACTTTAAATGCACATAACTTTAGACATACAAAAACAAATCAAGTGATTCCAAAGCCTAAAATGAAGATTATCCTCTATAGAATCTTATCATGTTATTTATTTTTCATACCAAATAGTCTAAACTTAGTTCGTAGTCTAAACTTGTAAAATTTACTAAAAACTGCATATTTATCCATTTGAGGTGCATGATAAGTTGTTGGAAAGCTTAAAGAATCTAGTTTTCAGATCTATAACTTATAATCCAAAATTTTGAGACTAAAGGGTTCAGAGTACATAAAACCCGTAGCTAGACTGTACCTCAGAGGTTTTTTTTCTCTCTAGTTTTGTGTCACAACTTTAAATGCACATAACTTTAAACATACAAAAACAAATCAAGTGATTCCAAAGCCTAAAACGAAGATTATCCTCTATAGAATCTTATCATGTTATTTATTTTTCATACCAAATAGTCTAAACTTGGTTCGTAGTCTAAACTTGTAAAATTTACTAAAAACTGCATATTTATCCATTTGAAGTGCATGATACGTTGTTGGAAAGCTTAAAGAATCTAGTTTTCAGATCTATAATTTATAATCCAAAATTTTGAGATTAAAGGGTTCAGAGTACATAAAACCCGTAGTTAGACTGTACCTTAGAGGTTTTTTTTTTTCTCTAGTTTTGTGTCACAACTTTAAATGCACATAACTTTAGACATACAAAAACAAATCAAGTGATTCCAAAGCCTAAAATGAAGATTATCCTCTATAGAATCTTATCATGTTATTTATTTTTCATACCAAAGTTTCTAAAGCATGCCATGATACCACAACAACCACAAGCTCTAACAAAATTCGTAGATCTTACCGAAATGCTCCGTGGATCCTTTAACATCTCGGACCTCTAAAGTTCTTCTCAAAACCTTTTCCTAAGTAAGAAGAAGTCTAACATTAAGATTCTAGCTAAACATCAAGCTTTAGTTCTCTAAAAAAAATGACTAAAACACAAATAATACCATTAGGTTACCTCTATCAACGCGTCCTCTAACTCCGCTTCACACTTCTTCAAACTTGGTAACAGGGTTGCTTGGAACTTGAAAATAGAGGGATGAGGGTGTTAGAGGGGTGTTGGAGATGGAAAATAGTGTTGGATTTTTTTTTTTTTTTTTGAACTTGGTGTTGGCTATAGAAGCTAGGGTTTTTGAGCTTAACTTATGTGAGAATAAAATGAGATGTTGGGAGCTTATTTTCAGTTAACATTTGCTTTAAAGCAGCTGTATTTTGAGGGGTAAAAATGGAAAATTTTTGGCTGATTCTCTCATTGCATTGCCGCCACTTAATGGAGGGAGTTGGTGTGAAAATTTTCTTCAACAAAGTGGAGACAAGTGGTCACTTTCACTTGAACCATTTTTGTATCATATTGCCAAAACAAGTCATGTCATCTCTTACATAAGGTTGCATGCATGCACCACTTCCTTTTTTTTGTCCATCATTTGTTCAAATTTCTTCTTGTTTTTGGCCACAAAAAATTCGGATCTCCCTTTTGGTTTTCTCATTTTTATATTGTTTTTCTTTCTTCCACTTTTTCCACCATTGATCAATGGTTGTCATCTTTATTCTTACCCATTGGATCTTACATCACACCAATTTTTACCTTAAGCTCTTATTGGTTACTTATTATTCAAAGCTTGACCATTGATTTACCTAGGATCTTTTAACATAAAATTTACACCATTGATTTTAAATTTAAGCATAATTTTTGATCAATCTTCCACCTTTGGATTTTTAAAGAGTAAATCCTAATTATTCATTTTCTATCTATGTGACACATTTATTTTCCCAATCATACTTTCAAAACTTAAATATTGATATGACCAAAATAAATACTAAGGTCATCAAATTGACTTACTGATAAAAATTGGGGTTCTTTATCAAAAATTAACATTTATTCCTCTAATACGACATAATAAATTTTTTGTATAAATTTATATGTCGTTCAATTCATCTTATATGTATTTATAATTTCTCATTTAAATAGAGAAACTCAACATTATTAGATCATCGACATCATCATACTGATGATACTTATACAATCATTCATGATTTTAAAATTTGATATTCATCAAAATAATTCATTAGAAGTATATTAATAAAGGAAATCCATAATAATAATTTATGAATAAAATTTATGAATTTCTAGGACATTACAATATTCTTTTGAATGTCTATACTTGCTCATTGAAAGAAATAACTCACATAGATTTGTTTACCTGTTCATTGCTATGCTTTCATAAATGTATTTGATGACAATTCCTATGATTACTAACACATATGGAAGCTATATGATTTTGGGAAGAAGTTCCGATCCGTAGAAACCTAAGTTTATCCGATGCAGACCCACTTTGGTGAAATCAGAGGCCCCAGAAGTTATTTTATTATTTTGATTTCAGTCTACATCATAAGTTATTTGTGTTTTTCATCATATAGACATCTTCTCAATCTTCAGTTTAATCTTTAGTTTCTTCTCCAATCTTGACTATGAATTGTAATAGTGAAGTATTCTGTTGGCCTCCTAGATGGATTGTAAATCAAACACCAAATATCGACGTGAAAACTCTTTTGTCTTGTTTGTCAGGAAAATATTTGTTTTTAGTCTGTTTGTAATTATAAATTCACGTCTTATAGGGTCACAGAGTTTGAGGAACTAGTGCCTGTTGGAAGCAGATTTCTTGCCGGCTTTCACCAAGGATTGGGTAGGTTCAAAATTTTGCTTATCATTTGCCGATAACTGCTTTTTGATGATGATTTCCCTCATGTTTCTTTATAACATTCCTCTCATTTTCTTACAGAGTTTCTTCGACAAGATCCCATTGACAAGACATCTGAGTTGGTTAAGAACGTAATTAATGCCAACAAAACAAAGAGGCTTAGGTCGTACCTTGTAGCGGGGTGCGTAAAGACTCTTGATAGCATGCAAAACATAAGCAAGTGTTAGTTCAAAGTTTTCCCATCCTTTGACTTTGTATTCTTAGTATCTTTTCTAACTCAGATAGTTTGGAAATGGTGGGACACTGTCTATTGTTGTAAATTTTCTAACTCAGATAGTATCTTTTCTTAGTATCTTTTCTAACTCAGGTAACGCCTTAATGTTGTAAATTTTTACTTTTTTCTTTTGGAGGATTTTTACTGTGCTTTTAACTATTCTTGATAATTTGCTGGTATGATTACTTCTGAAAATTTGCATGCAGAAGTGAGTACGTGCCATGTTGGACTTCATGACTATTTGACTGAAGGTAGTTTCGTTTCGAACATTCAAAGTTACTTTATATTTTGTTATATGAATTCATATGTACTTGGTTTCTTTTTCTTACATGTATATTTTCCGCAAGTTTGTTTGTTTGTTTGTTCGTTTTTTTTTCTTTTTCTTTTTTGTTTGTTTGTTTGTTTTTTATTTTTTATTTTTTAATTTTATTTTTTTTGGTGTTTGCCTTAACTTTATACAAGATGCTTCATTGAAATTCTTAATCAACACTTAAAAATTATCTGATGGAGAGTTATTAACATGTTATGATTTATCCTAAAATTGCAGTGATGTGACAGTTATTAAAGAACTCAAAATGCCTCGGTGTTGAATTTTAACCTCTCTTATAATATGTGACCTTTCTGAAATTTGATGCAAGTGGACTTTCATAAAGTCAATGTTGCTTATTCTTTTATTGAGGGAATGACAGGCATTCATGAGAAATTTTTGTCCTATAAATAAAGAATGAAAAAGTTTTTTGAGGCTTATGTGAGATGAGCCTTATAAATGTGTTTCGAGATTTTGAGACTGACAATTGTAAAACCCGACTAATGGGTTTACTTGCTAAATGTTAAACATAAAATGCTTCATTCTTTTACTTTTTCTATCGCTTGGAATTGAAATTCGAGCTCTCATAAGAGAGAGAGAGAGAGAGAGAGAGAGAGAGATTTGATATTTGAGCATGTAATGGGTTTCCAGGAAAAAGCATACTCAGTCAGCTGGAATCCCTTCTAGAGGATGTAATAAGCACATTGCGAACTTTCGGGGAAAATTTGCCCCCAGTTTGGGACAGGTGTTTTGCGGATATGACTAAAGATGCATCGACTGCTGATGACGGGGTAATTTTTATTCTCTCTCTGTTCCCATTTACTATTTTGTTGCTGCTTGTAGTTTCCTTTAGTTTTCGTACATATATATATATATATATATTTATGTAGAGCAAAAGTTCTCATTCATGTGTTTTCATGTTAATTAATATTTCTTTTCTATTTGTCTTATCAAGTCAAATGTTTCACTGATACTACAAGCATCCACTGTTTTCACGTGTCTATTATTTTTGCTACAACTTTATCCGTGTATACAAGTTCAAAAACATTTATAAGTTTATAATTTCAGATTTGATTTTTCTATTGCATTTTTGTTTTCTTTTTGTCATCTTGTATTGATTGTCTTTTCGACCGGAAATTTTGGATGAATTATCAATTGTTTTTGATTTCATGAGTCGAACACTAAAAGGATTAGAGAGAGAAACTAGAGAGAGAAAGAAACTATCTGAATGAGAAAAGAATCCTTAACACTGTAACTAACTCTACTTGGTAAGCTAACCCCCAAACTAATTACAAAGCATCTAATTCTTTCATCTTAACAAACACAAACTGGAATTCTTGTTGATATGAAGTGTAAATATTTTAAATACAGACATTGACCGGACGACACCACCCTCTTTATGTTTTCAGGAGGAAGTTTCATTATTTGGTCTTGAAAAGCATGAAGATACTGATTTTGCTTTGCTTATGGGGGTTATCTACAGTATGCTTAAGCAAGACTATGAGATGCAGGTAGTGTAATCCAATACTTGTCTGTCATTTATTCAAGTTTTGAGTAAACCAATACTATTACTCATTTCTTGTTAAGAGTAATAGTATGATTACCTTGTTGCAGGAAAGGATTGTTTTATCTCTAAATCCGAACTCATCTTCAGGAGATCTAGAGAGCTACCGTCTTATGTGGTCTCTACGTCCTTTTCTAAATGATGATATCATGAATCAAGCTTGGAAACTCATTTCCTGAAGTAGTGATATTCATTAGCTAATTATAAGTTTGATGTCCTGAACTAGCAAGTCGGAATATTAATTTAGTTAAATATTAAAAATTCATTTGTTTATTTACTCGATCAGTTTTATATATAAACAAAATTTTTAATTGATAAGGTAATAATGAATTGATTCATGATGGAACGTAATCAGATATCATTACGATCCGAAACTCCTCCATAGCTCTGCAGGTTGCTGAGTACCATTTAGCTATTGCTGCCCCTCTTGTTGAGGATGCTCTGCCTCTAGTGTGGTTAGCGCCGGCTGACCCCACATTCGGTGAAATTGAAATGCAATACCCCTCTTGCCATACACTTTCCAGGTATGTGTCTACAATGAACCATTTGCTGGATTTCAAAGAAGATTGTGCCAGTGTAATGGATCGTTTTATCCGCAAGCTTTTTTACACGCTCAACAATTTCAAATATTATTATTATTATTATTATTAAAGTTGGATAGTGCATTAAATTCACTCTGTTGAAGTCCCAACAGAGTGCCTAACATTCCTGTTTATGTCCAAACCTCTCACTTTCGCAAGAAAGATGTTTTTGGGCATTAGCGGTGTTATGCATCAAACTAATAAGAGTGAGAACTACTTGTGGGTTTTGTATTGTGGGATTCACCCTTTATCATTAGCGTGTGGTATTACAATAGTATTGACGGCCATTAGCATTGTTCTTTTCTCAATGCTACAGAAATTCTCAATCTCAATGATAACTTCTTGCTTTCTTCTTCCTTTCTTCTTCCGAAAAGTATGCTACCTTACTCTATATCTATCTTACATATGTGGAAGAGGGGGTTTGTTACTGTAGCTCCTCAAAAAATACTAATCAAAGTTTTGGTAAAGTTCTTTTATCCTTTTTGGTATTTTGCTTTTTTTTTTTTTTGTTTTTTTCCCCTTATCTTCTGTGTTTTTTTTTTTTTAATCCTTCCATGTATTCCTTTTTTTTTTTCCCCTCTTGAATGGATGTTCATGTTCTTTTTTAATTTTTTTTGTCATGTAGTTTATTTATTGTATATACCTATGTTTTTTTTTTGTTCTTTCCCTTTTTGTTATTTGTGTTTTTTGTTATCCCTCAATTTTTTAGATTTAATATAGTTCATTAAGATATAGTTTTTTAACTTTTTCTAGATTATATTAAAATAAATTTTTTCCGAATATGTCCCTACACAAAATTTTTTTCTTACAATTATCAAAATATTAATTTTTCCAAAAATGGTATTTATAAATTCTTTTTTTTTTTTAATCTAATTGCCTTACTAAATTATTTCTTTATGTTCCCCCTATATAATACCTTTTTTATATTTTACATTTGTTCTATTGAAATTCCTTTTTGTTTTAAATTGTTCATATTTGAATAAATTCTTAAATGCGTTCCTCTTTAAATATTTTTTCTTGCAATCCTTATCATTTGTATTCCTCAATTAGTTTTCTATTTGATTTTATTTGAATCAATTTTTTCTTAATTGTATTTTGCTTGTGTATGAATATAAGATATTGGACCAGTATACTTTTCTCTATTACGAAATATGCATTTTATGTTATCTACTTGAAAAGAAAAGAGTGTTCTTTATTTAAGTACGATACAATTGGTATTTTTTAATGACTATTATTGTTAGGAGTTCTTTTTTAGACTATTATTGTTGGATACTAATGTTGAACTAATAGGATTAGATTTGAATAAACATGTTTGTGTACTATTCCTAATTTTAACCATGATTCGCCAACAAAATTCTAATAATTCTTTAAACTAAAAAGTAAACAAATATTATTATACAATATTAGTTTGATTGTGTTTACTGCGTGATAATAAGTAATTAAGACCTCCATTATTCTGAATAAAAAATAATAGCACGATAGTTTGAATTTAATAGATGGATTGAATTTATGTAAAATTACTCCACACGTGCGTTAGCATGTGGCTGACAACTAGTATATGAAAAGCAGCGATATGCATTTGACATGCTTCCTTCCTTCCTTGGTTCGGTATGACAGATGTCACTGTTTAAAGGGGGTTTGGGCTTCTGGGAACCACTGATTGCTATTTTTTAGTTTAGGTTTCATTTAGTTTGGTTCTTGTAACTAGACTCCCCTTCTCACAGTTTCTCAACTCTTCCTCTCTTTCTCTCACTGTTTTGATTTATCTCTCTCTCCTTTTGAATTTTTCCCTTCACCGTTTCATCAGCCTCTCTTCCCGATTCCTCACATTTTTGTTCCGAGTTGTCTTTCCTCTCTTTCTCACCGTTTGGATTTATCCCTTTCTCCTTCTGCATTTTTCTCCATTCTTTAGATTTTTTCTTCCATTCTCTGTCTTCCGTATCTCTCTCACTCTCACTCTATGTGGATTTGGGAAAAAAGGTTGAATGTCTTTTTTCTACTCTTTATCTCTGTTGCACTTTCCCAGAAAACCCAACCGATTGATGAAACCTTCCTTTACAAAATCGGCTTTTGAAGCTCTCAAAGTCGTGCTTCCGAGGAGAAACAAGTCCACAACCAAGTTAAAGTGTGGCTTGAGAGCCTTGAAGATGCCATGTATCATGCTGTTGCTAACTTGGTGGACGAGTTTCGTTACGTGCAACTATAGCATAGACTGATTTTCGGTTGGAAAAAAGAGAAGAAGGTAATGCATTTTCTTTTCAAAGTACTTGAAAAACTATAGGAATTTTCCGTCACGGATGCGTTTGTCATTTAGAATGAGCGGGAGAAGGACTCGCTCATTTGTAACCAATGATGAAGTTATTGAAAGGGTTGATGGAAAAAAGAGTTGATATAACTTTTATTATATAACAATGTTGAAAATGAAGAGTGTTTTCATTGTTTCCTTAGTTGGCATTGGAGGTTTAGGCAAAACCACACTAACTCAGTTTGTGTTTCAATAATGAGGATGTCAAAAAGAATTTTGAGAAACATATTTCTTGAAAAAATAAATTATAACTTCATAACTAAAATAGACCTAGATCAAAACCTTAATATAGAACAAATTATAAGATAAACTTATTGTACAGCTAGAATTTAAGAGATACTTTCTTATATTAG
Organism: Ficus hirta; assembly: GCA_038430175.1. NCBI lineage: Eukaryota > Viridiplantae > Streptophyta > Magnoliopsida > Rosales > Moraceae > Ficus > Ficus hirta. The sequence goes on along the minus strand of CM076593.1, from coordinate 4,580,174 downwards.
ATGACGTTTGGAATGAGGATAAATAATATAAAACATTGAAGGATTAGGAAAAACCACACTAGCTCAATTTGTGTTCAATGATGAGGAGGTCAAAAAAAAAATTTGAGAAACATAGTTATTGAAAAAAAAAAAAAACAATAAATTCATAACTGAAATAGGCATAGACCAAAACCTTTGGAACACTTGAAGATAAGGTTATTTAATAAATAGACATTAAGAGATACCTTCTTGTATTAGATGATGTTTGGAATGAGGATATACATTCATAAAGCATTGGAGGATTAGAAAAAAATCACACTAATTGAGTTTGTGTTCAATGATGAAGAATAGAAAACATAATCACAAATGCGTGGTTGCCTTTGGTACAAAGGCATGAGATAGTGTATCCAAGGCTTGTTAGAGCATTTTACGCAAATTTGAAAGTTCATCATGATGTTCAAGTAAAACTTATTTCGTCTGAGGTGAAGCTGCGTGGTATATGGATTGAAATCGACACTGTTCTAGGCATTATCTTGAGTGTTCCTACACGGGGGTTAAAGTCCATAATCTCACTAATTGTTGTTTTGGGGATGGATTAAATATAGTTAGAACCTTACTAGATAATCCCGAGTTAGCCGTCCCTTTCAAACCGAAAACGAACCAACTTCCCCCTCGTACCAAAATCTTGCACCACATTGTTACTAGCAACCTTCTTCCCACTAAAGGCCATAAAGATGAGCTCAATTTCAATGACCTTCATATCATGTATTTGTACCTTAGCTCCACCGAAAGCGATATTTGTACCTTTATTTTCCGAAAAATGATTGATGCTTCGATCAATCTTAGGGAGCTAGTTTGCTGTGTGGGATGATTCTCACTAAGATCTTTAGGCATTTTGGTCTTTCCCAAGAGGATGAGACCGATACCGTTCCTATTACTGCCATTACCGAGCTTAATAATTCAAATTTGAAGATGATGGGTTTGGTTTTGGTAAATGGTGAATGGATTTATGGCCGTCGACGTGGAAGAGATATGGTGGCTTAACAAAAACAATTCCAAGATGAGCTCTGAGTGGTGAAGGAAGAAGATTTTGCGGATGTTGAAGCAAATTTTGTCGCTCCTTATGATCACGAAGCCGGTCCCTCTACCGACGAAGACATCTCCTTGAGTAGCATCTATCAACAAGTTATGGAGATTCAACATCAGATGGGGATCACGAGTACTTTAATCAATTGATCGACAACCTTACTCGCCATGTGGATGATCATTTTGGTTTCCTTCATTCAATGACCGGCGATGACTTTCGCAACTTGTCTTTGTGGCATCTTCCACCCGTTGCTTAGGAGTTGAGACTTGACTTTTTGATGATGCCAAAAGGGGGAGAAGTAATGAGAGAGACTTGCTAGACTTGCTTGTTTTTTATTTTGGATTTGGTTTCGCGTTCCTTTATTTTGTTTTGGATTGGCACTATGGTTTTGAGTGTGATTTTTCTAATCTTATGGTTTTATTGTGGTTGTGCTTATTGGTTTATATTATATTGCACATATCTTGTGTTTTTTGCTCTTGGTTTTTATTTTTGATTGGATGCACCGTGTAAGGGGGAGTGTTTATCTTTGCCCCAAGTTGTTCTAGTTAGGGGAAGTTGATGTAAAGTGTTGGTAAGAATTTCTTTGCCTAATTCTCTTATATTATATTTGTAAATTCTTATCTTATTGACGATGACAAACACTTGATTGTTAGGAGAGAAATAAATCAAATAAACTTACCTTCCAAGTGTTCTAAAGGTTTTGATCTAGGTTTATTTCAATTATTAATTTTTGTCTTTTTTGCCAACAACAATGTTTCTCAAATTTATTTTTGATCTCCTCATCATTGAACACAAATTGAACTATTGTGGTTTTTCCTAATCCTTCAATGTTTTTATACTATTTATCCTAATTCTAAACATCATCTAATATAAAAAAGTACCTCTTAATGTCTACCTATACAATAACTTTATCTTACATTTTATTTCAAATTAAGGGTTTGATCTAGATCTATTTTAGTTTTGAAGTTATAATTTATTTTTTCAAGAAATATGTTTCTCAAAATTCTTTTTGATCTCATTATTATTGAACACAAACTGAGTTAGCGTGGTTTTGCCTAAATCTCCAATACCAACTCAAGAAACAGTGAAAACACTCTCTTCATTTTTCACATTATTATATAATAAAAGTTGTATCAACTATTTTTTTTTTTATTTTTTATTTTTCATCATCATCCATTTCAATAACTTTATCATCAGTTACAAATGAGTGAGTCATTATCCCGCTCATTGTAAATGGGACCTGCATCTGTGAAGGAAAATTTCTATAGTTTTTTGAGTACTTTGAAAAGAAAATGCGTACCTTTTTTTCCTTTTCCAATCGAAAATCATTCTATCCTGTAGTTGCGGATAACGAAACTCATCCATCAAGTAAGCAACAGCATGGTACATGGCATCTTCAAGGCTCTTGAGTCGCACTTTGATTTGGTTGTGGACTTGTTTCTCCTCAGCATGAAGAAGCACGGCTTTGAGAGCTTCGGAAGCCGACTTTGTGATTCCTTCAGCAATGCTGAAGAGAGCTCTTTCTGTCATGAATCTTTGATTTGGAAGCTATAAATGAAAGAAAAACTGAAATGGATAAAATATTTGAATTCCAAATCAGGTTGTAGTGTGAGAAGGAAAGAGTGAGCTATTGCTAGTATTTATAAGAAAGTAACAGAGAGAGAGAGAGAGAGAGAGAGAGAGAGAGAGAGAGAGATGTAGCCGTTGGGTTTTTTAACATCAGAAATAGCCGTTGGCTTCTTCTTCCTTTATTTATTTTTTATTATTATTATTTTTTTTTGGGAAATAGCCATTGGCTCTTTGACATATGTAGCCATTGGCTTTTTCGATATGAAAAAGGTCATGTCACTCATGTCGGTTTATTTTATATTTGCTAAAATTTTTTTTATTTATTTATCTTGCTGAAACTTAAGGAATATCTTCCTTCACTAATTAATTTGAAGGAACGTCCTTACACGATGACATAAAATTGAATGGCCAAGATGTTTTGAAGGGCTATTATCCCCATTCTATTTTTTATGGGCCGGGCCTGGTTGTGTAGTGAGAAATAACTGACATCAACAGTAAAACCAAGAAATTATTTCAGGTGAGAGAGAGATGGATTACGCTGAAGAAAAATACTACGAACACTAACTATAATCTTAATTTTTAAGTATTAATATATAGCATATGATTTATCATAATTTAATTAGTAAGTATTTAAAATATTGTTACATCAATTGATTATATTTACTAATGAAAATATGACACATATAAGTTGGTATTTAAAAAGTTGGTATTGAAATTGGTATACCTAGCATTACTTTTATGCTAAATAGAAAGGTTCTCCTTTTAAGAGCTAGTACCTGGTGTTACGTGTGTCAATATATCTAACAGGGAGATTGAACCAAAAAGTAAAAACTGAACAAAAAAAGTAGAAGATGAACCATGAAAACTAAACATTAGTTTCAAAAAGTAGGAAATTCAATCACAAACCTACAAGTGTCAGTATTAAGCAGGAAGGTTAGCATGTTAATTGGTTATCTATGTTTCTTATATATGTTATAGATGTATAGATTTATCTTGCTGAAACTTAGGGGATGTCTACAGTCCACTAATAAATTTGTAGGAACGTCCTCACAATGATTATAGACCGTAGAGATAAAATTGAATAGCCCAGATGCTGTAAGGTGGACGTGCAACTTTTTTTTTTCTTTTTTTTTTTGTTTTTGTTTTGAAAGGACATGCAACTTTTTTTCCTGAAGTAACCGGTTAATCTCTAATCAATGAAGGCCAAAAACTTAAATCATGTTATGTTTGTAATGATGATGTCGTCTTGGTATTATTTGAGGTCACAAAAATGACATCATTTAATATTAGATTCCTTTAGTAAAATGACCTTCTGACTTTGTTTATTTTGCAAAATAACCTTTAAAAAATTTTAATTAGGAGAATGACTTTTCTTTTTAAAAAATAATGTAAAAAGAAAAGATATTAATGTAAAGTTAAAAAAAAAACTAAAAAAACTAAAAAGAAAAACTGCTGGCTGACCTTTGACTTGCTCCTTCTTCTTCTTCGACAGTCCTCTGCTTCTTCTTCTTCTACTGGAGTCTGGTTCTTCTTTGTCCACTTCTTCTTCTTCTCCGTCCAAACCAAAATCTTCGACCGTTCTTCTTCTTCTTCTCCGTCCAAACCCGTCCAAATCAATTTCTTCGACCGTGCTTCTTCTTCTTGATGAGAATGTCGTCACAAGCAAGAGCACGTGAGACGAGACATATTCAGATCCTATTCTAGTTCCCATTGGTCCGGTTACGAGGGCTCGCGCGAAGAAATTCAAAGACGCACTTATGGGGCTGATTCGAGCAAGTTGGTCTCAAGCTATTGCATGGAGGCCCATCGAGGGAATTACAAGCCACAACCAGCACAATCCAAACCATTCTTCTTCTTCTTCTTCTTCTTCTTCTTCTTGTTCTTCTTCGTCCAAACCAACAAAATCTTCAGAGGTCTGCCGAAGCCCAAACCGGACCCCACCACGAGAGAAAAAATAAACAAGTAAAAAATCAACCCTTGTTCTTCACATTTTTACTCAAAACTTATCTTTGAGATTTGTTGTGTTTGATTATGGTGGTCATGAATAGGTTGTTGATTTGGAAGCATATTGATCTATTTTATTTTTTTCTAATTTTTAATTTTTGGAAACTTGTCTCACAATTCACATTTGGTTTCTATTTTTTTTTTCTTGTTAATTTGAAAGCATATTGAATGTGAATAACTTGACTCTCTGTACTGTTTTATGTTAGGAAATCTTAATTAGTTTATTTTGCGTTGGTTGTTGGTTTACAGAGATATGCTTTTCGATTTTAAAGGCATGCAATAAGTGGCTAATTCCTTTGTTGGGTATTTTGAACTTTTAACATTTTACTACTGGGTACCTAATATTTATGTTTTGTTTATTTGTTTCATCCCTACATGTGACTGATTTTTGATAGTTAGAATTATGAGTTTGAAAAGTGGTCAAGAGCTCACTTTAAAGGCAACAGGTATGAAGTTATGACTACTAACATTGTCGAGACTTTGAATAATATGATGCTGAAGGCAAGAGAGTATCCCATAACTGCAATGATCGATTTCGTCCTCTTTACAATGGGACAATGGTTCTTCACTCGGCGTCGAGAATCAATATTAGTGACCACACCAATTACACCAAAGAGAGAAGCAGTACTCAGAAGAAGATTTGATGAAGCTGGTTCATTGACGCCATACCAACTGAAAGAGAATGAATACATTGTGATGGGTGGTGATTGCAATGCATGTGTCAATTTAAGAACAAGGAGTTGCACGTGTAAGGTTTTCGACATTGACAAGATTCCGTGCACCCACGCTAGCAGCAGCAGGTCTTTATCGGCCCCAACACACTGGAGCTTATGTATACTCCCTTTGTTCTGAGTACTATAGTTCAGATTATTGGGTGTTGACATATGCAGAAACTATTTATCCTGTTCCTCCAGAATCGCAATGGCACAATATTCCTGAAGAGGTAAGAGCGATTAAGGTAGTAGAGCCAGACGTGAAAATGTTTAGAGGGAGGCCAAGATTAACTCGCTTCCCTTCACAAGGAGAATACATAGTGAAAAAGTATAAATGCGCGACATGTGGTCATAATGGACATAATTCCAAAAAATGTCCCAATGTTTTACATCCACCCGATGTCAGCAGCGGCACCTAATAATGTGTATTATGAGTTTGACAGTTTACATTTTCATTAATTTCGTTGTACGAAGGCTAGTAATTTGTGGAATTCATTAAGTATGTTTGTTAAAGTCATTAATTTTGGGTTTTTTTGTATTATTTTTTTTCTTTGCATGTGAAATGTTTGATATTGCATTTGTTAGTTTATTGAAAGAGGAAAAAATGGACTATTTGAAAGCAATGAACAAGTGGTTGTTCTTGTGGTGATGGTGTGGTTATCTTTGCTATTCGCTTAAAGAAAAAAATTTAAAAAAAGTCTAAGTTTGGACGGAACGACCGTGTGGTCGTTCCGTAAAAATTCGTGGTCATTCCGTGGCATTTAAGTCCAATAATACATGTAGTTAGGTGATGGTGTGGTTATCTTTGCTATTCGCTTAAGGAAAAAAATTTAAAAAAAATCTATGTTCGGCCGGAACGACCGTGTGGTCGTTCCGTAAAAAATCGTGGTCGTTCCTGAACTTTCGTGGTTGTTCCGTGGCATTTAAGTCCAATAATACATGTAGTTAGGTGATGGTGTGGTTATCTTTCCATTTCGCTTAAGGAAAAAAATTAAAAAAAAGTCTAAGTTTGGACGGAACGACCGTGTGGTCGTTCCGTAAAAAATCGTGGTCGTTCCTGAACTTTCGTGGTCGTTCCGTGGCATTTAAGTCCAATAATACATGTAGTTAGGTGACGGTGTGGTTATCTTTGCTATTCGCTTAAGGAAAAAAATTTTAAAAAAATCAATGTTCGGCCGGAACGACCGTGTGGTCGTTCCGTAAAAAATCGTGGTCGTTCCTGAACTTTCGTGGTCGTTCCGTGGTATTTAAGTCCAATAATACATGTAGTTAGGTGATGGTGTGGTTATCTTTCCATTTCGCTTAAGGAAAAAATTAAAAAAAAGTCTAAGTTTGGACTGAACGACCGTGTGGTCGTTCCGTAAAAAATCGTGGTCGTTCCTGAACTTTCGTGGTCGTTCCGTGGCATTTAAGTCCAATAATACATGTAGTTAGGTGATGGTGTGGTTATCTTTCCATTTCGCTTAAGGAAAAAAATTAAAAAAAATTCTAAGTTTGGACGGAACGACCGTGTGGTCGTTCCGTAAAAAATCGTGGTCGTTCCTGAACTTTCGTGGTCATTCCGTGGCATTTAAGTTCACTAATACATGTATTGAGGTGATGGTGTGGTTATTTTTCCATTTCGCAAAAAAAAAACAAATTTAACTCTATGTTCGGACGGAACGACCATGTGGTCGTTCCGTAAAAAATCGTGGTCGTTCCTTAACTTTCGTGGTCGTTCCGTGGGTTTTAAGCCCACTAATATATGTATTGAGGTGATGGTGTGGTTATTTTTCCATTTCAGAAAAAAAAAAATTTAACTCTATATTCGGACGGAACGACCATGTGGTCGTTCCGTAAAAAATCGTGGTCGTTCCTGAACTTTCGTGGTCGTTCCGTGGGTTTTAAGTCCACTAATACATGTATTGAGGTGATGCTGTGGTTATTTTTCCATTTCGGAAAAAAAAAAATCAGAATTTACCATTAACTCACTAACCATATAAACACAACATACAAAAGAAGAAACCATATATGAACTAACCGTGGGGTAAATAATACACGATTTTTTTTTTCCGAAATGAAAAAATAACCACACCATCACCTCAATACATGTATGATTTGCCTAAAAACCTTCGGAACGACCAGGAACGCCGACGGAACGACCATCGAAAAGTGCGGAACGACCACCCAAAATGACTCGAAAAAGTTGACTTTTTTCAAATTTTTGAACGTCGAGTGAAAAAATTAAAAAAAAGTCACCAGCGACAAAAGTCATGTACGATTTGCCTAAAAACCTTCGGAACGACCAGGAATGTCCATGGAACGACCATCGAAAAGTGCGGAACGACCACCCAAAATAACTTGAAAAAGTTGACTTTTTTCAAATTTTTGAACGTCGAGTGAAAAAATTAAAAAAAAGTCACCAACGACAAAAGTCATGTATGAGAAGCCTAAAAACCTTCGGAACGACCAGGAACGACCACGGAACGACCATCGAAAAGTGCGGAACGACCACCCAAAATGACTCGAAAAAGTTGACTTTTTGTAAATTTTCGAACGTTGAGTGAAAAAATTAAAAAATTAGTCACCAACAAAAAAAGTCATGTATGAGAAGCCTCCAACCTTCGGAACAACCAGGAACGACCATGGAACGACCATCGAAAAGTGTGGAACGACCACCCAAAATGACTCGAAAAAGTTTGACTTTTTTCAAATTTTTCGAGTCATTTTGGGTGGTCGTTCCACACTTTTCGATGGTCGTTCCGTGGTCGTTCCTGGTCGTTCTGAAGGTTGGAGGTTTCTCATACATGACTTTTGTCGTTGGTGACTTATTTTTTAATTTTTTTCACTGAACGCTCAAAAATTTGAAAAAAGTCAACTTTTTCAAGTCATTTTGGGTCAACTTTTTCAAGTCATTTTGGGTGATCGTTCCGGACTTTTCGATGGTCGTTCCGTGGTCGTTCCGAAGGTTTTTAGGCAAATCATACAAGACTTTTGTCGTTGGTGACTTTTTTTTAATTTTTTCACTCAACGTTCAAAAATTTGAAAAAAGTCAATTTTTTCGAGTCATTTTGGGTGGTCGTTCCGTACTTTTCGATGGTCGTTCCGTGGTCGTTCCTGGTCGTTCCGAAGGTTTTTAGGCAAATCATACATGACTTTTGTCGTTGGTGACTTTTTTTTAATTTTTTCACTCAACGTTCAAAAATTTGAAAAAAGTCAACTTTTTCGAATCATTTTGGGTGGTCGTTCCGCACTTTTCGATGGTCGTTCCGTGGTCGTTCCTGGTCGTTCCGAAGGTTTTTAGGCAAATCATACATGACTTTTGTCGTTGGTGACTTTTTTTTTAATTTTTTCACTCAACGTTCAAAAATTTGAAAAAAGTCAACTTTTTCGAGTCATTTTGGGTGGTCGTTCCGCACTTTTCGATGGTCGTTCCGAAGGTTTTTAGGCAAATCATACATGACTTTTGTCGTTGGTGACTTTGTTTTAATTTTTTCACTTAACGTTCAAAAATTTGAAAAAAGTCAACTTTTTCAAGTCATTTTGGGTGGTCGTTCCGCACTTTTCGATGGTCGTTCCGTGGTCGTTCCTGGTCGTTCCGAAGGTTTTTAGGCAAATCATACATGACTTTTGTCGTTGGTGACTTTTTTTAAATTTTTTCACTCAACGTTCAAAAATTTGAAAAAAGTCAACTTTTTCGAGTCATTTTGGGTGGTCGTTCCGCACTTTTCGATGGTCGTTCCGTGGTCTTTCCTGGTCGTTCCGAAGGTTTTTAGGCAAATCATACATGGCTTTTGTCGTTGGTGACTTTTTTTTTAATTTTTTCACTCAGCGTTTAAAAATTTGAAAAAAGTCAACTTTTTCGAGTCATTTTGGGTGGTCGTTCCGCACTTTTCGATGGTTGTTCTGGTCATTCCGAAGGTTTTTAGGCAAATCATACATGGCTTTTGTCGTTGGTGACTTTTTTTTAATTTTTTCACTCAACGTTCAAAAATTTGAAAAATGTCAACTTTTTCAAGTCATTTTGGGTGGTCGTTCCGCACTTTTCGATGGTCGTTCCGTGGTCGTTCCAAAGGTTTTTAGGCAAATCATACATGGCTTTTGTCGTTGGTGACTTTTTTTTAATTTTTTCACTCAACGTTCAAAAATTTGAAAAAAGTCAACTTTTTCGAGTCATTTTGGGTGGTCGTTCCGCACTTTTCGATGGTCGTTCCGTGGTCGTTCCTGGTCGTTCCGAAGGTTTTTAGGCAAATCATACATGACTTTTATCGTTGGTGACTTTTTTTTTAATTTTTTCACTCAACGTTCAAAAATTTGAAAAAAGTCAACTTTTTCGAGTCATTTTGGGTGGTCGTTCCGCACTTTTCGATGGTCGTTCCGTGGTCGTTCCTGGTCGTTCCGAAGGTTTTTAGGCAAATCATACATGGCTTTTGTCGTTGGTGACTTTTTTTTAATTTTTTCACTCAACGTTCAAAAATTTGAAAAATGTCAACTTTTTCAAGTCATTTTGGGTGGTCGTTCCGCACTTTTCGATGGTCGTTCCGTGGTCGTTCCGAAGGTTTTTAGGCAAATCATACATGGCTTTTGTCGTTGGTGACTTTTTTTTAATTTTTTCACTCAACGTTCAAAAATTTGAAAAAAGTCAACTTTTTCAAGTTATTTTGGGTGGTCGTTCCGCACTTTTCGATGGTCGTTCCGTGGTCGTTCCTGGTCGTTCCGAAGGTTTTTAGGCAAATCAACACTTTAACATTTCCGACCGAACATGTTAAATTTTTGATATGATAATTTTGGTGTTTGCTTAAAAAATAAAAAAACCAACACTTTAACATTAAAGCGTTAAAGACCAAAACACGAATCCAATATTGTATTTACATATGCCAATATAACTATATTGCAAATCAAAGTATTCATAATACATGGTTAGTGATCAAAGTGTGTTTGTAGGCTTTGAAGCATCTTGCAGTTATATTTGAGCATCAGACATCGAGGGCTGGATCTTTTTTGGCAACTGAACGACATAAGGTGATAGTAAGACTGCCGCTCTTTTCCGCTGCCTCTCCGGCCGGCCCTCGTGGTTTTTTACATTTTCAACATTGGCACCATTTTGCATATCAACTGCCCTGTCATGGGTATATTCGGCACCATCTCTTATTTGTTCGTCTTGTAAGGGATGTTGTTGGCATTATTATCACCCCCACTGTATCTAGTTCCTACACCTCGTGATAACTCCCGCTCGAACTCAACATTGACCCGCCACTACATGCCTCCTTATTCATGGCCACAACAGACTCTATTTTTTTCATAATCGCCTTGCTATTTTCCTCCATTTTCTGCATCATTGCCGCCTCGTGATTGGCCAACATTGATTTCATATACGTTTCGTGCTCGCCTATATGACGGTCAATATAATGCATCAATAACTCTAAAATTAGTACACAAGAGCACAAGCAGAAGATAATCTCTAGGAATGATTCTAGCCATACTGATTACAAAAGATAGGAAAACGTTTTTTTGTTACACAACAATGATACTTTTCAACCTTAGACAATCGTTGAATTTGTTTCAAGTCTGTTATCTGAGTGGCATTGTTGTGTGCATATATTGATTACACCTCTAGATAGGTCATCAATTTAAATCAGCTAGTAAAAAAGAAGAAGATAGTTTGATTATACAAGTTTTTCACAATTTTTGTCTTCTTTTTCACAACTTGGAACGTGATCTGACCATTTTCTTCACAGTCGAGGCAAAAAAGGCACACAAAAATAAATAAATAAATAAATAAAAGAGTATAGAACATTAGTTTTTGACAACAGCAATTAAACCCAGCATATAGTTTAAAATGCTCCTAGAACACTACATGTTTCTCTACTAATTATTAACTAAGCAGCTTTAAGCTCTTCCGAGCAACCCATTTTCAAAGTATATAAAGCACTTACACGGACTGGCTGTAGGAGGAGAGGTCGGCGAGAAAAGCGGCGCGAATAGCAGGGGCCTTTTCGGTAAAGGAGAAGGCGTGGTGGAGCTGCCGGCGGAGCTTGTGGTGGTCGGAGGGGAAGAAGAGGAACAAGATGGCGTGCTCGGAGCTTGTGGCGCGGTCTCCGGATCTTCGACGGCGTCATTTAGGGAGGCGGCGGCGGCGGACGTGGAGGCGGCGGATTTGGGGAGATTCCTTTTGGGGGGAGGGAAGGGAAGGGAAGGGAACGAGGAGGAAGAAGAATAAGAAGCGCAGGAAGGAAAGGAAAGGAAGGAGACTCAGTTGAAGTTGCAGTTCGAGAAGTTCGATGCCCAAAATCCCCATATTTCTTCTTTTATTCTTTGATTTTAATTAATTTTATTAACTAAAAAAATTCTTATTTACACAATCAGCATTTTTGGGAATAAAAAAAATAAAAAAGAAAAGGGAAAGTCATTTCCCTAATATAACTTTGTTGTTAAGTCATTTTGGCAAATTTCTCTTAATATTATGATGTCGTCTAGGTATTATTTGAGGTCATAAAAATGACATAAAGATGGTGTTTGGAATTGAAGAGTTAATTTATTTAGTTTTTTTTTTTTTTTTCTCTCTTTCTGTATTTTATACTTGCAACAATGAACCCTATCAACAGTTCTATTTTAAAAAAAAATTTAATTTGCCAATCACATTTATGATGTAAATTTCATTAGTTTATATAATTAATTGAATACAAACAATATGAATGTCAAAATTTATAAATGAACTGAATTGATTATCGTACACATTAGTTATTAATGGACTAACACAAAACAATCAATGATTGCCACCCCTCATGATCACATTTTACCTTTATAATGAAAAATAAAGAAGAGGATAGTTTGATGATTATCTTGGAGTGGAGGATGCAAGTTTACTTAGTTTGCAAATATTATCTCTTTTCTTCTTCTTCTTCTTTCATTTATTTATTTATTTATTATGATATAAATAGTACGTAAATATATAATCATTAAAAGAAGAAAAAATGTTAGAGATACTAATTTTATGGAAATAGTAATTTATAATGATGAGAATAATATATGATAACTTCTACTTGTTGATTGACTTAAAATATATATATATATATATATATATATATATTAGGACCCGGTTAACCATATGTAAATCCATATACAGGTATTTCGGTAATATTATGTACACTTAAAAGGACAAATATGACTTAGAAATTCACCATATATAAAATTCAAATTCCAAACAAACACAAATTATAGGTATTCTTGAATATTTTTTTCTATCCTTGTCCTATTCAGATCGAACTCACAGGACCCTGTTCCTAAAGGGAACATTGCCATCCCTTGTTGAAAAGTTCAAAAATCTTGGTAAATAATTGAATATTTTACATGTCACATTTTTTTTTCAAATTAATTTTGGACTTACTTAAAAGAGAAAAAGTTCGTGTTATGCATATTTTACCTAAATGTATTCTCTTAAGTGTTTATGTTACAACGTCGTCTAGGAAAACATAAATAGGGACTTTCACTTTAAAGAATAAATAAAATTTATTTTTTAAATTACAGATGCAGCACTCAGTAATGTACTAATTTATTAATTTAGTTCACTAATTTATTAATTTACCAGGTCATCCGCTAACTTTTACCCACAGCAGCGGGTCTCAAAACGGATTAGATATCTAATAACGATCAAAACCTGATACTATATGTTCCATAAAACATTTGATTAATGCAGTTTTCAATAATAAAAAAAAAAAGTATTGCACATAAGTGAAGGATCGTCCTTCCTGAAGGACATTAGCAAGTGCCCTAAAACTTAGGATCCGTTTGGGAGACATCTGGAGATGGTGTTTTAGAGATGAAGTTAGAAATATGTGTTTGGGGGAAAAATTATGCGATATAGAAAATAGAACAAAAATTTAAAACGTGTTCGAAAAAATGCAAAATAGATCGTCTTTTTCGTCTCGTTGTTGTGAGAATTTTGACACAAAATTCATCTCATTCCAATTTAAAATAAAAAAGCTATGTATTTTTTAAAAGTTTGAGTTTTTTAAAATAAAAAAGAGAGAAAGTTTGTATAAAGTTAAAAGTTTTGGATCTGGAGTTGTTACCTGAAATAGAACCTTGTAATCTTATTAATGAGTAGTGATAGAGATCTCAATTTTTACCTCGACTCACAATGCAACTACGGCATGGTCAAAATACTTTTTTTTTATTATTTATTTTTAAGAGACATGAATTAAGTCAAAATTTTGAACGTAACTATTGCTTTTTTAATTTGTCTATTTTATCTTTTTTTTTTTATCTTTTATAAAATAAACTAATTTTACAATAGAGTTTAAATTACTTTTGAAAGTTTAGTAAAGAGGAAAAAAAAACAAAAGAATTTATAGAATTGTCTAGTTAATCTTTATTGTATTAAAAATATATATTAAAAAGCTGAAAGTTAGAATTAATATATTACAGACTTTGAAAGTTAAAAAGTTGGGGTATAATGGAAAATATATATATTTTTAAAATATATATATTTTAAAAAAATGTATATAGCTAAATACAAATATAAACAGAGTCAACGTGGCGTGACTTTTTTTTTTACTTTATTTTGCTTTCTTGTCTATTCATACAGTAATAGAAGAAAAATGAGAAAAATAGTGTGTGGGGCAGTAAAAAGAGGACAAATGTTAGGCGGTGAAAGTGGTAGAGGCTCTGTATATAGGGAAGCAACTGCTCCATGACTAAAATAGTCCCGTTCCTATATTTTCTTTAGTGTATAATATATTTTAATATTTTTTTGTGTGATAAATTATTAAACACTTAATTATTAGATAAAAATGAATGATGCTTGGGACTCACTGATTTCATCTCAATTTTGGATAACGATTCAACTCACGTCCTTATTAGAATAAAATTTTATTCTAATATTTAAAAATTTAGGATAAAAGTTAAATCTTTAATATTATTCTTATTAGAATTATATGTTCTTCATTTCTTTCCCTTTGTTAAGCGGTTACTTCATTAAAATAAAATAAAATAAAATAAACTATTCGTTGTCATGTTCCACAATCTAAATATAATTATCTGAATTATATTTCTGAGGGAGATTATTAATTATCGAACAAAATCATGTCATTCTTGGCTGCCCATATCTTAACTTCTGTTCATAGAAGTATAAAAACTTGTTTTATATGATTACACACCTTATATAGACATATTATATTTTCAAGGGGCTATAACTCTCATTTATTAAAAACAAAATGGAAACACTTTTAAGTTTCGAACTTGACAGTTCCTATCCAGACTCATTCCCTCTCACCCGTTGAGCTAGTTCTGAAAAGATGTTATATACCTTATAAATTAACATAGTAGTACAAGAAACCATACGACTTTTGTTAGTGGTCCAAACATAACCCCGTTACAATTTTCTGAAAAACAGTTCTGCATCTTCACACAAATTATTTGATATTAAAACCACAGAGAAAATCAAGACATACCCAAACACACTTCAACACAAAGTTCTCAAAGAGTTACTAGGAGGAAGCAATACCAAATATAACAAATATGGAGATATAGTTTGTGTCGTAAGTCTTCACTCAACTTTCCATGAAGATAGTGGTGGAGTTTCAGACTCCTTCCAAGTGACCAAAGAACCATCGTACCTATCACCTCTTACAGCACCCGCCGAAGCCAAAGATTCTAGCTCGGTTATTTCTTCTGGCGTCAGTTTCACGGACAGGGCTCCAACATTCTGGTTGAAATTCTCGATCTTGGTGGTTCCGGGGATGGGAGCAACATCATCTCCTTGGTGATGAACCCAGGCCAATGCCAGCTGAGACGGGGTACATCCTTTTCTTGAGGCAATAGCGTTCACTTTCTCAAATATCTTTTGGTTATGCTCGAGGTTTTCGGCTTGAAACCGGGGTAGATTCTGCCACAAGCATGTGCATATATTAGCATCACAATAGCGGATAAAAGGCTTTACCAAAGATACCACAGAAGTACTCAGTTCGGAAAAACGCTGCTTGCAAAGGCTGTGAGTTGGACTGTTTTTGACAAACACCATGAACCCATTTTGTGAGTGTATGCAAGATGTGGAGGCGCGTATTTAGGCTCGGTCAAAAGCTACTCTGTTAATAAAATTGAGGTATGGTCTCTCAAGGTGAAAATTTTAATAATGGAAATATGCGGGGTCGCAAAATGAAAATGAGCAGTACAAGTTCAAGTTCAAGAAGCACTATTCGTGACACACAAATAAATAACATTTTTTTTTTAAGAAATATTTTTACTTAGAAAGGGACATGTTTGGAAAACCAGGAACCCTGGAGACAGAATCAGAGACTAACTATACACAACAGATCCAATTTTTCCTGGAAAAAAAAAATGCTGATTGCCAAGTAAATTATACCAGTAATGACTTGAGAGAACTTAATGACTCTATTAAGGCCAGCCGCTATGAAAAAGACTCGTGGAAATTGAATAAAAGCATGATCATCTGGAATTCATCTATCGTTTTGTAGTAGCAAAAATCAGAAAATTAACCTTTCGGTAGTCGTTATCCGAAAGATTTTCTACCATCTTGGCTCCAGATGACATGAATCCTCTCCCTAGAGGACTGTATGCAACAATACCAATGCCCAATTCCCTGAAAATTAAGACAAGTATGTTAATTAGTATTATAATAAATGCAGTATATAAAATACTTAATTAAGTAAAAATATGAACACAAAATATTTCAATTATGAGCCTCATCACCTGCATGTAGGAATTATGTCTTTCTCAACATCTCTGCTCCACAAGGACCACTCCAACTGCACCGCTGTTATCGGATGAACAGCATGCGCTCTTCTTATTGTTGAAGCAGACGCCTCTGATAGTCCAATGTACTTTATTTTGCCCTCTTCAACTAGCTTCTTCAGCTCACCAATCTTTAGAAAGATATTCAAAATTTTAGCTTATTTTCAAGCCCATTAGATGTGAATGCAGAGCAAGTCACGGGTTACCAACATTATATTAGCATGCGTTTGGTTGGTAGGTTTGAGTGTAAATATTTGAGTTGGGATTGTTTGATTTTTCAAAAACTAGTTAAAAAAACTCATTACCTTTTCAAAAAAAAGATAAAAATGTGTGGACATATTTTGGTTACCAAATACCCCTCTAGTATGCAAATCTACTTTTCAACAAACTTGCCTCTCTCTCTGTACTTGAATATTGTTGCGTATAGTACATCTCAATATTCAAATCGATAAATTAGTTTTCTAATAATAAAACATTAAAAAAAAAAAACAAAAGTTATCTAGTTTTTTTTTTAATAAGGATTAAAATATTATAAGGAGAGAGGTCGGAATCTCCGCATAACTCCAGGTTACTTTATAAGGTTCACGGATGCTTTAAAGGCAACCAATGTGACAGTATGACTTGAACTCAGGATTTCGTACGAGAAGAATGATGACCTAACCAACCCATAAATGTTAGCAAAGTCATCTACCATAGCCAAGTGACGTGTGCCTTAAATAAATCACCACAAAAACTGATAATAAATCCCGTGAAAAGAGAGAGAGAGAGAGAGAGAGGCAATCAAACCGTGACTTCTATGGGCACGCGAGTATCAATTCGGTGCTGGTAATAGAGATCGATATAATCGACATCGAGCCGCTTCAGGCTGCCCTCACAGGAGGCCCGCACATGCACAGGGTCGCCTTTCACCTCAAACGTGCCGTGGTCAATGCCAAATTTAGTGGCCAGCTGAACTTTCTCTCTGATTCCCCCCTTTAGCGCCTGATTATCAGTACATAAAAGGAGAAAAATGTCAAAATTCTAATTCTACTACAGTTTCTTAAATTCAATTTTGTGCTAGAGGTCTAAGGGTCCCTCTGTGAAAGATTTTGAAGATGTAGTTGTAGATGGGAAATGAAATGTAATTTTGAAAATGTGCGTTTATAAAAAAACTACTTGAAGTAAAAAAATGTGAAATTTATATATTTTTGGAAAAAAAAATTAATATAGATCATATTTTGTTTCTCTCAAAATTTTATCTAATTTTTTTTAAAAAAATTTATTTAAACTTAAAAAAATAAAATTACGAAGTTTTAAACTATGAATTTACTATGGATATTTAAAGATATAAATATTATGTATTACGATTTAACTTGTGGATCACAACTTTTACAATGATTTTTATATACTAACTTAAATTAGATTTACTTCGATCTTAATTTAATTAATATTAAGTTTTTACATATTAAAATTTATACTTAATAAATACTTTTAAAGTCTAATTAATAAATAATTTATTTAGTTCTATTAAATTAAATAATTTATAATATAATTGTCATTTAATATGTAAGCTCTAAAAAAAACAGTTTTGAGTTTAGGGGGAAAAAAAATCAGAAAACCAGACGTCAAATGTGATTCCAAACGGATCTTTCGAAGAAAATGTACCTTTCCAAGAAGGATTTCGTTAGTGAACGGTCCGTAGACGTCGGAGGTGTCGAGAAAGGTGACACCGGTGTGGACGGCGTGGTGGATGAGGGCGATCATGTCGGGTTCGGGCTTCGGAGGGCCGTAGAAGGCCGACATGCCCATGCAGCCAAGTCCCTGAGCTGAGACCTCCAGGCCTTGTGATCCCAGTTTGATCCTTCTCACTGTCGCCATTTCGTCAAACACTTGCTCTAGCTGATTTGATCGGGGCACTAGAGTAGTGCTTTTAAAGAGTATATGAGAAGCAGTGTCCTGTTCATTAAGGAGCCAGAAGTGGCGGCGATAGAAATTGGATAGTGGACAGAATAGACATGGAGTTGTGCCCTCTTCTGCAAGACTTCTAGGTAGGATAAAATAAAATAATAATAATAATAATAAAAAAGGTGTCCTTGTGAGTTGTAGTGGGTGACAGAGTGATGCGAAAGGATCAAAGGTTTTTTTTTTTTTTTTTTTTTTTTTTTTTTTTTTTTTTTTTTTTTGCTGAACAGGATAAAAGATAATTGTTATGTGGATAATGGAGAGGCCACGTATGTGACCATTAACTGAGCCACAATTGTGCCAACAAAAGAATTGGCCCTTGGGCCCCATCGACTAAAGAATGAAAAAAAGAAATAAACAGTAGTTTTGAAAAAATAATTAAAGAAAATAATAGATTTATAAAATAATTTATTTAAGTTATATTTAATTAATAGATAAATGATGTTAATGTCTTGTATATATGTTGGTGAGAGAAGGTGTTTTGGTTCCAAGCGGGATTTGGTGAGAGTGCTCTCGAGTGTAACTGAACTTTGGATTGTGAGTGGAATTTGTCGGTGGCTATTGTGATAAACTTTTGTTATATGGTTAAAATTTTTCTCGCTGCGATCCATTTAATCCGTAGTGTCTTTTCTGTGCTTGTTATAATCATTTTAGCCTATGTTTGGTGATATAACTTAACTCAAATTTAACTTAAATTTTTTATTTTAATTTTTATCTTTTTTTAAAAATCAATAAAATTTATAATTATTTTTTTAAAAATTAACTCAACTCAAACTTAAAAATTTTATCATATCTTAAACTCAATTTATTCACCAAACAGACTCTTAGTTTTATTATTTCATTAAGTTCTTTATATCGGTCTTTTGCATCAATAATAATGTTGTGCTTTAAAGAAAAATATGTTATCAAATAAATGAATAAATAATTATAAGAAGACAAAAGGGCTGCTCTGAGGATAGCCGATGTTATTGTCAGCAAGTGTTGATTTTGCTTGTGGTTGTCGTTGTTATTAGTTGGTGTGTTGACTTTTTATCATGCATTTCGTGTATATGATAAAGACAAACGAAACAGAGGAAAAAAAATATTTAGAAAGTCTATGAGGTATGTGATTTCCCTGCCCCATGCCACGTGACAGCCCAAGAACAAAGATGAAAGCGCTGTTTATAAGTGCATGTGTTCGTTTAAAAGCATAATAGACATAAAAATAGACATATATATTTAAATATTAGAATATAAAATAGGACAAGATTACAAATAATGCTATTTTCGTACACTTGTACAGCATTGTTGATGGTCCAAGGAAAAGAGGACTAGACTAACAAATTAATGGATAAGTTACATTTTTTCTCCTTGAATTTTATGTCTTATTACAAAATGTTCTTCAAATTTTAATTTGTAATATTATTTTTTTTTGAATTTTGAAAAAGTTTACGAGTTTTTCCTCTTGATTAAGTTTTCGACGAAAAAATACACATAACATTCGTTTAAAGGGTGAGTTGCGGATATTAAATATGAAACACTTATAATTAAGTTAAAAAAGTAAATATTTAGGGTTGATTGTCATTTTTCCTCATATTTCTTTTTTATAAGTAACTTTATTATTTCACATTTAATAAGGGTAATTGGTATCAAAAGTGCTGCCAATATATGTTATTTCATGATTCTATACTTAATACCTCAAACTGATATTTCCAATGAGTGTTAGATGTATTTTTTCGTCAATAATTTAATTGAGGAGGAAAATTTATAAACTTTTATAAAGTTCATAAAGAAAATATTATAAATTGAAAAAATATTATAAATTAAAATTCATGAGATATTTTGTGATAAGATCTAAAGTTTATAGGAAATAAATGTAATTTATCCTAAATTAATTGGTAGAAAGGGACTTGAGGGCCATCATTTTATGGTTGTTTATTAACAAAATTTTTTTAGTAAATTATGGTTTTTTATTTTTATTTTTATTATTATTTAGTTTTTGTTTTTTTGGGGCAGAAGGGCTGTTTCATAGGACTAAGGTGGGGCAGGGGCGGCTGCTCTCAGGGCTGCTCTCAGGGCTTTGGTATCCTAGGTTTTAAGATGTTTTTCTTTTGTTTCTGTTTTATATATATATATATATATATTTTTTTTTTTTGAAAAATGCTCTCAGGCATCGGAGTGTCAAATATGATAATTAATTAAAAATCGATCTCATAAATGGAGTGTCAAATATCATAATTAATAATAAGGCCGTCTCATATGTAGGTTATATACCATAAGATCTTATCTACTTGTTTGTGACAGATGTCCTTACCGTTGAAAACCATTGTCTGTCTCTTTTGTTATCATGTGTGCTCTGTCTTTCTTTATGTCTTTTCTCAAATTTTTACTTTTTTTTTTCCTTTCTTTTTA
Organism: Ficus hirta; assembly: GCA_038430175.1. Lineage (NCBI taxonomy): Eukaryota > Viridiplantae > Streptophyta > Magnoliopsida > Rosales > Moraceae > Ficus > Ficus hirta. The sequence goes on along the minus strand of CM076593.1, from coordinate 4,559,759 downwards.
CGTTTTCTTTTCCAAAGATCTTACTTTTTTTTTTGTAATTCATATTTTTATATCATATATTTTACTTTTATTCAAAAAAATATATGTCATCTATTTTGAACATTTACATTTTTAAACCCGAAGATTACATTTAATATAAACAAATACATATCTTTAATTGGTCAACTCTTAATTTTAACCTAAAAATATCTTCCCTCAACGTGAAAAACTACATTTCAGATTAAGTATTCACCTTTCATACTATGCATTTTTCTTTTAGCCAGAAAGTATACCATACATTTTATAATCATGTATTTTTACACAATTATATTACATTTAATACATAAATCTAATATATTTTTTAGGTCTATATTTCATTTTTTTGATCTTAAAATGTCCAAAATACTTTTAAAAAGAAAAATATCCAAAAATCAAAATCTCTGATTTTCTCAAAAAAAAAAAAAAAAAGATTTCTCTACCAAAAAAAGTTATCACCATTTTATTTCTTTATTTTTTATTGATATTAGAACTTCTTAAATTATTTTTTACTTTTAATTTTGACGATATTTTGGGTATTTTTTAGGTCGGTTAAATTAACAACTTGATCGAGATAAAGTATAGATTTAGGTTTTACATATAATACAATAGGTATAAAGCTAAATGCACGGTATACTTTCTAAATAAAAATAACATGTAGGGTATAAAAAGATAATTAATACTTCATTTTAGATTTTCTTTTAAAGGGTATTCTGGAGATTTTTTTCCCGATTCATCAAGTTTTCGTCCCGAGTTGTCTTTCCTCTCTTCCTTACCGTTTGGATTTATCCCTTTCTCCTTTCTTTAGATTTTTTCTTCCATTCTCTGTCTTCCATATCTCTCTCACTCTCACTCTCTGTGGATTGGGGAAAAAAGGTTGAATGTCTTTTTTCTACTCTTTATCTCTGTTGCAACTAGACTCCCTTACTAACAGTTTCTCGGCTCTTCTTCTCTCTCTCTCTCTCTCACTGTTTTGATTTATCTCTTTCTCCTTATGAATTTTTCCCTTCACTGTTTCATCAGCCTCTCTTCCCGATTCATCACGTTTTCGTTTCGAGTTGTATTTCCTGTCTTTCTTACCGTTTGAATTTATCCCTTTCTCCTTTCTTTAGATTTTTTCTTCCATTCTCTGTCTTCCATATCTCTCTCACTCTCACTCTCTATGGATTTGGGAAAAAAGGTTGAATGTCTTTTTTCTATTCTTTATCTCTGTTGCACTTTCCCAGAAAACCCAACCGATTGATGAAACCCTCCTTTACAAAGTCGGCTTTTGAAGCTCTCAAATTTGTGCTTCTTCATGTCGAGGAGAAACAAGTCCACAACCAAGTTAAAGTGTTGCTCGATAGCCTTGAAGATGCCATGTATCATGCTGTTGCTAACTTGGTGGACGAGTTTCGTTACATGCAACTATAGCATACACTGATTTTCGGTTGGAAAAAGGAGAAGAAGGTAACACATTTTCTTTTCAAAATACTTGAAAAACTATAGGAACTTTCCATCACAGATGCGTTTGTCATTTACAATGAGTGGTAGAAGGACTCGCTCATTTGTAATCAATGATGAAGTTATTGAAAGGGATGATGGAAAAAAGAGTTGATATAACTTTTATTATATAACAATGTTTGAAAATGAAGAGTGTTTTTACTGTTTAGGTAAAACCACACTAATTCAATTTGTGTTTCAATAATGAGGACGTCAAAAAGAATTTTGAGAAACATATTTCTTGAAAAAATAAATTATAACTTCACAACTAAAATAGACTTAGATCAGAACCTTAATTTGGAACAAATTGTTAGACAAACTTATTGTATAGCTAGAATTTAGGAGAGACTTTTTTATATTAGATGATGTTTGGAATGAGGATAAATAATATAAAACATTGAAGGAATAGGAAAAACCACACTAGCTCAGTTTGTGTTCAATGATAAGGAGGTCAAAAAAAAAAATTTGAGAAACATAGTCATTGAAAATAAATAAATAAATTCATAATTGAAATAGGTCTAGATCAAAACCTTTGGAGCACTTGAAGATAAGGTTATTGAATAAATAGACATTAAGAGACACCTTCGTGTATTAGATAATGTTTGGAATGAGGATATAAATTCATAAGGCATTGGAGGATTAGAAAAAAAATCACACTTATTGAGTTTGTGTTCAATGATGAAGAATAGAAAACATAATCACAAATGCGTGGTTGCCTTTGGTACAAATGCATGAGATAGTATATCCAAGGCTTGTTAGAGCATTTTACGCAAATTTGAAAGTTCATCATGATGTTCAAGTAAAACTTATTTCGTCTGAGGTGAAGTTGCGTGGTATATGTTCAAGTAAAACTTATTTCATCATGATGTTCTAGGCAATATCTTGACTTTTTTTTTTTAAACTTTATTTTGCTTTGTCTGTCTATTCATACAATCAGTAACAAGAGAAAAAGGAGACAAATTGTGTGTGGGGCAGTAAGAAGAGTACAAATGTTAGGCGGTGAAAGTGGTAAGAGGCTCTGTATATAGGGAAGCAACTGCTCCGTGCCTAAAATAGTTCCATTCCTATATTTTCTTTCGTGTATAATATATTTTAATACTTTTCTGTGTGACAAATTATTAAACACATAATTATTAGATAAAAATGAATGATGCTTGGGACTCGCAGATTTCATCTCAATTTTGGATAACGATTCAACTCACGTACTTATTAGAATAAAATTTTACTCTAATATTTAAAAAATTAGGATAAAAGTTAAATCTTTAGTATTATTCTTATTAGAATTATATGTCCTTCATCTCTTTCCCTTTGTTAAGCGATTGCTTCATTAAAATAAAATAAAATAAAATAAACTATTCGTTGTCATGTTCCACAATCTAAATATAATTATCTGAATTATATTTCTGAGGGAGATTATTAATTATTGAACAAAATCATGTCATTCTTGGCTGCCCATATCTTAACTTCTGTTCATAGAAGTATAAAAACTTGTTTTATATGATTACACACCTTATATAGACATATTATATTTTCAAGGGGCTATAAATCTCATATATTAAAAACAAAATGGAAATATTTTTAAGTTTCGAAGTTGACAGTCCTACCCAAACTTATTCCCTCTTACCTGTTGAGCTAGCTCTGAAAAGATATTATATACCTTATAAATTAAGATAGTAGAACAAGAAACCATACGACTTTTGCTAGTGGTCCAAACATAACCCCGTTACAATTTTCTGAAAAACAGTTCTGCATCTTCACACAAATTTTTTGATATTAAAACCACAGAGAAAATCAAGACATACCCAAACACACTTCAACACAAAGTTCGCAAAGGGGTCTTTGAGTTACTAGGAGGAAGCAATACCAAATATAACAAATATGGAGATATAGTTTGTGTCGTAAGTCTTCACTCAACTTTCCATGAAGATAGTGGTGGAGTTTCAGACTCCTTCCAAGTGACCAAAGAACCATCGTACCTATCACCTCTTACAGCACCCGCCGAAGCCAAAGATTCTAGCTCGGTTATTTCTTCTGGCGTCAGTTTCACGGACAGGGCTCCAACATTCTGGTTGAAATTCTCGATCTTGGTGGTTCCGGGGATGGGAGCAACATCATCTCCTTGGTGATGAACCCAGGCCAATGCCAGCTGAGACGGGGTACATCCTTTTTTTGAGGCAATAGCGTTCACTTTCTCAAATATCTTTTGGTTATGCTCGAGGTTTTCGGCTTGAAACCGGGGCATAGACTGCAGCAAGCATGTGCATATATTAGCATCACAATAGCAGATAAAAGGCTTTACCAAAGATATTACAGAAGTACTTAGTTCAGAAAAATGCAGCTCTCAAAGGTTGTGAGTTGGACTGGTTTTGACAAACACCATGAACCTATTTCTGAGTGTATGCAAGATGTGGAGGCGCTTATTTAGGCTCGGTCAAGAGCTACTCTGTTAATAAAATTGCGGTATGGTCTCTCAAGGTGAAAATTTTAATAATGGAAATATGCGGGGTCGCAAAATTAAAATGAGCAGTACAAGTTCAAGTTCAAGTTCAAGTTCAAGAAGCACTATTTGAGACACAAAAATAAATGACATTTTTTTTAAGAAATATTTTTACTTAGAAAGGGAGATGTTTGGAAAACCAGGAACCCTGGAGACAAAATCAGAGACTAACTATACAGAACAGATCCAATTTTTCCCGGAAAAAAAATGCTGATTGTCAAGTAAAATATACCAGTAATGACTTGAGAGAACTTAACGACTCTATTAAGGTCAGCCGCTATGAAAAAGACTCGTGAAAATTGAATATAAGTATGATCATCTGGAATTCATCTATCGTTTTGTAGTTGCAAAAATCAGAAAATTAACCTTTCGGGAGTCGTTATCCGAAAGATTTTCTACTATCTTGGCTCCAGATGACATGAATCCTCTCCCTAGAGGACTGTATGCAACAATACCAATGCCCAGTTCCCTGAAAATTAAGACAAGTATGTTAATTAGTATTATAATAATTGCAGTATATAAAATACTTAATTAAGTAAAAATATGAACAATAAATATTTCAATTATGAGCCTCATCACCTGCACGTAGGAATTATGTCTTCCTCAACATCTCTGCTCCACAAGGACCACTCCAACTGCACCGCTGTAATCGGATGAACAGCATGCGCTCTTCTTATTGTTGAAGCAGACGCCTCTGATAGTCCAATGTACTTTATTTTGCCCTCTTCAACTAGCTTCTTTAGCTCACCAATCTTTAGAAAGATATTCAAAATTTTAGCTTATTTTCAAGCCCATAAGATGTGAATGCAGAGCAAGTCACGGGTTACCAACATTATATTAGCATGCGTTTGGTTGGTAGGTTTGAGTTGAACTATTTGTGTCGAAATTGTTTGATTTTTCAAAAATTAATTTAAAAAACTCGTTAACTTTTTAGAAAAAGATAAAAATACGTGAAAATATTTTGGTTACCAAATACCCCTCTAGTATGCAAATCTACTTTTCAACAAACTTACCTCCCTCTCTGTACTTGAATATTGTTGCGTATAGTACATCTCAATATTCAAATCAATAAATTATTTTTACAAAAAACAAAAAAACAAAAACAAAAACAAAAGTTGTCTAGTTTTTTTTTTAATAAGGATTAAAATATTATAAGAAGAGATCGGAGTTTCTACATAACTCCAGGTTGCTTTATAAGGTTAACGGATACTTTAAAGTTAACCAATATGATGGTATAACTTCAACTCAAGATTTCCTACTAGAAGAATGAGGACCTAACCAACCCATAAATGTTAGCAAAGTCATCTACCATAGACAAGTGAAGTGTGCCTTAAATAAATCACCACAAAAACTGATAATAAATCCCGTGAAAAGAAAAAAGAGAGAGAGAGACAGACAGAGAGACAAACCGTGACTTCTATGGGCACGCGAGTATCAATTCGGTGCTGGTAGTAGAGATCGATATAATCGACATCGAGCCGCTTCAGGCTGCCCTCACAGGCGGCCCGCACATATGCAGGGTCGCCTTTCACCTCAAACGTGCCGGGACCAATGCCGAATTTAGTGGCCAGCTGAACTTTCGCTCTGATTCCCCCCTTTAGCGCCTGATCATCCGAACATAAAGGAGAAATGTCAAAATTCAAATTCTACTACAGTTTCTCAAATTCAATTTTGTGTTAGAGGTCTAAGGGCCCGTCTGTGAAAGATTTTGAAGATGTAGTTTAAATATAATTTTGAAAATGAGTGTTTATAAAAAAAACTATTTTGAATAAAAAAAACGTGAAATTTAAATATTTTCAGAAAAAAAAAAATACAATATGCAACATGTTTTGTCCCTATCGATATGTCAATATGTAAATATGTGAAAAACAGTTTTGAGTTTAGGGGGAAAAATTTCAGAAAACCAGACGTCGAATGTGATTCCAAACGAATCTTTCCAAGAAAATGTACCTTTCCAAGAAGGATTTCGTTAGTGAACGGTCCGTAGATGTCGGAGGTGTCGAGAAAGGTGACACCGGTGTGGACGGCGTGGTGGATGAGGGCGATCATGTCGGGTTCGGGCTTCGGAGGGCCGTAGAAGGCCGACATGCCCATGCAGCCAAGTCCCTGAGCTGAGACCTCCAGGCCTTGTGATCCCAGTTTGATCCTTCTCACTGTCGCCATTTCGTCGAACACTTGTTCTTGCTGATTTGATCGGGGGCACAAGAGCAGTGCATTTTAAGAGTAGACGAGAAACAGTGTCCTGTTCATTAAGGAGTCAGAAGTGGCGGCCATAGAAATTGCATAGCGGACAGAATAGACAAGGAGTCGTGTCCTCTTCTGCAAGATTTTAGTTAGGATAAAAAAATAATAATAATAAAAAAATAAAATAAAATAAAAAGTGCCCTTGTGTCAGTTGTGGTGAGTGACAAAGTGATGCGAAAGGCTGAAAGATATTTTTTTTTGGCTGAACAGGATAAAGATAATTGTTATGTGGATATTGGAGAGGCCACGTATGTGACGATTAACTAATACTTAGTTTGGTGGGTTATCTTATCTCAAATTAAAATATAATTTTTGATCTTAATTTTTATTTTTTTTTTGAAAAAATTTTTGTCTTTTTTAAAAAGTCAACAAAAATTTTCAACTCAAATTTAAAAATTTTAACTCAAATTCATTCACCAAACGGACTTTAAGCCATAATTGTGCCAACAAAAGAATTGGCCGTTGGGCCCCGTCGACTAAAGAATGAAAAAAAGAAATAAACAGTAATTTTGAGAAATAATTAAAGGAAATAATATATTTATAAAATAATTCATTTCCGTCACATATAATAGATAAATGATCGTTTGTCTTGTATATATGTTGGTGAGAGAAGGTGTCTTGGTTCCAAGAGGGAATTGGTGAGAGTGCTCTTGAGTGTAACTGAACTTTGGATTGTGAGTGGAATTTGTCGGTGGCTATTGTGATAAAACTTTTGTTATATGGTTAAAATTTTTCTCGCTGCGATCCATTTAATCTCTAGTGTCTTTTCTGTGCTTGTTCTACTCATTTTAGTTTCATTATTTTTTTTTAAGTTCTTTATATCGGACTTTTGCGTCAATAATAATGTTGTGCTTTAAAGAAAAATATGTTATCAAATAAATAAATAAATAATTATAAGAAGACAAAAGGGCTGCTCTGAGGGTAGCCGATGTTATTGTCAGCAAGTGTTGATTTTGCTTCTAGAAGGGCTGGTTCATAGGACTAAGGTGGGGCAGGGGCGGCTGCTCTCAGGGCAGCCGGTATTATTGTTGGTATCCTAGGTTTTAATATGTTTTTCTTTTGTTTCTGTTATTATTATTATTATTATTATTATTGAAAAATGCTCTCAGCATCGGAGAGTCAAATATCATAATTAATTAAATTCGATCTCATAAATGGAATGTTAAATATCATAATTAATAATAAGGTGGTCTCATATATAGGTTATATATATCATAAGATCTATTCTTTGTTAGTATGAAGTATTTAAGAGAATCTATAATAAAATATTAAATTAATACGTTAATGGTAAATTTTTTAATATTTGTGTTAAAAAAAATTTCTTCAACAGAATGTTTGGTATCTCTGATATCAAATTTATCATATGATGAATTTGATGGTAGATTTATAATAAAATTAACTAAATTGAACGTTTGACTTCTATTTATTGTTATTTTAATTTTTCATCAAGTTATTAATGTATCACCATTTCATTATTTAAATACTAAAAGTTTATTTTTATGAGTTTTGAAAGCTTAATAATAACAATAAATTTAACATTGTTGCAATGTTTTTCCTTCCATGGTGCTTTGGTGAGTTTGATACTTTGACTGTGCAGCTCTTATCTACTTGTTTGTGACAGATGTCCTTACTGTTGAAAACCATGGTCCATCTCTTTTGTTATCATGTGTCCTCTGTCTCTCTTTATGTCTTTTCTCAAATTTTTCCTTTTTTTTCCCCTTTCTTTTTACGTTTTCTTTTCCAAAGATCTTACTTTTTTTTTTTGGTTATTCCTATTTTTATACCATATATTTTACTTTTATTCAAAAAAAAATATATGTCATGTATTTTGAACAATTACATTTTTAAACCCTAAGGTTACATTTTAATATAAACAAATACATATCTTTAATTGGTCAACACTTAATTTTAACCTAAAAATACCCTCCCTCAAAGTGAAAAACTACACTTGGGATTAATACACAAGTATTCACCTTTCATACCATGTATTTTTCTTTTAGTCAGAAAGCATTAATACACAAGTATTCACCTTTCATACCATGTATTTTTCTTTTAGTCAGAAAGCATACCATGCATTTTTATACAATTATATTACATTTAATACACAAGTTTAATATATTTTCTAGGTCTACACTTCATTTTTTGATTTTAAAATGTCCAAAATACCTTTAAAAAGAAAATGATCCAAGAATCAAAATCTCTGATTTTCTTTAAAAAAAAAAAAAACAGATTTCTCTACCAAAAAAAGATATCAGCATTTTATTTATTTATTTATTTTATTGAAATTAGAACTTCTTAAATTATTTTTTACTTTTAATTTTGAGGATATTTTGATTATTTTTTTAGGTCAGTTAAATTAACTATTTGATTTTGATAAAGTATAGATTTACGTTTTACACATAATACAATGGGTATAAAACAAAATATGCACGATATACTTTCTAAATAAAAACAACATGCATGTAGGGTATAAAAAGATAAATAATTCTTCATTTTAGATTTTCGTTTAAAGGGTATTATGGAGTGTTGACTGATAAATGACATAAATTTATATATTAAATGTAATTTGATTGTATAAAAATGGAAAAAAACTTCAAAATATTGTATATATTTTCTTAATAAAAACAAAATATTAGATATAAAAAGGTCAATAACCCCCCCTTTTTTTAAAATGTGCTTAACTTATATATTTGAGAAAATATGGAAACAGCGCCTAAAATGCATAAGCTCTTGATTTTTGTCCTCCTTTGATACTAGCTTTGAATTTTAACTCTTGAGTTTTTTTTTTTTTCCTTCCTTTGATTGTCCACTAAAAAGACTAAGCATGTCCTTGGTGTTAAAATTTGGATTATAGAATTTGAATTTGAATTGATTATGTGTTTATTGAAGCGTTTAAATTGTTAGAGTTAACAAGTATAAAAACTTGAAATGTATTCAGAACAAAAAATCAAAATGAAACTTGTTTGATTCTCGAAATTCTATACAATTAAAAAAATCATCTCATTTAGATTTATTTATATAAAATTATGTATTTTTAAAATTTGAATTATAAAATTATTTGAGTAATAAAATTGAGAAAAAAATATAAAAATTTGATTATAATTTTGAGAAATAACATAATTATCTTATAACAAACCTTAATTCTCTCTACTCGCAGCCCCTTCTCTCTCTCCTCTCTCCTCTCTCTTGCGACCCGTGCGCCCTCCCTCCGCCTCTCCCTCCACCGCCACTCTCTCCTCTCTCAGTCGCTCTCTCTCCTCTCTCTGTCGCTCTCTCTCCTCTCTCTCTCCTCTCTCCCTCTTTCTCTGCAACGACCATCGTAATCTACGACGAGCCGGTCTTTGTCTTCATCCTTGGCGAGTTCTTGGCGTCATGGATAGAAGATCTGCGACAAGCCTGTCGTCGGCAAAGTTTGGCGTCAAAGACATGCAACGATTGGCGTCGTTTGGCATCGCGGAGATTGGAGATTGTTGCTTGTTGTCGACGATTGCAACGTCATCACGTTTCCCTAGGCTTGGTCGTCGGCCGACCCATTTGTGCGGGTGGTGGTGTGGATTGGGATAATGATTTTAAAATTACTGGTTTTCTTAAATTGGGGATTTTTAATTTTCGGAGTTAGGGTTTTTTTTTAACAAAAAAATCAATAATAATTTTTTGTAGTATGATTTTTTATACAAAGTTTCATAATTAATCTAGTATATTATGGCAATCAATATGGTAAAATAGATGTATGATCTTGTAAAATGTGAAAAACATTCATGTAAAATATAAAAAATTATCTGGTGAAATATAAAAAAAATAAATTGTTGGATTGGTCATCAAATTTTTAAGTACTTAAACTTTATTTTTTGATAAAAATATTCTTAAATTCTTAAATTGGTGAAAGTTTGGTCTATATATATATATATATATATATTTCTTTTTTTGCATCAAAATACTTTGCAAGTCTTAAAGAAAGTGTATTTTGATACTTTTATTAATTTTTAAAAGGAGGTGGCATATGACGATGGAGTGACATTGATGGAGGAGATCGTCTCAGCTCGTAGAAAATGACAAAGGATTTTATTTTTTGAACAAAAGTACTATATTATCCTAAAAATTCAATAAGTTCAAAAAATCCCCAACAAAAAATAATCTTTTATGAATTAAAAAAAAAACCAAATCATAAGTAATCTGAAAATATAAATTTTTACAAATAGATAAATAAAAGATGGTTTTTATTTATTGTCTTTTTATTTTAAACTGATTTGTCTCTTTACAATAAACAACATTTTTATTTCTCTCCTTTTCATTTCTTTCCTTGTTTTTAAAGATTTGTGAGTTTTTTTTTTTTTTTTTTTTTTTCAATTTATTAAGATAGTTTTTGTTAGATATTGCTTTGAGCTTATTGATTTTTTAGGGTAATAGAATACTTTTGTTCAAAAACAAATATCAGTCGTCATACTTTCTTAGCCGTGATGACCTCCCCAATCGGTGTCACACCATCATACCCCCACCTTAGTCCAAAATTTAACATGAAGACCAAAACACACCTTTTTTTTTAGGAGTTTAGAGGTATTTTAGCAACAAAAAATATATTATAGACCAAAATTTCATCTACTTAAAAGTTCAAGGGAAATAAAGTTTAGGGACCAATCTCTCACTTACTTAAAAGTTCAGGAACCAATCCAACAATTAACCCTGTAAAAAAAATAATTTGGTAGAATATTAATAATCTGATATAATATATAAAAAAAAAATCCAATAGGTAATCTATGAGATTACTCTCCCGAGTCTTAAGGCGGCAAATCAAAATATTTTGGATTATTTTCGTAGATAGTCTCCAATTTATTTATAAAATCTCATAATGACTTCTGATTTTTTGTTTTAAATAACATTCAATCCTGAATTTTCATATTGTTACACCGAAAAATAGGAATATGAAGCCATGTGACATTTCTCTTGCCTATTGTTTGGGGCAACATCTCCAGATATTATTTTATTGTATGGATTTCAAATTTCTAACTTTATAACAAATTTTCTCTCCTTTACATTTTCAAAAAACTCAAAATTTAAAAATCCATAACTTTCTTATTTTGATTAAGTCCATAACTTTCTCATTTCAAATCAAAATGAGATGATTTTTATGTCAAAATGCTCGCAACGACGAAACAAACAAGACAAGATCTATTTTATATTATTTTTTTTGAACTTTTCCAAACGTTTTACCCCAAACATATCCAACCCAACCTCCAAAACACTATCTCCAGATGTTCCCCAAACAGTTAGTAGTTTTAAAATCATATTGCTTGCCCATCTAATGTTTTGAAATTGGTTATGACAAATTAATTTTGAGAGAATAAATTAAGATATCAACAATTTTAGGTAAAACACTTACTACTTTATTTTTTTTTTCCTGATAGAATTTCTGCTCAACAATTGTCTTCCTAGTTCAGTTGAATCTCTACTTAAGGAAACTAATTTTCTTATCTATTTTAGCATTATAAACCCATAGAAAAATTACTTAATTCTCATAATTTTATTCTAAGCCTAATCATTGACTATAATTTAGCATATTATTAGCTTACTTTAAGCATAACGTAGGCATTACAAATCCTATCATAAGCATAGTCTGATTACTAATTATACTTTAATTTCTAAGTAATATAATACAGCAAAATACAAAGAAAGACTTCTTTATCTAAAAATTTAGAAAAACTTTTTTATTCTATTCTATTATGTTCTTTTCTCTTCTCTTCCTTTCTTTCTCACTCTAACTATTTTTCTTTACTTCCCATTCTAACTTCCTCTCTCTAATTTGACGAACAAGGAAGAGTGGAATGGTGTGACCTCTAAAACCTCATCCTTATTTATAAATTTTCGTAAGCAATTTTAGCTTTGGTAATTTGTGAAAACTTCTCATGATTCTGTCAACTTGTAGGTTGATTGAATTCTAGATATAAGAATGAACACTTCTACTTTTTGCATTTTTATACACAAATATTTTGTGATACCGTAATCTTGCTTTCGATAATAACTATGAGATTTTAGTTTAAACAAAAAAAAAAAATCAAGATAATTATTAATAACTTGCAATCTGTTTGTTTGTTATCATTAAAAAAAAAAAGCGTTAATTGAAGCTTGAGGCCAATAAATATCTCCTTTCTACTCGGTCCAACTAATTTACTTCAAGTCTTTAGAGGTTACAAATTTAATACCATTAATAAATATAATATATAAATTTTTATTGATGCATAGTTTACATTTGAACTCGTACAAGTCTTTAAACATTTCTACGATAAACAAACACTCTTACATATATATCGAGTATCGACTAAGATCCTTTAAAATTCACACTCACTTCACAACAACTTATTCTTAGAAACATAGATAAGTTCAATAAGAGATTCATACTAATTTGACAACAATTTATTCTTAGAAGCGTAAAGAAAGTCAAGGCAATATATGTACATATAAATATAAAAGTCACAAGGAAGTCTGCTTATGTCTTCAATCGAATTTCCAAGAAGATAATGGTGGAGTTTCAGAGTCCATCCAAGTAACTATGGAATCATCATACCTATCACCCTTCGCAACCGAAGCCAATGATTCAAGCTCGGTCATTTCTTCCGACGTTAGTCTCACAGACAAAGCTCCGACATTCTGGTTAAAATTCTCAATCTTGGTGGTTCCAGGGATAGGGCACACATCATTTCCTTGGTGGTGAAGCCAGGCCAACGCTAGCTGTGAAGTGGTGCACCCTTTCCTTGCAGCAATTTCATTCACCTGATCGAATATCTTTTGATTGTGCTCTAGGTTTTCAGGTTGGAACCTTGGTAGATGATTCTACAATTATAAGAACACAAACTTTAGCATCACAAATGAAAGAATGAATAATGACACTGCGAAAGCAAAGAGCATTTTCAATGCATGCCAAATTTTAATGCTAAAACATCAAATTTTTATCTCAATGTCAAATTTTAAGATTTGGGGTAAAAAGCCACTCTCCAATGTATTATTACAACATTTTTTTTTGGCACATTGTTTGATTTGTTGGCCTTTTGATTATTAATTACAACATTGTGTTTTTCAAATTATTTAAAAGTTACAAGTTATTTTTTTGTAAATATCAAAGAATTACGCATTGGAGCACCTAATAAAACAACTTATTGCTGTGTTCTTTTCATTTTTTTGCGTGTGCCAAATATAATATCGATATTGATATTTACACTAGAGATGGTCTAACAAATTCGCTAAAGAAAATGACAATGCAAAGTAATCATGAAAATGAATATAACAATTTTGAGCATTTAGCACAACCGTTGAAGATTCTGCAAATTTAATGTTTTTATAATGCCCATAGAATTTGCAAAATATGAATCTAAGCAATATCCAAGGAAATTAACAAATTAAACCTTTCGATAATCATCATTAGAGAGAGTATCTAGAAGCTTGGCCCCGGATGATATGAATCCTCGTCCTAGAGGGCTATATGCAACAATACCAATGCCTAATTCCCTGAAAAATAAGACAAGTATAATTGTAAATATCATAAACAGTTTACTTGCGAATGCAAATATAGCCTAATAATAATTTTGTACTTAACTTCATCATAAGATGTGGAAATCAAATTCTCCACCTAGTACTGTCAATATGGGGTGCACGGAAATATAGGTTGGACCGGACCGGCCCATACAAAGAAGCGAGCCGTGTCGGGCCCTATAACTAGGGCATGCTATGCCTATAGGTCGGGCTGGATCAACTTGTAAACTTATGGAATACACTAGGCTTGGACCAACTCGACCCAAGTGTTTATGTTGATCAGCCTATTTAACCCGATTCATATTTACAGAACTGTCTCACCTACAAAGTTACTTTAAAAAATAGTTATAAAAAAAAAAAAAACAGCATAATTACTTACTAAAATGTAAGAATGCAAAATTCCAACAATGGGCCTCACCTGCAGGTAGGAATAATGCCATCCTCAACATCTCTTGCCCACAAAGACCACTCCAACTGCACAGCAGTTATGGGATGAACAGCATGTGCTCTTCTTATTGTTGAAGCCGAGGCCTCTGATAACCCTATATACTTTATTTTTCCCTCTTCAACTAGCTTCTTCAGCTCTCCAACCTTTATTGTGAAATCAGAAAGACATTAACATGGACTAAACTTTTGAAGATTTGGTGCACGTAACATGTTTGAAAATAAGCCTCAAAGAGGAAGAAATTAAGCATCAGAAGAATCCAAACCGTGACTTCGACGGGTACGTTCTTGTCGATCCGATGCTGGTAATAGAGATCGATGCAATCAACGCCGAGCCGCTTCAGACTTGCCTCGCAAGCTTCCCTCACATATTTAGGATGACCAACCACCACCATTTTGCCATTTTCATCAAATTTGGCGCCAAATTTCGTTGCCAACTGAACTTTTTCTCTAATCCCCCCCTTAAGCGCCTGTTCCCAAACAAATCAAGTTCAATATTGATCAAAACATCCCGGAAAATAAGGGGAAGAAAAGGAAATAAAAAATATAATTAAAAAACCTTAAAATAAATGGCCAAAAAAAATGATAATTAAATTACAAAAATCCTCTAAACTTTATCATTAGTATCAACTTGCACTTTTTGAGCTTGAAAAAGTGATGATATTATTCTGATCCGTCTAAGAAGATAAATGAAAAACTTTACATAAACTACATATGTGCTCAACCTGATCAATGTTATACATTAAACAGAAACCTTTGATCTAACGATGTCACTTTTATCAAGTTAAAAGAAATTGAAAACGAGTTGACACTAGTAACAGAGTCCAAAAGTATTTTTGTATCTTAGTTAACCCAAAAAAAAAAAAAAAATAAGTACCTTGCCGAGGAGGATTTCGTTGGTGAAAGGTCCATAGATGTCGGAGGTGTCGAGGAAGGTGATGCCGGAGTTAACCGCGTGGTGGATGAGGTTGATCATGTCGGGTTCGGGCTTCGGTGGGCCGTAGAAGGCCGACATGCTCATGCAGCCTAGTCCCTGCGCCGGGACCTCTAGGCCCTGCGAGCCGAGTTTGATCCTTCTCACTGTCGCCATTACTTTCTTGTTATAATCCGTTTCGTCTTTGAGGATCGCTTTCTGGTCTTTATATAGGACCTTTGGAAGAGCCCATCGTTGGTGTGAGAGATATGGAAGAGATGGCGTAAGGGAATACGTTAGCTTGCCGCCTTAATTCTTCGTAAGAAATGATGATTATGACTTGTCGTCGTTTGAATTGAGTGTCAAAAAGCAAACAAATATAAAACAAAAAATAAAAAGAAAAGAAAAGAAAAGAATTTTCATAGGCCATTATTCATTGATTTGGGTGTGACTGAGAAAGTTATCCTACAGGTGGCGAATAGTTGAGAAAAGATGCAAATTAGCGAGATTATGGGCGCCAAATGGACTAACCAGAAAAAATGCCTCCAGACAAAAACCAGTTGTGAGAAAAAAGTTTGTCGTTTCGGCAGATTTTCAAAGTTTGTCGTTTTCTGCATTTTTTCAAATGAATTATTTAGAAACGGCTGATTTTGTAATTACATGCATATTTTAGTGATAATTAGACATTTAACTCCACTATAAAATATACAATTTGAATACTTAGTTTGTGACGTCTGTGACGATTAACTAATACTTAGTTTGGTGGGTTATCTCATGTCAAATTATAATGTAATTTTTCATCTTAATTTTTGTTTTTTTCTGAAAAAATTTTTGTCTTTTCTAAAAAGTCAACAAAAATTTTCAACTCAAACTTAAAATTTTTAATTCAAATTTATTCACCAAACGGACCTTAAGTCACAATTGTGCCAACAAAAGAATTGGCCGTTGGGCCCCGTCGACTAAAGAATGAAAAAAAGAAATAAACAGTAATTTTGAGAAATAATTAAAGGAAATAATATATTTATAAAATAATTCATTTCCGTCACATTTAATAGATAAATGATCGTTTATGTCTTGTATATATGTTGGTGAGAGAAGGCGTTTTGGTTCCAAGAGGGAATTGGTGAGAGTGCTCTTGAGTGTAACTGAACTTTGGATTGTGAGTGGAATTTGTCGGTGGCTATTGTGATAAACTTTTGTTATATGGTTAAAATTTTTCTCGCTGCGATCCATTTAATCTCTAGTGTCTTTTCTGTGCTTGTTCTAATCATTTTAGTTTCATTATTTTTTTTAAGTTCTTTATATCGGTCTTTTGCATCAATGATAATGTTGTGCTTTAAAGAAAAATATGTTATCAAATAAATGAATAAATAATTATAAGAAGACAAAAGGGCTGCTCTGAGGGTAGCCGATGTTATTGTCAGCAAGTGTTGATTTTGCTTCTAGAAGGGCTGGTTCATAGGACTAAGGTGGGGCAGGGGCGGCTGCACTCAGGGCAGCCGGTATTATTGTTGGTATCCTAGGTTTTAATATGTTTTTCTTTTGTTTCTGTTATTATTATTATTATTATTATTATTTTTTGAAAAATGCTCTCAGCATCGGAGAGTCAAATATCATAATTAATTAAAAATCGATCTCATAAATGGAGTGTTAAATATCATAATTAATAATAAGGTGGTCTCATATATAGGTTATATATACCAGAAGATCTATTCTTTGTTAGTATGAAGTATTTAAGAGAATCTATAATAAAATATTAAATTGATACGTTAATAGTAAATTTTTTAATATTTGTGTTAAAAAAATTTCTTCAACAAAATGTTTAGTATTTCTGATGTCAAATTTATCGTATGATGAATTTGATGGTAGATTTACAATAAAATTAACTAAATTGAACGTTTGACTTCTATTTATTGTTCTTTTAACTTTCATCAAGTTATTAATGTACCACCATTTCATTATTTAAATACTAAAAGTTTATTTTTATGAGTTTTGAAAGCTTAATAATAACAACAAAGTAAAAATAACAGTACACATTAGAATACCAAGTAAGAAAATGTTTTCTTTTTTAATTTTTTGAGTGGCAAATATAATATTAGCATTGATATATAAATTGAAAAATGTCCTTTTAACATTGTTGCAATGTTTTTCCTTCCATGGTGCTTTGGTGCGTTTGATACTTTGATTGTGCAGCTCTTATCTACTTGTTTGTGACAGATGTCCTTACCGTTGAAAACCATGGTCCATCTGTTTTGTTATCATGTGTCCTCTGTCTCTCTTTATGTCTTTTCCCTCCTTTTCTTTTCTCAAATTTTTCCTTTTTTTTTTTCCCTTTCTTTTTACGTTTTCTTTTCCAAAGATCTTACTTTTTTTTTTTGGTTATCCCCATTTTTATACCATATATTTTACTTTTATTAAAAAAAAATGTCATATATTTTGAACAATTACATTTTTAAACCCTAAGGTTACATTTTAATATAAACAAATACATATCTTTAATTGGTCAACACTTAATTTTAACCTAAAAATACCCTCCCTCAAAGTGAAAAACTACACTTCGGATTAAGTATTTACCTTTCATACCATGCTTTTTTCTTTTAGTCAGAAAGTATACCATGCATTTTTATACAATTATATTACATTTAATACACAAGTCTAATATATTTTCTAGGTCTACATTTCATTTTTTGACTTTAAAATGTCCAAAATACCTTTAAAAAGAAAATTATCCAAGAATCAAAATATCTGATTTTCTTTAAAAAAAAAAACAAATTTCTCAACCAAAAAAAAGTTATCAGCATTTTATTTATTTATTTATTATTGAAATTAGAACTTCTTAAATAATTTTTTACTTTTAATTTTGAGGATATTTATTGGGATCTATATGCGCCCTAAGGATAGAAAATCAGTTCTAGGGATTTTCTGTAAATATGACATTTTGATATTAATAAAAAAAGATTATTCATGTTTAATAAGTTGTGTCCTATTTACTTTCATTTGTTGATTGTATGATTATTTTGAGCAAACATAAAATTGATATTGGTGTACCTAACATTACTCTTACATCCTTTTATAGCTAGTACCTGGTGTTTCGTGTGTCGATATGTCTAACAGGGAGATTGAACCAAAAAGTAAAACTGACCGAAAAAAGTAGAAGATGAACCATGAAAACTAAACTTCAGTTTCAAAAAGTAAGAAATTCAATCATAAACCTACATGTGCCAGTATGAAGCAGGAAGGTTAGCATGTCAATTGGTTATCTATGCTTTTTATATATGTCATAGATGTATAGATTTATCTTGCTGAAACTTAGGGGATGTCTACAGTCCTTCACTAATAAATTTGAAGGAACATCCTCACAATGATTATAGACCGTAGAGATAAAATTGAACAGCCAAGATGTTTTGAAGGGCTGGAAGGTGGACGTACAACTTTTTTTTGGTTTTGAAAGGACATGCAACTTTTTGTCCTGAAGTAACCGGTTAATCTCTAATCAATGAAGGCCAAAAACTTAAATCATGTTATGTTTGTTATGCTAAAATGTTAATATTATGATGTCGTCTAGGTATTATTTGAGGTCACAAAAATGACATAGAGATGGTGTTTGGAAGTGAAGAGTTCATTTATTTAGTTTTTATTTTTTTCTCTCTCTTTCTGAATTTTATACTAGCAACAATGAACCCTATCAACAATTCTATTTAAAAAAAAAAATTTAATTTTCCAATCACATTTATGATGTAAATTTCATTAGTTTATATAATTAATTGAATACAAACAATATGAATGTCAAATTTTATAAATGAACTGAATTGATTATCGTATACATTAGGTTATTAATGGACTAACACAAAACAATCAATGATTGCCACCCCTCGTGATCACATTTTACCTTTATAATGAAAAATAAAGAAGAAGGTATGATGATTATCTTGGAGTGGAGGATGCAAGTTTACTTAGTTTGCAAATATTATCTCTTTTCTTCTTCTTCTATTTATTTATTTATTAGGTTACAAATAGTATGTAAATATAATCATTAAAAGAGAAAAATGTTAGAGATACTAATTTTAGTATGGAAATAGTAATTTATAATGATGACAATAATATATGATAAATTCTACTTGTTGATTGATTTAAAATATATATATATATATATATATGTTTTAGGACCCGGTTAACCATATGTAAATCCATATACAGGTATTTCGGTAATATTATGTATACTTAAAAGAACAAATATGACTTAGAAATTCACCATATATAAAACTCAAATTCCAAACAAACACAAATTATAGGTATTCTTGAATATTATTTTCTATCCTTATCCTATTCAGATCGAACTCACAAGACCCTGTTCCTAAAGGGAATATTGCCATCCTTTGTTGAAAAGTTTCAAAAATCTTGGTAAATAATTGAATATTTTACATGTCACATTTTTTTTTTTCAAATTAATTTTAGACTTACTTAAAAAAGAAAAAGTTCGTGTTATGCATATTTTACCTAAATGTATTCTCTTAAGTGTTTATGTTATAACGTCGTCTAGGAAAACATAAATAGGGACTTTCACTTTAAAGAATAAATGAAATTTATTTTTTAAATTACAGCTGCAGCACTCAACAGTTCACTGATTCACTAATTTACCAGGTCATTCATAATCTTTTACCCACAACAGCTGCTCTCAAAACGGATTATAACTAATAACGATCAAAATCTGGTACTATATGTTCCTAAAACAGTTGATTAATGAAAATTATTTTTTAAATTACAGCTGGAGCACTCAACAATTCAATGATTTACTAATTTATTGGGTCATTCGCTATCTTTTACCCACAACAACTGGTCTCAAAACGGATTAAATAACTAATAACAATCAAAACCTAGTATTATATGTTCCTTAAAATAGCTGATTAATGTAGTTTTCAATTAAAAAAAAAAAGTATTCCACATAAGTGAAGGATCATCCTTCCTGAAGGACATTAGTAAGTGCCCTAAAACTTAGGGTCCGTTTTGGAGACATCTGGAGATGGTGTTTTAGGGATTGTATTATAAATATATACTGGGGGAAAAATTTTTGGAAAAGTTCTGCGATATAGAAAATAGAATAAAAATTTAAAATGTGTTTGGAAGAAATGAAAAATAAATCGCCTTTTTCGTCTCGTTGTTGTGAAAATTTTAACACAAAATTCTTCTCATTCCGATTTAAAATGAAAAAGCTATGTATATTTTTAAAGTCTGAGTTTTTTTAAAATAAAAGAGAGAGAAAGTTTGTATAAAGGTAAAAGTTTTGGATCTGGAGTTGTTGCCTCAAACAGAACCTTATAATCTTATTAATGAGTAATGATAAAGATCTCAATTTTTATATCGACTCACAATGCAACAACTCCAGATTATTATTATTTTTTATTATTACTTTTTAATTTTTAAGAGACATGAATTAAGCCAAAATTTTAAATGTAACTATTGATTTTATAATTTGTCTATTTATATATATTTTTTAATTTTTTTTAAAATAAACTAATTTTACAATAGAGTTTAAATTACTTTTTAAAGTTTAGATAAAGAAAAACAAAAAAACAAAAACAAAAACAAAAAGAATTCATAGAATTGTTTAGTTAATCTTTATTGTATTAAAAATTATTAAAAAGCTGAAAGTTAGAATTAATGTATTACAGACTTGAAAGTTAAAAAGTTGGGGTATAATGGAAAATATATATATTTAAAAAATGTATGTAGCTAAATACAATTATAATATCTTACATATATATAAAAATATATATATTTAAAAAACTCAATAGTTCTTTTGACCTTTAATGATTGTTACGTTGCAGCCACCTCACTGTCATATGGTTACTTAGGTGGCAACACAGTCAACGCAATGTAACTTTTTTTTTTTTTTTTTTTTTCACACTTCATGTTGCTTTGTTTATCTATTCATACAACTACAACTAATAATAGGAGAAAAAGGAGACAAATTGTGTGTGGGGCAAAAAGAGTACAAATGTTAGGCGGTGAAAGTGGCAAGAGGCTCTGTATATGGGGAAGCAACTGCTCCATACCTAAAATAGCTCCGTTTCTATATTTTCTTTCGTGTAAAATATTTTTTAATACTTTTTTGTGTGACACATTATTATACACTTAATTATTAGATAAAAATAAATGATGCTTAGGACTCACAGATTTCATCTCAATTTTAGATAACGATTCAACTCACGAGCTTATTAGAATAAAATATTATTCTAATATTTAAAAAATTTGGATAAAACTTAAATCTTTTGTATTCTTATTAGAATTATATGTCCTTCATTCCTTTCCCTTTGTTAAGCGGTTACTTCGTTAAAAAAAAAAAACAATAAAATCAAATCAAATAAACTATCCATTGTCGTGTTCCACAATTTAACTATAATTATCTGAATTATATTTCTGAGGGAGATTATTAATTATTGAACAAAATCATGTGATTCATGTTGGCTGCCCATATCTTAACTTTTATTCATATAACTATAAAACTTATATGTCATGTTGGTTTGCTCTGCATCACTTCCCATGAACATATATTACACACCTTGTATAGGAATATTTTCAAGAGGCTATGACTCTCATTTATTAAAAATAAAATGGTAACAGTTGCAGGTTTCAAACTTGACAGTTCCTACCCAAACTCATTCCATCTCAACCGTTGAGCTAGTTCTTGAAATATGCTATATACATTATAAATTAACATAGTTGTTTGCTAGTGGTCTAAACATAACCCCGTTACAATTTTCTGAAAGACAGTTCTGCATCTTCACACAAATTATTTGATATTAAAACCACAGAGAAAATCAAGACATACCCCAAACACACTCCAACACAAAGTTCTCAAAGGGGACTTTGAGTTTCAAATGTGGAGATATAGTTTGTGTCATAAGTTTTCACTCAACTTTCCATGAAGATAGTGGTGGAGTTTCAGAGTCCTTCCAAAGGACCGAACCATCGTACCTATCGCCTTTTACAGCACCGGCCATAGATTCTAGCTCGGTTATTTCTTCTGGCGTCAGTTTCACGGACAGGGCTCCAGCATTCTGGTTGAAATTCTCGATCTTGGTGGTTCCGGGGATGGGAGTAACATCATCTCCTTGGTGATGAACCCAGGCCAATGCCAGCTGCGACGGGGTACATTCTTTTCTTGAGGCAATAGC
Organism: Ficus hirta; assembly: GCA_038430175.1. NCBI lineage: Eukaryota > Viridiplantae > Streptophyta > Magnoliopsida > Rosales > Moraceae > Ficus > Ficus hirta. Next base: position 4,537,468 of record CM076593.1, on the reverse strand, counting down.
GTTCACTTTCTCAAATATCTTTTGGTTATGGTCGAGGTTTTCGGCTTGAAACCGGGGTAGATTCTGCCACAAGCATGTGCATATATTAGCATCACAATAGCGGATAAAAGGCTTTACCAAAGATACCACAGAAGTACTCAGTTCGGAAAAACGCTGCTTGCAAAGGTTGTGAGTTGGACTGTTTTTGACAAACACCATGAACCCATTTTGTGAGTGTATGCAAGATGTGGAGGCGCGTATTTAGGCTCGGTCAAAAGCTACTCTGTTAATAAAATTGAGGTATGGTCTCTCAAGGTGAAAATTTTAATAATGGAAATATGCGGGGTCGCAAAATGAAAATGAGCAGTACAAGTTCAAGTTCAAGTTCAAGAAGCACTATTTGTGACACAAAAATAAATAACATTTTTTTTTAGAAATATTTTTACTTAGAAAGGGACATGTTTGGAAAACCAGGAAGCCTGGAGACTTAATGACTCTATTAAGGCCAACCACTATGAAAAAGACTTGTGGAAATTAAATATAAGTATGATCATATGGAATTCATCTATCGTTTTTTAGTTGTACAAAATCAGAAAATTAACCTTTCGGTAGTCGTTATCTGAAAGATTTTCTACGATCTTGGCTCCAGATGACATGAATCCTCTCCCTAGAGGACTGTATGCAACAATACCAATGCCCAATTCCCTGAAAATTAAGACAAGTATGTTAATTAGTATTGTAATAAATGCGGTATATAAAATACTTAATTAAGTAAAAATATTAACACAAAATATTTCAATTATGAGCCTCATCACCTGCATGTAGGAATTATGTCTTCCTCAACATCTCTGCTCCACAAGGACCACTCCAACTGCACCGCTGTTATCGGATGAACAGCATGCGCTCTTCTTATTGTTGAAGCAGACGCTTCTGATAGTCCAATGTACTTTATTTTGCCCTCTTCAACTAGCTTCTTCAGCTCACCAATCTTTAGAAAGATATTCAAAATTTTAGCTTATTTTCAAAATATTAAGGTTGCCCATAAGATGTGAATGTAGAGCAAGTCACGGGTTACCAACATTATAATAGCATGCGTTTGGTTGGTAGGCTTGAGTTGAAATATTTGAGTCGGGATTGTTTGATTTTTTAAAAATTAATTAAAAAAACTCGTTAACTTTTCAGAAAAATAAAAATAAATATGTGAAAATATTTTGGTTTTAAATAATTTACCAAGCAATCCTCTAGTATGTAAATCTACTTTTCAACATACTTGCCTCTCTCTCTGTACTTGAATATTGTTGCGTATAGTACATCTCAATATTCAAATCAATAAATTATTATTCTAATAACAAACATTAAAAAAAAAAAAACGCAAAAGTTATCATAGTTTTTTTTTTAAAATAAGGATTAAAATATTATAAGGAGAGAGGTCAGAGTCTATGCATAACTCCAAGTTACTTTATAAAGTTCACAGATACTTTAAAGGCAACCAATGTGGCGGTATGACTTGAACTCAAGATTTCTTACGAGAAAAATGAAGACTTAACCAACCTATAAATGTTAGCAAAGTCATCTACCATAGACAAGTGAAGTGTGCCTTAAATAAATCACCACAAAAACTGATAATAAATCCCGTGAAAAAAAAAAAACAAAAGAGAGAAGCAATCAAACCGTGACTTCTATGGGCACGCGAGTATCAATTCGGTGCTGGTAATAGAGATCGATATAATCGACATCGAGCCGCTTCAGGCTAGCCTCACAGGCGGCCCGCACATACGCAGGGTCGCCTTTCACCTCAAATGTGCCGGGATCAACGCCAAATTTAGTGGCCAGCTCAACTTTCTCTCTGATTCCCCCCTTTAGCGCCTAATCATCAGAACATAAAGGAGAAAAATGTCAAAATTCTAATTCTACTACAGTTTCTCAAATTCAATTTTGTGCTAGAGGTCTAAGGGCCCGTATGTTAAAGATTTTGAAGATGTAGTTTTAGATGGGAAATGAAATATAATCTTGAAAATGTGTATTTATAAAAAAATTGTTTTGAATAAAAAAATGTGAAATTTAAATATTTTCGGAAAACAAAAAGTTAATATGGATCATGTTTTATTCCTCTCAAAATTGTATCTAATTTATAAAAAAAAAATTATTTAGACTTGAAATAATAAAATTACAGAGTTTTAAACTATTAATTTACTATGGATATTTAAAGATACAAATATTACGTACTATGATTTGACTTGCAGATCATAACTCTTACAATGACTTTTATATACTAACTCAAATTAGATTTCCATCAATCTTAATTTAATTAGTATTGAGTTTTTACATATTAAAACTCATACTCAATAGATATCTCTAGAGTCTAATTAATAGATAATTTATTTAACTATATTAAATTAGATAACTTAAAATATAATTATCATTTAATATGTAAACTCAGAGTAGGAAATTAATGAAATTCCCAAACAAAACAGTTTTGAGTTTAGGGGGGAAAAAATCAGAAAACCAGACGTCAAATGTAATTCCAAACGGATCTTTCGAAGAAAATGTACCTTTCCAAGAAGGATTTCATTAGTGAACGGTCCGTAGACGTCGGAGGTGTCGAGAAAGGTGACACCGGTGTGGACGGCGTGGTGGATGAGGGCGATCATGTCGGGTTCGGGCTTCGGAGGGCCGTAGAAGGCTGACATGCCCATGCAGCCAAGTCCCAGAGCTGAGACCTCCAGGCCTTGTGATCCCAGTTTGATCCTTCTCACTGTCGCCATTTCGTCAAACACTTGTTCAAGCTGATTTGATCGGGGCACAGGAGTAGTGCATTTAAAGAGTATATGAGAAGCAGTGTCCTGTTCATTAAGGAGCCAGAAGTGGCGGCCATAGAAATTGGATAGTGGACAGAATAGACAAGGAGTTGTGTCCTCTTCTGCAAGACTTTTAGGTAGGATAAAATAAAATAATAATAATAATAATAAAAGGTGTCCTTGTGAGTTGTAGTGGGTGACAGAGTGATGCGAAAGGATCAAATAAAGATTTTTTTTTTTTTTTTGCTGGACAGGAGAGGCCACGTATGTGACCATTAACTAAGCCACAATTGTGCCAACAAAAGAATTGGCCGTTGGGCCCCATCGACTAAAGAATGAAAAAAAAAATAAACAGCAGTTTAAAAAATAATTAAAGAAAATAATAGATTTATAGAATAATTTATTTACGTCACATTTAATTAATAGATAAATGATGTTAATGTCTTGTATATATGTTGGTGAGAGAAGGTGTTTTGGTTCCAAGAGGGATTTGGTGAGAGAAGGTGTTATATGGTTAAAATTTTTCTCGCTGCGATCCATTTAATCTCTAGTGTCTTTTCTGTGCTTGTTCTAATCATTTTAGTTTCATTATTTCTTTAAGTTCTTTATGTCGGTCTTTTACATCAATAATAATAATGTTGTGCTTTAAAGAAAAATATGTTATCCAATAGATGAATAAATAATTAGAAGAAGACAATAGGGCTGCTCTGAGGGTAGCCGATGTTATTGTCAGCAAGTGTTGATTTTGCTTCTGGTTGTCGTTGTCATTAGTTGGTGTGTTGACATTTTATCATGCATTTTCGTGTGTATGATAAAGACAAACGAAACAGAGGAAAAAAATATTTAGAAAGTCCATGAGGTATGTGATTTACCCACCACATGCCACGTGACAGTCCAAAAACAAGGATGAAAGCACTGTTTATAAGTGCATGCGTTCTTTTAAAAGCATAATAGACATAAAAATTAGACATATATATTTAAATATTAGAATATAAAATAGCACAAGATTACAAATAATGCTATTTTCATACACCTGCACAGCACTGTTGATGGTCCAAGGAAAAGAGGACTAGACTAACAAGTTAATGGATAAGTTACATTTTTTCTCGCTTAATTTTATGCCTTGTTACAAATGTTTTTCGAATTTTAATATAACATTATTTTCTCCTGAACTCTGAAAAAGTTTCCGAGTTTTTCCCCTCAATTAATTTTTTGACAAAAAAAATACACATAACACTCGTTTGAAGTATGAGTTACAGATATTAAATATGAAACACTTATAATTAAGTTAAAAAAGTAAATATTTATGATTGATTGTCATTTTTTCTCATATTTCACTTTTATAGGTAACTTTGTTATTTCATATTTAATAAGGGTAATGGGTGCCAGGAGTGCTGTCAATGTGTGTCATTTCATGATTCTATACTAAATACCTCAAACTGATGCTTCCAACAAACGTTAGATGTATTTTTTTGTCAAAAATTTAATTGAGGGGGAAAATTCACAAACTTTTACAAGGTTCAGAAGAAAAAAATATTACAAATTAAAATTCATGGGATATTTTATGATAAGGTCTAAAGTTTAGGGGAAATAAATGTAATTTGTCCTAAATTAATTGGTAGAAAGGGAATTGAGGGCAATCATTTTATGGTTGTTTATTTAAAATTTTTTGTTCGTAAATTATGGTTTTTTATTTTTAATTTAATTTAATTTTTTTATTATTTAGTTTTTGTTTTCTTGGGGCAGAAGGGCTGGTTCATAGGACTAAGGTGGGGCAGGGGCGGCTGCTCTCAGGGCAGCCGGTATTATTGTTGGTGGTATCCTAGGTTTTAAGAATGTTTTCTTTTGTTTCTGTTATTTTTTTATTTTCATTTTTATTTTTATTTTTATTTTTTGAAAAATGCTCTCAGCATCGGAGAGTCAAATATCATAATTAATTAAAAATCGATCTCATAAATGGAATGTTAAATATCATAATTAATAATAAGGCAGTCTCATAGATAGGTTATATATACCATAAGATCTATTCTTTATTAGTATGTAATATTTAAGAGAATCTATAATAAAATATTAAATTGATACATTAATAGTAAATTTTTTAACATTTATGTTAAAAAAAATTTCTTCAACAGAATGTTTGGTATCTCTGATGTTAAATTTATCATATGATGAATTTGGCAGTAGATTTACAATAAAATTAACTAAATTGAATGTTTGACTTCTATTTATTGTTTTTTTAACTTTTCCTCAAGTTATTAATGTATCAACATTTCACTATTTAAATACTAAAAGTTTATTTTTATGAGTTTTGAAAGCTTAATAATAACAATAAATTGAAAAATGTCCTTTTAACATTGTTGCAATGTTTTTCCTTCCATGGTGCTTTGGTGCGTTTGATACTTTGACTGTGCAGCTCTTATCTACTTGTTTGTGACAGATGTCCTTACCGTTGAAAACCATGGCCCATCTCTTTTGTTATCATGTGTGCTCTATTTCTCTCTATGTCTTTTCCCTCCTTTTCTTTTCTCAAATTTTTCCTTTTTTCCCCCACCCTTTCTTTTTACGTTTTCTTTTCCAAAGATCTTACTTTTTTTTTTTTTTTGGTTATTCCCATTTTTATACCATATATTTTACTTTTATTCAAAAAAATATATGTCATCTATTTTGAACAATTACATTTTTAAACCCTAAGGTTATATTTTAATATAAACAAATGCATATCTTTAATTGGTCAACACTTTATTTTAACCTAAAAATACCCTCCCTCAAAGTGAAAAACTACACTTGGGATTAAGTATTCACCTTTCATACCATGTATTTTTCTTTTAGTCAGAAAGCATACCATGCATTTTTATACAATTATATTACATTTAATACACAAGTTTAATATATTTTCTAGGTCTACACTTCATTTTTTGATTTTAAAATGTCCAAAATACCTTTAAAAAGAAAATTATCCAAGAATCAAATTCTCTGATTTTCTTTAAAAAAAAAAATTTCTCTTACCTATTGTTTGGGGCAACATCTCCAAATGTTATTTTACCATATGGATTTCAATTTTCTAACTTTATAACAAATTTTCTCTCTTACATTTTCAAAAAACTCAAAATTTAAAAATCCATAACTTTCTTATTTTGATTAAGTTCATAACTTTCTCATTTTAAATCAAAATGAGATGATTTTTATGTCAAAATGCTCGCAACGACGAAACAAACAAGACAAGATCTATTTTATAGATCTATTTTGTATTATTTTTTTTGAACTTTTCCAAACGTTTTACCCCAAACATATCCAACCCAACCTCCAAAACACTATCTCCAGATGTTCCTCCAAACAGTTAGTAGTTTTAAAATCATATTGCTTGCCCATCTAATGTTTTGAAATTGGTTATGACAAATTAATTTTGAGAGAATAAATTAAGATATCAACAATTTTAGGTAAAACACTTACTACTTTATTATTTTTTTTCCTGATAGAATTTCTGCTCAACAATTGTCTTCCTAGTTCAGTTGAATCTCTACTTAAGGAAACTAATTTTCTTATCTATTTTAGCATTATAAACCCATAGAAAAATTACTTAATTCTCATAATTTTATTCTAAGCCTAATCATTGACTATAATTTAGCATATTATTAGCTTACTTTAAGCATAACGTAGGCATTACAAATCCTATCATAAGCATAGTCTGATTACTAATTATACTTTAATTTCTAAGTAATATAATACAGCAAAATACAAAGAAAGACTTCTTTATCTAAAAATTTAGAAAAACTTTTTTATTCTATTCTATTATGTTCTTTTCTCTTCTCTTCCTTTCTTTCTCACTCTAACTATTTTTCTTTACTTCCCATTCTAACTTCCTCTCTCTAATTTGACGAACAAGGAAGAGTGGAATGGTGTGACCTCTAAAACCTCATCCTTATTTATAAATTTTCGTAAGCAATTTTAGCTTTGGTAATTTGAGAAAACTTCTCATAATTCTGTCAACTTGTAGGTTGATTAAATTCTAGATATAAGAATGAACACTTCTACTTTTTGCATCTTTATACACAAATATTTTGTGATACCGTAATCTTGCTTTCGATAATAACTATGAATTTTAGTTTAAACAAAAAAAAAATCAAGATAATTATTAATAACTTGCAATCTGTTTGTTTGTTATCATTAAAAAAAAAAAAGCGTTAATTGAAGCTTGAGGCCAATAAATATCTCCTTTCTACTCGGTCCAACTAATTTACTTCAAGTCTTTAGAGGTTACAAATTTAATACCATTAGTAAATATAATATATAAATTTTTATTGATGCATAGTTTACATTTGAACTCGTACAAGTTTTTAAACATTTCTATGATAAACAAATACTCTTACATATATATCGAGTATCGACTAAGATCCTTTAAGATTCACACTCACTTCACAACAACTTATTCTTAGAAACATAGACAAGTTCAATAAGAGAGATTCATACTAATTTGACAACAATTTATTCTTAGAAACATAAAGAAAGTCAAGGCAATATATATAAGAATCACAAGGAAGTCTGGCCATGTCTTCAATCGAATTTCCAAGAAGATAATGGTGGAGTTTCAGAGTTCATCCAAGTAACTCTGGAATCATCATACCTACCACCCTTCGCAACTGAAGCCAATGATTCAAGCTTGGCCAATTCTTCCGACGTTAGTCTCACAGACAAAGCTCCGACATTCTGGTTAAAATTCTCAATCTTGGTGGTTCCAGGGATAGGGCACACATCATTTCCTTGGTGGTGAAGCCAGGCCAACGCTAGCTGTGAAGTGGTGCACCCTTTCCTTGCAGCAATTTCATTCACCCGATCGAATATCTTTTGATTGTGCTCTAGGTTTTCAGGTTGGAACCTTGGTAGATGATTCTACAATTATAAGAACACAAACTTTAGCATCACAAATGAAAGAATGAATAATGACACCGCGAAAGCAAAGAGCATTTTCAATGCATGCCAAATTTTAATGCTAAAACATCAAATTTTTATCTCAATGTCAAATTTTAAGATTTGGGGTAAAAAGCCACTCTCCATTGTATTATTACAACATTTTTTTTTGGCACATTGTTTGATTTGTTGGCCTTTTGATTATTAATTACAACATTGTGTTTTTCAAATTATTTAAAAGTTACAAGTTGTTTTTTTGTAAATATCAAAGAATTACGCATTGGAGCACCTAATAAAACAACTTATTGCTGTGTTCTTTTCACTTTTTTGCGTGTGCCAAATATAATATCGATATTGATATTTACACTAGAGATGGTCTAACAAATTCGCTAAAGAAAATGACAATGCAAAGTAATCATGAAAATGAATATAACAATTTTGAGCAGAAGATTCTGCAAATTTAATATTTTTATAATGCCCATAGAATTTGCAAAATATGAATCTAAGCAATATCCAAGGAAATTAATAAATTAAACCTTTCGATAATCGTCATTAGAGAGAGTATCTAGAAGCTTGGCCCCGGATGATATGAATCCTCGTCCTAGAGGGCTATATGCAACAATACCAATGCCTAATTCCCTGAAAAATAAACAAGTATAATTGTAAATATCATAAACTGTTTACTTGCGAATGCAAATATAGCCTAATAATAATTTTGTACTTAACTTCATCATAAGATGTGGAAATCAAATTCTCCACCTAGTACTGTCAATATGGGGTACACGGAAATATAGGTTGGACCGGACCGGCCCATACAAAGAAGCGAGCCGTGTCGGGCCCTATAACTAGGGCATGCTATGCCTATAGGTCGGGCTGGATCAACTTGTAAACTTATGGAATACACTAGGCTTGGGCCAACTCGACCCAAGTGTTTATGTTGATCAGCCTATTTAACCCGATTCATATTTACAGAACTGTCTCACCTACAAAGTTACTTTAAAAAATAGTTATAAAAAAAAAAACAGCATAATTACTTACTAAAATGTAAGAACGCAAAATTCCAACAATGGGCCTCACCTGCAGGTAGGAATAATGCCATCCTCAACATCTCTTGCCCACAAAGACCACTCCAACTGCACAGCAGTTATGGGATGAACAGCATGTGCTCTTCTTATTGTTGAAGCCGAGGCCTCTGATAACCCTATATACTTTATTTTTCCCTCTTCAACTAGCTTCTTCAGCTCTCCAACCTTTATTGTGAAATCAGAAAGACATTAACATGGACTAAACTTTTGAAGATTTGGTGCACGTAACATGTTTGAAAATAAGCCTCAAAGAGGAAGAAATTAAGCATCAGAAGAATCCAAACCGTGACTTCGACGGGTACGTTCTTGTCGATCCGATGCTGGTAATAGAGATCGATGCAATCAATGCCGAGCCGCTTCAGACTTGCCTCGCAAGCTTCCCTCACATATTTAGGATGACCAATCACCACCATTTTGCCATTTTCATCAAATTTGGCGCCAAATTTCGTTGCCAACTGAACTTTTTCTCTAATTCCCCCCTTAAGCGCCTGTTCCCAAACAAATCAAGTTCAATATTGATCAAAACATCCCGGAAAATAAGGGGGGGAAAAAAAGGAAAGAAAAAATATAATTAACAAACCTTAAAATAAATGCCCAAAAAAAATGATAATAAAATTACAAAAATCCTCTAAACTTTATCATTAGTATCAACTTGCACTTTTTGAGCTTGAAAAAGTGATGATATTATTCTGATCCGTCTAAGAAGATAAATGAAAAACTTTACATAAACTACATGTGCTCAACCTGATCAATATTATACCATTAAACAGAAACCTTTGATCTAACGATGTCACTTTTATCAAGTTAAAAGAAATTGAAAACGAGTTTACACTAGTAACAGTGTCCAAAAGTATTTTTGTAGCTTAGTTTAAAAAAAAAAAAAAAAAAAAAAAAAAACATACCTTTCCGAGGAGGATTTCGTTGGTGAAAGGTCCATAGACGTCGGAGGTGTCGAGGAAGGTGATGCCGGAGTTAACGGCGTGGTGGATGAGGTTGATCATGTCGGGTTCGGGCTTCGGGGGGCCGTAGAAGGCCGACATGCTCATGCAGCCTAGTCCCTGCGCCGAGACCTCCAGGCCCTGCGAGCCGAGTTTGATCCTTCTCACTGTCGCCATTACTTTCTTGTTATAATCCGTTTCGTCTTTGAGGATCGCTTTCTGGTCTTTATATAGGACCTTTGGAAGAGCCCATCGTTGGTGTGAGAGATATGGAAGAGATGGCGTAAGGGAATACGTTAGCTTGTCGCATTAATTCTTCGTAAGAAATGATGATTATAACTTGTCGCAAAAGAAATTTGTATTCGTTTGAATTGAGTGTCAAAAAGCAAACAAATATAAAATATAAAATAAAAAGAAAAGAAAAGAAAAGAATTTTCGTAGGCCATTATTCATTGATTTGGGTGTGACTGAGAAAGTTATCCTTCAGGTGGCGAATAGTTGAGAAAAGATGCAAATTAGCGAGATTATGGGCGCCAAATGGACTAACCAGAAAAAATGCCTCCAGACAAAAACCAGTTGTGAGAAAAAAGTTTGTCGTTTCTGCAGATTTTCAAAGTTTGTCGTTTTCTTCATTTTTTCAAATGAATTATTTAGAAACGGCTGATTTTGTGATTACGTCCATATTTTAGTGATGGTTAGACATTTAACTCCACTATAAAATATACAATTTGAATCCACATATATCTAAGTTAAAAAAAAAAAAATTTAAACACTTCTTTTTCAGAGAAGCTGATTTTAATGCTTTGTTTTAATTAATTAATTCTCACTTTGCAAAAAATTTTAGAAATAAACAGTAACTAAGCCACAATTGTGCCAACAAAAGAATTGGCCGTTGGGCCCCGTCGACTAAAGAATGAAAAAAAGAAATAAACAGTAATTTTGAGAAATAATTAAAGGAAATAATATAATTATAAAATAATTCATTTCCGTCACATTTAATAGATAAATGATCGTTTATGTCTTGTATATATGTTGGTGAGAGAAGGCGTTTTGGTTCCAAGAGGGAATTGGTGAGAGTGCTCTTGAGTGTAACTGAACTTTGGATTGTGAGTGGAATTTGTCGGTGGCTATTGTGATAAAACTTTTGTTATATGGTTAAAATTTTTCTCTCTGCGATCCATTTAATCTCTAGTGTCTTTTCTGTGCTTGTTCTAATCATTTTAGTTTCATTATTTTTTTTAAGTTCTTTATATCGGTCTTTTTTGCATCAATAATATTGTTGTGCTTTAAAGAAAAATATGTTATCAAATAAATAAATAAATAATTATAAGAAGACAAAAGGGCTGCTCTGACGGTAGCCGATGTTATTGTCAGCAAGTGTTGATTTTGCTTCTAGAAGGGCTGGTTCATAGGACTAAGGTGGGGCAGGGGCGGCTGCTCTCAGGGCAGCCGGTATTATTGTTGGTATCCTAGGTTTTAATATGTTTTTCTTTTGTTTCTGTTGTTGTTATTATTATTATTATTATTTTTTTTTTGAAAAATGCTCTCAGCATCGGAGAGTCAAATATCATAATTAATTAAAAATCGATCTTATAAATGGAGTGTTAAATATCATAATTAATAATAAGGTGGTCTCATATATAGGTTATATATACCATAAGATCTATTCTTTGTTAGTATGAAGTATTTAAGAGAATCTATAATAAAATATTAAATTGATACGTTAATGGTAAATTTTTTAATATTTGTGTTAAAAAAATTTCTTCCACAAAATGTTTAGTATTTCTGATGTCAAATTTATCATATGATGAATTTGATGATAGATTTACAATAAAATTAACTAAATTGAACGTTTGACTTCTATTTATTGTTCTTTTAACTTTTCATCAAGTTATTAATGTACCACCATTTCATTATTTAAATACTAAAAGTTTATTTTTATGAGTTTTGAAAGCTTAATAATAACAATAAAGTAAAAATAACAATACACATTAGAATACCAAGTAAGAAAATGTTTTCTTTTTTAATTTTTTGAGTGGTAAATATAATATTAGCATTGATATATAAATTGAAAAATGTCCTTTTAACATTGTTGCAATGTTTTTCCTTCCATGGTGCTTTGGTGCGTTTGATACTTTGATTGTGCATCTCTTATCTACTTGTTTGTGACAGATGTCCTTACCGTTGAAAACCATGGTCCATCTCTTTTGTTATCATGTGTCCTCTGTCTCTCTTTATGTCTTTTCCCTCCTTTTCTTTTCTCAAAATTTTCCTTTTTTTTCCCTTTCTTTTTACGTTTTCTTTTCCAAAGATCTTACTTTTTTTTTTTTGGTTATCCCCATTTTTATACCATATATTTTACTTTTATTCAAAAAAATATGTCATCTATTTTAAACAATTACATTTTTAAACCCTAAGGTTACATTTTAATATAAACAGATGCACATCTTTAATTGGTCAACACTTAATTTTAACCTAAAAATACCCTCCCTCAAAGTGAAAAACTACACTTGGGATTAAGTATTCACCTTTCATACCATGCATTTTTCTTTTAGTCAGAAAGCAGACCATGCATTTTTATATAATTATATTACATTTAATACACAAGTCTAATATATTTTCTAGGTCTACACTTCATTTTTTTTTATTTTAAAATGTCCAAAATACCTTTAAAAAGAAAATTATCCAAGAATCAAAATCTCTGATTTTCTTAAAAAAAAAAAACAGATTTCTCTACCAAAAAAAGTTATAAGCATTTTATTTATTTATTTATTATTGAAATTAGAACTTCTTAAATTAATTTTTACTTTTAATTTTGAGGATATTTTGATTATTTTTTAGGTCCGTTAAATTAACTATATTTGATTTTGATAAAGTATAGATTTACGTTTTACACATAATACAATGGGTATAAAACAAAATATGCACGATATATTTTCTAAATAAAAACAACATGCATGTAGGGTATAAAAAGATAAATAATTCTTCATTTTAGATTTTCTTTTAAAGGGTATTATGGAGTGTTGACTGATAAATGACATAAATTTATACATTAAGTGTAATTTGATTGTATAAAAATGGAAAAAACTTCAAAATATTGGATTTATTTTCTTAATAAAAACAAAATATTAGATATAAAAAGGTCAATAACCCCCCTTCCCCCCTCCCCCCTCTTTTTTAAATGTGCTTTATATATTTGAGAAAATATGGAAACGGCGCCTAAAATGCATAAGTTCTTGATTTTTGTCCTCCTCTGATACTAGCTTTGAATTTTAACTCTTGAGTTTTTTTTACTTCCTTTGATTGTCCACTAAAAAGACTACGTATGTCCTTAGTGTTAAGATTTGGATTATAGAATTTGAATTTGAATTGATTATGTGTTTATCGAAGCGTTTGAATTATTTGAGTTAACAAGTGTAAAAACTTGAAATGTATTCGGAACAAAAAATCAATATAAAACTTGTTTGATTCTCGAAATTCTATATAATAAAAAAAAATCATCTTATTTAGATTTATTTATATAAAATTATGTATTTTTAAAATTTGAATTCCAAAATTATTTGACTAATAAAATTGAGGAAAAAATATAAAAATTTGATTATGATTTTGAGATTTAAATTGTAGATCCTAACAGATGGTAAAATAACATAATTACCTTATAACAAACCTTAATTCTCTCTACTCGCAGCCCCCTCTATCTCTCCTCTCTCCTCTCTCCTCTCTCTTGCGATGCGCCCTCCCTCCGCCGCTCCCTCCACCGCCACTCTCTCCTCTCTCTGTCGCTCTCTCTCCTCTCTCGCTCCTCTCCCCCTCTTTCTCTGCAACGACCATCGTAATCTACGACGAGCCGGTCTTTGTCTTCATCCTTGGCGAGTTCTTGGTGTCATGGATAGAAGATCTGCGACAAGCCTGTCATCGGCAAAGTTTGGCGTCAAAGACATGCAACGATTGGCGTCGTTTGCCATCGCGGAGATTGGAGATTGGAGATTGTTGCTTGTTGTCGACGATTGCAACGTCATCACGTTTCCCTAGGCTTGGTCGTCGGCCGACCCATTTGTAAGGGTGGTGGTGTGGATTGGGTTAGTGATTTTAAAATTACTGGTTTTCTTAAATTGGGGATTTTTAATTTTGGGAGTTGGGGTTTTTTTTTTTTACAAAAAAATCAATAATAATTTTTTGTATTATGATTTTTTATACAAAGTTTCATAATTAATCTAGTATATTATGGCAATCAATATGGTAAAATAGATGAATGATCTTGTAAAATGTGAAAAACATTCATGTAAAATATAAAAAATTATCTGGTGGAATATAAAAAAGGGTAAATTATTGTATTGGTTCCCAAATTTTTAAGTATGTGAGAATTTAGTCCTTAAATTTTATTTTTTTGGTAAAAATACCCCTAAATTCTTAAATTGGTGAGAGTTCGGTCTTTTTTTTTTATTTTTTATTTTTGCTTCAAAATACTCTGCAACTCTTAAAGAAAATGTATTTTGATACTTCCATTAATTTTTAAAAGGAGGTAGTGTATGACGGTGGAGTGACATTGATGGAGGAGGTCGTCTCAGCTCGTAGAAAATGACAAAGGACTTCATTATTTGAACATAAGTATTACATTACCTTAAAAATTTATAAGTTCAAAAAATCCCCAACAAAAAATAATTTTTTGTAAATTAAAAAAAAAAAAACCAAATCATAAGTAATCGGAAAAAATAAATTTTCACAAATAGAAAAATAAAATATGATTTCTATTTATTATCTTTTTATTTTAAACTGGTTTATCTCTTCACAATAAATAACATTTTTATTTCTCTCTTTATCATTTCTTTCTTGGTTTTTAAAGTTTTGTGAGCTTTTTTTTTTTTTTTTTTTTTTTCAATTTATAAAGATAGTTTTTGTTGAATATTGCTTTGAGCTTATTTATTTTTTAGGGTAATACAATACTTTTGTTCAAAAACAAATATTAGTCATCGTACTCTGCTAGCCGAGGTGACCTCCCCCATCAGTGTCACGCCGTCATATCCCCACCTTAATCCAAAATACATGAAGACCAAAACACACCTTTTTTTAAGGAGTTTAGGGGTATTTTAACAACAAAAAATATATTAGGGACCAAAATCTTATCTACTTAAAAGTTCAGGGAAAATAAAGTTTAGGGACCAAACTCTCACCTACTTAAAAGTTTAAGGATCAATTCAACAATTAACCCTATAAAAAAAATAACTTGGTAGAATATTAATAATATGATATAATATAAAAAAAAATAATCCAATAGGTAATCTATCAAATTATTCTCCGAGTCTTAAGGCGGCGGATCAAAATATTTTGGATTATTTTCGTAGATAGTCTCCAATTTATATATAAAATCTCATAATGACTTCTGATTTTTTGTTTTAAATAACAATCAATCCTGAATTTTCATATTGTTACGCCGAAAAATAGGAATATGAAGCCATGTGACATTTTACTTACCTATATTGTTTGGGGCAACATCTCCAGATGTTATTTTACCGTCTGAATTTTAAATTTCTAACTTTATAATAAATTTTCTCTCTCTTACATTTTTAAAAAACTCAAACTTTAAAAATCTATAACTTTCTTATTTTGATTAAGTCCATAACTTTCTCATTTCAAATCGAAATGAGATGTTTTTTATGTCCAAATGCTCGTAACAACGATACAAATAAGATAAGATCTATTTTGTATTATTTTTTCTGAACTTTTCCAAACGTTTTACCCCAAACATATCCAACCAAACCTCCAAAATACTATCTCCAGATGTCCCCCCTAAACGGTTAGTAGTTTTAAAATAATATTTCTTGCCCATCTAATGTTTTGAACTTGGTTATGACAAATTAATTTTGAGAGAATAAATTAAGATATCAACAATTTTAGGTAAAACACATCAACAATTTTAGGTAAAACACTTATTACTTTCTTCTTTTTTTTTTTTCCTGATAGAATTTCTGCTCAACAATTGTCTTCCTAGTTCAGTTGAATCTCTACTTAAGGAAACTAATTTTCTTATCTATTTTAGCATTATAAGCCCATAGAAAAATTACTTAATTCTCATAATTTTATTCCAAGCCTAATCATTGACTATAATTTAGCATATTATTAGCTTACTTTAAGCATAACGTAGGCATTACAAATCCTAGCATCAGCATAGTCTGATTACTAATTATACTTTAATTTCTAAGTAACATAATACAGCAAAATACTAAGAAAGACTTCTTTATCTAAAAATTTAGAAAAACTTTTTTATTCTATTCTATTATATTCTCTTCTCTTCTCTTCCTTTCTTTCTCACGCTAACTATTTTTCGTTACTTCCCATTCTAACTTTCTCTCTCTAATTTGACAAACAAGGAAGAGTGGAATGGTGTGACCTCTAAAACCTCATCCTTATTCATAAATTTTCGTAAGCAATTCTTGCTTTGGTAATTTGAGAAAACTTCTCATAATTTTGTCAACTTGTAGGTTGAATTCTAGATATAAGAATGAACACTTCTACGTTTTGCATTTTTATACACAAATATTTTGTGATACCGTAATCTTGCTTTCGATAATAACTATGAGATTTTAGTTTAAACAAAAAAAAATCAAGATAATTATTAATAACTTGCAATCTGTTTGTTTGTTATCATTAAAAAAAAAAAAAAAAAGCGTTAATTGAAGCTTGAGGCCAATAAATATCTCCTTTCTACTCGGTCCAACTAATTTACTTCAAGTCTTTAGAGGTTACAAATTTAATACCATTAATAAATATAATATATAAATTTTTATTGATGCATAGTTTACATTTGAACTCGTACAAGTCTTTAAACATTTCTACGATAAACAAACACTCTTACATATATATCGAGTATCGACTAAGATCCTTTAAAGATTCACACTCACTTTACAACAACTTATTCTTAGAAACATAGACAAGTTCAATAAGAGATTCATACTAATTTGACAACAATTTATTCTTAGAAACATAAAGAAAGTCAAGGCAATATATATAAGAATCACAAGGAAGTCTGGCCATGTCTTCAATCGAATTTCCAAGAAGATAATGGTGGAGTTTCAGAGTTCATCCAAGTAAATCTGGAATATTCATACCTACCACCCTTCGCAACTGAAGCCAATGATTCAAGCTCGGCCAATTCTTCCGACGTTAGTCTCACAGACAAAGCTCCGATATTCTGGTTAAAATTCTCAATCTTGGTGGTTCCAGGGATAGGGCACACATCATTTCCTTGGTGGTGAAGCCAGGCCAATGCTAGCTGCGAAGTGGTGCACCCTTTCCTTGCAGCAATTTCGTTCACCCGATCGAATATCTTTTGATTGTGCACTAGGTTTTCAGGTTGGAACCTTGGTAGATTCTACAATTATAAGAACACAAACTTTAGAATCACAAATGAAATAATGAATAATGAAACTTCGAATAAGCAAAGAGCATTTTCAATGCAATGTCAAATTTTAATGCTAAAACATCAAATTTTTATGTCAACGTCAAATTTTAAGATTTGGGGCTAAAAAGCCACTCTCCAATGTATTATTACAACAAAAAAAAAATTTTTTTGGCACATTATTTGATTTGTTGGCCTTTTGATTATTAATTACAATATTGTGTTTTTCAAATTATTTAAAAGTTACAAGTTTATTTTTGTAAATGTCAAAGAATTACGCATTGGAGTACCAAATAAAACAACTTATTGCTGTGTTCTTTTCACTTTTTTGCGTGTGCCAAATATAATATCGATATTGATATTTACACTAGAGATGGTCTAACAAATTCGCTAAAGAAAATGACAATGCAAAGTAATCATGAAAATGAATATAACAATTTTGAGCATTTAGCACAACCGTTGAAGATTCTGCAAATTTAATGTTTTTATAATGCCCAAAGAATTTGTAAAATATGAATCTAAGCAATATCCAAGGAAATTAACAAATTAAACCTTTCGATAATCATCATTAGAGAGAGTATCTAGAAGCTTGGCCCCGGATGATATAAATCCTCGTCCTAGAGGGCTATATGCAACAATACCAATGCCTAATTCCCTGAAAAATAAGACAAATATAATCATAAATCTCATAAACAGTATAATTACGAATGCAAATATAGCCTATAATAATTTCACTTGACTTCATCATAAGATGTGGAATTCAAATTCTCCACCTAGTACTGTCAATATGGAGTGCACGAAAATATAGGTTAGACTAGACCGGCCCATACAAAGAAGCGAGCTGAGTCGGGCCCTATAACTAGGGCATGCTATGCTTACAGGTCGGGCTGGGTCAACTTGTAAACTTATAGAAAATACTAGGCTTGGGTCAACTCGACCCAAATGTTCATGTTGATCAGCTTAATTATTTAACTCGATTTATATTTACAAAACTGTCTCACCTACGAAGTTACTTTAAAAAATAGTAAAAAAAAAAAAAACGGCATAATTACTTAATAAAATGGAAGAAAGCAAAATTCCAACAATGGGCCTCACCTGCAGGTAGGAATAATGTCATCTTCAATATCTCTTGCCCATAAAGACCACTCCAACTGCACAGCAGTTATGGGATGAACAGCATGTGCTCTTCTTATTGTTGAAGCTGAGGCCTCTGATAACCCTATATACTTTATTTTTCCCTCTTCAACTAGCTTCTTCAGCTCTCCAACCTTTATTATGAAATTAAAAAGACATAAATATGGACTAAACTTTTGAAGATTTAGTGCACGTAACATGTTTGAAAATAAGCCACAAAGAGGAAGAAATTAAGCATCAGAAGAATCCAAACCGTGACTTCGACGGGTACGTTCTTGTCGATCCGATGCTGATAATAGAGATCGATGCAATCAATGCCGAGCCGCTTCAGACTTGCCTCGCAAGCTTCCCTCACATATTTAGGATGACCAACCACCACCATTTTGCCATTTTCATCAAATTTGGCGCCAAATTTCGTTGCCAACTGAACTTTTTCTCTAATTCCCCCCTTAAGCGCCTGTTCCCAAACAAATCAAGTTCAATATTGATCAAAAAATCCCGGAAAATAAGGGGAAAAAAAAAGGAAAGAAAAAATATAATTAACAAACCTTAAAATAAATGCCCAAAAAAATGATAATAAAATTACAAAAATCCTCTAAACTTTATCATTAGTATCAACTTGCACTTTTTGAGCTTGAAAAAGTGATGATATTATTCTGATCCGTCTAAGAAGATAAATGAAAAACTTTACATAAACTACATGTGCTCAACCTGATCAATGTTATACATTAAACAGAAACCTTTGATCTAACGATGTCACTTTTATCAAGTTAAAAGAAATTGAAAACGAGTTTACACTAGTAACAGTGTCCAAAAGTATTTTTGTAGCTTAGTTTAAAAAAAAAAAAAAAAAAAAAAAAAAAAAAACATACCTTTCCGAGGAGGATTTCGTTGGTGAAAGGTCCATAGACGTCGGAGGTGTCGAGGAAGGTGATGCCGGAGTTAACGGCGTGGTGGATGAGGTTGATCATGTCGGGTTCGGGCTTCGGGGGGCCGTAGAAGGCCGACATGCTCATGCAGCCTAGTCCCTGCGCCGAGACCTCCAGGCCCTGCGAGCCGAGTTTGATCCTTCTCACTGTCGCCATTACTTTCTTGTTATAATCCGTTTCGTCTTTGAGGATCGCTTTCTGGTCTTTATATAGGACCTTTGGAAGAGCCCATCGTTGGTGTGAGAGATATGGAAGAGATGGCGTAAGGGAATACGTTAGCTTGTCGCATTAATTCTTCGTAAGAAATGATGATTATAACTTGTTGCAAAAGAAATTTGTATTATGACTTGTCGTCGTTTGAATTGAGGGTAAAAACAAAAAACAAAAAAAATATATAATATAAAATTAAAAGAAAAGAAAAGAAAAGAATTTTCATAGGCCATTATTCATTGATTTGGGCGTGACTGAGAAAGTTAGCCTACAGGTGGCGAATGGTTGAGAAAAGATGCAAATTAGCGAGATTATGGGCGCCAAATGGACTAACCAGAAAAAATGCCTCCAGACAAAAACCAGTTGTGATAAAAAAGTTTGTCGTTTCGGCGGATTTTCAAAGTTTGTCGTTTTCTGCAGTTTTTCAAATGAATTATTTAAAAACGGCTGATTTTGTGATTACATGCATATTTTAGTGATAATTAGACATTTAACTCCACTATAAAATATACAATTTGAATCTACATATCTCTAAGTTAAAAAAAAAAAATTTAAACACTTCTTTTTCAGAGAAGCTGATTTTAATGCTTTGTTTTAATAAATTAATTCTCACTTTGCAAACAATTTTAGATTATTTTTATCTATCTCTCTAAATTTTAGAGTTATTTCCACTTTATTCTTGAATTTTTAAAACTTTCACACTGTCCTATGAATTTTAAATTAGCACCTACTTTACCAATCTCTCATAATTTTAGTTAAAAACGAATGAAAAAAAAAGGTAGATTAAGAACAATTATGTAATATTTTTCTGTTTGTTTTTAACATAAATCCTAGCAGATTGGATTAGTAATATTAATTCAACTTTAAAGGGCTAAAATTAGATATACTTATTAGTAATTTTTCCTAATCATTGATTTATTTAAAGAGGCCAACAAGGTTTCAATATGCGAAAGCATTACATAAACATAACGTCATCAAAACTCCTTAGACTTCTTTTTTTTTTTTTTCCTTCTTCTTCTGTGTGCTATAATTGGCGGAGTAATTTTTTTTTAATTAAAATCTTGTAGTAAGGAACTGTTTAGAACTATAAATGCAAATGAATATATATTGAAAATTATAATATTATAATCAATTGATTGTTATAATAATGTATTTTAAAAAAAAAGTACAACTGTCTTAAAAGTGCCTGATATAATATATACGTACTTATTTATATATATCTATCGGTTTTATCTTTTGTTTTAGTGAGGTCAAACTGGAACATAATTTAGTTGTAAGATTTTTAAGTAACTTCGAGAATTCAGATTAATCTAGGATAGAATTCAATTGGAAGACTTGTTTGTGATGAACGGTTACCTATCCCATCTATTCAACTTGTACGTTCTTGTATTACAAGACCTCTAAGTGATAAGAGGTACTTGCTTATCCCTTCTGAAACTGAGGTCAAGCCGATGCGTTCTATAATAAAAATATTTTTTCATAACATAAGGTTCATATGTCTTTTGAAATGGAGATACAGATGATCTAGGTTGAAAAGTTCACACAATCAGGTAGCTCTACAAACGTTAATCTGTTATCATATTGATTCTAGTGATATCTGGTAGAGATTACCAATAATAATCTAGTAAATTACTCACCGACGACTGATCACTAGGTCGATTGCTAATATTAATTTTTAAGACATATGGTAGATTACCGACAATAATCTATTAGATTACTCGTCACCAACACGCAAATTTGGAGAAACAAATTTTGTTGACTTTAACCAGTCCTCTAGAATGGCAGAAATCAAAGTCCTCTTATTCGAGTAGCAGATTTACATGTTTCTTTCTTTTGGGATTCCTTAACTTTATATAAAATTTACTGGTGAACCGAACATAATCACATTTCAAATTTCTGAAAAACAGTAGTGACATCTTGATTCTTGCTTCACAGAACTTATTTGATCTTAAAAACATAAAGAAAATCAAAACATAATCCAACACACATCACAAACAAGGAATTATCCGGGCGAGTCTTCACTCGGGTTTCCATGAAGATAGTGGCGGAGTTTCAGAGTCCTTCCAAGTTGATGCGTTACCATCATACCTGTCCCCTTTTACAGCACCTGCTGAAGCCAAAGATTCGAGCTTGGCCATTTCTTCTGGCGTCAGTTTGACGGACAGGGCTCCAACATTCTGGTCAAAATTCTCAATCTTTGTGGTTCCGGGGATTGGACAAACATCTTTTCCTTGGCGGTGAGCCCAGGCCAATGCCAGCTGAGAAGGGATACATCCTTTTCATTAGGCAATTTTGTTAACTCGATCAAATATCTTTCGATTGTGCTCCAGGTTCTTGGGTTGAAACCTCGATTTGTCTGCAGTAGCATACAAATATTTGGCATCAAAAAAGTGGAAATGGCTTTATCTAAGATTTAACAGAAAGAATATCTCATAAGAATTTTGTAAAACACCTTGAACCTAATTTCTCAGTGTATGCAAGACATGAAGATATGTATAGACTCGGTCACAAGATAGGTTCACAAGAACTCAGATCATCGTCTGCTATACTTTGTCTCATTTGAGAACTAGATGGAATTTTTTCCCACTAAAATTGCAGTAACCTCTAGAGGTGAAAATATTTAATCTGCATACATATATATTGGAACTTGGGGATTGGGGGATTCAAACTCCACCTTATGATAAAATCGGGTATGGAATTACCGTTAGCCTATACCTACTACTACTATACTAGATAATTTATACACGTTGCAGAATAAGATAAATCATAACATTTTTTTTTTTAAACTTCTTGCAATATCTTATGCAGGAAAGGGATCTGTTTGACAAACCAGGTAGCTTGGAGAATAAAGAAGAAACTAATAAATAAAACATCCAAGTTTCCCGGAAAAACTGCTGATTATAAAGTAAGATACAATGATGACTCGAGAGAGCTTGGAGAGTCTATTATGGCTAAGCACTATGCAAAAGACGCATGAAAATTAAATATACAAGTAACAGTTTACACATTCATCCATCATATTTGTACTTGTAAAAAAATAATAATAATAAATAAATCACCATAAAACCTTTCGGTAGTCATCATCAGACAGATTTTCTACGATCTTAGGCCCGGATGACATGAATCCTCTGCCTAGAGGGCTGTATGCAACGATACCAATGCCCAATTCCCTGAAAATTGAGAGAAGTCTAATATTAGAATCATCATAAAAGCATAATAATTACTAATTAGTAATATTATGTCCCTTTGACGACATCGGACAAAATTGGAACCATACAGAGAAGATTAGCATGGCGAGGTTGACACAAGCAAACTGAGAAATAATTACCGAGGATATGAACACAAAATTTCCGATAATGAACCTCACCAGCAGGTAGGAATCATGTCTTCCTCAGCATCTCTTGCCCACAAGGACCACTCCAACTGCACAGCTGTTATTGGATGAACGACGTGTGCTCTTCTTATTGTTGAAGCCGAGGCCTCTGATAATCCGATATACTATATTTTACCCTCTTCAACCAGCTTCTTCAGCTTTCCAATCTTTAAATAGATATTCAAAATCAGGACAGTTTCAACACCAAAGTTGCCCAAAAGATATGAAACTGATATTAGTATGCAAAGTTACTTTCAACAAACATGTCTCTCTCTATCTGTGAATTTGATATATAGTGCTCATTACACTACTAATTGTAAAAAAAAAAAAAAAAAAAAAAAAAAAATTATAATCTGGTAAGATGACATACAGATTTATGTTGGTCAAAAAAAAAAAAAAAAAAAAAATCAGAGATCAGAGAAGCAATTTTCAAACCGTGACTTCAATGGGGACGCTAGTATCAATTCGAATCTGGTAATAGAGATCGATATAATCAATATTGAGCCGCTTGAGGCTGGCCTCGCAGGCTGCCCTCACGTAGCCAGCTGAACTCTCTCTCTCACTCCGCCGTTCAGCGCCTGTCCATCAAAAAAATGGAAAGTCTTTGTGTTGAGGTCCAAAATTTGAATCTTCACAAGTAAAAAAATAACTACTAAAAAAAAAAAGTAATCTTTCCAAGAAGAATTTCGTTGGTGAAAGGTCCATACATGTCGGCGGTGTCAAGGAAGGTGACACCGGAGTTGACAGCATGGTGGATGAGGGCGATCATGTTGGGTTCAGGCTTCAGAGGGCCATAGAAGGCTGACATGCCCATGCAGCCTAGTCCCTGGGCTGAGACCTCCAGAACTTGTGACCCCAATTTGATCCTTCTCACCGTCGTTGCCATTTCGTGAAACGCCTACTATAGAACACTACTACTAGCTAACAACTGATCGAATCAAGGCACAAAAATGTTGGCTTTTAAGAGTAGATGTGTAGAACTAGAAGGTGTCTTAGGTGGTCCAAAATGACAGCCATGGAAAGAACAAATTAAATAGAATAAGAATTATACTTGCAGATGGTAACAGGAAAAATTACTCAAACATACTAATAATCATATCGTAACATGATTTTACTATTCATGATATTATTATCCTGGACAAACAATATTTACAGCTTTATTTCAGTTTAATTAAGAAATTTATGCCCTCGTCATGATTATTAAAATTATAAATCACGTCCCCCTCTTCCCTTTTTTGTTTTTTGCGTCACATAATTGATGGAAATTTTAAAAATTTCCAATCAATTTCTTAATAGGAGATTTATACAAACTAATTTCATGTAACATTTAATAACTTGAAACTTATCATTCATACCATTATAGTCTATATTTATAGGACATTTAAAAATGTGTTCTTAATATAGAAAATTCACAACTTTATTCTTAATTAATTTCAGGAATTAATATTATGAATTTTCAGGACACCACAATTGTCTCAGCTATAATAGCTTTAGGATTTTTGACTTCTCATAAACAAGTCAAAGGTAAACCTAATATGTCTTTTGAAAATTATCCTGAGCCAACCAAAAAGGTATTCTGGTATAATACGACTAGTAATATACTGGAATACTATCTGGCTACCAGAGTCAACCCGTACGGACCACCGCGGGTCTCTGATTGCTGGAGCGGGTCTCCGTTATAGGCAGTACCGGATGCCGGAGAGTATGATTTTTTACAACAATTTTTTTTTTTTTACTTTTTGAATTTTTTTTATAAAACAAATTATTTGAAAAAAAAAACTCAAATTAAACTACTTTTTCATCATTTTTGCAGATAAAAAATAAAAATTAAAAAAAATTACTACGTCCAAAACGAATAATCAACCCGAATACAATAAGTAATCCACCATAATACATAATAATTCTCCAGAATACATAGAGTAATCCATCAGAATACCAAAAAAAAAAAAAAAAAAAAAACAACCGTAATTCATCACCGATCCGGAGAGAGGCCGAGTAATCCATCAGAATACAGAATATGGGCATTTTACTCTTTCTAAAGGAAAGAAAATAATAGTTTAAAAGTCAAAACTCTAAGTCAGTATTAAAGGAGGGAAAAGATACAAAGCATGTGCATTTTAAGAGTTGTGTCCATAATTTTCTCCTTTTTGTTATTTTTATTTTTTCTTCTTCTTCTTCTTTTTGAGAAATTTGGCAGGGTAGCCTAACGGGCCACCAAACAAAAATATTGACAGATTTGAACAATTATCACTTAAAAAGTATATTTCTGAATTATTTCCTAAGATAAAATAGCTTCGAACGTCCAATTAGATAAATAAAGAGGGTTAAAAATCCAAACAAACAATTAAGAAGGACAAAAAATATAAACATGTCTATTTAAAAAGTTATTTTCACAATTATCTCTAAAATATTTGCCGGCATATATTTTTTTAATGCAAAAAGCACATATCTGCATTATTACCTCAGCTATAATAGTTTCATTTTTTTTTAAATTCCAATCAAGACAAGCATTAAAGGAGGACAAAAGATATAAAATGCCTATAAAAGATTGTTTTCACAATTTTCTCTTGAATATTTATCCATATACCATTTTTTAAGTACAAAAATCAAAGCATACAGGCTATTTTCAGAAACTTTTATACGTAAATGATATGTTTTAAAATATTATTCTAGTTATAAAACTAATAATATCAAGTAAGTAATTTATTTACTCTTTCGTAAATAGCTTCTTTACTAATAAATATTCTATTTATTTCAGATATTGTAATAACTGCTATTTTCTTATATAAGTCTAAAAAATATGCTACTGTTTCTCGAATTTAGGTGGATGGCATATTCCTTTTAATGGTTTTTTTATTTTTTATTTATTTTATGAATTTAGAGTATGAGATTCGAACTCTACACTTTGTGATAGAGTAATATATGGAATTACAATTAGGTTATACATGCAACTATTTTTTTAAATAGTATGGGATTTGAACTTTACACTTTATCATAGAGTCAAGTGTAGAATTATAATTAAGTTATGCCTGCTACTATTCTTTTAAATGGTATTTTGGTTTTTTAATTTTACCCCATTTATTTTCCTTTTGTAGGTGTCTCTTCATTTTCTTCATAAAGGCTTCACTCAAGCACTTTTTTTTCCCTCCTTTTGTTTTAGGGAAACAGTCGGTGGTCCTCTACCCTTTGATGCGGACGCTAAAAGGCCGATCACCGGCCGCCATATTTGGTTCCTTGCAGATCATGGGCTCAATTAGGGGGAGAGAGATGGAAAATGATTATATTTAATGTCGAGAAGAAAAAAAGGCTTTTGTACTTTTTATTTCAATGAGTGATCAATGGGAAATGATTTGATTTAAACTTCAAGAAGAAAAGAGGCTTCTGGAATAGTCCTTTGTATAGAAACCAAGACCCGCAGTAATTAAAATAAATCATCAGATGACAAATAAAAATTATTTCATTACAAAAATCCAATAAGAAAAAATCATATATCACATGCATATATTATAGAATCATAAAGAACCTAGAGTGACAGCTCTCTAAAAACCAATAAAAAATGTAATCGAAAACCATTTTCAACCAATGAATATCATAGAAAGAGAAAAGGAGAGATGATTATTTTATATATAACATAATCACGAGACTGCTCTGATACCGGTTGTTTGATTGAGAACATCAAAACAAAAGACAAAAAACAGTAGCGGAATAAGGTTTTTTAAAATTTTTCCAAAACACCCAAAATACGGCTCATGAATATCATAGCTATTACTCCACAAATCTTGATTTTAATAATAATTATGAAATTTTAGTTTAAACAAATAATTCTAATTTAATTATTAACAATTTGCAATAACTTGTTTGTTATCATTAAAAAAAAAAAAACATTAATTGAACCTTGAGGCCAATAGATATCTCCTTTCTACTACAATTTGTCTTCGATCCAACTAATTACTTCAAGTCTTTAGAGGTTACAAATATAATACCATTAATAAATAATATTTCTTATTTTACATTAAGAACTCTTACAACTCTATAGACTTTTCCACGACGACAAACACCCTTACATATATATAGACTAAAGATCATCAAAGATTCACACTCACTTCACAACAATTTATTCTTAGAGATATAAATAAATTCAATACGAGACTCGTACTAATTTGACAATAATTTATTCTTAGAAACATAAAGAAAGTCAAGGCAATACATATAAGAATCACAAGGAAGTCTGGCCATGTCTTCACTCGAATTTCCAAGAAGATAATGGTGGAGTTTCAGAGTTCATCCAAGTAACTATGGAATCATCATACCTATCACCCTTCGCAACCAAAGCCAATGATTCAAGCTCGGCCATGTCTTCCGATGTTAGTCTCACAGACAAAGCTCCGACATTCTGGTTAAAATTCTCAACCTTGGTGGTTCCAGGGATAGGGCACACATCATCTCCTTGGTGGTGAAGCCAGGCCAACGCTAGCTGCGAAGTGGTGCACCCTTTCCTTGCAGCAATTTCGTTTACCCGACCGAATATCTTTTGATTGTGCTCTAGGTTTTCGGGTTGGAACCTTGGTAGATGATTCTACAATTATAAGAACACAAACTTTAGCATCACAAATGAAAGAATGAATTGTGACACTGCAAAAGCAAAGAGCATTTTTAATGTAATGCCAAATTTTAATGCCTAAACATCAAATTTTTATGTCTGTCAAATATTAAGATTTAGTGTAAAAAAGCCACTCTCCAATGTATTATTACTACTTTTTTTATTATTCATTTATTTATTTATTTTAGCATATTGTTTGATTTGTTGGCTTCTGATTATTAATTACAATATTGTGTTTTTCAAATTATTTAAAAGTAACAAGTGTATTTTTGCAAATTTCAAAGAATTACGCTTGGAGCACCAAATAAAACAACTAATTGTTTTGTTATTTTCACTTTTTTGTGTGTGCCAAATATAATATCGATATTGATATTTACACTAGAGATGGTCTATCAAATTCGCTAAAGAAAATGACAGTGCAAAGTAATCATGAAAATGAATATAACAATTTTGAGCATTTAGCACAACCATTGAAGATTCTGCAAATTTAATGTTCTTATAATGCCTAAAGAATTTGTAAAATATGAAATTGAAGATTCTGCAAATTTAAAGTTCTTATAATGCCTAAAGAATTTGTAAAATATGAATCTAAGCAATATCCAAGGAAATTAACAAATCATACCTTTCGATAATCGTCATTAGAGAGAGTATCTAGAAGCTTGGCCCCGGATGATATGAATCCCCGTCCTAGAGGGCTATATGCAACAATACCAATGCCTAATTCCCTGAAAAATAAGACAAGTATAATCATAAAATATCACAAACAAAGAATAATTGTGAATGCAAATATAGCATAACAATAATTTTGCATTTGACTCTATCATAAGATGTGGAATTCAAATTTTCCACCTAGTACTATCAATATGGAGTGCACGGAAATATGGATTGGGCTGGACCGGCCCATACAAAGAAGCGAGCTGAGTCGGGCCCTATAACTAGGGCATGCTATGCCTAAAGGTCAGGCTGGGTCAACCTGTAAACTTATAGAAAATACTAGGATCGGGCCAACTCGGCCGGAGTGTTTATGCAGGCCGGCTTATTTAACCCAATTCATATTTACAAATCTATCTCACCTACAAAGTTACTTTAAAAAATATTTAAAAAAAAAAACAGCATAATTACTTGCTAAAATGTTAAGAACACAAAATTCCAACAATGGGCCTCACCTGCAGGTAGGAATAATGTCATCCTCAACATCTCTTGCCCACAAAGACCACTCCAACTGCACAGCAGTTATGGGATGAACAGCATGTGCTCTTCTTATTGTTGAAGCTGAGGCCTCTGATAACCCTATATACTTTATTTTTCCCTCTTCAACTAGCTTCTTCAACTCTCCAACCTTTTAATAAGATAACAAAAAATGAGCCAAATCTCCAAGTCTCTCAAAAGGTGTGAAATGTTAAGTTTTCAGTTCACTTAATATCAAAATATGCAAAGTTACTTTCCAAAAGCTCGTCTTTCAACCTCTATACTTGATATATTTTTGCACATGAGGGTGCATGAAAACCAGGACTAACAAAAACAAAAATACAAAGAATTTTTTGGTAAGGTAAGGGAAAAAAAGATAAAGAAAAAGCAAAAGCAAAAGCAAAAGATGTAATAATCTTGACATGCGTAACTATAGATGCTTGCCCAATCTTGATCTACAAATGGGCCAGAAGAATGAGAATTGAACGATGTGGTGTTAAAAACAAAAAAAAAACGTAATTGTAGGTTCTATTTTGAATTGTTAAATCTACATTAGATTTATCAATTTTGTATTTTATTTTTAAATTTTGATATGATTTTAACCAAATATAATATCAAAGAACATAAAATATATATGCGGTATGGTAAAAAGACATGATTATGGACTAAAAGTTTGAAGATTTAATGCACGTTACGTGTTTGAAAATAAGCCTCATAGAGAAAGAAATTAAGCATCAGAAGAATCCAAACCGTGACTTCGACGGGTACGTTCTTGTCGATCCGATGCTGGTAATAGAGATCGATGCAATCAACGCCGAGCCGCTTCAAACTTGCCTCGCAAGCTTCCCTCACATACTCAGGATGACCAATCACCACCATTTTGCCATTTTCATCAAATTTGGCGCCAAACTTCGTTGCCAACTGAACTTTTTCTCTAATTCCCCCCTTAAGCGCCTGTTCCCAAACAAATCAAGCTCAACCAGAATAGAGTTAAACACTTCTTTATCGTACAAGTAAATTACAAAAATCCTCTTAACTTTATCGTTAGTATCAACTTGCAATTTTTGAGCTTGAAAAAGTGATAATATTAATTGATCCGTCTAAGAAGAATGAATAAAAAACTTCCCATTAACTACATGTGCTCAACCTTATCAATGTTATATATTAAACGGAAACCTTTGATCTAACGTTGTCACTTTTATCAAGTTAAAGAAATTGAAAACGAATTGACACAGTAACAGAGTCCAAGAGTATTTTTGTAGCTTAGTTATTAAAAAAAAAAAAAAAAAAGTACCTTTCCGAGGAGGATTTCGTTGGTGAAAGGTCCATAGATGTCGGAGGTGTCGAGGAAGGTGATGCCGGAGTGAACGGCGTGGTGGATGAGGTTGATCATGTCGGGTTCGGGCTTCGGGGGCCCGTAGAAGGCCGACATGCTCATGCAGCCTAGTCCCTGCGCTGGGACCTCTAGGCCCTGCGAGCCGAGTTTGATCCTTCTAACTGTTGCCATTACTTTCTTGTTATAATCTGTTTCGTCTTTGAGGATCGCTTTCTGGTCTTTATATAGGACCTTTGGAAGAGCCCATCGTTGTGTGAGAGATATGGAAGAGATGGCGTATGGGAATACGTTAGCCTGACGCATTAATTCTTCGTAAGAAATGATGATTATAACTTATTCCAAAAGAAATTTGTAGTATGAGTTGTCGTCGTTTGAATTGTGGGTTAAAAAAAGAAAAGAAAAAAAGAGAATTTTCGTAGGCATTATTCATTGATTTGGGGCGTGACTGAGAAAAGGAAGCCGAGGAGGCGGCGAATGGTTGAGAAAAGATGCAAATTATCGAAACGATGGGCGCCGAATGGACTAACCAGAAAAATGTCTCCAGAAAAAAAAAAAAAAAAGTGTGGATATAAAAGTTTGTCATTTCGGAAGATTTGCACAGTTTGTCGTTTTCTGCATTTTTTTTCAAATGAATTATTTAAAAACAGCTGATTTTGTGATTACATCCATAATTTAGTAAGAATTAGATATTTAACTCCACTGTAAAATATATAGTTTGAATCCGCATATTTCTAAATTAAAAAAAAAAATCAAACACTTCTTTATCAGAGAAGCTGATTTTAATACTTTGTTTTAATAAATTAATTCTCAATTTTGTAAAAAATTTTAGATTATTCTTATCTGCTTGAATTTTAAAGTTATTTCTGTTATGTTCTGAATTTTAAAAACTCACTCTGTCCTTAGCCCCTACTTTACCAATCTCTCGTAATTTCAGTTAAAAACGAATGAAAAAAAAAGTAAATTAAGTATAGTTATGTAATATTTTTCTGTTTGCTTTTAACATAAATCCTAGCAGATTGGATTTTGTAATATTAATTCAACTTTAAAGGGGTAAAATTAGACATACTTATTAGTAATTTTTCCTAATCATTGATTTATTTAAAGAGGCCAGCATGGTTTCAATATGCAAAAAGCATTACGTTAATATTTCAAATTCTTATACTATTTTCTATACCATATAATTTTTTTTAAAAGTTTGTCTCCAAACACACATTTTCAACTCAACCTTTAAAATATTACGTTCAGATGTCTCATCAAATGGACCCTTAATCATATAATTAGCCCTTCATTTCCGAAGCGGTTGCTAATCGTGCGGCTTACTCTAGAAACGTAAGTTACTTATCTCAAACAAGGAAAATATGGTACCACTTCATGTGAGTTCTAATGTCGAACACCACTGATGTCCAATAATTGCTCCTTAAACAAGCGTGTAGCTCCAGTATCTAATAGAGGTGGGCTTCACATTCAGCATTCCCCGTCGTGGACCTACCCTATATTAGACAGTATATTAGCTCTATCATTTGACTTGAAAAATGACAGTACTGCATCTTACTTTTGAGGAAACTGGTTGTTCTTTTTTGTAAGCACTAGAGAATTATGTGAATTTTCTTTGGGAAGAATATTTTCTATGAGAGTTTTAAGATTGGAACTGAAAACTTTATTCATTGAGAAATCAAAGGACTTGAAGACTACTGCGTTACTAAAAAGAAACAAGGAAAATGAGTTCGGATCAACTGCAGAAACTTGGTTGAATAGAGAGAATGGACTGCAGGTGGTCTAAACTCCCACTTGACATCCCGTTCTAACTCATTTTTCAAACTTTTTTCTGTAGTATTTTCTCTCAAATTTACTGTTTGAATTGTGGGTATGAACCGATGATACAAATATTGCTGAAAGCTAGATAAGTATTTTGAAAGTTGTACTCTTTTCATTTCCATCTGCAGTACTCGTGATATTTTGACTCTTCCTTTGCAAATCTTTATAGTTTCAGAGGAAAAAAAAAAAACAACAACAACAATGCCACTACAGGTTTTTTGAAGAGTGGAAAGCCGAAAAACTGAATCAAAATTTAAAACCAGAAGTTCGTAGTTCAAATGTTCTGAGAACAGAATTTGCTTGAGCTATGTGGCATGAGGTTTCAGCGCTTAAGAGCGAAAAAATAGCAGTTTCTTAACGCAGCTTCTCATAGTGGTTTTCAACTTTCTCACCCATTTGCCTAGCTAAGTAATTTCCTGGCACATAAAGCAGTACTCAATGCTGCCTTTCAAAGTTTCTCAAATTGATCAAAACTTGGAAACGTCTTTTGTCTATTATACTTGTTTACAGCAATATGTCTACAAAGTTAAAACTCTTCCGGTGATTGCTGAGATGGAAAAATCTACCCTTTTGCCGATTCACAGTAATGCTTCATAGTCAAGAAAAGAAAAACCAGAAACCGTCGGTTCAATTTAATGTATAAAATCGATCATCCGATAGACAATCATTTATACACACAGAAACATAAGGTTTCAAGTTCCATCTCACACTTAATGGAACAACCACTATATCACCAGACTCACAAAAGCATAATCAAACTAGCTAGCTAGCTAGATCTTCAGCTGACAAAAAAGGGCTAGCTAGCTTGCTATATAAGCGGAATATGTGCAGTTACACAAGTTATCAGGCTTAACCAATCTCCACGAAACATGACAAGAATTTCCCACTTTTCAGTCCTTACGTTTCTATGATTGTTTCTTTGCTTACTTTTACTTGCTGCAAAATGGAGAAGCTTGCTATAGAGGTTCGGTAATCATCAGTTAAAGGTTCAGTGCTTCAGTTTAGTTGTTAGCTGTAACCGCTATGCTATTCCTTGGAGAATAGGTGTCAAGATCACTAGATTAGATGTTTAACTATTGTTCTTAGTTGATTATTCTCCAAAATAGACTTTCAAACCAGTATTAAGAGCCGAAATTTCTTGGAAAAGTATATTAGCAAAGTTAGCAATGATAACATTTTTCTTCACCATTATATTTATTTACTTTATTTAACAATGCAAAGCAAAATGGTAGTTTTTTTTTTTTCTTTTCTTTATTTGTTGTTTGCAACATCTAGTTAAGTAGACAAAGGCAGATAAACTGGAAAAAAATTAATAAATGAATAAATAAATACAGAAAGACACCCAGCTGCTATAAAACCAGATTTTTTGCGAATAGAATCCACTTGGACTTTTTGATTTGAATTTATTGTCACTTGTCAATGTTGGGTCATAATTTTTTCACTTTCTTAAGGGTAGTTTTCGTATTGGCTTTCAACTTTCGCACCCATGTAGACCCCAGCAAGATTCATTCGAAATGAAGAACTAGAAAGTTGCCGGTTTTGACTTGGATGCTATTTTTCAATCTCTAACAAAAGTAAAACATTGTTATGAAGATCAAGAAACTCATCCGAAATCAAAGCTTTAAGCAACTCAAGCCCGTGCAAACTATTTCGGACTTCACTTGTATCGCACTCTACACCTGCATAACAGAACTACTCTCATAAGACTAAAGTTGTGTTTGGTAAGACGGGAAATTAAATAAGGAAAGAAAAGCACTAGAGCATTCCCTTTCCGCCTAAACTTGGATGAACACGGTACTAGAGCTCTGTTATAAAGAACTAACCAGTAGATTAGTTTTGAGTACTTTTTGCAAACACTTTCCCCCGCAAATATCGGTTTCTCACTCCTCTTTATCTGTCGTTCTTTGTTGACATTCTCCGAAAGACCCGAAACCAGCTCTAAGAACCAGATTTCCTTTGCAAAAGATACCAGCAATATACCAGTAGTAGAAACTCCACCAATTGAAGGAAGGAAAACAATAATATATAATGAAGAACCTTTTTAACAATGAAAAACCATAAAATATAAACATAAACAACAGACTGTAAAATCGAAATCGAAATCAAGATCAAAATCAAAACAAGGTTGAAATTTTCTTCACTTTCTTAAGGGTAGTTTTTGTTTTGGCTTTTCATCTTTCTCACCCGTTTTTAGTCGAAGCTGATCATCACTCTCAAATTAAATAAATAAGCATCTTTTCCATATTACACATGATCACGGGGATAAAAAAACATTTAAAGCTCTTTAAGTTATAACAAAAAAGACAAAAAATCAACCCGATTTCCCAGAAGAAAGATTAATCCAGAACAAAGAACAAGAAAGTGTCAGTTTTAATGGTGAATGCTGCTTTTCAATCTCTTACAAAAGTACCATTATTTATTCCATTCAGAGAACAGAAGAGGACATTGTTATGAAGATCAAGAAACGTATCCAAAATGACCACATTCATTCCGTCTTGTATATCATCTTTTAGTAAGTAGCTCTAGCTAACACAAACAATTTCTGATTTCACTTGTATCCCCACACTTCATCGCCACAGCAGAACTACTTCATAAGACTTAACCTCATGTTTGTTAAGAGGGAAAATATGAAGGAAAGAAAGGTATATGACTTAGGTGGAGAAACAGAGACGAGTGGGAGGGCCTCTCTCTAATCGCATTTCGTCGTAACTTCATGATCTAATTATTCTCTATCAGTAGAGATCAAAACCGGGGTCTTTTGATGGATTTGAAATTCCTCGCTTAATCCATTCCCTCCTCTTTTCACTGCTACCAAACAACTATAGCTCCCAAAATCCTCATACTAATCCTCTCGCCCTCTATCATTCCTTCCACTTTTTCCTTTTACCAAACAAGCTCTAAAGCAAAGTGTTTGTAAATCTTTCAACAATAGTAAAATCATCGCAGTATTGAATTTATTCAATGTACAAAAAAGGGAAGGGGGAAAAAAAAAAGTAGAAGCACAAGTCCACAAGTAATTAGCCATAACAAAACTTCCCAAAACATAACGAGAATGTCACATTTCAGTCCTTAAAATCTTCTGTCCAAACAACTATTTGGTCTTATTTTTAACCATAATTATATCTACATTCTAATTTCTCTAGTTTAATAGAAATTAACTTCTTTAATTTTTTATAAGTAATTTAAAGTCTTCTTTTAGGAACTTAATATTACCATAATAACTGGGATTAAAAGAGCGTTAAGAACTTGGCACGTATGGTTCCAAAGCTTACTTGCATTAAAAACGACATTATTGCTCTGTTATTAAGTCGTGTAATCTTTCCACTCCTTGCTCGGTTTAATTCGAGTCGTTCCTAGCCTCAAACGACAGCTTTTTCCCCTCTTGTTTATCTGTTGTTTTTCCTTATATTCTCTCCTTATATTCTCCCATCAACAACCGGTTTTTCATTACAAAAACACCAGTAAAAATAACAATGATAAATTATTCAAAATGGGTGTTAAAAAAAAAAAAGTGCCCAGTAACTAAAATTAGTTTTCGTCAATTTTTTTCAGTGGACCCAAATCATTACTAAGCTGGGTTTTATTTTCACTTGAAATTTTTTTTTTTTTCTGTGAGAGGAAGAAAAAGATATTTTTTTTTTCTTAATTGCTCTGTTTTTATATAACCTCATCTACACATAATAATCACCTCAGAAGAAAAAAAAATGAAAAATAGCAAAATAAAATAAAAAGACCCCACGAGTGAGCGTTTACTACGACTTCATAGTCGTAGGTAGCCCTTTCTTTTTTTTTTTTTGTACTGTTTTCTTGAAGCTCTATATCCTCTTCAACTAAATTCTGTTATACATGTTAAAAGTTTCTCTGCAAAACGAAGAGAATTTTCATTTTCTTTCCCCACTTTCTTTCTTTTTATAATTATTTTTTTCCTCTCCTTCAATCAAATCAATGCAGATTCTTTTCCCTACGAAACAAATTTTGTTTTGTACTTTCCCAACACACAATCACATTTTTATGCTCTTCTAAAATATTATCCTCCTTTTCCCTCACTCCCCTCCAATTTTTTTTTTTTTTTTTTTTTTTTTCGGAGCTGTTATTTTCTTCAAAACCCACCTTGCTTGTTTGAAATTTCCTTTCCGCCTCTATTTCACGACTTTCTATCTTGTTATTTTCCCACCATCCAGACACTAATTCTTCCTTTAATACAACCCAT
Organism: Ficus hirta; assembly: GCA_038430175.1. Classification (NCBI taxonomy): domain Eukaryota; kingdom Viridiplantae; phylum Streptophyta; class Magnoliopsida; order Rosales; family Moraceae; genus Ficus; species Ficus hirta. The sequence goes on along the minus strand of CM076593.1, from coordinate 4,501,572 downwards.
TTCGCATTTATTCTTTGGCTCCTTTTTGTGTCGATTTTTTCCCTGCCCACGAGCTATTTTCTTGCCCTTTCAGCTTTGCTCTTGAATTCGACCTGATATCTCGTAATTTCATGTTGATTTCCTGTATTTTTCAAAGTAGGGTTTGTTATTTTCCTTCTGATTCTGATCTTGACTAATCGGGATTCGTCAAAACGTGGAGCTTTTTCTGCTTTATGATGTCTCAGCAGCAAAACCCAGATGAGATTTTGCAATCTCTGCAAAACCCAGATTTCAAGTCCTTCTCAATCAGGTAACGATTCGTGTTTACAGAAAATAATGGTGCTGATTTTATGGATTCTTGTTTCTAATTCAATTTATGTCTATAATTCTTTTCATATTCTTGTTTCTTTGCACTGCATGTTTCCAGGAATTTCTGGATTAGATTCTGTTTCCATGGATTTCTTTTTCAAGCTTTCATTTCTATTTCCTCTCTTAATATTTCCTTCCTTTTATATCAATTTCGGAAGCTGCATATATACATCTATATTACCTATATATATAGGAAATTAAAGAAACTTATTAGAGATTGTGCTTAGCATGAATTCTTTTTCATGGAAATAAAAGAGCTAATTCTAGTTCTATGTTTGAATTAATCAACTAATTTGTAATTTTTTTTTTTCAGAATCATTAATTAATCTATTTATTTATTGAAGAATTGAAATGATTTTCTTTTTTTGAACATTGTTCTAATGTGAATATATATGAGCTCACCTAAGCAAAGTTTTGGCATCTTAATAGTTTATGTGTTCAATTTATGAGTGAGTTGGAATACATTGTTGTGAAATTTCTTTTTTCCAAATATTCTAGTGTTTTACATTTTACGATTTTATACCGCAGACAATATGTTCTTGATTATCGTCAGAAAGATATCTTCCATAGCTGGCCATTTCCAGAGAAGTACTTGCAGATGTGTCTAAATCATGGCATTAGCAATGATAGTGTCTTGCCACCTTTTGAACCCCATCATTTGGCTGTCGAATCTCTCGGTTTTAAGTGTTCGAATTGCTCCCAACAAAATGAAATAATTAATGCTATTTCCATTCAAAGAATTCATCAAGAGACTGCAGGTGAGGAGAATGTTTCAAAAGAGGAATGCTGTTTGACCAAGACTGACGAAGCAGTATCCAAAATTTGCGTTGAAGTCCAAGATCGCCGTGTATCTCTTTCTAACAATACTTCTGAGCATGATGAGAATGATCATCACCTTGGTTCTGATGTTACTTCTAGTATCATAGTTTCTAAGGATCAACCTTCTGCTGACATACGCCCGTCCCTCCCTCATGTTCGCCCGGGTGATATGATAGGGAAATCAAACAAGAGGCTGAGGCTTAAGCGAAGAAGGCATAAGGGAAAGCATAAGAAGAAAACGATTGTCAATATTTTATCCATGGCTAAGCCTTGTACGTATGAGGATCGGCTAAGGCTTAACGGATTGTATTGTGGTCTAAGCACATCTCCTGAGCTTATGGACGTTGAACAAATTGAAGAGGCAAACGATGTTGAGAAATCCGAGTTAACTGAGGAGTGCTTAAATAATAAGCTTCAAACAGATGATTGCGAAGGTGATATCAATACATTGGGCGAAAAAAGATTGGCAATGAAGATCAAGTTCTGTGGTTGCAGTCCTAATTCCTGTAATATGGACCAAGATGAAACGGAAAAAGGTCTTCCAAATGCATAAAAACGGTACGGTCTCAGTTTTGTTAATTATTTGCTTACTGTAACAGATAAATAATCAACAAATTAATTATATTTAGAAAATGCTCATAAGTGCCTCTAAAAAATAGGTAATTAGTTTGTTGATGAATTTGTTTGTTCATGTTATGAACAACAGAAAAAGAACAGATCATTGTTGTCCTAGCTTGTGATCACAATACACAATTAATATATCTAATACGATTTAAGGCTCGTAAATCGTATTTACCGTCTAAAATCTATTGGAAAAGGATCTAACATACATGTTTTCCAGAGATTTTTGCTGAATCAGCTTCTGCTTTACAATATGAAAGAAGGTAGACATGGGAAAAGTATCCGCAAAAACTGAAAGTACTAGTTTCAAGAAAAGTCCTTTTCTGCTAAAGAAAAACATAAATCATATATGGGATTCTATGATTTGGGTCAAGAAGTCATGAGCAGAGCTGTTGTTTTTTCTTTTTTATGGAGTGAGAAATAGATGATTTTATGACTGTAAAATACAATATTGTTCGAATCTTTGCTAAAACTGCAGATGGGTAATTTTCTTATGTGCTTTTTCTTCCTAAAAATCTGCTTTCTATATTGATTAAAAGATACAGTACTTACTCCATTTTACACATGTGATGTTAAAGCAATTTGAACGAACTTTTGCAGATTGCAGAACCTAGATTGAACTTCTCCTTTTTGCTAGAATAACCTAGATTATGCATGAAGTTGAAAAAATAGTCGGTAAGTAGCAGTACCGTTCAAATATTTAGTGATAGAAATGATCACTTGTAATTAGACCGCAATATCAACTTGTTAAAGATTTTCTTTTTCACCTGTTCGGTGTGATAATGAACATGGCAGACTAATTTAAAGAGTAAGTGCACAGATACAAGCTTACAAAATATAGTACACATATCAGTACTTAAGCTTCAGCCTTTTTCGGCTGTTCAAAATAGCAGATAGACCAAAATCTCTTATATTGATCGACTCTTAACGTCCTTTTTGTTGTTCAAAGACTATTTGGATTGACTCAATTTCAGATAATCATAAACCAAACAAAATCAAATAATAAAATCAGCTTGGTTACAAAGAATCATCGAGCTCGTTTTGCATTAACTACCATATTATGATTTTCCCTCCTTTTTGTATCAGCTGACCAATTGAGATGAGTACGGATCCTAATAATTTATCTGATATTTATTTCATTGATCAGTCAAAAATATGATAAAATTATAAAGTGATTTACTTTTGTAAACAATCTCTTTTATATTTCAGCTTGTAACAAAATCAGTCACTTATCACTTCTATTCTATTAATTACAGGTGGTTCGAGGTTGCAATCATCTACGATAGCAATCTCCTAGTCAAATGTGTCGTGGACCGATCAGAATTTGAACTCGAAAGCGTTGAGGGGGATCAAGAGATGAAACTATGATATCAGTAGGTTTATATGAAACAGTTACCCTCTTTTTTTTTTTTTAATAGAATCCGATATCCTGGTTACTCGTTTAATTAGATTTAGATCTTACAATTTACAATTCCTAGTCGGAGAAGGATAGTGGGAAATAGGGTAGCAATTACTCACTTGTGCCATCAGTGTAGGGAAACTATTCATTGTATAATTTACAGCACTGACATTGAATTTTCCACCAACTTTAAACAATTTGAAACCTCAATTTATCAGCCAATTCCCTTGTTTTTCTGCAATGAAGGTGATCTTTGTAATTAAATCAAGTTTAATTATCTTTCTAATTGGCATGTAAACATGATACATCTGCTAAGAACATGCTAAAAATTAGGTCACACGTGTGTATCATCGTAGACGAGCGTATCATTGTCACCAGTTCAAAATGACAGTACTTTCAGAAAAAGTATGGCAAAGGTGCAAGTCTTAAATAGATGATATATGTATGCACGGAGTGCTAAAATTTAGCGGTCTAATGTCAACTACAAAAGCATAGATTAGTCACAGTTAAACATGTATACTCGGAAGCAGATACCAAAATGCAGAAAGCGTAATTGTTCACTGGCCTAGCTCCACGCAGGTGCCGCAAAATGTATGAGGGCTCAAGTGATTCACCCAAGTGACGAGACCTTGAAAGCTACTTTTTCAAGTCTCAGTAACGGAACAGCAGCATTCTCAGAGCTAGCTTCTAGTTCTAGCTCTGGTGTTACTGTCATCTTCTTGGTATTTTCTTGGCCCGTTGCTGAGAGCAAGTCATTTAATTAAACTTAAGCCATAAATATTCAAAGCCAACATGTATTCGATCACAGAAATCACAAGAGAATAAGTCAAGAAACTGATCTTTTTTTCTCCAACAATGTCAAAATCTCCTTAAACAAATAACAAGTCATTTAATTTGTACCCCGAGTTCCCTTCGTTTCATTATTATTATTATTATTTTCCTTACTTTAGACATACAGCAGTACTCTAATTCTTATTATTTACGTGCACGTTTGTTTTGAATCGTTTCGTGTATTATCATTTCCTTTTAAAAATCCAAGCTTCAACTTTCATCACGCGACTAAATGTTTCTTTCAAAATTACATCGTAAATCGTATATAATCATTATTGTTTCCGACTTTGAACTGGTTTTTTTTTTTTTTTTTGGGCCAACTTCTTAACAAAACATTCTAGATGTCTACATAACTAACTTAAGAAGTTGCGGGTCAACGCTAAAGATTGAGTTGTTTGAATAATTCTATTTGCTGTTTTGGTCTCTCTGGTCTGACAGAAACTCTAATCCTCGAGAATAAGAAAAATGGTTCCGCTTCTCCTTCTTGCCCTTCGCTTCTTGGCTTCTGCGGATTTCTTGTCAATTAAAGTCAAATATTGTTGATACCTGAATAAAGGAGGGCATGCTCAAGTATTCAATTGGGATAGGCGCACGATATTTAGCACTGATGCAGGTTCAGTTGTAGGCGCCATGACAAAGAATCTGCCACATTGTTTTTATGTTGTAACGGTGCCGGAACTTCTGGCAATAGGAGAGGACCTCTTCAAGAGTCTCTCTCTCTCTCTCTCTCTCTCTCTCTCTCTCTCTCTTCCTCTTAATGCTATAAGTGCCATTAAATCAAATGATTGTATTTCTCTCGTTGGTGCTATAGTGTTTCTGATATTTCTCACCTTCGTTTTCTGGCGGGCAGTGGCAAATCCTCTGATATTGCTAGAAAAAATAATATGACAGCCTACTCACTTGTTAAGTTTGTGGTGTCCTCAGCGGAAGACCGACATTGGTTCGACCAAAGCCCTCCTTGTATTTTATAACTTGATCTTTGCTTGATGCAATAAAGTTTTTACATTTTTCACTTAAATAAAAGTGAAGAATTATTTGAAGCTTGGTTCACATGGTTTGTAGCTAGGTCTCTGCTCTAGGACTAGGCTGCGTGGGCATGTACGTCTTCTACAGCACTACGAAGCCTAAAACCGATGATACAACCAATGTAAGCCTGGCCACCTCCTTCATTTACAGACCCTTCACCAATGAAGTCCTTCTCGCCTCTCGGCAAGGTCTCTGTCTGGTTTCTCTTTGTTATAGCTAATACTGGTGTTTTGTATTTCCCTTTTCAAGTTTTATTACCCTACTATAGAATGGATAATAGTAAATAGTAAGATAACTAATATCTGTTTCGAGAACTTTTTTTTTTTTTTAAATCTTAATGTAGTGGGATAAGGTGGAGTCGAGTGGGAAATAGCGCTAGATTATGCCCGTACCACATAACAGTTTATGTAATGTACTTACTTTTGAAAGACAAATATGCAGAATAACATTACTAACAATGATCATATCAATCCCAAAGTCATATAGAATATATAACACCTTTGCCAGACTACAGTTTTCTTGTATTTTTTTCCCCCCCTACCATAGAATGGACCTCGGGTTTTGTCGGGGGGAAAAAAAACAACAGCAACAAGTAGGAGTATTTGTTGAAAGCAATGCATAGCCATTGTAGCAGTAGTAAAACCTTTTTTTTATTGGAAAGTGTCATTACGATAAACTGTTTTTTATAATCTCCTGCTGAAGTTGCCAAACTATAACAATCAGTTACCAAGTGGAAGATTGCAAACAAAATTTGGTTGATCAATATTGTTGCACAATGTTTCATTTTGGCTTGAAAGATACCTGCTCAGAATTGATGAACCCAAAACAAGGAAGGGTCTCAACGGAGGATCAGAAGCAAGAGAGAAAGTTAAGGTGATCACCACTAAATTCGGAGTATGCTTTTTCGCCAGTTGGGAGACTGAGGTCTGCAGCATACGTGAGAGCCGCCCACGATGCCACACTGAAACGCCTCCATTTCGATCAAATTGATTTTTATTATCAGCATAGCGTCGACACTAAGTCCCTATAGAAGCCACGGCAATCATCATGGCTAGTTGTTCTCTTTTCTCGTTACTTCACAATATTTGTTTTTTCAGTCATGTCAGCATACATTTTTTGGTCCCAAAATTCAAAAGAGAATTTTTGGATCAGAAATGTATCACAAAATAATCACGCCAAAATTAACTTAGTTATAGCATTTAGATGTTACGTTTCAATCAAAACAAGGATTCTTTTCAAAAAGGGCTGGAGCGCTGAAGAAACTAGTAAAACAAGGTACATTGGATTATGGAGGCCTCAGCATCAATTATATGAAGAACTCATCGAATATCAGCTCCTTTTTTTAACGAAGAAAAATCCAAAAATGGGGCGACTAACATTAGAATGCCTCTTGAACATTACCGAAAGGTCTCCCCAGATACTGGCAGGCATGTTTACTGAAGGCTCTATTGACGGGCCTTGCCCTTTGACTAAGAGCACGTCACCCCAGCCACCGAATTGCTAATGGTAAGGATACGTGGGGCATGATTTTAGGTACTCCACTTTGAGTACTAGATTGGTAGGAAAGAAGACTTCCATTTAAGCTCTCTTAAGAGGATCACCCAACACTCAAACCTTTGATCACTGACCCATTATGGAAATCCTTTACCGCTAAACTACCACCGAGACTTTGAGTGGTCCTTGTGGACCATAGATGCCAATCGACAAAGAAATAATTCCCATTCGAAGGTAATTATTGTCTTAGTGGAAGTACTTTAATTAATTAGTTTTATTAAGTCATGATTAGGAAGCGATATTGCACTTTGTGTGTGTGTATGTGTGTGTATCACTCAACAGTCTATAATTATTCGCTGAATAAAATGAAATTTCGTTCATACATAGTGCAGACTGGCAGTAGATCTCCAAAGCCACTCTAGTTAAATTCAATGGATCTAATTCATGAACCATTTGCGTTTCTTCCTCTTGATAAAGAAAATAAGATTATGGCAATCATTTTGGATAACTTAACAGATTCTGTTGTAATTTGCATTTATACAGACTTGTAGTGTTACTGACTAGTGTTCTCTATTCTCCTTATCCGTAACAAAACAATTTTCGAGCAGTTTTTTTTAACTTGGGATGAGGGGTTTCAAACTCTTCACCTCATGATAAAGTTAGGCGTAATATTACCGCTAGATTATACCTGCAATTACGATTTTCAAGCATGTTAACGAAATGGCTGAAACAAAACGGCATAACAATGCACAGCTACCGTACTGGCCTCGATCAGTTCATCACTAACGTGTTCGACGGAACCACCAAGACAAACACCGGATCCGAAATCTCCGAGATTTGAATGTTTTGCTTCAGCAGATGTATGGTTATGGTTCGTGGTCTTTCAGCTACATGGAAGGGCTCTGAAAGCGGGCCGCCATTATCTTCATAGACCGTGTCTGATTAATCAGGAATAATGCCTTATTATCAAATACGTGTTTAACTTCTGCATGTTTGTATTTAAATGTTTGCTTGTCTGTTTTTCATTATAACATCGAAATTGTGAAAATGAATTATGATGTTTTGTTAATCGGTATTAAAAGATTTTCCAAGCCTGAGTACTTGTCCGTAATTTATCAAGTTTGTATATAAATAATTATGTATTAAAATAATTCTTTTGGTTAGATTTTAGAGACAAATCTCCATAAATGAGAAATAGAAACGCGAGTTGAAAATTTTTTATTAAAAAGATTATATATATATATATATATATATATCCATAAACGCTGGATTTGAAGGGTATTTAGTATTGATACCTTAAACTTGAGGTATTAAATATTAATAGCCTTCAAATTTGTCATCTTTTGACAATTTATGATCCAAATTTCTAATTTTGATAATTTACCTCTAAACTTACTAAATTATTACAATGTATCTCTTATGAATTAAGGGCCCATTTGGAGGGCGTCTAAAGACGGTATTTTGGAGGTTGTGTAAGAAAAATGTAATTGGTAGGAAGACTTCGGAAAAAGTTCTGTGATATAAAAAAATAGTGTAAAAATTTGAAATATATTCGGAAAAAATATATACAAAATGGATTTTGTCTTATTCGTCTCGTCGTTGTGAGTATTTTGACACAAGAATCATTACATTTTGATTTGAAATGAGAAATTTATGTACTTTTAAAGTTTGAATTTTTTGAAAATAGAAGAGAGAAAAAGTTAATGTAGAGTTGGAAGTTTTGGATCTATATGGCATTTTGCCGTCTAAAAACATTGCCCCAAACGGGCTCAATTTTCTATTAAATCAGTTATGAAAAGTTCATGTACACCTCATGTAAAAACAGAAAAACTCATTTCCAATCAAAAATTTTCAAAATCTAAACAAACCCTATTGCAAATCTTCCAATTTCAAATCTTTTAGTTCGGTGTAAAATTAATTTAAAAGGGTACATTGCAACAATTTAATAAGTTCATGGGGTAAATTGCCAAAATTAAAATTTCCAAATCTAAACAAACCCTAATGCAAATCATCCGATTTCAAATCTTTTATTTCGTGTAAAATTAACTAAAATGAATACATTACAACAATTTGATAAGTTCAAGGGTAAATTGTCAAAATGAAAAGTTTGGGGGTAAGTTTCTAAGGAGAACACGTTTAATGGGCATCAATACTAAATGCCCTTAAACTTGTCATATTTTGATAACTTGTCCCTAAACTTCAAATTGTGGCAATTGATTCTCTAAACTTTCTAAGTTATTATAATATGTCTCATATAACTTATCTTTCTATTAAATTGATCATGAAAAATCCACATACTCCTCCTGAAAAGATTTGAAACCCCAGTTTTCACCAGAAGTTTTCCGATCTAATACAACCCCTTTTGTAAATCTTTCAAATTCAAATATTTAATTTAATATAAAATTAACTAGATGAGACATATTGCAATAATTTAGAAAGCTTAGGAAATAAAATGTCAAAACCAAAATTTTAAGAGACAAGTTATCAAAGAGTGAGAAATTTGAAGGACACCAATGCTATATACGCGGTTTTAAACAATACTTAACTAATAGTGTGTAATGACAAGTAGGATTTTTCATTTTTATTGAACCAAATCCTTTTTTTATAGCTTTTACCGGGAAAAAAAAAAAAAAAAAAAAAAAAAAAAAAAAAAAAAAGAAAAAAGGCCTTTTGGATAGTCGATATTCTCAACTTAGGGGATTTGTTATTCATCACGAGTAATGATACATCACCTTAATAAAAGTCAATTTTGTGAATGGTCCCTCAACTTGACTCTCTGATCACTACCAATGGAACTCTCTTTTGCATCAAATAGGGTCCCTAAACAATGTCAACGTCCTCGATTAGTAATACTGGTGATAAATATAATAATTTCACCCACTTAGGACTCCTTTAACAAAAGTTTTACTTTTTTTTTTTAATCAATAAAAGAAAAGAAGTTAAAACTGTAACTTTTCAATAAGTATTTGAAAACCAAATTTTTACAAGAGCTTTTGGACTCAAAATAAACTTAAAATTTTCTAATAAATAATAAAAATATTAAGATAACGTTTATAACGTCTACCTCAAAATTTTATCCAAATTTCTGAGTTTATTCAGAAAAATTTTTTCGGAAGTCATATCTTTCTGATTGTGACAAGATACTCTTCTGAAAACCAAAAGTTCTTTTGACGTATTATCCAAATATTTCAGAAACAGTTTTTGAACTCAATAAGTCAAAAGTAACTTTTATAACACTCTGTTAATAGATCTCACCAAAAGATTTTGTCGACACAAGGCACCAAATTTTATTCCAAAAGAAATTAAATTGTGAATAGTACGGAATAAATAAAACTTTGTATTTAAGAAAACAGATGACCTGGTGACGTTCATCATATATCTTGTCCATATATAGCATTTGTCCTCGCATATCACATCTAGGGGAAAATGGCTTTATTTATTTATTTATTTATTTTTAAATTTAAAGACAGAGATATTCAAATTTTATATTTTTAGATAAAATCAGATATAGTATTATCATTAAACTATACCTACAATCACATATCTTTTTTTTTTTTTTAACATCATTGTTTTTTTAATGCATTTTTGTATAAAAGTCTTGCTCTAAATTTATTTTAGAGTAAGATTCCGTCACGATTATTGGCATTTTATCTCTGAATTTCAAACTTTGGCAAAACAAACAACACACAAACTTGTTAAATGATCACAATACAAGTCAAATTTAATAACGCTATTCAAATTGGTGATGGAAATAAATAGATTAACTGTCAAAATCAAAAAGTTTCAGTGTGCTACTTTACACTAACACGTGTAAGCAAGTGTTAACCTTCTAAAGCACGTAAAGAAAAGTATTAAAATGGTGACTCAACACTTTTCTTTAGTTCCTTCAAGTGGTAATTTTCCCAGAGCATGTATAACAAAATATATTAATCAATTAGTAAAATGAATCAATCATATTCTTTTATTTATTAAATAATTTTAAAAAATTTAATAAACAAAATGATTTCAAAATGACCAAGAATAATCAGTCTTTTAGTCGGTCTTTCAGTATTAAAATGAAAAAATGTTACTAATTTCAACTTTTAAGGTCATCACTTTTGACAGATTTCTCAAATTTATAATGTTGTTTAAATTGGTAATGTAAATTCCCATGTGCACTTTATATTTTGTACGCTTTAGTCCCAAAAAGGGGTTAAAGGGAAAAGTGGGTATAAGATACTCGGCATGGGCAGAGCTAGACATATGATTAAGTGGGGTGTATAGCATAATTTATTTTTAAGAAAATATAAATAACAGACCAAAATATAAAATTAAAGGATAAAATTTTATTGGGGGTTATTAAGAAATTTTAATTTTTTATGGGATAAAGCTGAAAAACCATAAAATTTTTGGGTAAAGTTCATTTTATGGGGGCTAGGTGAAAATTTTTAATTTTTAGTTGGGGTGAAAATTGAAAAACTATAAAATTTTTTAGTACAAAATAAAAGAAAAAAATTTTCAGTAGGAGATGTAACTTCCCACTGACTAGGGATGTCATTTTTACCCATAGGTGCAAGTACTCACTCCATTAGGGGCCAATATAGGGGTTAGCATATGGATATGGGGACGAGTATGAGGGTTAAGATTAATCCCCCATGCGGGTGCGGGGTAGGGGTAGGAAAAACTCTCCCATACCCGCACCCGCCCCACTTATATTCATCCTTATAAAAATATGTATATTTATATGTTCATATATATTTGAATTTTTGGTATTTTAATGTTCAGTTTTCTTATGGATATATTATAGATTTATGGAGTTTTGATTTGCTTTTTAAGATTTAAATTTTATTTTCCATAATATTTATGTTTATGTTACTAAATTTTATGAAAAATTTAATGAAATTTATTTATTTTTTAATTTTTAATGGATAAGTGGGTAAGGTATGAGTATAGCACTCCCAACGGAGATTACTCGCACCCACATAAAATTAAACTGGTGTGGGGGAAAAAAAGGATGGCGGGTATAAGGGTAGGGGAAGCATACCCAGCTTCCCCACCCAAGCCCCCGCCCTACCCATTGCCATCCCTACTCATCTCCCTCCGCCACTGATACTCGGATGGTAATTTCCTAAACTACGAGTTACCATTTCAATATAATACAAACAATGAGCTACCTTTTTAATGGGAGAATGAGTGATATAGCATATTGCATTATAGGATTTTAAAATAATAGCATAAATGATTGTAATCAAATAGCATATTTTAATCCTATTTTTTAACAAAATTCCCATTTTACCTTTGTTTATTTCTCTTCGCCGTCGACACCAGACACCCGAGTCTGACGCCGACCTCACCGGAATGCCCAGACCTGTCCAAGCCACGCCATGCAAGCTCACCGTTTTGGTCTGGATCTCAAGCTCACCTTCTTGGAGAAGTCGTTGTCGCAAGAGCAGATCGCTTCTGTGTCAATCGTGGGTGGGCAATCGTAAAGCTCTGGATACCGTGAGATCGTGATCTCCGACTCCGTTTCGAGCTCCACCAACATCATCTCCAACGTCAGCTTCTAGTGGCGACGGCCATCTCGGGGAGAGGAGATCACAAGGTAGCTTCGGTTTCCTTTAAGGACATCACGGTTTCTTTTGCGACGACAAGGTTCGCCGTTCTGAAACTCCGACGGTGGGCAACGGCTGTGTCTAGGAGAAGAGACTAGGGTTTCCAAATTTGTTTGATTGGGTTGTTTTCTAATATCGGGCTAATTTGATATTTTTCCTAATTTAGAGGAAATAATGCATTTAAATAATAAAATTGAAATTAAAAATAGTACACATAGATTTACGAAATAAACACCATATTTATTATATAATCAAAAACTAAAAATAAAGTAAATATCTGGATTTACTAGTTAATAATTAGATTTACAGTTTTTTTTTTCCAAATTAGGTATATGAAACCATCATAAATTAAAAAATCATTGTCAATATAAGTATTTATTTGTAAATAATTGGATTTTTATTTTTTTTTATATTATGACTTAGTAAAAACTGAAAATAAAGTTAAATATCTGGATTTACTAATTAATAATTAGATTTACAGGTTTTTTTTTTTTTCAAATTAGGTATACGAAACAATCATAAATTAAAAAATCATTGTCAATATTAGTATTTACAACTAAATAATTGGATTTATATTTTTTTATATTATTACTTTGTAAAAACTAAAATAAAGTAAATATCTAGATTTACTAGTTAATAAATATATTTACATTTTTTTTTTAATTAGGTATACGTCACAATATTAAATTTAAAAATCATTGTCAATATCAGTATTTACAAGTAAATACTTGGATTTACATTTTTTCAATATCAGTATTTACAAGTAAATAATTTGATTACATTTTTTTTTTTTACATGTTATTACTTAGTAAAAACTGAAAATAGAGTAAATAACTAGATTTACTAGTTAATAATTAGATATGAAACAATCATAAATTAAAAAACCATAGTCAATATCAGTATTTACTAGTAAAAAATTGATATTTACACGTAAATCCTTTATTTGTCTTGTATTACTTTTTTATATAAATAATAAATCTAAATATTTACTAGTCAATATTCATAATTACATGTAAATATGTTAATTTCCATTAAATTTCATAAATTACAAAATGTACCCCTAAAATTATCCCAAATTGAGCCCCAATTAATCAAACCCTAATGCTAAATCCTTAATTACTGCCGCCACTGCCACTGCCACTGTCGCCGTCGCCGCCGCTTCTGTCGCCATCGCCATATCATCAGAAAACGCATCCCGAAGCTTCTGAGAGCCTCCGCCCTCGCCATATCACTGGAGATTCGAGCGCGTACTATGGAGATCGTGAAACATCGGGTCACCGGCGACATCGTTCGCGTGAGATCAAGCGCATATTCTGGAGATCGCGATCGAGCTTCTGAAGCTGCTGCCACCGTAATATCATCAAAGATCAGAGAAACGCGTGTCGTCTACAGATCGTAATTGCAATTGCGCAAAACGCTGAGTCGTTGGCGGGAGATCGCGACCTTTGTTTCTCCATCTCAATAGGAGATTCGCTTGCGATCTCATGTCGTCGTCAACGTGAGATCTGAGGTCCGCCACTGGCCATACAAGAACGAAGATTGCGACAATCGATCTGCCAGCCGCCGCTCACATCACAAGCCCATCAGAGCGGCATTGGAGATCTGCAAAAGCCACAATTCAGGCAACCATGGTTTAGGGGCAGAAAGGAAATTCTACCCTTAGAAAAAGTCAAACCTACTATTATTTCCATTAAAAAGTCATACATACTATACATTAACAATAGAGGTAAGAAATATGCTAAATTGTATATTTTCCGCTTTTTAACGAGGAAAAGTTGGCTTTTATAAAGGCTAAATCAGCCATAACAAATTTAGACAAGATCAAAGGCAACATCAGTAAAGTCATCAAAAGAACTTAAAAGATGAGGCCTAATTGGTGAGCCACATGATTCCCACACTAAGGAACATGATTGTAAATTCCTCAAGACGAACAATATCTTCTTTCCTCCCCGAGAGTGCATCTTTCATTTACGATTGAAATGACATTTACTGCATCTGATTCAACATGTTGGACCTTCAAATCACACAACACAACGAATTCCAAACCTTTTCGAAGCGCAATATATTCGGACAGGTGAGAAGAAAACATACCATGAATCTTCTTTGCAAGGCAAGCCACCACTGTCCTTGCATTATCTCTAATAAACGCCCCAACTCCTATAAGCTCCATCCCTGGCTAACAAGCGGCATCCACATTCAGCTTGAACCCCTCTTGAGGCTTAACCCATCTATTGATGTCCTTCTGAAAATTTTTGTCTTTTTCTGAAAAAATTTTTGTCTTTTCTGAAAAGTCAACAAACTCATCCACCAAACAGACCCACAATAATTATTCTCAATAAAGTTAAAGATAATGAAAAAAAAAATGTATTTACTAATCTAGTAAGTCTATTTGTTTTACTCCTTTCTTATATAAAAAGACAAAAAACAAAAAACAAAAAGTCTATTTGTTTTACTCTCTCTCATTTTCTTTTTTCCTTTTTTTTTTTAAACTAATGTGCATATCAAAGACTAGGACTGACAATTCATGTTTGTGGGTCGTGTTCATGTCGTGTTTAAACCCTTAGTTGACACTTTAACCCTTGATCCAAACTCAAACCATTAAATAATCGTATCAGAAAACTTAACCCAAACTCAACCTTTTAATTAAAGGACTGACACGAATACGACCTATCTAACCCGTTTAATATACGGGTCACAAACGTGTCGTGTCAACCTACAAACCCATTTACTAATGGGTTAAAATGTCATTTTAACCTGTTTACAACCCATTAAACCAACCTAATTAAAATCAAAACTTAATGCTAAAAAATAATAAATAAAAAACGTGAATGATGATTAAATACCTAATTAGTAAGCTCATCCGTCTATAACTAAAGTTTTAGCTATCAACATTAGTTCACATAAGCGAAACAACATCAATTAAAAGTCTACAAATCCAAAACATGCTCATAGGAAAGCCAAGTTTGAATACGAGGGATGGAGAGAATGAGCAAATGAGAAAGATGGAACTATGAGAAGGAGAAGGCAAGAGATTGTAAGAGACGAAGAGATACGAGGGTGGCTGGGATAGTGTGAATATGATCGAGAAAGAGGATAGGGTATGCCGGTAAGGAGAAGAAAACCCTAACAGAGAGGGTGAGGTGAGGCAGCTATGATATTTGAAGAATAAGAGAAAAATGAAACCCTGCTTTTATTCCTTTTATATTTTTCTTAAAATCAAATTTTGTTAAAGTTTCAAAATAGTATAAACAAAGTATTTCTTAAAACCATATAATGTAAAACTAAAAAGTTAGTAAATAGGTGAATAATGAGTCGTGTTCGTGTCGACCCATAAATGACTCATTTATTAAACGGGTTATTACGAGTTGACGGGTTCAATCTGTTTTGACCCTTTATTTAATCGTGTCTAGTGAGTTCAACCCATATGTAACCACCATTGTCGGTGGGTTACCAGCTGCCTACCAAATGATAACCAGTTGGTTATCGACTGCCGGTGGGTTTCCGATCGACTCCGGTGAGTTACCGATTGGTTACCAAATGGTAACCGGTTAGTTATTGACCAACGATGAATTTCCAATTGGTAACCACTACCGCCGGCACGTAACCAGTTGGCTATCAAATGGTAACCAGTTGGTTACCAACTGTTTGTGGGTTTCCAATCGATAACCACCGCTGCCAACGGGTTACCGATTGGCTACCAAATGGTAACCAGTTGATTACCGACCGCCAATAGGTTTTTGATTAGTAACCACCACCATCGACAGATTATCGACTAATTACTAATTAGTAACTAGTTGGTTACCAATTGGTTACCACCACCCCTGGTGGGTAACCAGTTGGTAACCAAATAATTACCGATTGAAAACTTAATAACCAACTGTTTACTAACTTCAAATTTCCGATTTCGTTGGATTTTTTAGGTTCAATCCATGAAACATTTAAACAAACCCCAAATTTTACTAGATATCACCATAAGTACACAATAATCATAACCATTTAACTAGAATCTCAAATTCAATTTCAAAGATAAAAATTTTTTCACATAATCATGAAAAAAAAAAAGGCAGCTCCATCTGATTGCTGAGTATTGATAAATATTATGGCCGACTGTAGACTTGGAATCGCCGGAGTACTCAGAAAACTCACAAAAATTTGTAAAACAAATCACAAAATCCAACGAAACACCAGAAACACATCAACAAAAATGTCAGAAAAAGTCATTAACAATCACAAAAAACCATGAACACAACAAAAATTTGCACCAGACTCGGAGAGAAAAAAAATCCTCAACTCGGATTGGCGTGGAGCGATGGTGGTCCAGTACCGGCGCTGCTCCGGGCTGGCATTGGAGAGGCGTGGAGCGACGGTGGTTCGGTTCCGGCGCGCTCCGTAGGCCCTATCAAGGGAGAGAGATCCTCGAACTCAGGACCGGTCCTCCACC
The DNA here is from genome assembly GCA_038430175.1 of Ficus hirta. Classification (NCBI taxonomy): domain Eukaryota; kingdom Viridiplantae; phylum Streptophyta; class Magnoliopsida; order Rosales; family Moraceae; genus Ficus; species Ficus hirta. The sequence goes on along the minus strand of CM076593.1, from coordinate 4,485,002 downwards.
TCGGAGAGAGAGGAATCCGGCCGGAAACAAGGTCGACTGAAGCTGCCTCCAAGTCGGCCCGATTGGAACCTCCAGCCGCCTCCGACCTCGCCGGAGAAGCAAAGCTTGTTCCTTGACCTCGACGAGGCTCTGATCCACCCCCAGGCCCGATCCGCCACTGGCGGGATTCGACTTTGAAGAGCTCCGGCGTGGAGAGCTGCTGGAGTCGCTCGCGGCGAGGAGAATGAGTCGGCGAAGGGGAGGAGAGAGAGAGAAAGGATTGGGTTTTCACGTGGGAGGAGGGGAAGAGAGAGAGTGAGGAGGAGAGAGAAAATTTTAAAAAATGTTAAATTAAAATTTTATTACATCATCTTTATGGCACTCTCTAAAACAATTTTTAACTTATGACAAAACTCAATCACTACTTAATTTTGTGACATACCATGAATTAACCCTTAAATGTGTACAAAAGGAAATACATGTTACGAATTTATTTTTTTAGAGAAAATGTTAAGAATTTCTGTTTAAAAAAAAAAAAAAAAGACTTCAAGTACTCATGTGCCCTCTTTTTAATCAGTGAGGATGATTTTAATGTTATAAAATTAGGAGATACCTTTCATAACAATGAAAAAGGAAATTTTTTTGGATTATTGCTAAAATGAATATCATAATTGCTAAAAAGGTCGATTGTAAGTTATTCATACTAGGTTGTGTTTAGAATATAGGTTTAAAAAGTTGTTTAAAAAATTGAAATTGAAAATATTTTTAAATTAGTGTTTGATAGAGAAAGAAATTAGTGTTTAGAATATAGGTTTAAAAAGTTGTTTAAAAAATTGAAATTGAAAATATTTTTAAATTAGTGTTTGATAGAGAAAGAAATTAGTGTGGTGCGAATTTTCAAAAAAATTTAAGTTGAAAATGTAATTATTAGATTTTTACCGTAATTCATTATTACTAAATTTGGTGTCATTGATAAACTGATAAATTATTAATTAACACTAGTTAAAAACACATGGATATAAAATTTTATTTTAGAAAAATTTATTACTTTTTGAAGGAAATTGACAAGTAATTTGTTCATGAACCATTAATTAATAGAATGAATAGTCAAATATCTATTTCGATCTAAATTTATTAAGGTTAAAATATTTAATTAAGTTTTAACAAAATAGAATTTAAATTGAATTCGTTTTAGATATAATTATAGATTAATATTAATTAAGAAAGATCTTTAATGCTCTTAATTGGCCAAATGGATTCAGAGCACGGGGCTCAATTCCGATAAATCTTTTCTATGCAGTATGTCACTCCGCGAGTAGAGTCAATGAACAACCACTAATCTTTAGCAACTCTAGTCAATAGATATGGATTGACAGATTATGGGTCCCTAATTGAATATGCGGCTAGCACTATTACGATCGACACTATGATTCGTTACTTGGAAGTGTCTCATCATACCGTCTATGGAAGTTCCCTTGGTCTAACCTCGAGGTCACATTAGATTGGCATTGCTATTGCGGCTGACACTACTACTT